>JARDYH010000003.1:215086381-216286381 GCA_029215795.1 Anniella stebbinsi | reverse complement strand
AATTCTTATAATCCCCAAGCATTGTCTTTGACTAATAAGCTTCTTTACCATTCTGAACAACAACAAATGCTTCCTTACAGTTATTTTCCAATGAAGGAAAATAACAGTACATAAGAATGTTTAGATGCATGTGCTGCGTAGAATGTTCATTCAAATGTTAACACACCAGTACACTAATCCCTGTTTTCCAGTGACATCCTGACAGATAAGACTGTAAACTTAGCAGGTTATAATATTTTGGAGGTATTAAGAAGTCTCTGAGCACCACACTCTGATCCAAAGATGTCTCATGTAGCTCTGTCTTTGAAACTAAACAAGTTCTGGTCTTGACTCATATCAGACCATTAAGACACTACAGGCCTCCTTGGGCGAAGGGCAGGCTATAAATATACCAAACAATCTATTAATAACCACAAAGTCACATATACGTTTTTATTTAAGGCATGAACTAGCAACTTAGCCTAGATCAGTAACATTTCTGTCCTCTCTTTGGCTTGATCTATACTGAAATAGCTGACATTTTTAAACTGTAGTAATTATAAAACTGGTTTATACAGATCACTTGCATAAGAGGTCAATTATCCCTATGCTGCTGCACACGTGTGTTTATATAAGCTGGAATAGAAACGATGCCAGGGAGCATGTCATTTCAAAAAGAGAAGTGATGCTGAATCTATCTGATAGACCCATTACTCTACAAATGCTGGAGCCAAGATAAGGATAACTAATGCTACCATCCTTATCAACCCGTAGATAAATTCAGCTTCATTCTACACTGTGAATTCATGGTTGATTTATAAGCTTCCACTTTTTGTTTTACCTTTGGCCCAGGCTCCCTTTTCACCCGAAGCTGCTATATTTTGCTTCGTTTTAGCACTGCATTTGTCTTTGTCTCTCTCCACAAGCCTCATCTGCTGATCTCTCTGGAACTACAGGTTGGCTAAGAATATATATATATATATATTATCTTACCAGAGTGGGTCACTGTGAGATATACTGATGACAAATGCTTCCCCGGTCTGGCCAGAGAGAGTGCGGCCACTTTTATCGACAATGGTCCCCGACACCTAAAGACCACAAGGGCAGTGGGGAGAAAGGCAAGAACCTCATATTAAGAAGGCTACAACAGCAGAAGATAAACTGAAATTAAAAATGCCCTATTAAAAATAAAACTTGGTGAAGGTTCTGGGCAAACAACTTCTACAAACATTTTACCTGTCTCAAGGAATGATCTGTAAATGAATCACTCCCTTCCTTTATCCAAAGGCAAAAGAAGATGGAAGGAAGAAACTTTTAACTGAATATGCACCTGAATATAATACAAGGAACACTCAAGAACTCAAGACTCAACCAAATCTTTGAGATATTGCTCAAATGATATATTCCCCCCCCCCCATTTTTAAGGGAACACTCATTTATACTATAGCAGGGTGAAATGGAAGAATCCTCCTCCTCCTCATCTCTTTACATCTACACTTTCAGAGACTTTCATTTTGATATACTTCCGAACACCACAAGTCCTCAAGCTTTCTTCTACTTCTAACACTGCATATAACCAGAGCCTGACTGCTCTAACGTACAAAAGGATTTTCAAAACCACAGAGGACCTGTATGGAAACAATAGGGTATTACATAACCTGGTTAGCAATCACATTACAGCAACTTACTAGCCTTTTAAGTATGCATGAAGTTCCAGTCCATTAGCCATATTCCCTCATGTTACAATCTGAGATGCTGTCAAATGTGAACCATACGACGAAAGGTGATGTCTTTTTTTGAACCAGGTCTGATGATTTCCCTAACATCCTGGTCCAAAAGAAGCTCTCATGTCTACCGCAAATGAACAGGAACCATGGGAAAACTTTTGGCATTACACACTAGGAGAGATTAGAATGAATTCATCTGTTAAACTCATATTACTTTCACCATATATTTAATGAAGAGCTAATCCATGTTGGGGTTATTTAATTTATATCCCATCACCGGGATATAAATATGTAATATATAAATGATCATATCTGAGCTTGATTCTCAATGAAAGGACAACTGCCCAACATGAAAAGAAATGTATATGTTAAGAACATCATCATGTCTGATATTTGTTTCACACATCCAAGTCACAGGATGTTAAAGGCTTCCCAATGGGTTCTATGACAATGCTCTCCTCCCCTGCCAGTTGCCTCTAAGCGGGCTTTTCTAAGTAGGTGCCAATCTGGCAGCACTATCAACAGCAGCTGGAACTCAACTGCATTTTGCCAACAGCATCCCATTGGCAGCTTTTACGCTCGGAATGCAAGCTACTCCCAGCAGGAACAGAGAGCTGCACATCGGGTCTTCTGGAAGAGCTGTTGGTAAGATGCAGGAGGTCCTCAGCTGCTACTGAAATGGCCCAGCCAAGTTGCAATACACACAAAGGCACTGGAAGGGACAAGTGGGGCATCCCAGAGCCCAGCAGAGGCCACTCCAGGAAAAATTGCACCCCAAAATGATTACTAATACTATTTATTTTTAGCCTCCAAGGCCTCTGGGTAGGAACCAGTATATTTTAAACATACAAAATAGCCAAATGAAAAAATGAAGGGGGAAAGTATTATAGTTGCTGAAGCCACAACTTCCTCACCTCAACATTAATTCTTGTCACTCAATACCAACACAAACAAGGCCTTGCATCCATAGTGGAAACTGCTCATACTCAGGACACTGGTAAATCGCCACAAGAAGAGAGTTGTGGGCCAGGTATCACTCTACACATACAGGCTGCTGTAATTTGGCACATTGGAAGAATCCCCAACCCTCAGCTGATTGACAAGATTGCAACAAGAGGCGTGGCATATTTTGGGTCAAAGTAATTTATCTCTTATTACTACTACATGCACTTGGAACTTTAAGAGGAGGAACATGAAAGAGCAAGTTAACATCCAGGACAGTGTAGTTTGCAAAATAAAATGTCTGTCACTGAGTTCACATATGGCTGAGCACTTACTCATGAAAATTGCATGATATTCTTAAAAAAAAAATTCAATTCTTATACTCACAAACAATGCTCTGAGCTCATATTCTTCCTCAAACAATTTTTGGAGAGCAAAGAGTGCTGCCTGTACAATTAGAATATTACAAAGTGTTAGTCTCCCACCTTCTTTTCATTTTGCAATTTTTAAAACTATTTCACACATCACGAGAGGATGGGGTTGGGGTTGGGATTACATCAATGCCAAAGCTTTCTCCCTTAGAGGAGACTCCATTTCCTCCATACAAAAACTGATATCTAGAACCACAATGGAGTCACAGTATACTTTCTAAGGGTGTAATCCTTTGGGGAGAAAAAGGGAAGTGAGAGGAGACATGGTAGAGTTGTACAAAACTATGCATGGTGTGAATAAAGTTGATAGGGAGACATTTTTCTCCCTCTCCCATAATACTAGAACCCAAAGGGGTCATCTGATGAAACTGATTAGTGGGAGATTCAAGAAAGATAAAAGGACTTCTGCACACAGCTCATAGTTAAGCTATGGAATTCACTTCCACAAGATGTAGTGACGGCCACCAATTTGGATGGCTTTAAAAGAAGATTGGATAAATTCATGGAGGCCATCTATGGCTACTAGCCCTTGATGCCTCTATGCTATCTCCAGCAGTGGAGGCAGTAAGCCTATGTACACCAGTTGCTGGGGAACGTGAGCGGATTGGTGTTATTCCACTCATGTTCCACTTGTGGTTTCCAACAGACAACTAATTGGTCACTGTGTGAACAGAATGCTGGGCAAAAGGATCCTAGGCCTTGTCCAGCTTCCATTACATTCTGATGGAAGCAAACTGTCATACAACAAACCTCATGACAAGAAATGCACATCAGAGTACATAGGTCTGAAGCGGAGACACCCTAAATCTATTGGTAAGACACCTCAATCCATGACATAGGCTGCCTCTACAAGAAAGGTTTAAAGCTCTTTCAAGGCGCTTAAAAAAATTTACCTCTACAAGAATGGAGCGCAAATCGGGCGTAGAGGCGCGTTATCTCTCCGATTATGCGCATTATCGAATGCGCGTTAAACAGCGAGTTTTATTTTGCTCCGGCTGTTAAAGCGCATTTTGACTGTGTGAACAAGCACTTATGCGCATTAACTACTTGTAAAGCGCATTTTGGTCATCCGTTAATGCGCTTCGCCGCCTCTCGTGCAGAGGTATTAGGCGTAAATGCGCTTCAGCGATTATGCGCATAATCGCCTATTATGCGATTATGTGCATAATCGAGGGGACCTTCATTGAAAAAAAATCAGTGGCTCTGCAATGCTTCCATGTGCATACACGGAAGGAGGACCCAGAACACTTCCCAAATGAATCTGCCTGGGTTTGAAGATCTTCGGGGGAGCCCTTCTATTGACCCTGCCGTAAGCAGAGGCACATTTGTTGCAGATACAAGAGAGGACCCTTCTCTTTGGCCGCTCCCAGGCTCTGCAACTCCCTCCCGAGGAAGGCTAGATTGGCCCCCTCTCTGTTGTCCTTCCGCTGGAAGGCAAATACATTTTTATTCAGGCAAGCCTTTGGTATATCAGTTCAACTGTTGCTGAAGAGGGGTCAATTGAGTGGTGCTATTTAATTGTGTTTTTAACTTATTTGTTTTTATGTTGTGTTTTAATTAAGATTTTTAATTTTTTAAAATCTGAATTGTATTGTTGGCCGCCTTGAGCACCATTTTTCGGCAGAAAGGCAGGATATAAAGGAAAGAAACAAAATGTCACAGTATGTCCCCAGCAGCTAAAAGGAATCCACAGAGCTTCCGCCAGCCTAGAACACGAGCCTTCTAGGGATGTTCAGGTCTCACAGAGGCAGGCAGTGGACCCTTTTCCCACCCTCCTAAAATCTTCCCTCTTTGAGGTATATGGCACTAAAGGACTCAGGTTAGGGGGTTCCCTGCCATGTGGTTTCTATATTATCAAGGGGAGGGGCGTTCTGAAGATGTATCCTTTTCTTTCCTCCCTCTTGACTTTTTTTAACCCCATGGGACACATCCCCCAACCCTGCTATTAGGGGACCAAGCAGGGAACTCCTTTTAACTGCACTTGTAAAAAGAGAATCCGTATGATCACTTTAAATAAAAGACAATAAATATGCTTTGAACTCTCGTCACCTACATATGTGATCAATAAGATTTTAGTTCACATAAATTCTTTGCTGTTGCTGTTTTAAATCCCATTATCAACCTTTTTTATACGCTCTTAGAAATCTCACCTTGGCATTGGCTGTATCAAATATGGTTTCAACTAACATGATATCTGCTCCTCCATCTAGAAGTCCTTTGGCTTGTTCTGTGTATGCTTCCACAAGTTCATCAAAAGCTAGAACACAACAACAGATTATCTCTTTATGCTACGAGTGACAATGATGACAATGAAAGAATCATTCTGATCCCAACGGGAAAAATGGGATCCCAACCTGGTAGAAAGTTGTGAAGGTAACTTTGCACTGCAATTCCTTACTGTTTGGAGTGACATATATGACCAGATATGACATATATGGCCTCTTGTAATGTTGGTTGTCTACCAAACATATTATACAGGCATCTAATCTGGAATAAATAATGAATTTACTAACTGCAACGAAGACATGAAACTGGCCTATTTCATCGAATCAATGGACCACTGTTTTGGCATTGGTATCTGATATGTCAATGGATCTCTGGTTATATCTTATTCAGAAAAAATATTGTTTCGGGTTTATTGGACGCCCAAGCATCTGTTTAAGAAAGGTTTGTCCAAATTGATTAATTGCTGGAAGTATCACACAGCTAATGCTTCTTTTGTTCATATGTTCTGGAATTGTCCAGTAGTCGCCTCCTTTTGGGACGAAATTATCAGATGCATAAATTTTGTATTAAAAAGCTCTTTAATATTTTTGGATGTACATGTCATCTTAAATTATGTACCGGCTTCTTGGAAAATAACACACGGTCAACATAAATGGATTTTTCGCGCCCTTTTGACCGCCAAAAGACTGATTCTACAACATTGGATAGATAAAACCACACTGCCTATAATGAAATGGGATGAAGACTTAGCAACATTAGCAACATTTGAAATAGTGGTATACAGATGCCATTTACGAATGGATTTATACTCAGACATCTGTCTGCCTTCATGGACGTTTATATGTAATTTATGCCCTTTTTTCATTTAGAATGTTGTGATATTTGAAACTGAAGCTTTTGAAGTATGTAGTTGCATTTGTCCATTATTATTATTATTTATTTTCTTTTATAGTTTTTATTTTGTTAAAAATTCACAATAAAAAATTGATAAAAAATACAGGCATCTAATCTGGAATAAATAATGAATTTGCAACGAAGACATGAAACTGGCCTTCAAATGTAAGTCTTTGGACCCACCAGTCACATATTACTGAATTTTGTTTTTCTGAGTTTATGTTACAGAACTAGTGTTAGTACAGAGCTGGAAAAGCAAAAGAAACCATTGTTACCAGTTTGGATGCAATGGTAGCATCCAGTGGCAATTCATGAGTAAACTAATCTATATATTGCAGGGTTGCACACTGTGTATGAACCACACACAAGTTGCTTCCTTTCTCCTGGAACAACCTACAAATGCGGTATTCATAGGCTGATGTTTGAAGCTAGGCACTTGGGGTTCTTCATGGATTAAACAAGGCCAAGTTAACCCATGGCTTGTTCTTGAAACAACCTATGTCACAGAAACAACCTATGAATGAAAACAACCTATGAATGCCAAATCACAGGTTGTTCCAGGACACCGGAAGTGGCTTGTGCACAACACACATCTCCACAATTAATTATTTAATTAATTAATCTATGAATTGCTGCCAGACCCCGCCATTACATCCATAGAGGGCCTTCATTTTTGGAATATGAATACTTACTGACATTCCGATAATCTGGCTTTTCCACTGAAGGGGAGACAGAAAGAGTCTTGTTTGTGGGACCCATTGCTCCAGCAACGTATCTTTTATGTCCTTAACATAGAAGAAACACAGACACAACATTAAAAATGTTTATAATATTTAGCTTGTGATGATGAAGTCTCTAACACTGATTTGCCTGAGCAGGTGTGATGACTTACAGAGTTCAGTTGCTCAAGGAATAAAGAAGTTTGCAGGCCAGTTTCTGTGCAGGAAGGGAAAGGTATCCTTTTGGCAGATTAAACATCACACAGAGGATACCTGAGGACTGGGAAGAGGTAGTAGGGCAGGGATCCCCAAACTTTTTTGACCCGTGGGCACATTTGGGAATTTGAGAAAATGCTGTGGGCACCACCACAAAATGCCTAATCAGTGGATCTCTGCTTTGGAGTCAACTTGTCGCAGGGCAGGATTCCAGGGCAGGAATCCACAGATTCCTGCCCTGGAATCTGTGGCATATCCTAAGATCTGTGGATCTTAGGATATGCCATATTCAGCAAAAACGTTTGCTTTGTGTCTATTGGAAGAGATTGTCTAATTCAGCTAAGTGCTGGCAGTACAATACAGCTAATGCTTCTTTTAAAAACGTTATGGCAATGTCCAGTAGTTGCCTCTTTTTGTGAGGAGTTTATTACACAGATAATAACACACGCTCTTTTAAATTATTCACCCGCTGCATGGAAATTAACAACTGGTCACCATAACTGGATTCTCTGCACCCTTTTGACCGGTAAAAGAACGATAAACACCTACCTTCCATAATGCAGTGGATTGAGGACCTTACAACACATTCAATTTGAAAGGGTAGTACATAGACCTCACCTTCAAATGGACATTTATTTGGACACCAGATCCACTTTTGTTGAAGCCCATGTATAATTGGTAGAAAGTTGTATGCATTTCATACAAAGCCATATTAAAAAAAATAGAAAATAATAATAAAAATTCAGGCACCACATTGGAGACCCATTCATGGGCACCATTGGAGGTGGGGACCCCTGTAGTAGGAAAAGTAAGGGACAGAGAGACCAAATGCAAAGAGACTGAAGGAAGAGCACAAAACTGTAGTGGCCTAAGAAGGAAGAACCCAAAGAAATGGTCAACAGAGAATAAGGCCTCTCTAAGGACATTCAACTGGTGTTGGCACTACGATCCTTGTGGTGTCAGGTGAATACATTTTTGTTTGCTCAGGAATTTAAATTGGTTTTACTGCTTCTGTTCTGTTTGGAAGTTTTATGAACTTAGTACCTTCCAAGCCTTGCTGTTATATGAATGCTAGTGTACTGTGTTGTATTGTTTCTATCTTAGCGTACCCTTATGATTGTATCCTGCCCTGGAATCTGCCAAGATGAATGGCTGGTTAGAACTTTTTAAAGAAACAGAGGCTTGAAAAGCAGAGAACTGAGGAAACAATGGATGGTGAAGAGAGCAAGCTGCGGGGCATGGGGGAATATAGGACTGGGCAAAACAATGTACACAGCCTATGCAAGCCTTCCCCAACCTGGAGCCCTCCAAATGTTTGAACTTCAACTTCCATCATCCCCAGCCAGTATGGCCAATGGTCGTGAATGCTGGAAGAATTGTAGTCCAAAACATCTAGAGTGCAACAGGTTGAGGAAGGATGGCTAAGAGACAGAAGGGCTTGTCCATTATTGGCAAAAAAAGACTTAGGCAAAAGGAAGAACCAAGAGGACATAGCATTGCTGGATCTAGAATCTAAGCCTGACGGTAGAACTCTGGTAGTTGTGGCTCCTCCTGTCACTGTAGCTTTGCAATCTGTCACGTCTAAATGAGCAACAAGGGCGGGAAGCCTGCATTCCATACACTGACAAACTAACCCACCAATTCTTAACTGAAACCCTCTAATAAGAACTACAGTTCAGATTTGGAAGGCTGACTGGACATTACATGACAAAAATATGAAATAACATTGGAGAAGGGTTTTTAAAATCATAATAAATAAATTGTACCCCAAACTGTTATTTCTAAACAAAGTTGTAGAGATTTCTCTTTAGCAATTGATTGTCCATTTTATTCTTGATTTTAAGATAGCAGCACCTTCTCTTTGAAGCTGCTGAAACCAGAGATTTTTCTGAAATTTAAGAAATGTATCTTTTCCAGTCAGCACTCGGTGCCATGCTGCCAAACACTGGAATCTGGAAATGATCCAGGCCAGTTTACTTGCATTTTAGCTAACCTGGAATAAATAACAAAATCAAGCATGACAGCTGCAGTGGTTTGGGAATAATACTGACTGACATTAACATCTGGAACCTAAGTAACATTACAAATCCACAGGCGTCCCTAATGAATAGTGCCTGCTGTATCAAGTTTTACTGAAGGATACCTCCAACAATAATGTCCTTTAAACAAACAGGACAACAAGCAACAGTGATCCTGGGGAACTTGAGATCCATGTTCAAACCAATAAGAATGTTCAAACCATGTTCAAACCAGTAAGATGGGAAAGTTACTCACCTGTCTCAGCAGTGATATCATCGGCTGCTTTCCGGGCTACCTGTGCCGATTTTTTATTTAACCGATAAGCCTGAGCAACAGGAAGGTAAGCGGGTAGAGGACACCAAAAGCAAAAGACAGAAAATACAGTATTATATTCAGAGTTGAATGACCTCTATTTCAACTGCATTCTAAAACTGACAGTCTGCAACATACTTTAGGGCACTTCACAGATTATAGTAAAAAGAGGTGTTCCTGTACTTCCACTTAAGACTTTGGCTCAAAAGTCTCCATTTTGTATGGAAATATTAGCTACCAAGCACTAATGTAGGATAGAATGAATTTTGTAGCCACCATTGACACCCAGTTTTGAAATTTGGGGGGGGGGGTGCCAGTCCTAAAATGGCCTGGGAACTTCTGAATATCTGAAAGCCAAAGCTCCCCCACTTAGAGATAGGAAGGATTGGGGAGGGGGAGGAAATGTGAAGAAAACTGGAAAAATTCAGGAAACAACCATTTCCCCCCAAATTTCCCCCCCCAAAAAACCAGGGAAAGGACAGGCTTTTTTTCAAGTTTTACTCATCATCCACTCCCCCACCCTGTTTTTTTCTGGGGGGGCTTTCCAGGCCTTCACATCACTACTTCAACTTCCTAATTCAAACAAAACAGTACTATATTATTTATGAATTGACTTTTGAGAGACCCAAGTTCTGCAAATTAGTACCCCAAAACACATACCTAAATGTCCTGTTTGACATGAAGTATATATACTCATCTTCCCTTTTTGTGACCTTGGAAATCTTTCTCCCAGTTGTTTTTGTCTTTCTAAGACTATTACTGGCCCTAGATATCTGAACTCAGAGAGTCATACACAGTCTCAGGAGCTATAGCTGGACAAGGTCCTAGCGGTTTTCAACCTAATACCCTTCAAATGTTAGAGTCCCATGACAGAAAAACAGACAATTCTGTCTTGCTATCAGGGTTACCCCAGTAACCCTGCATACACCATGCTGCTTCTGTAATGCCCCCATGGTAACAATCAAAATGCCTTATCAGTGTTCCTGAATGGATTTCCAAGTTCTTATGCACGTCTTCATGCACCTCTGAGACAGTTGGGCATGCAGGAACACTTGGGGCAGAGTGTGTGTGCTTGCACATATCCTGTCCCCACTTTAACCCTATGCATCATGCAATCAAGTGCCTGCAAAGGTCAACACACTTTCAAACAGGCATATGTTCTCCATCAGAGATGGGAAAAACAGCTCAGTGTTTTCAAGGAGAAGAAGAAAAGATTTTTAAAATATCTTCAATTTGAAAACTGAATTTCCAAGTGCACCCCCAACAGCCACATTTTAAAGTACTAGTGTACTTAGGCTCACGTGTCCCAATTTCACATTGCACAGTAAACAGCAATGATGGGGGAAGACATTTCTACTGCAGGTGTCCTCAAACTTTTTTGAGTTGGCAGGCCCATTTGGAATTTTAAAAGAGTGTCATGGGCGTTGTCATAAGATGGCTGCCACGGTTGGGGCATGACCAGTCACAAAACACTCATTTCCCGGAAGGCAAACTGGTGAGCCTATAGGAAAAATAACTTATCCAAGAACCCAAGTACAAGGCACAGGTAGAGTCCGAGCTCCAACACAAAACCACTCTTTTGAACCCAAATGAAGATGGTGCTGGAGGGCAGCAATTCACTTTGCTTCATGCCAGCCTCCCAGCTAATTTGTTTAATTAAAAATATATATATTAAGAAATAAAATAAAAATCAGGAGGAGCAGGGAGGCTGGTAGGTACCAGAAGAGGTGTCTGTGGGCACGTTGTTGGAGAGCCCTGATCTACTATAACTAAATTAGAAGTAACAAGGCAAGGCACTGCTGTTCATAGAATTAAGCGTATTTGATGAAGGGTCAAATGGGGTGTGAACATACTTAACTTTGATCCGGAGTCTATGCTAACATAAGAATGCATCACAAAAAATAATCCAGCCTTCTAATTAGGCACTAGGTTGGTTACCTAATAAGCTTCCAGAGACCAAGCATGCCCCGTAATCATCACTATATGCAAACTGTATCTTGGCAGAAGCAAGAGATTGCAGCTGCTATACTTAAGCTCTGGGTGAACAATGGGGCACTTGTGGCTGTTAATCCTTGTGTGTTCTCGTTCTTGCTCATTCAATCTTTATTTGCGAGGCTGGGGTAATCTTTTACCAGAAACAATCAACTCAAAGCTATGCTACCTGTATCCACTCAGATACATTTTATTATTCTCTTATATAGGTCATCAGTATACATGGCACTATGCATAATAACATCAGCAAACAGAGCATGTGTCTGTCTGTCCAACCTAAATATCCACAGTGGGAAAAGACAAGAAACAACGGGGGAGGGGGAGGTAACAAGGACTGAAGGTCAACAAATATCAGTACAAATATTGGTGACTGTAAAACCAAATAATCTTGCTTGATGGAAAACTGACCTTGATGAATGAAAATTCAAAACCCTTACCAGATGTTCAAGGCCATAGTCCGCTTGTGCTATCCTAGTGCTGCTAAAGGTGTTGGTCTCGATGATATCAGCACCAGACAGCAAGTATTCCTACAAGAAGAATAGTGAAAATGAGGCCTCAAAATTCAGGATGCTGGGAATAGGGGAAGAAGTGGGTTTTTAAGTGCAGGCAGGGTCTCCTCGACAGAAATGTGAATTGTGTCTATAGGAGATACACATTCGTTTTCAATTCTCCCTTTGTGTCTTATTTGGGATACAAGGAATACTGTGAGCTCACCCTTCAGTTGATGCCCCACTGGAAACTGTTCCACTGCTCAAATTGGTGCCACACTGTTCAAATTTAGAGCAAGCCCTGGACAAAGTACCCTTGGGGGGCTCCCATTGGCTTAACTGCAGTGGGGGCAGTGTTTTGAGCAGCACCACAGAGGTATGCCATTTTAATTTCCTCACAGAGATGGCTCAGAGTGACACTAGGTCAGGGTCATGGTGAGAAATTAAAATGGGAGGTAGATCCAGCCACCAAGTGCTGATTGGAGCACCAAACTAGATTTGTGGGGAGTAAAAAGTGGGCCCAGGGTAGTGACAGGAGGTAGGTCCTACGAGGTTACTGAAGCAGCTGCCTGAGAGTGCCAGTCTTGTTTAAATGTTGTGTCAATGGTAGTCATGGGCGCTAATGGGTTATATCAAATTAACTACTCCCAGAGGTGGAATAGCTAATAGCTTCAGGTAGTGGAATGGGGAAGGGGGAAATTCCCCCTCCCCCCACACCCACAGAAAGTAGTACACAGTAACACTATGAGTATATTGGAGTGTGAATAAAATCCAAAGTCACATTGTCCACGTGCGTATAATGATCTTTGAATGGCCTATCTACAGTTAACAGTTTGCCTACTACTGCCGGTAAGTAAACAGGTGTAAAACGGGACTCCCTCTCTCTCTATAACCACTTTTAATTATACTATTAATATTGGGAGACTAGAGGAAAAGCTTAAAAAGTCTTACCATCTGCAAATTCAGCTAGCGCCTTTTCATTATTTGAACAGCAGGAGAGGAAAATCTGCCATATATTATGTAATTAAATTATAATTGAAAGTGGCAACAGCAGCAATTTCTCTTCAATCCTCATGCTGTTCCCCAAAATGAACATACTTCAATTCCTAAAAGAAATGTGTGTGTTTCCTCCCAGATTTGGAAGCACTGATATGGTGCCGTTTATACACTTGGGATTTTTCTTGGTGGCGAAGATAATAAATGAGGACAAGGGTAATTACAGCCAATTATATTTTAATCAAATGCTACCAGAGAGAAATTCTCAATTTGGATTTTCAAAGAAGCTACTGGCAAGGTTCCTCTGGACGCCCACTCATTTCTGAAAACTAAAGGTGAACCTGCATGATTTTATGACAGGAAATGTCACCAAGAGATGTTTTTGTTTTTTTGAACCACACTGTTTTGTAGTAACTTGTTGTTGTTGTTGCAAATGCACCTCATGTATTTGAATATTTTAACAGTTGTCCTTCCCAACTGTAGCTAAAACATTTAAAATGAACTGAGGCCTAAGAACATAAATACATACTAATATGGTCACTTACGCATCACCAAAAAAAGAGGAAATGTATCACCAAAAAAAGAAGACAAAACAGGACAGCAATTTGAATAACATTTCCATATGCTAAGGCATATAGATGCAAATTTAGAAATAATTATTAGAATTTAAATAGAAATACAAGGTATCTCACCATGGAGAGGGAAGACTGTGACCCGGTGACCTGTGTGTTCATGGCTGCCTTAGTGCATACACAGGTGGGCCTCAAACATCGTCTGTCCACCCCTTCTTGAAAATATGGTCCATTCACATGGACTTTGGGTGCACAAATTGGAAGCATGCTTCAAAACACTACCATGCCAACTCAACACAATCAGTTACCTGAGGATCCTAACTTTGGCAGTGTACCACCAGGTGCGCAAACAAAGCAGACATACAGCTCTTCTGCCTTCGTGTTCAATTTTCACATTGGTTTGCACAACACAGTTGGCTCACTGTAAGCTATTTAACCCACGAGGAGCTGCAGTGCATGCTGGGCATGTGCGGCCACCCCTGTGATGGCGAAATCCCCAATCGGGCTGATTGGGGGTGTGCCATATTGCCTGAACCGGTTATCATGGGTTATTTGAGGGTTCAGTCCTCCTTGTTTAGCCCTTGCTGCAAATTGTGGGTTAAGCAAGGGGTTTTAACCCTAGAATAACCCACAATTACTGAGTTTGGTTCAATTGGGGGTTGCACAATCAAAATGGCCGTGGCACATGCCCAGCACGTACCACAGCTCATTGTGGGTTAAATAACCTATGAGGAGCCGGCCGTGTCACACAACCCAGATTGTTCTCTCTCACGCGAACTCTGGCGCATTGCATATGTTCATAGACATGGCTGCCACCTGCTTCCTCCACCTTTTTCTCAGACTGTAGAAAAGTCCAACTTTGGGGGCAAGAATCACACAGTAGTACAACTTCCACAGGTGTAGGCCACTTTAACCCTGCTCTTCTGCCTTATTTTAAAAAGAGATGTGTTTTTATGCACGCAGTGCTGTTCAGGCAGATAAGCTTCTCACCACATATCTGCACTTTGCCTCACAATCACTATTACCTAGTTGATGCCATTGTATCAGTGTGATGTCACTATAGAAACACACAAAGCTGCTTTGTACTGAAGCAGGCCCTTGGTCCACCTAGCCCAGTACTGTTGATACTGACTAGCAGAGGTTCTTCCAAGGTTTCAGGAAGGAGTTTTTCTAGGTCTACCTGGAGATAGTGGGGATTGAACCTAAGACCTTCTGCAGGCAAACATGTGCTCTACAACTGAGCTATGGCTGCTCCAATTACCTAGTTACCTTCACTATAAGCCAGCTGATGGCATTGTATCAGCATGTATATTTTTAATTGATCTTTTAATATGCGCTAAAACAGCTTTTTTGTCTTTATTACTCAAATATTTGTGCAGCAATACTTAATTGATAGTACATTTTCGCACACAATTTTAAAAAATGGATTAAAAGTAAATGCATGCTGCCTTCCTGTCATCATTTCAACACTGTGCTGTGTTCCCACTCTCACCAACACCTTCTAATTGCTGAAAGAACACTTTTTATCCTATCACTTCAAAAAAATATTAAAGTAACGGTGCAATGGCACAAAATCAGGAAGAGCTTTAGCACAAATTAAAACAATGTTTTTAAACATTTATAGGAAAAAAGGAGATTAAAAATGGCATGAATTGTCCCTTCCTTACCTATATGGGTATGTCATGCTGGCTACTGTGGAAGGAACATGGCGGAATGTACTTGTATAAGAAGTGCTATTCTCCTCCCCACCCCCTACCACAAAAGTGTGGAAAGTCAATTAGATTTCCATAAGAACATAAGAAAAGCAATGCTGGATCAGACCAAGGGTCCATCTAGTCCAGTACTCTGTTCACACAGTAGTCAACCAGCTGTTGACAAGAACCCACAAGCTGGATACAGGTGCAACAGCACCCTACCACCCATGTTCCCCAGCAACTGGTGCATAAAGGCTTACTGCCTCTGATACTGGAGGTAGCACATAGCCATCAGGACTAGTAGGCATTGATAGCTTTCTCCTCCAGGAAAGGCTGTCAAAGGCTACCCACAATGATTATCATCTACACTAGATCATCTGCATAGGAATCTCAAAATATTTCATATGCTTCAAAGAAATCAATATATCCTTTCCAGAAAAATCCTAATTAAAATACCTATACTGACCTTGTGAATTTTGCAGATTATATCAGGCTGAGTTATACTCAATAGGTCATTGTTCCCCTTTAGCGATTTCAGATGATCCTTAAATTCTTGACCTCTAAAATCCTCTTCTGTCAAGTTATATTGTTGAATCATGGTGCCCATGCCTCCATCCAAAACCATAATGCGCTCCCGCAAAACTGATTCAATTTCATCTTTCAGGCTTTTCTTGGCAGCTGGATTAGGAACAGAGACAAGTTTTGAGAAATATTTATTCAAAATAGTCAACATTCTCTACTAAAGGGGGGAGCACACATACTTTCAAGGTACATATCATTCCTTCCCAAAATTAAATGAGCTTCCCACTGAGCCAATAGTTTTAAGAGATGGACACCCCACAGGAATGAGCACTGATAGTCCCATCTCAACAATGTTTACTCTGAAGTCCCACTAACTTCAATTAGAATTAAAGTATGCTTAAAGTATAGACTTAGAAAACCATGTTCCAAGGTCCAGTTCTATACTGGATTACAGAGTTTACATGCATCTAGAGATAATATGTTTGGGACATTCCTTATTTTCTGTGTTGAACTAAGAGAATGAAGGAGGATACATGTATACATGATTGAGGATACATGTATGCAGCTCCTGGTGTAGAAAAAGTCACCTAAAAACAATGTTATACAAACAGAACCTAGCCAGCGCCAATATTATACCTTAACTCAGTGCAGGCAGGACAGCTTGTATTGACCCAGCTTTCAGCTCAAACTGCTATGTAAAAGACTAGAATGACCTTAGCTAAAGCATGTGGGGATCAGATACGATCATACACCACCCCTCAAAAAAAACCTCCATACGTATGCAAAGGATGAGAAAGGCTGCTACTTAAGACTAACATTTATCTAACAACAGACTAGCTTTTGAATTATCTGGAATCCTTCAACAGGCAAAATATAAGGAGAATTAAGTTTTCCCTATAAAGCAAATAAAACAAGCCATGAAGTCTACAGTTCTGTTCATATATCTCTAGGAGTAGATCCTTTTTAATTCAATGGCACTTCCTTCCAAGTAAACATGCATAGGTTCACAGCCCATACATCTTTTTTTTTGGGGGGGGGGGCAGGACAAACTTGCAACATGAGCACGTTCCATACACATATCACAAACCAATCCCATACATACAATCTCATGATTTGTATTTATAGCCAGACATGGCAGTATAGAGTATGTGCATTAGAGAGAGAGAGAGAGAGAGAGAGAGAGAGAGAGAGAGAGAGAGAGAAACAGTGAACTAGACATTTCCTGACATATTTCGGACCCGTAAATCCTCCAAGGAGCAGTGCGTTCCACTGTTGCTGGGATCAATGTCCCTAAATATTATGATGCTTTGTTCCTCTTATCAGCTGTCCCTCCCTCCTGTGCTGCCTATGCACAAGGAACTCTGGGATAGCATGCCATGTTTGGAAGCACGACTCTCTGACAAAGTACAAATAGTAGTTTTAACTGCACAAGCAGGATTTCTCTGTTCTAGAGAAGGGCCAGGGCCAGTAACCCACCATACAGAATGGCCACATTCATATGTAGGCTACACCCATACACACAAATTAATCCATCCAAAGCGCCAGGCTGGCATGCTTCCTCTTCACTTCTGCTCCCCCCAGCCCCATCTGACTGGGAGGAGGAATAAACTAGGGTTCAGTTTCATTTTAGCAGATTCCTTGCTTATTGTTAAATGCAAACCAGGAATTATGTTTTCAAATAGACTCTAGTTTGCTAAACAAACCACAACAGCAATCCAGGGTTTGAAGTTGGTTTGTTTAGCAACTGACTAGAGTTTATTTTAAACTACAATTCCTGCCTTGCATGTAACAAACCAGTAATCTGCAAAAATGAAAATTCTGGTTTATTCCTCTTCCCAGCTGTGCAAGAGGAAAATATCAGTATCCTTGAGTCTGGTGCTTTGCATGGACACATTTCTATTCTTGCACAAAATATTAAATTATGGTTTAGTGTTATGTGCAAACTCATTCAATGGCTGGTTTCGGACAACACTTCAGTCAATGGTGGGTTGAGCAGCCAACTCACAGTTGGTTATTTTGTGGGTACTCCCCACACAACATATTCCTACACAACTGTGGGTGGTTGGAGCTGACGTTGAGTGGACTAATGGTGAACCCGGCATTTGACTGACACAGCCCCCGCCCCTCTCCCCTCCCTCGGTCCTCCCGGTGCTATCCCAGCAGCCTCTGCAAGGTGCGCTAGTTGTAGCAGAGTGACAGCTGCTGCTTTGGTTGCTCTTGCCACCTGACTCTATGGTCTCACCGCACGCCATTAACATGCTCACCCCTCCACACTACACTTTAAACAACTGGCTTCAAGCTAAACAACGTGCAAGCCAGTTATTTCTCTCCCTTGCTTATTTGGACGGAATAGCATACCGTCAGTAGTTTGTGAGCGGTGTGTTACATAATAAGCAACACAACTGACAATTGCCCCCCCCCCCCCCCCGTTGCTTAATGCCTTATCCGAAACCAGCCAATGTGTTTGTTCTGCTCTAACACTTCTTCTGATTGGCTCCAGCTAGTCTCATGTGCTCTGGACAACAGATACCGGGCAATATATTTTCCATAAGTATCCTCAAGCATGATTCATAATCAGGATCATTTTCAGTCCTCATGGTAATTGGAGCCTAGGCTGGGCCCTAGTAAAGTGTAACCCCCTTCCCGCACACATGCCTGCTCCAACACTCACACACATATTTGGATCCTAACATAAGATCAGACTTCAAATAGTACACCTTTCAGTAGTGTGGAGTATTCAGTAGCCTTCCTTTTTAAACACTTTGGCTTAATTTTATATCTCAAATGCATATTGCTAGGACTACACTGAAGGACCAAATTCTGCAAGCACTTGCAAGCCTGCTTGCTTTTAAGTAGCCTCCTGATATTACAGGGGGCCCAAGGATGCCTTCCACTCATAAGCCTCCCATATTTTTCCACTGCTTCCTCTGTCTTTTTCCTTACCACAGAAAATCCATTAAAGAGAAAAAGACAGAATAGCTATATAGTGCCATCTAACTGGTAACAATAGGAGCCCCTTATCTGGAAGTATCCATAGAAGCAGCAGTAGGAGCTAAGGAATAGATTTACTGGCAGATATGAAGCTATTGCCTACAGTTGAGAACAAATGGTGATTTAAAAGCAATGACTTGCCAATCCTGCTGTGCCTACATTTTCTTTTAAAATACTATCAGATGAAGTTCTCCCTCAAACCACTTAAGAGGTGCCAAATCAAGATAACAGTCTGTTAGAATCACGTGTCATCCAAAGTAAACGAAAGTAAACCACGTTACAAGTGGATCACACAAAATCCACGTTGAAGTATTTTTTCATTTATTAGATAATAGGAAACATATAGAAGGCTGGACGCCTCACAACCGTGTCTTGTAGTGTTCTACTTGATGCTATTGGATTGTTAGTATATGAGGAATATCCATTTATTCCTTGTTCATCGCAGCTTGCATTTATATTATTAAATCAGCAAGCTTTCTGGCATCATTTTCTGCGGTCCAGTACTGTTTCTACCAAGGGAGGAGAGAGATACGAGAAACTGACTAGTGTAAATCGAAGAAAGGTTTGAATGTTCCTATTTCTAACATAGTTCATCCGACTTCGGTAAGGAGGAAAGTCATCAATGACTTCATTTCATCTTCAGAAATTTAGTCAAAACATCACTTTTTAAGAAGTGAATTAAAACAAACACATGTTTAGCAAGTACAACAAATCCGGAGTACTCCGTTTACGTGGAGCCTGCAATCTGACGTTTACGTGGAGCCTGCAACCTGAATAAACAGCTTCCCGACGACATATCATAAGTCTGCCCAAGTGATCATTAAGTGGCGAGGGCGTTAGAAAGGAAAAAGCAAATACGTCGTCTAGGAACACGCGCTCCCATTTCCCGGACCCAGGAAGAACAAAGCTAGAAACTTGGCACGTTCCAAGCCATTGTGACCTCACAAGCGGTTCCCGGGAACACGCACCGTTCGACTGCTGGCTAGCGCGCTGCTCGGCCAACTCGTGGATCGTAGGCGACATCCTGCACCGCGTTTGCTTTCCGGACCCGTAATGGGGGAAACCCCAACTCGCTGGCTGGAATGGCCGTAAGCAGGGCAGAGAGGGCGCCTGCGTGCGCGTCACCCAAGTGCGCAGACTCATAGGAAGTTCGCTTAAATTGTCTCATTCACAGCAAAGACTTAATTTGGGTCGGGAAGTTACGACCGGCAAGGCAGAGAGCGCAGCGGACCCTTAGGGCTGCATCTTTTTAGGCTGGTGCCCTGTTGTTTTTCTTGCTGTTAAAGGATTCCCTCTTTGTAAAACTTCTCTTGTATTTCCAGAAGGCGTGTGTGACTCCTGTCCTTGTTTACATCTGGTTTATCCGTCGGATCTGATTTTCTATCCCTGCATGTTTATAAAAAGTAGCGGGGGGAGCGGCGGGGGAGAGGTGAAAAAGCACACCTCCCCCCCCCCCGCGCCGTTTCTCCAATTAAAACCTTCCCCCGTCACGCGCTATTCGCCTCAGAATAGAAAATCCACAAGTGTGTGTCCGGGGGGCGGGGGGTGTCATTGGGGAAATCGCGCGGGAGAAGGGGGGAAGAAGACTTAAAAAATCCCTTCCGATCCGAGAGGGCTGGGTGGCTTTTTGTAAAAATGTAGCAGCGGCTTCTTCATTTCCGTCCACTCCCTAACATAACCAAAGTATTTTCAAGGCTGACAAAATGTTTTGCTGCGTTTGCTTTCGCCCGGTGCCATCAGATGCAAATGGCATTTTATAACGTTTAAGGTATTTCCTACAAAAGCTAACGCCACAAAGGATTGTGTTGCATTTAATTTTTCCATAGCGTTTTGGAATATATAGGGGCATGTATACACTCGGTTCTAATTATGCTGAGTATGGCATTGGTCCAGCACTCTGACCCATTTTGAGTTAACATTATCCTTATTCTTAAATGCACTGAATGCTGGCAAACTGTGCCAGGAATGGATTTCTGTCTTCACTGATTGAACAAATGAGTCCCCCTTGCAAAACTGCCCTTGCAGGCTCTTCCAAGCAACAGATTTGATTGGCAGGCAGGCAGTTTGGTTTAATCCTAAAACTTTTAAGGCCATATTCAGAAAAAACTTTTTTTTCATGTGTATTAGACACAGCAACATCTTTTTAATAAGGGATTAACTAATTCGGCTAATCTCTGGCAGTCCAATACAACTAATGCTTCTTTTTAACATGTTTGGCACTGTCCAATAGTTACTTCTTTGGGGGAGGAGGTTATTATTGCACAGATAAATTTTGTACTGGAACATTTTTTAATATTCACTCATGTACACGCTCTTTTAAATTATTTACCTGCATTGTGGAAATTAACAAATGTTCAGTAAATGGATTTTCTGCACCCTTTTCACAGCCAGAAGACTGAAGTTACAACGTTGGAAGGATAAACACTGACTTCCTATAATGCTAGGCTGACCATATGAAAAGGAGGACAGGGCTCCTATATCTTTAACAGTTGTATTGAAAGAGGAATTTCAGCAGGTGTCATTTGTATGCATTCAGCACCTGGTGAAATTCCATCTTCATCACAACAGTTAAAGCTGCAGAAGCTATATTAGAGTGACCAGATACAAAAGAGGGCAAGACTCCTGCAGCTTTAACTGTTGTGATGGAGATGGAATTTCACCAAGTGCTGAATGCATATGAATGACACCTGCTGAAATTCCCTTTTCAATACAACCATTAAAGATATAGGAGCCCTGTCCTCCTTTTCATATGGTCAGCCTATATAATGCAGTGGACTGAGGACCTTACAACGCTTTCAATATTTGAACAGGTGGCATGTAGATGCCACCTTCAAATGGATATTTATTTGGCTATTTTATTATTATTATTATTATTATTATTTACATTGCTATCCTGCCCCATAGCCAAAGCTCTTTGGGCAGTTTACTTTTGTTGCAGCCCATGTATAACTGCTAGAAAGTTGTATGCATTTCATACAAATCAATGTATGGTTACTAAAAACCATTGAAAAATAAATAATAATCACAATGATAAAATAATTTTCAGTGCCCATGGCCACTGCTTGGGGGCCCCTGATATAGTGTATATTTCTTACTGACAGATATTGGCAGTTGGCATTGGGGACTTAATATTTCTCTCATTATATTCTATTGCAGGGATACAGAATCTCAGTGCCTCTGGGAGTCCCAATCCAGATTTCCAGAGTTTCCCAGAAGGCCACACCTCCTGGCCCCATCATCCTCTTTGCCGCAACCACCAATCGTATTGTGGCTTACTGGCTTCTGTGCCATCTTTTCCCTTTCTAAAAGGTCGATATGGTCTCCTAAGGCTGGCAGTATGAGCTTTGGTCCTGCCCATTTTGCCTTTGGCACCTCCCACCACTGGATTGCAGCCCCTGGCAGCTTTGCTGAAATGGAATTTGACCCTTGGGCTGAAAGAGTTTCTGCACTCCTGTTCTAGTGGAACACCTTGTAGTAGCTGCAGGGACAAAACTCATTGTGGGCCATTAGTGATGCCCAAGGCTGGCAAGAACTATGCTCACATTACCTCTGCTACAATCTACGAATGGTGTTGTCTTACTTCTTCTGTTCCATGCTTTTCAAAAGGTGCTGGTCTGCTGTTTGTTCAAGCTTGTCTCTTGCACACAGTTTAAATTAAAACACCACAAATCCACCATAAGCACATTTGCAAGAAGGCTGTCATTAGATACGTAGGTAATGTCATTGGTTCTACCGTGTAAAACTCCTGGCTTCCCACTGTGAACATGTATTATGATTTTGGTTGGGGAACATGGGCGGGAGGGTGTTGTTGCACTCACGATCTCAGATGTTTGGAGGTTCTTGGTGGCGCTTAATGGAGGCTGGTGGCTCCAATATTTATGGGGCGGTGAATCTGCTTTATGTTTCAGTCAGAACTCTAACGGGTTCTGCCCCCTGGATAGCTCCTTTAGAGTTCTGACTGAAACCCAGAGCAGATTTACCACCCCACTGACATTGGAGCCACCAGCCTCCACTGCGTTTAATGTCTGAAACCCTTGAGAGATGCTACTAGTCAGATAACACTGAGCTTGATAGACCAATGACCTGACTCAATATGAGGCAGCTTCTCATGTTCTTCCTTTTAAGGCCAGAGCCAGCTGTTCTAAGGCATCAGTTGCCTCTTAATGCTAAGGGCAGGAAAAACACATGCAGGGGTGGCTGTTTAATCCTTTCTCCACTTACTAATTCTCCTCAGCCCTCCCCCCTGATCTTTTTATTCTCAGCTGTCTCGGAGACCGAAAGTAAGTACAGCTGAGAGAAAAACAGCCTGGAGGACAGGGAAAATCAGAAATGGTTTAAGTATCCACCTCCTGTCTGCTGACTCCTCTGTACAAGTGATTTGTTATGTTAGGGCCAAATGTATTTCAAAAGTGTTTCCCAGCATATGTAGTTTTGTGCTAAAAAAGAAAAGTGAGACATAGCAAGGTGATAAACACTACATTGTGTGTGTGTGAGAGAGAGAGACAGAGAGAGAGAGAGAATAATGTTAAATCTTTGCTTGTGTTTCTTGTCTAGAACTCCAAATCTCATTTGCCCTGCAGTCTTCTTGGGGGACTAGAAATCTCCATGGATCCAAAAGTCACTTGTCAAGGCTATTTGTTGTTAGTGCCGGCCGGCTTGTCACTGTCATGCAGGGATGGATGATGGAAAATTGAAATCAGCTTAGCAATGCTATGTTCATTAGGGTTGATATTGTTTTTAAATAAGACAAGCCATCATGGATCTTTGCAGCAGCCCCTGTTGTCTTTGGTAGCTCAGCCAATGACAACAGCATGAACTACTTGTCAGCATGCCCAAACTTTTGTACCTATTTGAAATTGGGCAATTCAGTCCTATTGGACTGAAAGGTAAAATGGGAGGCAACTAAACTGATCTTTATGAGAAGACTGGAGTGTCATATGCAAACTACTCATTCAGCACGATTCCAAAATATTCCGTCACAAAGATGGACAAATAGCAGTGGAAGCTGGTAGGACTAAATGCAGGTGCAGAAGGCAGAGCTGGAAACTTTTCCAAGGGCTGTTGTAATATCTTACCCCATGGCTGCAGGAGGTCTCTGTCCCAAAGGGGACCTCAAATCAGCTCTGTACTTACTTTGCTTGATTCAGACTAAGGGCCAGCTCTCAGTAACAGCCATCATGTAAAGAAGAGGTACAGAATCCATAGGAGCATAGGAAGATGTATTGTCACTGACTGGCAGTGGTTCCCCAGGGTTTCTGGCAGGAGTTTTTCCTGCCCAATCCGGAGATGCTGAAGATTGAACCTGGGACCTTCTCCATGCAAAGCAGGTGCTCTACCATCAAGCCACGGCCCCTCCCACAAGCCTAATCTGGCCTGCAGAGCCCCCCTGGAGAAATCCACACTGTTATTTCTGAACTGAGATCCCTTATATTGTAAGAATATTGGTCAACCAGTTGCTAAGCAGTGTTTTCCTGAAAGCTTCACATGGGGCTGTATACCTGATCTGCATGACTGCAACTATGTGTTTATGTGTTTTTGAGCCATTACAGTTGTGCAAATTAGAGCTACCACATATGTGGAAACGCCTCCACGCGCTCCCCAGAGCACTCGTGACAACAGTTGAAAGGAAAATTATGGAATACTTAACATTGATCATTTATTGCACACCTAACATGCCACTGAAGAAGTAACCTAAACAGAATAAATATATAATGGCCCTTGCCATTTATACTGTCTTCCCAGAAGCTACAAGCCACAGAACCCCTCCCCTGTAGCATTCCATAGAGTTGGCATATTGATAGTGGCCCAGAAGCACTTTAGCCTGAATTGGGTGAGGAAAACGTTCTTCTGATAGTTGCAGATGCCTCTAATGTGCTTTTGTTTTAAAAATCAGTGGCATCATACAATATGTATAACAGGTACCTATACTAACACGCTCAAACTTATTCAGGGCTTTTAGAGCAAATTCTAAGGCCCTCATCAAGGCAGTACTGGCATAAGACATTTGCTACTTGGAAAATCAAACTTACTTGAGAAGAAGCCCCGTTACATTTAATGGGATGTCTGAGTAAATATTCAAGGACCAGGCTATTAATAACTATTTGCCATAATTTAATTGTATCCTTATTGTGGCTACCCTACTCCCCTTCAATGTAGGCTGGCCCTGAGTCAAGTTCATTGATGGGAAAAAGTGCAGCAACACACCTTATAGTCACAAACACACATCTTACAGCCACCTTTGGAGAGCCTTTTCAGTGGCTACTCCTAGGCTCTAGAACCCCCTGCCAAGGAGGCCAGGCTAGATCAATCTCTGTTGTCCCTCCACTGCTATCAGGCAACCACATTTTTATTCAGCCAGGCTTTTGGCTTTTGAGCTGACATGTTTGTTTCTTAGCCACTTTAAGCACTATTTTTAGTGGAAAGGTAGGCTATAAATTTAATAAATATGAATGTTAAGCTTAACTACACATCCGATGCAAAAGAAAGAAGTAAAAAGGTGGTCAGGTGGCTTGCTAAGCAAATGATCAAAACCGGGATAGAGAATAATGGGAAAGTCGCTGAGTTTTGCATTTTAGAAGGTATCTTGAATGAATCTCAATAACAGTCCATATTAAGGTTTGAAAAACTGACTTTATTTAGTAGGCACATTTTAATAGTACTGGATTGTACAGTTTTTGTTGCCATTTGTGAATATTTCCATTTGCTTGCATTGTTTTTGTTTTTCCTGTGACTGCTAGGCTTCAAGTAAAAAGGTTTATTGCTCTACAGGCTGCTGAGATGAAAATAGTTAATAAATGACCACACAAATTGCATAGCTGTACTAAAAATGGACATTCAGCATTAATCAACACCAAAAGTAGCAGAACAATGAATACAGCAGAGAACAAACTTGTTTAACACAGACATATAGAGCTTCTTTCTAATACCCTAATGTCAATTTTGGGCCCTTTCAGTTGCCAAGTTAAAAGCCAGGTATTGCTTTTAAGGCTGTGGTTATACAATATCATCAGCCGGTTGGCAATAAACACCTGAGGTTCCATTATGTTATGCTAACAAAAAGCCGAATTGAGGTTCAAATTAGAGTTTCACATTAAAAAAATAAAAGTTTCATATATTAAGTATTTTCTGTTTAATTCATTTTCTTGTTTGTATTGTAGATGCAACTCTACCTGCAAGAGCATACAACATCTGGCATCTGTAGATGAAAGCGTTACCTTGGCACAAAAGCAAAAAGAAGGTAACTGGAGGGAGATCGCAGGAGACTTGCATAAAGTGTGAAGAATTCTTACGGAAAACATTTCATGAATATTAAAGCTGTGTTGGGTTTGATTTTCAAAAGGTTTAGATAATTCATTTTTTCCTGAGGCTTCCTAACTTGACACTGAAATATTTCTTGTGTCCTCCCCCACCCCCCAGCCCCAGTTAAAAAAACAACCAGGTAAGGCACTGGGCCATTGCAGTCTGTAACTGTATAAGGCTGACAATGTAAAAACAAACAACATAAAAACCTATCAAAGCCACACACTTTTATATGATATAGTTACTCACTGAATGAACCTGTTAAGCTCAAGAAACTTATTTTGAAGTCAGCTTGCCATTTTTTTCACGGAGCAAACTGGAAAATTCTATATTATGTATTTTATATAACTTCAATCGCTCACAGTGACCAGATAGCTGGCTACAGGTCACTTTCACCATATAATGCTGATGAAAATGAGGTATAATCCAGAGCTCCGGGCACAGAACCTGGACCCTTGTAGGCTGGCATTCTCTTGATGCAGTACTGAGCTTGTTCAGGGGGCAGTTCTCGAAGCAACTCATCAGCAAGGATATAAGGCTGCAAAGAATTAAAAGGAGGAATTTGTTCAGAGCTTTTTCTGGAACTGCTTGCAATTATGAAATATATTTCACGGTGGCAAGAATATGGGATTAGGCAGAAATCTAGGGTAATTCTGATATGCCAACCTGGTATCTGCCAGCTATATAGACAGTCCAACACATCTGAGGGGCACCTGACTGGGTAAGGCTAAGCCATTTCTACATATTTACAGGGTTGTGTTAAACCTTTTAATGTATCTGTTTTCCACAACTCACTTGATACCCACATGCAAGTCCTTCTGATCCCTCAGAAATATTTATTGCAGCTGGCAGGGGTGGGGTGGATGTTGTGCAACACTCTGAACAACACTGAGCTTTTTCCCATTTTCCCTTCTCCTCCTCCTCCCCCTCCTCTCCCCCACCCCATATTACAGTTTGGTGTTTAAAGAGCCCAAAGCAGAACACAACAATCTGTGCTGATACGCTCTAAGAATCTCTTGCCTTTATAATTAAAACAATATTGTGCAATTTCCAGTCCACAGAATTGCAGGGAATAACGTGAGTGGGTCATTCCTGCTGAATGGCTGGAAATTGGAGAAGGCTGAGATAATGAAATAGTGGGAAGTCTGCACTGAACATAGTTTCCGGTCCCTGCATCTTCGTCCTTAAACTACTGCACTCCTCTGGAGGCTTATGATTCCCAATTTGCCATACCCAACCCATAGCACATGCCCTGACAAATGATTTCCAAATAACTTTCCCCATGTGATTTTTCAGTGACAACCCAGCAATACAAACAGGTTTTCTGGTTGGAAAAACTCGGCTCAGAAGTTTTAGGTGCACTCTTTAGTCCAAGGGCAGATTTGTAATATTTAGGTCAGGTTTCTCTAGACTTGCCAAGTTTAGAGAATTGCCTATCTGATTTCCCAACATCCTGCTGCCTATTCTTTGTCTAAATTTTCTCAATATTCTTTGACCTGCTGATTTAAGTTTTTGACGTAGGCGGCATCCCTTTGCTCAACTTCTCACTTAAGAACAGAAGAATCGCCCTGCTGGATCAGACCAAGGGTCCATCTAGTCCAACACTCTTTTTACACAGTGACCAACCAGTTGTTGACCAGGGACCAAAGAAGCAGGACATGGTGCAATGGCACCCTCCATCCCATGTTCCCCAGCAACTGGTGTATATAGGCTTACTGCATCAGGGCTAGTAGCCATTGATAACCTTCTCCTCCAGGAACTGTTATCCTGTTGCTTTGCAAAAGTAGAATTCATAAACAGAGATGAAGGACATGAGAAATCCCATTAATTACAGACAAAAACACTAACCTTATCTGTAGCTAGGATCCTGAAAGAAGCAATAACTTGTTCAGCAGTGTCAGTATCTGCTGTCTCTCTGGTCATGAAGTCAATAAAAGATTGGAAGGAAACAGTTCCCTGACCATTGGGGTCAACTAAGGACATGATTCGGGCAAACTCTGCTTCGCCCTTGGATATAGTTCAAAATCAGTCACGAAAGTTATAGTGGAAAGAAAAAAGAGAAAGAATTATATAAGCAAATACACAAATTCACAGTTTGTTCTTTAACATACGTGATTTACTGAGTATCAAATATACCATTAGTTTTGGGGTATACTGCATTAGATTGCGGCCATGAAGAGTGGCATTGATGTTCAAACTAAAAGTAATAAATCATGATATAAAGATTTAATGGGCATGCCTAGATACTTTTTTATGAAGTTATTAATATTGAAATATAAATGTCTACATATGTTTGCCCTGCTGGACATAAAAATATTTCAAAATCATGTAGATGGAAAAACAACTGTTTGCACATGGCTACAGTGGTGAATAATCTGTAATCCTATAGACCAACATCCCCCAACCTGGTTCTCTCCAGATTTTTTGGACTTCAATGCCCACCCAACTTGGCCAATGGTCAAGAATGTTGGGGGTTGTAGTCCAAAACATCTGGAGGATATCAGGTTGGGGACGGCTGCCGTAGACACTGAACTGGGAGTACTTCCTATTGGACTCAATGAGACTTAGATCTGAACAGATATGTATAGGATTGTGCTGTAAATGTGTTTGATGAACTAGGATTTTAAGTAACAGATGCTTTACTGTGCGAAAGGAATAATGGGGATTTTGCTAGGGAATCAGTAGCATAAAACAATGTATTTGTGATATGTGGAATGATACTGTAAATTATTGCATCTTAAAATTCATACCAGATCATAACCCATTGAAATTAAGCAGGCTCTGAAGTCCTCGTGGTCCATAAGCCCATTTTTCTTCTGTTGATGGGAAGGAGCACATGGAATGCAGCACGGAAGGTTTCAGGAATTAGAAAGAAGACGCCATAATTTCCACGACAATAAATAGGCCCAACATCAGAGGCACAGGATGTTCATTCAAGGACATTCATCAGTTTAGAGGAAGTAGAAGTAGCTTACATGAAAGCAGACATGTCACCGGAAAAGGGCCAATGAAACACAGCAAACAACCAAAGAAGAAAAGGTAAGGGGGGAAAAAGTTAAATATCTTTAAACAAGTCGAATCAATTAGTACATACTGCTTTGGTGTGACATAATTTGAAGAATTTTTAACTTCAGTATTTTAACCTGTGGTAAGAATTACAGTACTGTAAAAGAGGCATTGACTACAGGTCCCAAACATGCTGAACTCTTAGAGTTGAAAGTATTCATTTGAGGGGCTTGGAATGATACATTGCTATACAATGATACTTATCTTGTTTTCAGAAATCTCCCAGGAAGTTGCGCTAAAAGATGGTATGTAAATATTTAAAATAATAACATTAAAAATATGAATTGACTGTAGATATCCACTTTTAAAATGAGATCTTGAGCAGGCTGGGGGAGGTTATTTGGACTAACTGCTTTATTTTACTTGGGGTGGGAGAATCAGCTTGTATGAACTGCTATTACTACCATGAAGGAAGGTACCTATCATGCTTGAAAATCAGATGACAGATAAATGGCTAGCAAAAGATCAAGCCAAAAACCAACCAACCTATAGGAATCCAAGCATTCTAAATCACACCAAACCAACACACTGCACGTATTCTATAAGCCAGCTGCAGTGGAGTTTAAATCTACACTATTTATATTCTTATTTGAAGGCAGGAATGCATCGGCTTTTCTTTACCTTATTTTCATCATTGTAATCCAGACTGCCAGATTCACCCTACTATCATGTAACGCAGAGTATCTAAGGAACAGGGGAAAGTACACGATGGACTAATCTGTGTTAGTTAATAAATAAACCTGGTGAAATGATATCTTTGCTATACTAGTCAACCTGAAGAAAAATAAAGGTTCTGTTCAATTGTGGATATCTTAGAACAAATTCCTCATTCTGATGGGATTCAAAACCACATTAAAACCATAATATTATGTGTGTTTAGACAGAAGTCCTACAAGTTCCAGTATTCCCCAGCCAGCCATGCTGGCTGGAAAACACTGGGAGTCATAGGACTTTTTCTGTTTAAACATGGATAGTATTGCACGCTAAACCTTTAAACTCATCAGAAAGCCTCCCACTTACGTCTCATGTGCTAGTGTAATCATTATGGATAATTGAAATGTTTTGGAAACCTGGTCTCAACGTTGTCTCCTCAGGGCCCTGTTCTGGTGTCATATGAGGATGTATTGAGGGGAGTAAACCGTGCTACTGTTGTTGTTTTTAGCATCACTCATTCCTTCTAGGGCCCATTTATCTGCAGAGAGGTTTTCAAGGATGACGGATCTGTATCTAGTGCAGATCCAACACCCACAGTCCACCATAAGCATGACCTATCCATCCAAATACCAAGGGCTCGAAAAGTATGAGAACAGTGCCAAGCAATGCAGATGTTAGAACTCTCAACCTGCAATAAAATTTATTTTCTTTAGGTAGCTGCATTGTCATGCTTCCTGCATTTTTGTTTATGAGCAGGGTTGGCAGCCATCTGAATGCAGCTTTAGAGAAGAGTGGGATTGTAATATATAACAGATGGTGGTAGAAATTTGAGGCTGACATGCTGACTCTCACTGTAATCCTAGACATGCCTACTTAGGTCCCCTCTACTTTGACGCCCAGTTGCCCGATTATGCGCATATACGGATAAGCGCATTTACTCCTAATACCTATTCATGAGAGGCAGTGAAGCACATTACGGGCTGTATGAAACGCGCTTTAAAGTTTTTACATGCAGAGAATCGCATGTTTACATGGCCATTAGGCGCTTTAACTCCCGCGATAAATTTTAAGTTGCTATTTAACGCGCATTCGATAATGCAAATAATCGGAGGTAAAAAGCACCTCAACCCCCGATTTATGCTCCGCTCTTGTAGAGGTAAAATCTGTAATGCGCCTTGAAAGAGCTTTAAATCGCTCTTGTAGAGGCACCCTTAGAAGTAAATCACATTACGTTCAATGGGGCTTACTCCCAGTTAAGTATCTATTAGCTTCCAGCCTAAGTCTTTCAATAGAGTTTGGATCCATGTAACACTAGCTTAGTAGCTGTAATACCCCATGCTCAGCACTTGCAGCTAATGTGTAACAAGTTGTATAAATGCTATCATTCTTGGGAAAGGGACCCTTTATGGCATACACCAAAATTACTTGCAGCAGTATTTATAAGTAGCTAGAATTTATTTTAAAAGAATATAGGAAAAAATAAAAGCTAAGGACTCAGTAGTAGAGAAAGAGGTCCCTGCATTATTGAAATAGTTGATAGACAAAGGTTTTTTTAAAGTATATAAATATAACTGACTTTTTAATCCCTTTTTCCCAAACTTGAATAAATTACTGAATCATTCCAAACAAAACCCTGTTTCATTACAGGTCTCCATAAACATCCTTTCATTATTTGTCTGAATGTGGTTTAGACACTGGGGGTGCCTCTACAAGAGCGATTTAAAGCTCTTTCAAGTCTCATTAAAAAAATTACCTCTACAAGAGCGGAGCGCAAATCGGGGGTTGAGGCGCTTTATCTGTCCGATTATGCGCATTATCGAATGCGCGTTAAACAGCGAGTTTTAATTCTCCGCGGCTGTTAAAGTGCATTTTGACCATGTAAACAAGCGATTCTCCGCATTTCAGCCACGTTAAAGCGCGTTTCATACTGCCGGTTATGCGCTTCACTGCATGTCGTTTACTGGATTTAGGCGTAAACGTGATTGTGAGAAGATGCGCATAATCAGACAACCAGGCGTCAAACTGAATTCTTGTAGAGGGGACCTGGTAAAGGACTGCACCACCATATGATATTTGCGTGCCACTTATTTAATTCAGTGCCCAGAAATCACTGAGACTATAACCCAGATAATATAACCCAAATAACGTGTACCAGGATCTGCTATTTGTTCTTTAGGGCAAAACAGACAGGTACCATACTGACATGAGGGTTGGGGGCTGTGCAGGGGGAGTCCTTGGATAGGTAGCTATGCTGAAAGCCAGATGGAAATCTGCCCCCTTTTGGGGAGGTATTGAGCTTTCTGGCTGCCAGTTGCCAATTTTTATTAATAAGCATGTATCAAAAATCAACTAAAACAAACAACAAACCATCCTCCACCCCATCAGCATAGGGGATAGGGAGCTCTGATGCTCATCACTTCGCAAACAATATATCTGCAGGGCTGACCCTATCATTAGGCAGAGTGAGGCAGTCAGCTCTGGCAGCAGTTGCTGGGAGGAAGCAGCAAGATATTGGAGGAGAGCCTGTGTACCACACCACCTGGCCTGGTGTCCCCTAAGCTAGTTTACTGCTTTCAGATGTGGTGAAGGATGCTGTCCTATTGCCAGTATTAAAAAAAAAAGAATCAAGTATCACTCCTGTCAGCTTTTGTAAATGAAATGGGAGGGTGTGCCATTTTGTTCTTCACCTCAGGCAGCAAACTGCCTTAGGCCAATGCTGTAAATCTGACAACTGCTCATGATACACAAACCCCATCCCACAAGGTAATTGCAATAGTAATGCTGTTTTATGAGGGGAAAGAATTACATTTTGCGAGATACAAATGGTTGAATGCTCACCAAATGACAATCCCCACATCAAAAACATTGCCTTTAGGGAAAATGTCTGGATAGTGCACAAGAAATTACAAACAAAAGCACGTAAATTATCTGAGTAAACAATGGTGTGATATAGGTCCTCTCTCTCTCTCTCTCTCTCTCTCTCTCTCACACACACACACACACACACACACACACACACAAATTACCCCTCTAGCTATTGCCATTTAATTTAAGTGGAATAATCCCAGGGAAATCATATCAAAGGCATTAATAATTGGCTCTGCTGTGCATAAGTATTTAAATGCTATTTATCAAGCACGATCTTAATTTTATGGATCTTTTACTGAATTAAATACTGTATTTCCTTTTCTTTTCCTGCCTAAGGACGTCATCTTTTCAAAAGCCCTCTTAGAAATGGCAGATTTAATTAGCTTAAAAGCAATTTTGTTTTGCAGCTGTTACTAAGCATGTTTTTCTCTCCAAGCAAGAGGTACAGAAGTATCTCAGAGATGTGAATCGATCATCCAAAAATCACTTTATAATCTGAACTATTAGCCTGTGCAACTTCTCTTGATTAGCCTGAGAAATGTGCCTCTGTTTAGACTATCAATCCTTTGGGCAGGGCCTATTTGACTTGGTGTTTCGTATAGGATCTAACACATTATTGGCACAATATGCAAGCGCATTTTGTCTGGAATTGGTATTAGGGAGCTGTCTGAAGTTACGGATAAGTGGGGCGGGATGCTTGTTGGGGAGCTTGAGGAGGCAGGTATAGGATGTAGGTCCATGCTGGGATTGTGGAGGGTGGATAGGAGGATTGAGAAGTTCAGTATAGAAGCTTTTGACCAACTGGACATTTTAAAAGTAGAAATAGCATTGATTCCCAGCTTTGAACTAATACAAAGCCTAGTCACCTCAGCAAAATAGGGAGGTTTCAATTTAAGGCAAGGAAGTTAGTAAATGTTTGCAGTCATTAGACATCCATCTACGGTAAATATTCACTCCTGTCCTTTAAGCGTTCGGTCTAGTTTTATAAGGAGAAGGTGATCACTCTCACCATGGTGTATTATTAGGACTGCCTTATTGCTAATGAAATAGTTCAAAATCAAATCTGTCCATCTTCTTACCCTATATGAATTCTGTAGACCAACCAACTCTCCTTACTTTTAATATGGCTATTATTATTTGCTCTGAATGATCAGGAAACTAATGTTATCTTACGAACTCATATATATATATCAAAAACAAATCCAGGGCACACACTCAAGAGAAGGCTTGGAACCTCATGGATTTGTTCCACCAAGACTCTGCCTCTTTACCTCCAATCCCATCACAGCGCAAGGTTGGTGCTGCCTCCCTCTCAAACCCCGTGCTTTCCCTCCCTTGGGGTGGCATCGGGTAATCCTGACACCAAGGAGGGAGTGCAGGACTTCTGGGCAGCCACCCAGGGACCGGAGCCACCCCCATTCTTTTCCTAGTGGAAGGCGACCACACCTGTGTTGCGACTCCAGAGCTAGGCAAGGGGCTGTCTTGAAGCTGTCTTGCACATCCTCTCTCTCTCCAGAAAAAAAAAGTCAAGGTACAGTCCCTGACTTTTTTTCTCTGCAGCTTCAGCAGAAAGCCCCAGGGTGGGTGCGCGATTGCAGCCGCGTTGTATAATCAACGCTGTGCCACCGTGCACTCACCACCAGGGCTTTCCGAGCATTTACACAAGCCCTTTTCTAAGACACTGTGCGAAAAAACAGTGTTGATATTTTGGTTATCCCGCACAGGCATGCAGCAAAATGGTTGAACAAAATGTACAGATAATTACTCGATTCAGAACGTTTTAAGCCAGACCTCATTTAAATTACATTCTGTTGCATTTAGACCTTTGCTACAATTACTGCAGCATTAACTGATTCAATTTGTATAGATATTACCAATTTATGTATAAAATTACATCAACATTTCAGACTTTACTTCCTGATATAGGGGTTTAGGATCACAGCCACCTTCTTCTTCTTCTCCAAATTCATCCACATCCCAACACACGTTAAGATATACGTAAAGGAGGGATTTCCTCAGTAATCCTTATTCAATTCTATTTAATAAATATTTGTAGGGGGAGGCTATTTATGTTTACTTACAAGGAGGATGTAAAACAGGTCATCTTTTTACAGCTTTACTTTATAGTGCATATAAAAATATACAATTATTTCAGTCATTTAATGGTTTGTAAGGGTTCTGGTTTTTTTGGCAAATTTTCACAGCACATCAAAAACATAATCCTGAAATGGACTTCTAATCCGTCATTATAATACATTGTGTGTGTCATTTTTAACTGCATGCTGTGATTTACTGTAGTTTATTATTATTATTTTTAAAAAACAGTGATTGTTTTAATATGTTCTTATTTTCGGCATCAGGTGACCTTTTTATTTCCCAAGTATTTTAGCATCCTAGTCTTTTACCTCTGGTGTTTTAGCACTGTATTTTAAATCTCTGCACAGCTGCTCGGTTTTATTCTGGTTTTATATTTTGGGGGTTTAAGCATCCATATTTTATCTTTTATGCTGTGCCTTGCGGTTTTAATTTTTGTGAAATAAAAATTAAGAGAGCTTCAGCTATTGGGCAACATTGAGATTAAATAAATAATTTTTTATCTCATAAGCCGGCCAGAGAATGTGTTATAGAGTGGCCAGTAATTCAAATTAAATAAATAAATGGACCTCAGCAGGCCATTCTTTCATTTATATGCTGAGAAGTCCACCTCAACTAGCTTCATGCAGGGCTAAGAAACTAGGCACTGGATCATCTGGTAGGAGGGCCATGAAAGACAAAGTTATTAAGGGGTTCACTCTGCCCCCGTACATCTAGGAGGAAAGTGGGTAGGGGGATAAGGGGAGGTGTCACAGTGTCAAGCTACATAGCCTTGCTTCCTGCTGCCACCACATGTCCTGGCCATGCCCTGATTATTTCAGGGTCCCCTCCCCTTCGTGTGAAGGAGCTCGGCATATGTATGCATGCCAATACACGTATGCATGTCACTACACATGAAGAGCCAATGTGCGGTCAGCTGGGTCAATGCAGACAGTGGTGGGGGTAAGGACAACGCAGAGCAACCCTGCAACCACTCCATGCATTCTTTTGATGCACAATGGGGTTCGAGTGAACCTCCCATTCATCCCAAGAATGGGGATGAGTAGGAAGGAGGGAAAACTGTTAGGCCAGTTTGCACAATTGTCATCACCCACCATGGGTTGAACAAGTGTGCAGGCCGCCACGGCTACAGCCTATGGGTTCTGGGTGGCTTGTTACCCATGGCAACAAGTCACCCTGCCCAGGTTCACAGCTCATGAGAAGCCGTGGCAACCGCCCACTACAGCTTGAATATTCACAATGGCAGCCAGTCTGTGCTGCAACCCACTGTGGCTTATTTAAGACCATGAGGAGACTGCAAGGAAGAAGAATCCTGCCAGAATGCACAAGAGTCAGGCCTTGTGTCATGTATTGAGGTGCACTTCTTTGTTAGAGTAGAAGTGAATGCAAGTTAGGAGCCTGGAGGTAATAGCAGCACTAAAAGATGTTGCACTATGTATTTATATCTTAAAGAGAAAACAGACAGATCTGTGTTTATAAGTCTAGGTTTAAATGTGTATTGTACTTTTAAAGATTATAGCAGAGCAACACACAAATGCTTTCGGGCACACCAACTCCAGGTGAAAAGAGAAAGAAAACAGACTACTATACCCTGTCAAAGTGATTAAATGATGCCCTGAATTCATTCATTTGTTTCTGGGTGATTCCTTTGGCATCTCTTGTAAGGATTTGATTCTCAACTTCATTGATTGTTCGGGCAACGGTGGTCAGTAACAGCTCCCATCCAACACGGATATGCTGTAGCAGAGAAAATGGATACTTTAAGGACAACCCAAGAGAAGAAGAATAAAAAACTGAACAATTGACTGAAACTATTGCCTAGTAAACATGTCACCAAATACAATAATTGCACTAGAAATAAAAGACAAGCAAATAAACTCAAGTGAAATCTACCTACTTATACCTATTTGTAGTCTGATTTTCCACTTGCCTCATTGTTCATTTTGGTCACAATCAGCAAGTGTATTTTGGACAAGGGTCAGAGAATCATATTTATGAGCACCAGTTGTTGGATAATAAACACTGTTGAAAATTTGTAGTCAACACAGTTTACAAACTTATTTCAGGATGAAAACTCACCCGAACGGGGATCCCCAAAGGCTACAATATATAATAACTGCTGCAGGTATCCCCTGCTAGGGATCTTGGGTTGGGCTGGATGGATGTGTTTTTGCAGGAGTGATGCAATTCCTAGATTATGTGACCTGACACAGAGTCATCACGTGGTTGGCACTAGCAGAATAAGACAGTAGCCAAGGCCAGTAATAGGGTGTATAAAACGAGGTCCAGCATTTTGGAGCAGTATGTGTAGGAAGCTAAAATGGACTCTTGACCTTGGCTAGGAATGGAGGAATTAACTATCCCAATCAATTGTAGCTTAACATTTATATTAGGCAGACAATGTCAACAGCAGATAAGCCATCTCTAGTCCAATATCAAAATTGAAACAAACCATATGTATGTTTTGGCTTCAGTCCTAAAAAAACCCTCTAAAGCACGTGGCCTGTTTTACTCCCAAAAATTCAGGTAAACGCAACTTCAGAAATATTTTTTGTGAGGCTGCAAAGGGTTGACAGACCCTTCATTCTGGAAGGAATGAGGACACATCTTACTAGCAGAGTTTAGAATGCTCTGGTCACTCAGGTTCTCAGCCTTGAGGAATTTCGGGAATTATCCCCACATTTATCCAGATTGCTAGGGCCACTTTTCACACATTCCATCTGGTAAGGTAGCTATGACTCAGATTTGGACAATGCAAATGTCCTTCTATCTAACATGAGATTTAACCTCACAGTGCCTTCTGTGTTAGTCTGACCAAGACTGCTAGAAGATGGCGCACAGCATGGTGGTCCACCATGTAATGGAAAAAAACTTCTGGAAGTAACTATATCAGTATTCGAATATCTGCACTGTCCTGTAGCTTTTGGGTAACTATTCAAGATACTGGTTTCAACTAACAAAGCTCTAAATGGTTTGGATGTTGCATAACAAACAGTGTAGTCCTATTCATGCCTACTCTGAAGGAAATCCTATTAAGGTCAATGGGATTTACTCCCAGATAAGCGTTGCCCCCTAAATTTGCCTCCATTGCTATGTCACATTCAGGCCCGGTGTCTGCAACTGGCATAGTGGGGCAAATCCCAGGGCCCATGGGCCCAGGAGGACCCACCGATAAAAGTTGTTTTCTTTTTCTTTTCTTTTTTACAGCCCAATGCTACAAAAAGAAGCACCAGGTGAGGCAGCTGGTGCCAACTTAATTCCCCCAGAATGCTTCTGGGACCCCACACTTCTCTTTGGAGTGCTGGGTTGTGCACCAATCCCTGTCCCTGCTGCTACTCATAGTGGCACCATCACCATTACCCCTGCCCCCTAGTGGCAGACAGAGGACACCTTGCCCAGGGCCCTCTCAAACCTGGCCCTGGTCCCACCATAACTCTCTGTGTTTAGAAGAGAGTAGCTTATTTATAGTGTCCTCCATTTGTTCAGTATTAAGGGTGATATGCTTGGGTCTTGCTTATCAAATAAATTGCCTCCTGTGCTGTGAACCATCATAAATCTTGGTGTTTGGCAAAGAGTGGCTTATTGATAATGTCCTCCAAATGACCAATATGCATGGTGAGGCCAGACAGAGAGGTATTCTCAATGGCTGTCTCTGAGCTCTGCTACTCCCTTTTTCTGGGAGTTTCACAAAAGCCATAGCATCTTCTGGAGGCAGCTAAGCCATTCTATTTTGGCAAGCATTTAGTGGCTGGAGATAAACAGAGGATGGTTTTAGTTTTAAATTTATATTTTCCTAAAAGATATAATCTTTTATGATCCCATTTCACAAATCGTGCTTTTTTATTGTTGTTTCCTGACATGAGCCATCAGAGGACAGGGTGGAGATATAAATCAAATAAACAAATGATTTGTTGGGCTGGTTTTCTATCACGAAATGCAAGAGTGAATTCATGGCTCATTTTAAAAAACGGCACCGATTTAGGGGTGGAGGTGTGATTTGCTCCATTTTGGTTTCTTCCTGAGCAACTCCCATTAAGATCAGAAACTGCCAAGGCCTGCAAGGACTTAATCTTATTAAGCTGCATGTAATAGGACAAATGTTTCATAGCAGAATAAAGGGCTTTCTGCGGCAGAAAACATTTCAAAGCTGTGCCACCTTTAGAACTGGTGTAGCAGAATGGCTAAGATTGAGAGCTTTGAGGTGGCCTTAGGTAAGGATCAAACTAGGCATGATGGTGGTGCTTAAATGCAGATCTGCCTCAATTATATAGAAAGGGAGGGTATGTCTGTTTGTAATATGGGTGACTGGTTGAGGAGTACAGAACCTTCCCATCTGTCACTCTTTCCCTTTCCTCGGGCACTTTTCTTCTGAGCTGAGTTCTGATATCAGAAGTGTGCTCAGCTGGGAGTAAGGCCAACACCAAGAGTTGGTATCATTGGCTACTGTCAAGACCCTTGACCCAATAGGGGATCCCCTGTCAATCCTTGGAGCCTCTTGAACCTGCTCCTCCTTGCTGCGACTGCCCGTTCACTGGCCCTCTCTGAGCAGTGGAAAGAGTGGGAAGAAGGAACAGCAACTTCCACTTAGCTGGCCCCAGTCCCTCTGGGCGGTGGCACGAATGGAGAGGAAGAGGCAGCCATAGTCAGCAAGGGGGGTCCCAGAGACCATCCTGCTGGAAGGCCCTCCAAAACCTGCAACCAGCACTGGCTGGGAAAAGAAGCACTTGAGTCAGAGCTGGGTTTAAACACAACCATCTGCCACTGTCAGGTGCAGTTTGGTTCTTAGTTCCCTATCCGTACGTTCTTTGAACACAATAAAAACATGCTATAAATGCAAAGTGGTATTATATTGTCATCCAAATGTTATTGTTCTAGGACTAAATGAAGCACCTTTTAAAAAATAAAATAAAAAAGAACCCCCATCAATTCAGGGGCTGCCTTCACAGCACCGAGTTGGTGCCGCTCTGCCACCAAACCCCGGAGTTTTGCTCTTGTGGGGTGGCGGTGAATAATCCCTACTGGGAAAGGCAGCACAGGCTTTTCAGCAGCCATTAGACTCACCGGACCTGCCCATTCCCTCTCCTGCGGCTTCCAGAGACCAATAGAACGTCACCTTCCGCCTGGGAACACCCCTGGTGCAGCGCCGGAGCAAGGACAGATGGCAGCAGTGCTGACCTCGCATGGGCAGGAAAAGTCAGGGTAAGTCCCTACTTTTCTGCCGCGCATCTTCGGCTCTTTACCCCAGGGTGGCTCCAAATTGACGGCTGAATCATATAATCAGCGCAGCATGGATTTGGAGCCACCCCGGGGCAAATTTGACATTTAGACAGCCCCCCAGAGTGCTTGGTACCACCACCATGAAAATCATGCAACAACAGTGAGACCCCATACATGAAATGGACAGACGTGCTATAACAACAGGGCGCAGACAAACTTCATAGTTACCTCCATTGTATAATTAGTATGCTTATTATCGAACACCAGGGCTTCTTGTATCAGTTGATGATCTCCTTCAAGTTTGTCAATATTAAGTTTGTAGTTGATAATATTGTGCTCGTGCTGCTTTAATTGATTCATCTGGTCCTCTAATGGCCCTGTAATATCAACAGTGGTTCGGGCAATCTCCTGCCAGAGGGAGAGAGAGAGAAGAAATGCTTTGTTAGCTTGCAAAAACAAATTCTTCATGTTAAATACATGTTGAAGCAAGAATTGGCAGTAATTGTACTTTTCCTCGCATGCACAAAAGGAGAAATGAGCTGGGGTACTGTACTTTACTACCTTTCTAAACCCGCGTCGTTCTGCCTCCAGTGACCTGAGCAGCAAACATACGGCCAAATTAGAACAGTGAATAATGAGTACCTCCAGGAAAAGGATGGGACTGTGACCATAGCCCCCCTCCTCTTCCTATCACTGCTCACCTTCCATCATCATTGGACTAACAGCAATCAGCGTGGGGAACATCCATCCATGGTTCGTGTGTACTTGTGGCTGTTTGGTGCATTGATTCAGTATACCTAACACTTCCAAAACCCTTCTTCTGGAATCGTCCTAAATTATGTATGCCCTATTCAGAAGCCTATTTCAGAAAGATTTCCGTAAGGGCACAAAAACATAAGAAGAGTAGTGCTGGATCAGATCTAAGGCCTATAGTCCAGCATTTTGTTCCCACAATGGCCAACCAGATGCACCAGGGAAGCCCACAGCAGGACATGGGAGCAATAGCAACCTCCTGATCGTGTTCCGCAGGAAATGATATTGAGAGGCATACTGCCTCTATGACTGGAGGTAATATATGACTAGTAGCTGTGATAGCCTTATCCTCTGTGAACTTGTCTCCTCTTTTTAAGTCATCCTAGCTACTAACTTGTATGGTAGCAAATTCTATAGCTTAACAATTCACTTTAGCTATACGTAACCCTTTCCTAGTATGAAATTGTTCTAACAGGACAAGTCATAAAACAGTTACAATCTCAAACTTGGTGAAAAATCAATACCAGCCTTTCTGTTTTGGCTCCATAATTTCTCTTACACCTTGTCATTCTCTCCATTCTCAACAAACCAATTGTCAACCCCCTTTCTCCCCTTCCAGTTGTCTCCATGCCTTCCACCATGCTGTTCCCCATGCTTAGAATCAGCTCCCTCCACCCTCCCCTCAGCCTAGCCGATACCCTTCTTCCTTGAAATTCTTTAATAGCAAAACTTCTCTTAACCACCTGAGTCTCTCCTCCCCTACTCCTCAATTATTTGTTTGTTTATTTATTTGTATGTTACATTTATATCCCACCCTTCCTTCCAAGGAGCCCAAGGTGGCATACATGATCCCCCTCTTCTCCATTTTTATCCTTACAACAACCCTGTGAGGTAGATTAGGCTGAGAGTCAGTGACTGGGCCAAAGTCACCCAGTGAGTTACATGTCCAAGTGGGGACTAAACCTGGATCTCCCAAGACCAACACTCAAACCATTACACCACCCTGATACTCCTCAGTTCCACCCTTATTACTCATTTTAGTTCTCAGTATCGTTGTCAATCTCTCCTTTTTCTTTTTGTCTGTCAGTTATAGTGAAAACCTCCTCTCCACAGACAAGGACCATCTCATTTTTCTGTTTTGTATCTGCTGCCACTAAGCAGCGATGACTGATAGCAGTATAAAGTAAGTATTATTCATTAGCTGAGGAAAGGCAGTTGTACAGCAATGGAGTTTGCCAAGAAAGGTCTGGATGCTACTGCATGTATCTTAGTCACATTTACCTCCATCTTGCTTTGAACCCAGGGCCCAATGACGTTGGCCTGAGCGGCAAACTGGCGGCGCAGGCGCTCATTTGCATGTTGGCGGGCCAGCTCCTCTTGCAGCGACTGATCCCTTACAGGCACAAGTTGTTTTACCTGCCAAAGTGCAAAATTATGTTAATCTGTAGCCAAAATCAGATTTTTTAAAAAAAATGTAGTGTGACTTGCAGAAATGTAGGGAGAATCAGGATGGGGGGAGAAGCTAGTAACGCAATGGGCTGATCAAATTTAAATAACTATTTGTTCTGAGATAATGTTTGTTTAAAACATGTATAAGCCTCCATTTAGGAGAGAAAAATAACCAAGGAGGCATACAAAATTTAAATACAATTAAAAGGATGATAAAATACTAACAATAATGAAATCAAAATTAACAATTACAACAACACCATATGTACAACTATGGTCAGTAAAGCCCTGACTCATTTATAGGCTAAACAGGTAAGCAGGTTAAATCTTTAGGACTTATATGAAGACCTTTAACGATGGGGCCTGGTACACAACAATTGGAACAGCGTTCCACAAACAACAGGCCACTACCAAGAAGGCCCTGCTGTCGTTACCCATACAGCAACACATATTTCTGCTTACACTACCTTATCCCATTTGGTACGGATCTCCTCCAGAGTGACTGTACTATAAGGATTGTTGGAACTTATTCTGAGGCTGTAACTCTGGATCACTTTCTCCACTTCATTGTGGATTGATAGGATAGCTTGCCTTTCGCCATCTGCCTCAGGTAAAGTGGCCTTAAACTGCTCATGGGCAGTGATTAAACTCTGAAATGAGAAAGAGAGATGGAAAAGGTGAGAGCCATCTTCTCTCTGCCACTCCAACATGTATGCAGATGTATGTAAGATTGTGTTGTTGATAAACTCGATGTAATTAATGTAAAGCAACCTTGTTCAACCTGGTGCCCTCCAGATGTGAAGAACTGCAACTCCCATTGGCCATACTGGTTGGGAATGATGGGAGTTGGAGGATGATGCGGAGAACTAGGTAGGACAGGGTGCAGAACCATTTTGAGATGGGCGATCCGATTGCCCCACACTTCAAAATGCCGGATTGTCCCCACACACACGAGGTCCAGTGTGGGCAAGATGAAATTACTGGTAGTGGCCTCACCTATGGATCTCATTGTCCTCCTGCTCCGTTACCCACCCCCTCCGTGGTGGGAATTCTGTGCCTCCTCCCAGCACAGAGAAAGAGACTCGGATGGTATCAGAAGAAGCAGAGACTCCTCCTAGTCCTGGCTGAGTCCCTGGATTCATGCAGCAGCTGTGCTTCCCAGGAGGAGCCAAGCAGGCAGTCTTCCTGGTGTAGACATTTTGCATCTATACTAGAAGCATCAAAAAATGGAGGTGGCCCAGGTTTCTCTCTCGACCACTGAGAGGGCCTGTCTTAAGGTCATGAGTTGGTTCAACAGTTGTTCATCTCAAACTATTAAGTTGTGCAGAAAAATAAATTAAGGCATAGTTAAATAACCCAATCAGAACTCTCAAAAAGACACCTGCAAAAAGTAAGAGTTGTTGGCAGGGGCCCTGGGGGTGACACCGTTGGATCCCTGCCAAGGCCCACTCCTGGTTTTAGAGCCCCCTGCTGCCACTCTGGACTCTTCCCTGTGCTAAAAAAACTTGCCAAAAGCACTGGTTAGACATAGAAGCGAAACTGGAGGATCACAACATCATCTAAACAACCCTTAAACAACTGGGAGCAGGGAAAGATGAGTGCATGATAAATGCCTCATGTACAAAAGCCCTAAGACACAAGTAAGGATCATTTGAAGCATTCCGGAATTAGGCTACAATGGGATAGAATAATGAGGGCAGTTCCCTCCGTAATAAAAAGGGAACCTCTTATCTTTTTTAGGTTCCTGAACCAAAATCATGATTGTTGTTTTACCTGGATCTCCTCTATAGTATGAACTATAAACATGTCTTGCAAGTCTTCCAGTGCACCTTCCATCCAGTTGTTGAACGGAGCTACTCTCTTAGCAAACTCCAGGTGAAGCTGATCAATTGTTTCCAACAGTTTCTCCGTCCTCTGTTAAATAAGCATGAAGAAATGGAATAAATGAATTTTCCTTTTACAAACATACATTTATTTTGGCTTACATTTTGGACATTTGACTCTGCAACTCCTTCAAGATGCATGGCCAAACCCTAAGGAAACACCTAGTATGCATAGTTAAGCAAAAATAGTAACACCCCTCCCTCTATCTATCTATATTGCTAGATATCTATCTATCTAGCAAACGTCATCCTTTGAATGTGTATTTTCATCTGCTGCCTGGCTATTCACTTTCCTGCACATCTTCATTGTAGGGATGATACACCATCCATGACATTAGTGCAATCATAATACATCACCACTTACTACAAGAGCTGTGGAGACAGAGGAAGGGGAACAAACGCATTTGCATGGCATGATTTTTCTCCAGACATTAACCAGGTGTATGAAACAGTCAGGTGATGATGGTAAGGAATGACAATAAGTCCTGGCTGAGCACATATAAGAAATAGTGGCCATTCTATCAGTACAGCAGTAGCCTATCTCCCCCACCCCACCCCTGGCGTAATTGATGTATAGAATTGCTCTGGAGGGAGAGGGAGAGAGAGAGAGAGAGAGAGAGAGAGAGAGAGAGAGAGATGATTTGGGGAGCATTGATTGTATATTTTAATTGTACTTCGAAATTATTGGTTGCAGATTGGTTGCCCAGAAAAAGTTGGGAAGAGGATATAGATTAAAAATATTTATTAACTGAACAAACGGAGGTATGAAGGGTGGACATTATTTCTGCCATGCAACAGCTTTCCAAAGGGTGGTGCTACAAGCATCCCCTCAACTCCAATTTCAGTCACTTGGTGCTTCATCATTGCATTTGGCAGTAATACAGTGACAAATCTTTTTAATCAAGCCATTTTTCTTGCAAATGTAGTGGTGGGGCTGAGGGCAAGTGTGGAAGGAATAGTAGAGAACCAGAGAGAGTTTTCTTTAAGCATCAACAGTCTATCATAAATTGCATAAGGACACAATCCTATGCAGGTCTAGACAGAAAAACGTCCCACAACTCCCAGCATGCCCCACTGGCTGGGGAGTGCTAAGAGTTGTAGGACTTTTTTTCTGTCTAATCCTGTGTAGGATAGCACCCTAAATCCCTCAAGAGTTATATTGCCCTGAAAGGACGGGCTACTTCCTGACATCAGTTTTACCTCCAAGGCTTCCCTCCTTTTCTGAGTGAGTGTTCCTAGTCTGTCCCACTGATCACATATCTTCTGGCATCGATCATTAACACTTGCAGCATCATGGTAGTCCAATTCACTAGAAGAGAAGGGCAACTGTTTAATCGGCCAACTGAGAGTCTTACAAATACAACACACAAGAACTTTTTTCCTACAGAAATTAACCTAGGATAACGAATGCTTTGGTGTTCTATCAACAATCACCAATGTAGATTAGAATTAATATTTCACACATAAACAGGCACTCTGAGGTAACTAGTGACCTTCCATCCTGGAAGTCTTCCCATATTATAAGTTGCATAAAAGCATAATGTTGGAAACTTTATTTGGGACATGTGAATTTCTGACCTACTTCCACCAATTTTGCAGGGATGGAAAATTTTTTGTATGGGACTTTTGTGCCCCTAATAACTGTCAGACAGGCACAAATCTAACAGCTGAAGTCTTTCCCATGACTTCACCCCATACCAGAAAAAGCTTGAGCTCCTAAATTTCTACTAGTTGGGGGCAGTTAAAGGCAGAGGATCTTTGCCAGGAAACAGGTGGATACGCTAGCATTATATACTAGTCTTTTCCTCTCTACAGATCATTCTGGTGTTATATTTTCATTCATCATATGATACAGAGATGTCTTTAAAGATGTCCTTGTCTTTTCAAATGGAGGGCTGCCGTTCGACACAGCAACAACAGATATGTTCAGTCAAATATACCAACTTCATATATTGAAAGTGGTTTTGAAACTCTCCTAAGTTTGCCTTGTAGCATTGGCTGTTGTTCAAGAAAAAAACACTCAGCCCCCTGGGATTTCACAGTTCCTTGGATCCTACCCTTTATTATTAAAGTTTGAAGCAAAACTCTGTCCAAACCAGTTCTCTGCCAGTTAAGCTGTGCAGTTCTACTGAGATCCAACAAATGTATTCTATCCTCAACTAGTTGACTTTCGTGAGTGTCTCATATGCTACATTTAGCTCTTGGCTGCTACCAGAGTACTCTTTGTATGCCATTACTTATCACAGACATTGTAATGATGTGAGTACATACCAATTTGAGTCTCAGATTTAATCCAACATGAGGCCAACGTTTTAATTCCAGACCAGGGAAGGGATGTTTGTAATGATTCCCTGTATTTGAAAGGGCATTTTCAAGTCATATCATAGTATCCCTTAAGTGTAGAACACAAATAGGGCTTTCCCATGAATAAATCACAAAGGACAAAAACTGACTGTTCCTAGTCATGAGTGCCCTTGCCCTGAGCTTAAAAGGTCAGTAGTAAGTTATTGGCATCAGTACCATCAATAAAATTAGGGGAGAAATGGACACAGGAATGGAGGTTAAAAAATAAGAAATGTAGAAATAATACTAGATTTGAAGATTTAATTGAACAATTAGGAAAAAAAGAAGAAGCCAGAGCTAAGAAAGGACTCACTAGTGAGATATATAAAATATTAATAGAGGAAGAATTTCAGGACTCACTTAAGGTTATAAAAGAGGTATGGGAAGAAGATGTAAGGGAAAAAAATCAATGAAGATAATTGGGGGAGGATATGGAATGTAAGAATGTTAAAGTTACTGTCGATTAGAATTAAGGAGAACTACTATAAGACAGTTTGGAGATGGTATTTAACACCTGTAAGATTTCACCAGATAGATAAAAAAGTGTCCAAGACTTGTTGGAGCGGGTGTCAGGAGGTTGGGACCTATTTTCATATGTGGTGGAGCTGTGAACAAGTACAAAAATTTTGGGAAAGGGTTTTTAAAGAAATAAGTGATATAATTGGAAGTAAATTGGAATTAAACCCGAAGTTAGCTCTACTAGCAATATGGGATAGTAGGAATAAGCATATAATAAATAGAGAATTGGTAAACAACCTCCTGGCACCCGTTAGAATAATGATTGCTAAAAATTGGAAAGGGCAACGAAATTATATAATAGAAGATTGGTATAAAGAAATCTGGGATATAGCTTTGAATTATATGTTGACTTGTAAAATGAAAATAATGAGGGGAATGTCCAGTAAGAGTGATTTTGGAGAAATATGGACTCCCTTTTTGGATTATGTTTTAAGATCGGGAAAGGGACAATCGCCTTCAAAAGAATCATTAAAATTTTGGAAGGAGGATGAATGATTATGAGAAGGTCTCGGTGGGGGGGGGTGCACGGGGGAAGTCGAGGGTGGTAGTTTGCTTTATATTATGTATTGTGTATGTTTGTTTTGTTGAAATTAATACAAATTATATAATAAAAAAAAAATTAGGGGAGGTACTATTTCTTCTGTGTTACACTGATGGAAGATACTATTAGTGCTAGGAACACAGGCAAGTACAATTCCTCCTGGATCCTTCACTTGCTCTCCATCTGTGTGAATATTGAGACAGTATAATTTTGTTTCTGTGTAGAAATGTGGAGGTGTGGAGGCACAATGGAGGGGGGGAACATCCCTGGGGGGAAAATCCATTTTGCCTCCCTCTTATTTTTCCTGGAGTTTTTCACAGCTCTGTTTCTGTGTGGCTGAAAAAGAGACTCTCTAGAACAGCCTTCCCTAACCTGGTGCCCTCCAAGGGGCTGTCTATATGCCTTATTTGCCTCGTGGTGGCGCTGCGTCAGTTATATGACACAGCCACCAACTCACTACCACCATGGGGCTTTTCCCTGAAGCTGCAAATTTAAAAAGTCAGTGATTTGCCCCGACATTTTGCTTTGAAGTGAGGTCACCATAGTCCTTCCACCATGTGACTTTGCTTTGGCGTTGACCGCACAGGTCAAGGGGCAGGCCCAATGAGCCAAAAGGTTGCCGGAAAGCCCACACTTCTTCCTGCCATGAGGATTTTCCGCCCCCATCCTGAAGCAGCAATACTGCGGGGTTTCAAGAGGAAGGAGCAGCAAAGCGGTACTGTGAAGAGACCCCCAGATGTTTTAGACTACAATTCCCAGCATTCCTGGCCATTGGCCAGGTTGTCTGGAGCTTATGGCAATTGATATCCTAAACATCTGGAGGGCACCAGGTTGGGAAAGGCTGCTCTAGAGGTAGAATTCAAAGTAAGATCTATTTCTTAGAAAGTACTGTGTTAAATAAATGGTAAAGGAAAGATATGCAAGACTTTACAATAAATCATCAGTGCTTAGGACTATGAGCCAGTGGGGCAGTGATGTTCAATGCAGCCAATGTTGATATTATAAAAGGGAAATCCACTCCTTTTTCCTTTACTACTTTGAATGGCTTTGCATCTGTAGTCTGTAATCACTCACTAGCTCCTATTTCTGCTATTGCACAGCCTGGCACACAACAGCGGCAATGGAACTGAAACAGTCCTGTTCACATCCACATACATGCAGTGTTTAGCCAGACGCCATCGATCAACAAGCCTCTAACAACTTTAACCTTTATGTTCTTAGCAGACTCAGCTGCCGTAAGAGAACATGGCAGAGCTGACAGTGAACTGTAACCAGCGGAGCCTCAAGGTCACCCACCTCAATTGTTCTCCAGAAATAGCAACTTTGCACTGCCAAGAAAGGAGGCCTGGAAAATATGGCGCCATGCCGACCGAGAAAGTAGAAAGGAACAAGCTCTCTCAGAGGGACTGATCTAATAACCAGCAGAGCTAACTGAAAGACGATAATCAACTTCATGTCCAAAGCTTCTTAGCCCAGCCACCTTTGGAAGAACTATCCCCAGGGAAGAAGATTCACACTTTTCAATCTCTAATCCCTGTTATTCTGTGGAAATAATTTTGGGAAATGCTAAAAACGTCAGTTCAAGTGGAACTATTTGGTTGTAGCAAATTATAGACCTGCCATTTATACTTAGCACTGTACAATCTATCATCACATAAGCACCAGAAGTGCTAACTAATTTAGGACCCCCTCTAGATGGATTCCGTTTGACGCCTGGTTAGCCGATTATGCGCATAATCGCTGAAGCGCTTTATCGTAAATGCTTGTATGCAGGAGGTAATTGAGCACACAACTGGTGACCTTACCGGTTGTTTCAAATGCGCTTTACAGGTAGTCAATGCGGAGAATCGCTTGTTCACATAGTCAAAATGCGCTTTAACGGCCGGAGCAAAATAAAACTCGCTATTTAATGCGCATTCGATAATGCCCATAATCGGAGAGAAAACGCGCCTCTACGCCCAATTTGCGCTCCGTTCTTGTAGAGGTAAATTTTTTAACGCGCCTTGAAAGAGCTTTAAATGCCTCTTGTAGAGGTAGCCTAGGTTACAACAATATCATGCATACTTCCTTGGGAGTAAATTCCACTGAAACCAGTGGGACAAACCTCCGATTAAACTCAGAAAAGTTTCATAACCACTCTGAGAGTCCAGGCAATGATATTTGCAGAGAAGTATAAACTGCCCAGAGAGCTTCGGCTATTGGGTGATAATGAAATTAAATGATAACAACAACAACAACAACAACAACAGAGCGTTCAGAGGTAGTATCAGTTTTACTGAATTTTAGCTACTGAAGGAAGACATGCTGTCTTGTTGTCTGCTTTATATACATATGCCAGGATACACCACATTAAAAACTGAAACAGAGTAAGAGAATTGTGCACTCATCCTTCCCTATGCACAGTTGTTTATGGTTTCTTTAGAAAACATCATGGCTCTCTAGTTTCACTTCTGTTTTTAAACAGCGCTTTTGGGGAGTTTTTTTAGAGCAGAGAAAATGGGGTATTATTTCTAATGGTGAATGAAAATGCGATTTCTTCATATGTAATTGCACTATTTTGCTATACCACAGCACCAGCTAGAGGTTATGTAGCAGACAAGTAAGAAAGGAAATACTCTTCATGTAGTGCTCGGATCTCAGTTCTGTGTCAAAACCAAAAGTAGAGACAGCAAATTAACAACCTCATGTAGAAATCTCATAATTAGTTTGCTGAAGCTAAGCAGGTCAGTGCCTGGTAAGTGCCTGAATGGGAGACCACCTGGAAACCCCTGGAGTTCCATGACGGAAGGAAGGTGGGATATGAATGAACTAAATAAAATGAATAAGTTTCAGTTGGCTTTACTCCCAAGTGAGAATAGCAGCCTTAAAAGTGCTTAACTTTGATTGAACTATGTTGTTCTTAATTAAGAATATAAGAAGAGTTGTGCTGGATCAAACCCAAAGCCCTACCTAGTCCAGCATTCTGTTCGCACAGTGGACAACCCAATGCCTACGAGAAGCCCACAAGCAGGACATGAGTGTAACAGCACCCATTCTGGGTAACTCATGTTACCTAACTGATATTGAGAGACATATTGCCTCTGATACGAGAGGTAGCCTATAGCCATCATGTCTAGTAACCATTGTGTGTGTATGCATGTATACACACAAATGAATTAAATACCTAAATAATTATAACTAAAATAATTAAATAAATCACTGAATTAAATAGTTAAATAATCAAATTAAATCACTGAATGAATGAATTAATTAATTAATTAATAGTGGGAATAATGGCTCCATTCAACCAAAGCTAAGTACTTTTAAGGGTGCTTCTAGAAAGACAGTTTCTGGTACTACCAATCCAAGAGGGACTGCACAGCTATTCCATCTTTCCTTCCTTAACAGATTTATTTTTGTGGTAAGAAAAGAGACAGAAGAAGCAATGAGAAAATACAGGCAGGTTACATAGAAGACGGCGGCATCTGGAGCAACTGAAAAATACCATGAACGCATCAGGGTGATTTCACAATAAAAGCTTCATCTGGAAATGTCCTAAGTCCCATTGATTACAGGGTTGCGCATTGGCTGAAATGGGGGACTGAAATCAAGGGGACTGAAAAGTGCCTACTGACAGACAAGTGGAGGGGTTGGAAGGGAAGAAAGCCATGCAACAAGGGATGAACATGACCAAAATGAATATAAATGGGGAAGAAAAATACATTGTTTATAATAATTATCAATAAAACAAAAAATGCAATCCAAAGATCTGTTACTCCTGCACACAGGTTCGTATCTATTCCAAAATCCACATCAGGGCAATACCTTTATTTGGCAAACTTGCGGTCACAAAAGGGTGTGCAAGCTTTCGAAGTCACTATTTTGTGACCCTGAGTTGGCCTTATAAAGCTATTGCCCTAATATGGATTTTGGATGTTTTTTTTCTTATCACCAAACACAGCTACCTTCCTTTTAATCAAGTTTTGTATGTAGACAACGTGGCTTTTGGGGAGCTTATTGAACTACAGTCCTCCTCTCTCCATGTAGGATCCCAAGCAACCCTTGAAAGTTGTGCAAACTTTAAAAACTTCTTGAAACGTGTCCTGTGAAAGGCCCATTTGGGAGTGCACTTCTGGATCAGGGCCACAGTCTAAATAAGCTGGTTGGTTATGTATCTGTGCCTCTTGAAAAGCAAAGGCTAACTCTGCAAAACAAGCAATTCTTTTTAATTTATATTTGTTTGAATAATGCTGCACGCTGGAATTTCTGGAAGGCTGTTTTCTCCTTCTAGCATCCTTCAGGCAAAACGTATTATGAAGTCAGAAACTGACACCTCACATATCGCAGCTACTGACCAGGAAAAAGGCAAAAGAAGCAAAGGTTTATTATTAATGTAGCCTTGAAGTCTTTGCCCTGCAAAAGCACCTCTATTTTTAGTTTAGGAGTAAATAAGAAAGGTTTTCAATGAGCAGGCCAAGATAATAACACTTACAAAGCTATCTGTGGAATTCTTACATTGTATCTATGACACTATCGAATTTATTGGAAAGAGTTTATCGAGTAAATGTCAGCAGCTGTGTGCCTCTAAATGGAACATACTTCAGCTCCTGGGCAATGGCAGCGATCTGTTCCACCCTGTCCTGGTGAGCAGCCAAGTCGCTCTCGAAAGCTTCATGTTTCCGCAACAAAGCACGGATCTCTGTCAGAGAAGCAGCTTCATAATCCTTCTGCTGCAGAATCTGCTCTTTGCCTGGCGGGAGGAAAGAAAACCATTGAGGTTGACTCAAGCACACAGAGAGGTTGCTCACAACAATGTCTCGGTCCCAACAATACAGGCACATTTCCATACAGGATGTATCTCCATGGAGTTATTCTAGGCTTAAACAAGTATTTGCTCTGTTGTTCATTTCGGGCCTGTTCAGAAGACACACTAAGCCATGGTTAGGCTGCTAACCCTTTTGCAGCACAGTTAGTGAGCGTGTTTAAACCGTGCTTACATAGCCACCATGGTTAGGAATGGTTCACATGACACGCTAAGCTATAATGTTTAGCTCAAAATGCTTAACCACCGTGGCTTAGCGTGTCGTCTGAACAGGGTCACAAAATCACAATACAGAAGGCAGAAGTTGGGAATACCAAAATAAGATAATGCTAAACAGCACACAACTGCAAGAATATCTAGATACTGTCAGAAAAACTGGGGTAAATAAACTTTTTATATAACATCATAATTATACAATATCACGTATCAAGCTTAAGTGTATAAAATTTGTTTGCAATAATTGAGCAAGTTGTTAACAGTAACTGAGCAAAACTGTTTACAGTAACTGAGTGATAACTGAGCAATACAGGCCTCCGGTTTCTTTTAACCTGTCTCGCGGTCGCTTCCTCAGAATATCTCAACTGATAACACCATCACAATGCTTATGCCATGGGAAAAGGGGAGGATCTGTAGCATTCGTTCCTCAATTCCAAAGAGACTTGTTTTGTCCTCCATAAAGGGATTGACTTAGATCCCCGGCCGGAAGATGCACCTTTCCTTCATTGAAAAGTGCATGTTACACCCAATCTGGAAGTTCAATAGAACCATCATATCATTAGGATGGGATATTGGATGGATATGGTAGCTGACAATAGGCCCCATGCTTACCATACGACCAGGTTTCATGTGAAGAAGCCTTTTGCCTAAATTTGGCAGCCAGGTGTTCCAGTCGTTCAAGCCTTCGTATTTCATTCAGCAGCCATTCCTCATAGCCCTTCTCTGCTTGTTCAAGTCTTTGCCACGCACTGGCAATATCCTATGAAAAGTGTGGAAAGGAATGCAAACAGAAGATCTTTAATTCTTTTGTGTCTCAAGAAGATCTGCAGAGTTGCATATTATCTCCCCTTCCCTTCCCTTCCCTACCTCCCCCAGGATCAATAAGGTCCTTGTTTTTGTTTTTTTGCTATCTTAACTCTGTGCAGCACCATCCACATTGATGTGGAAATAATAATATATACAAAGTGCGGCAAAATAGAATTGGGATGTAATGAAAAGGGGAATGGGGGACAGAGAGTGTTTGAAACTCTTGTCATTTAGAAAACCAGTCAAGCAAAATCAGTGTGAATCAAATTGATTGATTGAGTTAAACCATTTGTCCGATGCAAAAGTATTGCAGTAAAATGTCGACTATACTGCAACTAGAAAATATGAAAAGATAATTTTTTATCTCATTACTGCCAGTCCTTTTGGGTACATTTTATGTGACTCACTCATCAACCCCCTTTTTCCTTATCAAATAACTTATTTATAAGATCTATGTAATGGAACACAATGAAATTCCCTAACATAGAAAATGGTTTGGGAGAGCCAGTGACTAATCATCGCTCTGAGACTGGATATTTATAAGTATATTTCCCCTGTTAGTCTTCCTAGATAATAAGTAATGAGATGCAAAATAAAGTGAAAAAGTAGTATTAAAACTATGGTAAGCCAATAGGTCATGTTAGTAAGCTTCTTCACTGTTGCACCTAATAAAATTACTCAAGACAGCCATTCTATTGCTGTCTAGGCCAAATGACAGAAGGCTCTGATCTCAAAGCCCGCCATCCAAAACTCTACCAGGCTCTTCCCAGCAGGGCAGAAGGAGAGATGGTGGCTATTTTTGCCTCTCTAACCTCAGTTTCCACATTTTTCACTCTCTCCCCAGGTCTGTGTGGCCTCTTCCCATCCCTCCCCCTGCCCTGCCCTCAACACACCCATTTCCTCCCTTCTTGAGGTTGGAGTACCAACCACAGGAGAGGGACCCACTGTCTCTGGCCTTGGAAGGGGAGATTTGCAGCACCTATGGCTCCTCAGACATAAAACCCTAAAATTAAACACATTAGGACACTGCTGAGAAAGCTTTCTTCTGCAAGGGCTTGTATCTTATACATGGAAGAACATTTCTTCCAAAACAAATACGGCATAAAGGGATAATTCCAGAATATAGTGGTGAAGGGCGTGGGGGAAACAAATAAGGGAATCGATGCAACATTTCAAGTGTGGTGTAAGTGGCCTAGAAGTGTTTCCACTGCCCTGAAAGTACATGTGCATTTTTTCCTGTCCTGGAGTCTGCTCTGGAGGCGACAGGGTGGAGTTCTGAAAGCTCCCAGTTTGTTGAAAAAAGTTGGCTATGGTGGTTGCCTTTGGGACAGTCCCAATAACATCCGAAGCATACCTCCCCACTATCCTCAGAACACTTCGCAACTGTTTATTAAAATGTTTGTGACCTTCAGGTAAATGACAGACGTATGCAGGTGTGTACATTGATGCATGCTTGCCAATAAAACCACTTGTAAAAAGGGCAGGCAACCTACCTGAAAAATGAAGGGACAAGACTGAGCAATGGCCCAGACTGAACTGGTATCTCTGTAGGTCCATAAAGCAAGTTGCAAAGCTGAAGACACCATGGAGGAAGGAACTGCTGGGACCGCTCTTAAAACTGTTAAACATCTGCATTTGCCCTTCATGCCATTTAAAACTCAGAATAGTTGCTGGAATTAATTTTGAACAGTTTTCAGTGAAGGTTGATGGCTCTGATATCAGTGGGGCAGTGAATCTGCTCTGGGTATCAGCCAGAACCAGTCAGAACTCTCAAGGAGCTATCCAAGGTACTTCCTCACTTTGGATAATTCCTTGAGAGTTCTGACTGGTTTTGACTGAAACCTGAAGCAGATCCCCCCCCCCCCCGACATAAGAGCCACCAACCTCCACTGAGAGATTTGCTGTTTCCCAAGTTTGGTGTTTCCAGAGGCCCTTCTACTTACCGAAACCATCTTCCCTTCAGAAGGCATGAAAGCAGGCCTGTTGCTGATCCTCAGCTTGGTTTGCAACGTATTGAAATTGATCTCCAGCTGGCATTTTTCTTGGACCTTAGGAGGCTTGTGCTTTCGGCGATAATCTCTGAAGTCTTCCAGCTTCTTCTGCATAGCCACCATAGTCTTCTCTGGAGTCCTGTTTTCCAGCCAAGGAGTTGTGCGGTGGATCCATTCCAAAAGCTGTTTTCAACACAGATAACATTACAAACTTTTTTAAAAAAAAATTAAGGTAATCAAGAACAAAGAACAACCAAAGAAGAAAGTTCCTGTTTTCTATCAATCTCAGGGACTTTTTTGGGGTGTTGACATTTTATAGTTAACGAGTTGGACCCAGATTTGCCACAAGTGGGTTTCTGTTCATGTTGAAGGGAGGAAGGAAGGAAGGAAGGAAGGAAGGAAGGGTGTGTGTGGGGGGGGAATATCTGCTGATTTCTCCTGCTGCAGCCCCCTATGCCCCTGGATATAGGGGACCCAACAGAACTGCATGGGAAGTAATGGTGGTGGGAATGCAGGGGGAAGGGGGAATTAGCAAAGATTGACTCCCACCCCCTTCCTACAGCATGGAGTATTTTGCTCCCTTTTGCAAACAGAAGAAGCCCCCTCTGTTTGCGGAAGGGCAAGTTTGGACCCACCAAGCGAGCAGCATACTGTACTTTCATTGGGTTGTTTCCAATGTCAGTCCTACTTAGAGTAACCCCATGAAATGAATGGACTTAAGCTAGACTAAGGGCCTTTTACACCATATGGGTTTAGAGTGAGGGGGGGGGACGTTCCCGAAAGTACCTGCTTCTGGGATCGTCGCTCTAACCCACATGGCAGTGCAACAATCCAGCTTCCCCCTGGGCTGTCACAGAATCGCGCCCACTATTTTTTTTCTGAGGATCCACAAAAAGCGCACTTGTGCTCCAACGAAAAGGTAGTGTTTTTTTTTTAAAAAAGTAGCCCCCGAAATTGCCCCCCCCCTCCACCAACCTGGGGATGGCGGAATTGCTCACCCCCCCATGCCCATTTCTGGTGCCTGCTTACTTGCAAGTAAGTGGGCACCAGGCAGGACGGGCACCCACACCTCCCGCGGTCTCAGGACGTTCCCAGAACCACGGGAGGAACTGGGTTTCCCCCGGGATCCCTTAGCCCACGGGAAACCCGTGCCCATCCCCCCTGCCCCTGGGAGTCCCTGTGCGTCATTTAGACTTACAGGGACCACCCAGGGGCAATCCCACAAAACAAGGCCTAACATTAGATACAACCATAGGTTTTGAAATTAGTACTATTTGAACCTATCAGACAAAGAAGCTCACTAGGGTGCTTACATGAGGAGTGAACTATAATGAAAGTGAAATGGATGACTATTTTTCTCTGCAATCGAACCAATGCTGAACCATGCAAAGCAATGCTTCTTTGCAGCATGGAAGAAGGGTAGCGTCATTGGAAGTGCCACATTGGGCCAGTTTGTACAATCGATGCAGCCAAGGTGGGCTACAGCGATCCTGTAAACCAGGCCATTGTCTCCTGATGTTCTCGTCCGTCACCACAATCAGTGTGGTGCTGGTTGGCCAGGAAGGAGGATGTGGTGGGCAGACAAGAGTGAAGACCACTTTCCCTTGGGGCTGTGGCCTCCCAGCAGCGATTTCCATGAGATGTGTTTTCCATGCGAGTAATTGTGGTTGACTATTGCTCATAAGTGAGCTGAGATTGGCTGGGATCCCATCATTACCTGAGGTACATAGGGATATAGGAAGCTGCTTATAACTGCATCAGCTTTGATCCATCTAGCTCAGTATTTGGACCAAGAGACTGAGGCAAGACATAGCATTAGTTTTGCTTGCATCACTTCCCAAAGAGCTTCTTCTCCCTTTTGAGGAGCAAAACTGAAGTCCTTCATAGCCTGTATGTGCAAATGACAGGCACTCACTGTTTTATGGGTCACTGAAATCTACAAATCACACCACCATTTGGAAACAAAGACATATGGGAGTTGCCATCAGGCAACAATTCCTATCTCAAATTAAGCTATTCACATAAGAAATCTCTCTTGCTTTTAAAAGTGCATAACACTTTACAATGCTAAGATAAAAAGGCAACAAATCTATTTTCAATTAAAATGCAGATCGTATTAAGTGCAATGGAGATTTCCTCTTTGCACTTAATGATTATGTTTGAATAAAAAAGAGTCTCAACAGTTGATTACAGCTTTGCAGAAAAGTAGCTTTTCTGTTCTTATTAAATTGCTTATTGAAACCATCCGTGATTTATTATCGGAATAATTACTTCACAGTTGTGTCAGGCGTCTTTTACCTCACTTGCTAGCCTTTCATAGTCTTCCATCAACTTTTCATTTTCTTGGTTCACGGCAAGTACCTTACAAATCCGATTAGCTGCTGTTTCCGCCTGAAAAACACCAAATGTAAATCAGTGCAAATGTGCCATGAAACAAAATAAGAATGACGAAGACAAAATAAGAACAGCCATGCAATGGCTACTGCAAGGTAAAATAATGGGCATGTCTACAGAAGGGATTTTATCTTTTGGGGTTCAGGTGCATTGCTTCAGCCTACCTATACCCTCCAGGCCACATAGCACCGGTGCACAGAGTCACAAAGATCCCCTGGTACTGTGAGACTGGGAGAATGGCAACATGAGACATCCCACATGAGAAAAAAGATGCACATAAGCCATTGCCACACCTGACGCCTTTTTGTTTCATGCGTCGCTTCCTGAATTTCCAGTTAGGGCACCATCTGTGTGTGAGTACCATTAAAATGAGGTGGGGAGGAACAACTAGTCGCCCAAGGAATCAAATCAAAAGTGGAAGTAAAGGAAAAATTAGTCCTAAGGTAACTAAAAAGCTGGACTGTTCAGAGCACCAGCTCAATTCAACCACATGGTTCATTAGACAGAGCCAGTCTGGGGGGCAGGGCAGCTCCTTCCCCTGAAGAAGTGACAAATCGACTCTGTCTACATGGTCCAGAGGGAGGTGCCATCCCAAAGTGAAGGAATGCCTTCCATGGAGCTCTGGAGAACAGTACAAGAGAACGACTGCTCTTCCAGTGGAGCATCCAAAGAAGAACTTCCCAAGTCAAAAGTGAAAGGGGTGGGGTCAAAGGCAAAAGGGGCATGGTCAAAATACCAGCATATTGTAGCTTACAACTCCTACTGCCAGTAACTAAGCCTGAGAAACGCTTTTAAGAATTGAGAAAAAATTGCACAAATGCCAAATAATTGGCATCAGGGGAAAGGGTCGTGGCCATCTGGGGAATCCTGAGGCCAGACTGGGAACACAGACAGGCCAGATTTGTCCTCTGGGCCTGATGTTCCACACACATGGGCTAGGTAAACGTTGGCACTGATAGACCTGTTTCTCAATTTCATTTAATTTAAAGAGTTGCAGAGGTTATAAATCATCCTACCGTTCAGTCTCTTAAATATTACAATTCTTTTATAGTTCCAAGTTACGCTATAGACAGAACTGTACTATAAACCTCCAATATGAAAAAACCCCAATACTTTAGGCTAGTTTACACAAACAAGCTGTGTTCGTTTTCTTCCACTTGATTGTGTCCATGTGCTTGGAGAAACTCAGCTGTGAACAGCTACTGATGTGGGGAACCCAGAGCCATTACTTTGAGTATGGCAACCTGACAGACGTACAGTGATAGAAGTGACAACAGCTTTGCCTGCGTAAGCAGCCATTTTGCACAATCACGTTTCTCTATATGGCTGTGTGTCCAAGCACACAATTGGATATACAAAATAAGTATGACATGTTGGTGTGAACAGGCTCTAAGAGGACAACCCACAGTCATTTCAGGTACTTCCAAATGGCTGCTTCTTCTAGCAATAGCAGAAGAAGATGAAAAATATCTTACGGAAGATGTCATGACCTCAGTCCAGCAGTGACATGGACACAAAGGCTGAGGGGTCCATGGTACTGATGGAGGAGGCATGGGTCTCAAGCACCATAACTGAACCAGAGACTCCAGAGATGTTAGAGACTCCTGAGACAGAGATGCCTGAGACTCCCCCACGCCTAAACCAAAAACTCCTTGAGACTGAGATACCTGATACCATCAAATCTGGATCAGTGGCTACACCCCCGAATGTAGGTCCAGCAAGAACTCCATGGCCTTGCCCTCTATGGATCCATCACACCAAAGCAAGTAACCTGGCATGAACCTATGGAGAGGCAATGGAGTACTAGGCTCCAGGCCAAAGGACTGCTACTCTAAGGCTCTAAACTCTTCAGCAAAGGGGAGGAGCCTGAGAAGGGTAGTCAGGCTCAGGGAGCAAGAAAGGCTCAGCTGAGGAGGCCCTCTCATGGAACAACATTTCTCAATAGGTTCTGTCCATGGTCCTGAAAGACCTGCTACCGACAGCAATGATTTCCAAGCATCTGGACCCTTGGTGGAATTTTCCCTTTCTGTTTTTAGTCTGCCTTCTCCTTCTATTCCAAAGTTATTGACAGATTTGCACCCTCTTCTGGCTTTCTAATGGGCTCTTCATTGCCAGGACAACACAGAAGAGGTTCTATTTAGAATGCGCTGGAGGTGGTATTGACACTAGCGTTATTAATGATTCCGCTAGATTGTTTGAGCTACCAGACTAGGGTATTTTGTAGATAGGTGGGATATAAATTTAATAAATAATTATAAATAATATTGCAAGGAGCAGCACAGTGGCTATGTGGATGGCAACTGGCAGATGTCCTGAATCCTGATGATACCACATGCCTGTCACTCAAAAAAGCTTCAATCTAGAAGCACCCTTTCTGGTGTAGTCCTTTGGGTGCAGGCTACAATTGACATTCTCCAGTATTGTCTGTTAGCCTTCCCCAACTTTGGACTTCAACTCCTATCAGCCCTAGCTAGCATGGCCAATGATCAGGAATGCTGGCAGCTGTACTGGGTTGGGAAAGGCTGATCTATGAAATCCCCTTGAGGGCTAACAGTCTACACTTAGAGGTCATAAACAAAGCAGAAAAGCATTGTGCTTGTTAGTTGGTTTGCGAAAAAAACAATATTCTTTAGAGCCGATTTAGTCACCTTGTCAAATCAGACACTAAATCTCAAAACCTCAAAGGCAAAAATTTCATTTTAAAATAATTTGGAAGAAATTACTCCTGATGTATTAGTTTGTTACCTTAGGTTGATCATGGTCTGCTTTTAAAACAACATCCAAACACTCTGCTATTATCTCCTGTTTTCTAGATAAGTTACCCTAGAAAAGCCATCATTTTAATTTGCACTGCCAATCATGGACATGTTTTATCCCCTTGTTTGCATTGGGAGGAAGGAGATGCATAGGATCTAACATAATGGAGTTATAGAAACAAAAAAAAACCCCATCATGGAGCAAACTATTACATATAATACCTCAAGACGTGGCTAGCAACAGACGCTTCATGATAGGTGTTTACTGGACAGGGCAACTAACAACTGATCCATCCAGCAACATTTTGAAACTGACATGCTAGTTCCATCCCTGTCCAAATTGGCTAACAGTCATTCCTAGGTCTATTGATAGCCAAGATGCACAATAGTAACAAATACTAATTTCAAAGGGGTAGCTGTGGTGTGTACAGGAAACACACATACACGAATCCTGTGGCACCTTAAAGACTAACAAATTTATTATAGCATAAATGTAAGCCACAATAAACCTGTTAATTTTTAAGATGACACAGGATTCTTTTTTCTGTATATATTAATTTAAGTTTTTTAAAAATTAAACATTAAAGAAATACTTGTGGGAGTGTAGGTGGTACATATCATTAACAACAATGACACTGTAGTATCTTTGATTAATTACTCGTTGCCTATAAGGGTTATTTTGGGTTTCATCTTTGCCAATTGTGATTTAGAGCACATGTTGTCTCAGTATGCTGTGTATATTCCAAAAAGATGACACTAACTCAAGGTAGCACTAATTATGCTACCATCTGGACACTGTCTGAATAATAATGAAATAAAAAACCAAAAGAATGACTGACATAAAAACAACAAAGAAACAAAAGATTAACAAGCTCAACATTTTCAGCCAGGAAAAATGTGAAGGTGAAGGGACATTTTAGGGGCAAAACCTTTAATGAGCCTTTTTTGCACAGTATGTCACTTTCTGCACAACGTGAGGCTTTGAAATATTGTTTTTAAAAAATAGGCTTCCCTCTGAGACAGTTCTGGCCATGATTACCTAGGGAGTATGATGACATCATGTCATCACTAGTCTGTCAGATTTCATTGCCTAATAATGTCATGAAGTTGAATCAGAGTAAGGGCAGGAATTATTATCCTCACTCTGAACAGGTTTCCTGTTGATATTAGATAGCCAACTAGATTTGTGTAAGTGATGTCATCATAAAGCCAAATCAAGAGTGAGGGCAATATTTTCTACTTTCACTCAAGATGAATTTACATTTTTGCCCTGTTTCATAGCTCCCTTTGCAGAAATAGGGGTTGTGTTTCATGGGGGACAAAGGTTATCACAAAATGCACCCTCCATTTCTGTTTAACCCTTCAAAAGATAGCTCATATTGTTATAATTAAGTTATCTTCCATCGTTGTACACATTTTGCATTATTTAATGCCATATAAAAGTTACTGCAAGTATTATTTTAGTTTATTCTTTGAGTAGTCCCAACTAGTTATTTTATTTGTTTTATTATGCCTGTTTCTCTGACACTTAGCAGATATTTCAAGGCAGAAATGTAAGCCAATGCAGTTTTTCCTGGTATGGAGATAAAGGGATGAAGCAAAACATCACTTGTTTAATTTCTACATGTCAGACTGCTGTTAAAGCATGTGACTGGGGCAGAATAAATTTGACAATCTTAGTCCCCAGAGTTTTCAGTAGTACCTCTAAACTCAAATAGCCCATTTAATCAGAGGTTTTCAAACTGTGCTTTGTCCAGGGAATTCCTCCCGTGAATGACATGTCTGCCAAATAGCCCCTGTGCATATGCCATTGAACCCTGCACATTGCAGAGAATTCTGGGACACATATTACAGGTTGCAAGGTCAATTCACTTGAAGTATAAGCCCCTTAGGCCTCACCTCCCCATGAAAACTGAGAACACACCCTGGAACAGTCTTCCCCAATGTGGTACCCTCCAGATGTTTAAAACTACAACTACCATCAGCCCCAGCATCCAACATGACCAATGGTCAAGGATGATGGGAGTTGTATTCCAACACATCTGGAGGCACATTGGGAAAAGAGCCCAAAAACATACCAAGCATTCCCTTATGGCTGCACATATTTTGGGGACATTTGGTAGCAAGGATCAAGCTGTCTTTCAGGGAAGCTTGTCTGCCGCTATTGTTTTCCCCACTGAAGAAGCCCTGATAAGATTCAGAGGAACCCCGAAGTTCCCCGAGATACAGTTTGAAAAATACTGCCTTAAAAACATCTATATAGAGCCCAAGTAATTCACACTGTCTAATCGTATTACAGCAGCTGGGGGAACAGTTTGCTCCCTTCCCTGCAAATTGCCTTTTCGCAACATAAAATATCGTTTCTCAATATCCAGGTTGCACCGAGAAAACAAGAGGCTGCCTTTGCAAAGCTGATAAAAAAGTTCAATGCAATTGTACTGATTTCCATAAGACAAAATAACGATGACTGCCATGCCCGCAATAGCATCAGGGTCCAAAGCAAGATCTGGTTAATAACCGAACAAACTCCAGCACTTTTGGCCGACACGGATTTGTCAGAGTTCATTTAGAAAAAAAAACGAAGAGACTTCAGGGCAAATGGAAACCCCAATGAAAACTCAAAACACACACAGCAAAACTACACCGCAGTCCAAAAGGAGACAGATGGAGGAATACCTGCTCTGCTCCAGCAAAAGCATGGTAGAAGCAGGAAACATAAGTCATGATAGCTCTCTCGTCAGGCTTGGGGGTATTCACAATATCTACAAGGGAAGGAGAAATAAAACAAACACAAGGAGTCAAAGCACCGAGGAAGGCAAGGGAAGGATTCACTATCACCCTGCTTTGCTTTCTGTATGCAAGGCAGGTGCTGGTCTGTAGCACTGTGCTCCCGGCTTTGCAAAGCTGAAATTAATCATCTGCTACCTGTCTGTGTGCCAGCTGGAAAGGGGAAATATTGAATCTCAGACTGAGAACCTGGGTGGGGGTGGCCTGGGATTAGAAATCCATGTTGCTTTTATGAATAATGTTCACCCAAGGGGAAAAACCCTGCATGTAATTGCTTCTCACAGAGTTATCTCTGATTTCAAGACATCTGCAGTTATCTACGCAGCGAGATTGCATGCACGGATGACGTTTGCATGAATGAACCTTCATGTGTGAGGTTAAAATGCACCGTGTCTGTGAGAAAGCACATCCACATAACAGGATTTATTTTTACAGGATTTCACCAGACAAAGCCCCTTTCTGGAAAAGGCTAGAGCTTAGTTTCAGCATGGCATTAAGTAATTTTCAAAAAATGAGATAGCACATTTTTAAGTATAACATTAGTAGTATTTCCACTGTTCTATTTCTTTGTTATAAACTTTCCAGGATACAAATCCAAATTTAAATTATTATTATTATTATTTCCCACATCATGTAGATTCTTCAATATTGCCATGGATACAAATAGCACATTGTATACACTGAGAGACTATTCGGAGTAGTGAAAGAGACAGCTGCATTGTTTGTTTGTTTTTGTTTTTTTGTTACACAGGAGCAAATTAAAACTAAAAATCTCCCAAAATAGTCAGATAGGAAGAGGTCACAGAAGGGTTGCTTCACCCCCCCAATTAATAGCAGGTGCTGTCCAATTTTATTTGGACTACAGTGGGGAAGGAAAGGTTTAAATCTCACTGGATGAAAATCGCCCCCACACCTGACATGGTTCTTAATGGTGTGTTTAGCATCACATCTAGCTTGGCCCCCAGTCACAGCAATGTTACCCACAATCCTTCTCAAGAGCCATCATTTCACTATCCCAAAATGCATTGCTAGATGTACTCTGATAATTGCAACATCTACCAACACTGACTAATTCATTCAGATGGCAAATCTCCGTTTTGAGATTGGGTCTGAAGGAGGAGGCTATTAGCGGCTACTAGTCCTGCTAGCTATGTGCTCCCTCCAGTAGCAGAAACAATAAGACTATGTACACCAGTTGCTGGGGAACATGGGTGGGAGAGTGCTGTTGCACTCATATCCTGCTTGTGGGTTCCTGGTTGACAGCTGGTTGGCCACAGTATAGATGACTTTTGGTCTGATCCAGCATGGCTCTTCTTATATTCTTATGTCTATCTATAGTGCAGACCTCATAGTACAACACCTGGCCAAATCTTAGGAGTTTGTTATTTCTTTCCCCAACTGAGTTGTTGGGTTGTTTTTTACCAACTAGCCTGATGAAGTGTTCTAATGAACTCAAAAGCTTGCACATTTTTGTAAAATTATGGTTGGTTCCAACAAAGGTATTGTCCAACTGTGGATTTTTGATTGTTTTTCTCATGGACCAGCACAGCTACCTTTCTGTGTTTTTAAACCCAAAACAAATGTACTCAAATTTCAGTGGAACCAATTTACCTCAAGCCTGACAGACTTCCTAATGATGTGTTCAGCATTACATCTAGTTTAAGTCCTAAACTAATATTTGAATGACTGACAAAACACTCTCAAGCTTCTCTTCCAGCAAGAAGAGGGTACTGTAGGTGCCCAGGGCAGCCATTCACAGACTGAGAGATAGATCTTAATTAAATCAAAATATATTTGGCATACTCCAGTATACACAGGAATAACAAGTGAGGTATTATTTGATCAACAGCTACATGATAGAAATCCTTTTTGTCATGACACATGGAAAGAGAAGATGTTGCTCTATGTTCAGCCTACTGCTTATGAAAAGCACATTAGCTCCCACCTTCTGCATCCAACATCTTTGGAATATCCAAATATTTTTCAGCAACATCCATGGCAAGGTTTATATTTCCCAGCGGGTCATCCTGCGCAAAAATGAGAAATCAGAATTAATCATTAATAGGATTGCTGCAATAAAGATACATAGCATTATTCAAAAACAAGGGAGAGAATAGTATAGAGTCTTTACTGAACTGAAGCATAGACATTTTCAAAATAAAAATAAAATACTTTCTACTTCAACACTTCCGAAACTGTAGTTTCAAAGTTTCGAAATAAGACATGTGCAATGCAATTCTATATCTGTTTACTCAAAAGTAAGTCACATTGAGTTCAATGGGCCTTACTCCAAGGTATGTTTTATCAGACTGCAGCCTAATAGGCTGTCTCAGAAAAAAGACTCCCACTTTGTTCAATGGGACTTGCTCCCAAGTGAGTGCATCAGCCCTCCTATGAAGCGGGGTGAAGCACCCGCTTCAGGTGGCAAACCAGGAGGAGTGGCAAATTGCATCACTCCCTTCCACCCCCATCCGGAGGGCCCACTGCTGCCGCCTCCAGCAGGTGCTTTGGGTGCCCTGCCAGCCACTCTTCGCTGTGGCATTTGCTGTAGCAAGACAGCAGCTGGCGGGTTCTCTGAGAGATTCGTTGACTGAGGAAGCAGCCAGCACAGCTCTTCAGAAAGCCAGCTAATCTGAAATGCTCAGAACTAGGCATATTGGCCTGGTGGGTTCTCTGAAGAGCCACACTGTTTAGTTGACCACCATTTTGAGCACTCTCTGGGGTAAAAAAGTATAAACAGTGGTTTGGTGGAGCCAAGACTCACAGGGATGCAGTAACTGCACTTTTTTATTAGCAACGATACTGATGTCTTCTGTCACCCCTCTCAAGTTTTCCTGTTCCCTCTGAGATTGGGGGGGGGGGGAATTGCAGTTCCCTACTGTCATTTTTCCGCCCCCGCTCCTGTCCCATGGTACTTCCTCCTTCTACTAGGAGAAGAGGAAGGAAACAAAGACCACATGGCCCGTTCAGGGGCAGTTTTTATTGCGCCACTTTTCCTGCACAGAGCAGGAAATGGTGGCACATTCTGGTTTTTTTAAAAAGTTGGATTGAAAGGGGTCCATTTTGTGATGGAAAACAGGCTACAAGGAGCAGGAAGTGTGCAGGAGGCAGATGGCGTAGTGTAAAGGATGCGCAAAAAACCGTGACTGGGCAGTAGCGTGCATGCAATAAAACACTCATCCGATGACACTCTGAGCTTAGCTGCAATCTTCACAGTAGCTAGTGGGTGGGGTGGGGAAATAAATGTCCTCAGCAATAATGTTGTATGCAAAGTATTTTGGGGTGGCTTGGTTTTGAATGGGCAATGAAGACCCATGAGAATTACAAAAAACCTGCTCCTGATGGAGATGGAGACTGCTAGAACTGGTTTGTTGATATGGGTCAGCACAGCTGCCTGAACCTTTGGACTCTACTTGGGGGCATACCTAGAAGGACTGTCATGATGATCACCTCCACTTCAAAATATACCACTACACCATTGCATATAAATTAATAAACAAATAAACATTCCATTGAATAAGTGGGATGTCTGAATAAATGTCTGCATAGGATCATACCAAATCTTCAGTTTAACTAGGATGTGGATTGGATTGTCAGTTATGTGAAGCTTTGCTTATTAAAGCTACAGTGTTTCCTACCTATCTGCCATATTCAGTATTCTCGATTGAAATCTACAAAACCACAGGTTTTCTACAGTTAAAGCGTCATGAGGAAGATTAGGCCATGCCTAGACAAAAGAGCTTTGAAGCAAATCTATTCTTCCAGATGCAATACAAAAGCAAGGGAAGGCATGCAGGAAGCAAAACCAAACCAAACCAAACCAACTCCCCTCCCTCTAAAAAAAAGCCACAGCAAAGCACTTGTCAATATATTCAAATAATATATTGATAAAAGAGAGAAACAGAAAAGAAAGCATCAATGGCCTCAATTGCATGCAGTGGTGCTAAATACTGTGTTACTGAGGCTGCCGACAAAATGGCTGTCCCATGCTCTCAGACAATTTTTTTTTAAGTTTTGGGCTGTATCAGGAAATCTCTATGTATTATTACTTCTTCTTAGAAATGATATTACTCTTACGGTGCTGTTGGTGTGTGTGTGTGTGTCTGTGTACATGTGCACTGGGTTTCCCTGTATCAAGGGCCATAGAATGCGAGATATCTCCAAATGCTGGCTTATTTTTTCAGGGTACATTTCAACCTCCTTTACAGCCCACACTTTGGTTTACTAAGCTAGGGTCATTCATTGCCTCCTCTACGTCTGCTGGGCAGGAGCCAGGAAGGAAGGCCATCTCAAGTTACTAAACACACCTCAGTTGACCATTAAGGAAACATGCGAAGCACACAGGAAGTGAGCCAAATCACTGCAAACCACCACGCCGTATCACCCAGACTGATGACCTTAGATAGCTTGGAGTAGTCAATAAGATCAGGTCGATGTCTATGGATAAGCGCACAGAGGCCAAGGCCGTCTTTCCAGCTTCACAAGAAGCAACCAAAAATAAAACGGAAAGATGTTAATGAAATCATGGTGATGTCTGGCAACTCAAGATCTGACAACATGCAGAAGCTGCACAATATGCCCAGTAATACTATCTCATGACATTCACTGTAATTCCATTGTTTGCTATGATTTGGTTTGCTAAATCTCATTCAAGGGTCAAGAACACATTGCCTGCATTCGGAGGATGAGCAGGGGAAAAGGTTGAATTTTAAGATGTTTTTAATAATGTATTTGTTTTTATCTGTTTTAATGGTTTATCTATTTTATGATTTTTATATTTGTATTTATTGTTGTTCCCCGCCTCGATCTAGATGGAGAGGCGGGTTAGAAATAAAATAAATAAATAAAAAATGAATAAATAAAAATAACCATTGCAGCACCAGCCGTTTTCCCCACCCCCACACAACCGGGATTACCCTAATTACCAGCACTGTGGGTTGCTGTGTCATCCGAACCCAGCATGCAGCATGAGCGTACTACATTTCCATCCACCATACAACCCACAACTTGCAGAATGGTTGAAAATGCACTAAGCTTGCGCTGTGGGCCAAGTTCGGACAACATGGCAATCCACGGCACAGGTAATTGGGATAATCCCTGTCACATGACCGGCAGGGATGGGGGAAACAACTGACACTGCATTGGTTCTCCCACTGAGAAGTTCAAAGCATGAGTTAGTGAATCTGGTAACCAAATAGGATTTAGGAAGCAATCCTATGTCCCTAAGCAGCATCTGGGGGATGTAGGATTACTTGGTTTCCTGGCTCTGAGCTTAGAGACAGAGTTCCGAGCTAGGAAACTATGCTCTCCTCCCCCTCTCCCTCATAGCTGGGGCAGAGAGAACCCTTTCAGCACTTGCAGAACAGAGCGCAGAGATGGGGAAAAGGAGGCGTTCTTGGGGGCGGGGAGGTGAGGAGACCTGGGCAGCAGCCATACGAGAAATCCTATGGCTGCTTCCACCCCTCTCCCTCTCCAAAGCCTCTGTTAGATGGGTGAAAACACCCATATAGCTAAAATGCAGACTGGCACAAAGCACTTCCCACTTTGCATAGGCTCCTCGAAAGCCTCCAAGTGTGGGGGCTTCCGAGTACCCAGGGTGTTCCCATAGGATTGTGCCCTTAGTCTTCTGTCAGTGCATGGTCAAAACATCCAGATATTTCAAACGTCATTTCACAAGTATTTTGGGATTGTATCATACAAGATGAATTTCCTAAAGAGTGGTCACTCTTGTGTAGGAAGGAACCTGGATAAATTCCATGCATATTTCATTACACATGATGAATGGACATGTGTCTATTTTGTCACATGCACCATAAGCTCACAATTGGTAGCAGGAGGGCATTGGGCTGATGCTTTGATGCTACAGTTTGTCTACCTAAAATGCTCTACTTTTAAATTTACATGGCACACTCAAGGTGGCTTAGAAAAATATGTTGCTCACATATACACAAAACCAATACTAAAATATTAAACCAACAGTAAAAGAGCAGAATATTACTGGCAGAATAAAAAGGGTTTAACTAACTTTCAGGGAGTCCCAATGGTTCACACCTGGTAAATCTACTCCAGATATGACAGTGTTGAGGAAAGAGCTACTTCAATGGGGATGATGGGAGTTGCAGGATGGGGAAGGCTGTGTAGCCCCTAACCTAACCTATGAAGGAGGAGGCACAGTGGCATTTGGAGCATGGCTCCCCTCCAGCCCTCGGTGAGCATTAGGAGCAGGGAGACTTGTATGGGAGAAGACATAATTCTTCTAGGTAGTAACTTGACAAACCAGAGTGAATAGTCTATTCTAGCGCTTTAAAAACACAATGCCCTGTTTTAAAATCAACATCAAAGATCTGTCGCTACAAGTGTCTCCAAAAACCTAAATGAAAACGCTGGATATTTGGTAAAATGCAAATACGTTCAACCATCCATAACCGAACTTTACAAACAGACTAATATCCATAATACAAATGTTTCCTGGTCTGTTAATAGTCCATTATTAGCAATCCAAATTTTTCAGTGACTTGTATCTTAGATTGCTCTATATACACCTGAGGTTCTCCTTTCTCTCCATTCAGTCTCATGACAGTTCTGTGAAAATTGAAAGCTTACTTACTCATATGTGATCTAATTAAGTCCAATATTTGTATTTTTTAAAAAGCTCTTATCCCTTTGAGTTCTACACAGCAAGAACCATTTATTGGGACTGGGGGGAAATAATCCAATAATCACTCCACAATGCCCTAGTTATACCCTACTTATAATGAAGTACCTCTGTTACTATGAACCCCTGAAATATGTTCTTGTTCTGGTGCTTCTGGAACCTTTGTTTTATTTTTGTGGTTTTAACTGTTGTCAACTGCCCAGAGAACTTCAGCTATTGGGCAGTATAGAAATGTAATAAAAACAAACAAACAAATAATTAAATAAAATAAGAATAAAAACCTTTGTCACTGGCCAGACCTACACTGAGCAGGATATAACACTATGAAAGCAGTTTGAAAACGGTGTATGGAATGTGTCATAGGCCCCAACAGTTGTCAGTGCACTTCAATACAGTTATAAAGCAGTAGTGTAGATCCTGCCACCAAGCTCATACTTGCAATGTAATTAATTCACTAGAATCTGCATATATTCATGCAGACTGAAGTAAGAAACACAAATGGTTCTTACATTAGAAGAGCAGTATAGTTCCCTTTTGGTTCCACCCCATGCTGTTCTAGTAACACTATGGTTACTTCCTCTGCCAGCATACCTCACTTTCCAAGGACCCACAATGCTGGAATGTAAAGTAAACATATAGTTGGCTCCTCCCATGTCATTTTGCTGTTTTAATTGCCAGAGTAATCTGGAAAGCAGCTGTGATGGAATGGCAATCATGCCCCCTGCGTAAGAACAAAAGAAGAGCCATGCTGGGTCCAAGGCTCCATCATGTCTAGCATTCTGTTCACACAGAGGTCAATCATTTACTCACAGGAAACCCACAAGCTGGACATGAGTGTAATAGCACCCTCCTGCTCATGTTCTCCAGCAACTACTGTAGACAGGCATGCTGCCTTTGATACTGGAGGAAGCACATGATGAGTAGCCATTGATAGCCTTAAATTCCATGAATTTGTCTATTCCCCTTTTAAAGCCATCCAAATTGGTGGCCATCCTACACCATGTGGTAGTGAATTCCATAGTTTAACTATGCACTGTCCTTTTATCTGATCTGAACCTTCATGGGATGACCCCGGGTTCTAGTATTATGAGGGAGAAAAAATGTCTCCCTATCCACTTTCTCCACACCATGCATAGTTTTGTACAACTCTATAATGTCTGCAATCCCAGATGTTGTAATCTTTCCTCATAGGGGAGTTGTTCCAGCCCATTGACCATTTTAGGGTGCAATCCTATTACAATGATCATAAGCCTCTAAACTTGGGAGGAGTGGCAGAGGCAATCTTTGCCTCCCCATACTTGCACCCTGCATTTTTGCTAGACAGGCTTTTTGCCCATCTAGTGAAAGTATTTCAGAGGGGGAAGGAAAGAGGCTAGAGGGGCTCCAGGATACCTCATATTCTGGCCTCTCTCATCTCCTCCCCTCTCCGCCCATCAAAACACCCCTTTTTCCCCCTTTCTGAAGTCGTATTCCTGACCTTGGAGAGGCAGCAGGCACGGTTCTTTCTATGCCAGCTGCAAGGAGGAGGAGAGATGGATTGCGCATTCCCTCTTTTGGGACCGAAGCGAGGGGAACCCAAAGCATCCTATTGGCCCTCAGACTCTGTCTAGGGCAGGATCTACACTACTGCTCTAAAATGGTTTATAACAGTTTTGACAACTGTTGGGACCCATGACACCCTCCATACACAGTTTTCAAAATGTTTTAAAAGTGTTTTATCCTGCTTGGTATAGATCTGGCCCAGGGGCCATAGGATCGCTCCCTCCATTGCCCTTTCCTGCTCTTTTTCCAACTCTACAATATTCATTTTTCTAAGTGTGGTTGCATCATAGATTTTTATAAGAGCAGTATGAAAGTGGCAGTTTTATTTTCAATTCCTTTCCAAACTGTGCCTTACATGGACTTTGCCTTTTTCATAACGGCTGTAATGTAACTGGCCCATTGTCAAACTGCAAGGACTAACTGATTCTCTCCATAACATCTTTGAACGGATGGCAAAACAGGTGCAAAATGGTATCTGGAAATTATTTACTTTACCTAAGATGAAAGTTTTGAATGTTCACATTTCTATAAGGTGCAGTTTTTCTTTGACACCACAGCAGCAGCCCTTCTTTTGCAGATGTCTCTGAAAAGATCACAAAGGGAAATGTATAAGAGATGTGACAACACTTAAAATCAAGCTTGCTATATGGTGGTTTCCCATCAGCTATATAGTAGCTGAGTTCCTGTGTGGGATGATGATGTTGATTAATTCAATAGGTAATATCTCCTACAAATGGTGTGCCACGGAATAGTGTTACTGCACAGGCTCCCAAGCCATTAACGTTATATGAGTCACCCTATTCTATTATGAGGTATCAAAATCCATATCAAAATTAAATTACAATCAAAATCTCACTGACTTTTAATTCTACCAAATTAGTCCAATGAGAACAGCATGTGTAAGTTGCGTTCATTTGGTAGTTCTTCAGAGAGGAACATTAACATTTCCACCACTGCAGTTATAATGCTCAATGCTAGTCTCACTGGGCTGGTTCACACAATCATATCTCAGCTTAAAGAGCCCAGATATGAACGAGGCTTGTGGACACCAGGGCCAGTGTCAAGTGCAGGCATGATTGGGCACCTGCTGAGGGCCCCCACCCCAGCAGGGCCCCCCTGACAAGAGCCCCATCTCTTCTTCATCATTGCACCCTGTTTCCTGATTGCATCTTGCCTTTTGCTTTGGCCCGGACAATGGTGGCTGTGAGAAGGAGTGGAAGATGCCACTGTCTACTTGCTCACTACCTGTCAAGCAAGCAAGTGGTAGGAAAGATGAGAAAGAGGATGAGGATGAACAATAGCAGCTACTGACCATGGTAGTGAGAAGGTAGACTCTCACTGAGGGAGGGGTGCTATTGAGGATGTCTTACCCAAGGGTTCTCCAAAACCTGCAGCCAGCTCTGGCGGACACGTACACAGCCCCTTCACTCTTCCTTTTGTGTGGGGAATGAACAAACCAGGGACTATTCAATTAACTATAGTTTCCCAATTTGCCTGAACTGGAGTTAATGGCTGTAGAACAAGCCAGGATATTAAGCCAACTTCAAACCTTGGCTTCCTAACCTGGCTAATTCCAAAGCCATTAACCGTAGTTTCTTGGTTGGACAAATTGGAAAGCTATCATTAAAGGAAAACCTTGTTTGCTGGGGCTGCACGTGCTGCCCAAAGGCTCATCTGAACACAGCTGCTGTACAAAGGCAATACAATTCTAACAACATCATGTTTGTGGAGACCAGTTGGGGACCAGGGTGGAATAATGTTGAAAGAGGGGTTACCAGGGCTGAATGTGTACTTTAAGCATAGACATTCCTCTTCAAAACTTCTTTAGGGATCCTTAGTGGAACTGTGCCTTTAAGTAGTGAACCATCAAGACTCCTAAATTTTATGCCTCCTAATATTTACTGAACAAAGCTCTCTCCTGAAAATCTGAAGAAGTTAATTTATATTCAGAGAGGCTGTAGAAATGCTTCGTGTATTTCTTTTCCAAAGAATGGTTTAATTGCTACAGTACAATAAGGGTAAAATAAATTTGTCAAGAATCATTATTCTCTAAATCAACAAATGAAGTGTAGGAAACAGTTAATTTGTTATATATTGTACTGCATAATGAAGGACATCTGTTTGCTCTAGTAAAATGTACACGTTCACAGTTTGGTAATGAATCTACAGCTGCCCAAATACTTTATATAAATGTTTTATAAGTTATTTATTTTATGTTTTAAAAATAAACTTTTCTACTAAGGGCCAAATTTTTAAAAAATGCTCCAGTGTCTACATCAGAGACCGCTCAAGAAATAACTTTCTAATCTTAACATACTATGCTTCTATAGAGCAAAATGACCTATTTTTTAAAGAAGGAACAATCTTAAATTGTTAAATTTAAGGCACAAATCCTATGCATGTTTAGACATAAAAAAGCCCTACAACTCCCTAGCATTTTATCTCTAAACATGCATAGAATTGCGCCCTTACTATGTATATATTCCCTCTCCTATTTTGTAAGTCCAAGAGCCCAAATGTGAATACTTTTCATGAAATGCAAATATTTCTTAGGGCTGCATCCGTGACCTTTGACACAATTCCTTTTTATGTCCATTTGATGCCTTAAGGTCATAATATGACTCAATTTGCTTTTATGATTGATTAGCCATCCATTAGAAAGTGGAGAGCCCATTCCAGGCATTGTCAAACTATCTGACTTGCTGACTCTTTCTATGTTTGAGAGATGAAGGACATTGTTGTCCACATTGTTGTTGTTGTTGTTTGACTCAGAATAGTTGTTTTTAAATGGATATTGTATTTATAACCTATTTTTATGCTTTTTATGGTTTTAAATTTTGTATATCGGTTTTTTAATTATCAATGTTTTTTAATTTTTGTAAACCGCCCAGAGAGCTTTGGCTATGGGGCGGTATATAAATGCAATAAATAAAATAATAATAATTGTGTCCGTCTCATGCTTGCTCTTTCATTATACCACTGACTCGAATCACCTCAGCCTGAGGGTGGATTCAGGTGACCATTTTGAGCAGGTGGCTGACACAAGAAGGTTCTAGATGCCAAGCCACCACAGGGTTGCTCACCCTAGTGAAAAGCTTCCAAAATGTGAAATGAGGGGGTAGGATGGCATCATGACAAGTGAATGCAGCATCAGTCACACCAAATCATCATATAATTCATCACTTCATTTTGGTTGTAAGAACTGCTCTATTTGTTCAGAAGAATTATATGATACAGAAAAATCACTTCATACAGCTCTTCTTTGGACTGTACCAATTCAGAGTGCAGGTGGGAGACTGCATGTAAAAACTCCTTCCCAATAGAAAGGCAGTATGCCAGAAAGATGGGTTTTAGCATAGACCTCTCCCTGATGTTCAAGTTTTCTTTGTGTGGGGAGATTACATGTGTATTGAGGGGGTATTCAATCAAGATCCTGCCCCCACACCATCTTTCTTAGGAGAAATAGTTCCAGGAGAGTTATGCCACGTGATCCTTCTGAATGTTTCTGATTGAACATTCCTTTCTTGTGTGTTGAAGTTGCATATAAAAGGAACATAGAGCTGAGGCTTCAAGTACCTAGTGCCTTTTATGTTCCCAATCATTTTGGGTGAGGAGAAAAGAAACAGTTGTAGTTCCATATAAAAAGTCTGCTTTGTATAAGAGCTTTCCCTTCTCTGCTGAGAGAAAATGCAAGGAAGAAAGAGGATCAGCAAGCTAAGACAGACTGCAGTCCTAAACACTTATTTAGAAACAAGTTAACTGCTATAATAACAAGTGTCACATCAGCACTCAATATTGTCAATAACCCTATCATTTGCTTAACAATCTGCCAGCTGAGTTCAGTACTTCTTGACGTAAATACTATGTGAGGACAGTCTTGTGGAAGATATTCTTACCTTCTACTGAAATATCTTGAATAGCGAAACGAAGGATGATGGTCCAGATCATACCCAGGGTCATTTTTACATTGCCGTCTACAATTTCTAAAGTGAAACAGAATGGACACCTTATGCAACATGTTGTAGTGACAGAATACACATCCGCTGTACTTTTAGTTTTGTGGATTTATTCATACACCAATACCTGTTTAAATATAACTTTTCTGCTTAGTGAATGCATAGTGAACCAAAGCAGCTCTCAAAAGGGTAAAACATCAGGGCTGAAAACCAAGCAGTGCTGTTGGTACCTTCTACATACCTTCTGCCCCAATGGAGACAAGCTTGACACCTTTGCTGGCAATATAATCCAGGGCTTTGTTGACATTTGCAATTTTGTGGAAACGCATCTTTCCTCTGTCTGGTTTCGGAAGTCTTTCCCCTGTAGGAAAGCAAGTGGAATATGTTTATGGACATAGACATCTGGCTGCAGGCACATACAAGTGAACAGACTGTTTGCGGGAGCATGTTTTACGATATCTAAACCAAACATCAATCCTCTTTGCAGATTTTTCATAGGTCCAGAAGTACAAAAGTGATTTGATGGTTTTGACACAGCAGCAAAACTCCAAGTTAAACAGCTATATCTATCCAAAACCGCCCAGGGAGCTTCGGCTATTGGGTGGTATATAAATGTAATAAATAAATAAATATAAAAGAATTTGCACATTCACTCTTCAGCTTAAAGGTGTTGTTGTTGTTGTTAACACCATAGCTCAGTGGAAGAGCACCTGCTTTGAATGCAGAAAATCCCAGGTTTGATCCCTGGCATCTCCAGGTAGGGCAGGAAAATTCCTGCCTGAAACCCTGGAGAGCCATTGCTACCAGTCAGTGTTGACAATACTAGGCTAGACGGACCAATGGCCTGACTCAAGTGTCAAAAAAATGGGGGGGGGGGGAATATGAAATCAGAAAAAATACATAGAAACATAAACGTTGCCTAGTGAGGTAATTTTTGCTCCTCCTCTTTTTTTTTCACCATCTGGTAATGCCCTTCCTCCTGTTGTAGCAATAAGACTCTATTTACCTGTTTGAAAGGAAATAGATTCAGGCAGATGCTATGTAATCATATCTTAGGAAATATTTGGCAGGACCCTGAAGTACAAGGCATCCATGTACCCAATGGGCATTTAGTGATCAATGCTTTTGTTGCAAAATGTTTTATACAGGCTGTTGTCCTGTGTTATCAAAATAAAATGTTACTTTTAATGTGTAGTTAGCAACCACATCTGTTTTTTTAAAAGAAATTTAATACTAGGCACAACCCTCTATCCCCCTATTTAATCAGGACTGTGGCATGCAGCAAGGGGAGTTTAACCACTGCAATCCCAATGAAACTCACACACAGACACCCTGTATGGCAATTGAAACAACTCCCATTGGCATCAATGGGAACACAGCCAGCCCCCAAATTTAATAAGGGTTGAAGCGTGCAGAGAGGGGGGGGGTTAACTGTTTCTTTCCCAGCTGCAATCCCAATGAAAATCATTCCCCGCACAGCAATTAGCCTTAGAAAAAAAGCTTCCATTGGTATCAATGGGAACTTTCTTTGAAGGCTAATGGCCGTGCAGAGGGACCTTTTGACAGGACTGTAGCTGGGAAGGAAAAGCTTAAGACTCCTCTTCCTGTAGGATTTTTAAAAATCAAAAAAATAAATTAAAAAAACAGATCAATGTGGTTACTAACTGCACAGTAAAAGTAATGTCTAGTATGGCCCCAAGACAAAAAGATTTCGCAGCCTCAGTCAATAGTAAACAGCTTCTGGAATAACATTGGGTATGTAGCATTGCTAAAACATGATGAAACTACAGAGTTCAAAATATTCTGTGATACACACTTGACATTTGCTGTTTTTAAACAAACCTGAAATGACTTCCAAGAGCAACATCAGTTTAAGGCCATTCCTGAAATCTTCTTCGATGTTCTCAATCTGCGTGCCTGCTTTCCGTAGGTGGGAATTGCACCAGGCTGTAAATGTCTGCAATCACAATAGTCAAAAGTGTTAGAGACGGCAGCAAATAGCTATGAAAATTCAAATGAAAATGCTAGAGGTTTCAATATAAGATCTAGATGCCCAGTTTCAATCAATATTATATCTGAAGCAGAGACACAGAAATATTACAATTCCAGAAATGTTTAGCCTCGCTATATGGCAAATAGAAGACAGAATTGTCATGTATTTAACGAGCAGCAAGGCCAGCATTTATAGTTTAATATTCTTTCGTCCAACTGTGCATATATGGAGTAGTACCACTTCACACATAACAGATTCAGTGTCCATGGTATACCTCATACCAGGAGTCCAGAACTCTTTCAGCCTGAAGGCAAAATTCCGTTTCGGAGAAGTTCTCAGAGGCCGCAATCCATTGGGGCCAAAAGCAAATGGGGCATATTTTAGCTTAAAACTTTTATTGCCAGTAACTAAGCCCTGGGAGAGAGAGGCATTTAGAACTTTTAGAATGGGGAAGTAGCTGCACAAAAGCCAGGAAACCCCTGGTCTATGGTTGGGGGACAGGGGAAGGGAGCATGGGCTTCTGGGAAACCTCAGAGGGCTGGACTGGGATCCCTGAAGGACTAGATTTGGTCCCTCGGCCTGTGGTTCCTCACAGTATGTACAACGTTGAGAAATAAACAACATTATTTGCCTTACTTGTTATTGGGTTGGTATACGAATACATGTGAGGTACACTCTAGCCCTGGCGTTCATTCTGTGTAGAAAGTAAACATGCAAGGAGGGGGAGCACTCTAGCCCCATTCCCTTCCCCACATGTTTCCATTGCCCTATATGCATGGAGGGTGATGTCTGAAGAGGAGAGCTTCCTGTATCTATGGAGGCTCTCTACGTGAGCTTGGAAAATCAATATTCAGCACTCAAATCTCTAAGCATTAGGACACATTACTCATTTTGTTTCCTGTCTGGACCTTCCTTATCTATTGTTATTAAAGAGTATGAACTTGTCCAAGTGAACTGTAAATATCAAAACCCTATAAAGAAATTGGATCTGATGGTTTTGCTCAAATTACCATCCATGACTACAATAGCATGTTACCCTGCTTATCCTTTTAAAGATAACTAGAGAGATCTGCTTTTTAAATGTATGCTCTAAATTAAAATTGATAATCAGAGATACAATTACATGAACTCACAGAAAATTAGATGACTTATTGATTTAGAAAGGCTATTGATACTTCACTGTTCCTCAGACCTATTTCAAACATGCGAGACCTCTTCCATGTTTTATTTTATGATATTGTTCCCACTTCTAGTATATCTATTTTTATCCTTATCATCAATTATTTGGAACCTGAGTCAACTATAGCAACAGCAGTTGCAAAGTTACATAATTTATCACTGTAGGAGCTTCGCAAGACTTGCTCATTCAATGCTCCAATACCTATTGCAATTGTTTCATGCCTGAGTGATGGCACAAATAACAGTTCAACCTCCAGACAATTTAGTTGTTAGGGATGAGCTTGCATTGGAAGTTAACTGGTGCAAAAATGGAGTTGCCTGTATGATGCATCTGATAGACGTTATTTCTTGTTCAGTACCTTTCCATTAACTCCTCCTCTCCTAGGGTGCTTCTAGGCAGAGGGTTCCCTAGCACTTAGGCCCTTTCCACACCAGCTGCTCCCTGTGTGCCGATGGTGTGTATTAGGTACTTCCGGGATCACCCTCCGTCCCTCCCTCCCTCTACACCCCTATGGTGTAGAAAGGGCCTAACAATCAGAATACATTGTGCAGCTATTCTATCTTTCCCTCCTTAATGGGTTTTTTGCATTAAGAAAAAAAGCAGGTGAGGAAAAACACAAGAGGGTTACAAATGGAAGGTGATGGCATCTGGACTCTCCATAAAATTCTGTGAACGTGGCAAAGCAATTGCACAATAAAAGCCTCATCTGAAAGCACCTTAGTGATACCTAAATGAAATTGGTTTGGAATTGTTAGCAGAACAGCAAGAACCTAACAAGGGCTGAGAAGTGTGGAATCCTAGCTGAAGGAGCATGCTTTACCCTGAATAAATCACGTTGGAGGCTATGGGGAGCTATCTTCACGGGGGATTTCCTGCGGCGTGGGTGCGTTGTGAGGTCGTTTGCAGTAAATGAACTCATGGCCAGCGTGTTCCCAACCAGCTGCTTTCATCTCAAAAAGCTGCAGTATCTGAGAGTCGTTTTACTCTATTCTTTTTAGTAAAAGCAGCTCCTGGTGCTTCCTCTCCATTGTGCCCCCATTCCTCCAAATTAAATCCTGGCTGTGCCTCCTTGATACCGTCAAAGGGTGGGGCTGCCCCTCCCCCCTCCCCATGTCTCCTTATCCTAGCCCGTTCCATTGAGAGCCATAATGATGTGTTCCTCATTGCTGCATTACTCATTCCTCTGGTTTTGCATTAGCTTCTCTGATGTTGTGTTATTTTGTTTCTCTGATGTTTGCAATAAAACAAGTTTGAAGCTATAACTTAGTGACAGTTCGCTAAAATTGGGGTGGTGGGCTGCTCTCATAGGAAGCCTTCAGATTCTGCCCAGGATAATTTGGGATTTTTCCTACTTCATGGAAAAGTGGGCATAATGAGGGAAAGGGGGTGGGAGCTATTACTCCTTGACAGTTTGATGGAAAGGGGGGAAATTGAGGTGGTAAGGTGCTTTCATAGGGAGCCTTCAGCCCCTGTCCGGGATCATTGGAAATTTTTACTTCGGGTGCCTCTACAAGAGCGATTTAAAGCTCTTTCAAGGCGCATTAGGAAATTTACCTCTACAAGAGCGGAGCGCAAATCAGGGGCTCAGGCGCATTTTCTCTCCGATTATTCGCATTTTCGAATGCGTGTTAATTAGCGAGTTTTAATTTACGGTGGGAGTAAGAGCGCCTTATGTCCGTGTAAACAACTTTCCGAGGAGACGCATTAACGATCAGGGGGTTGGATAGAACTGCCCCTTCGCTGGGAAAACCTCCCACTTTTTGGTTTAGTTTCCTTTCCTCTCTCCTCCTGGCAACTTCCTCCTTGTACTCCGTCTCTCTGGATGGCAGCTCCAAGAAGAGGTGACCCAACGTGAACCAAAAATAAAGTTTCTTTGAAGTACCCTGATGAAATATTTTTAACATGGAGACACGGGGCCAGATGGAGGTGGTTTTATGAGAAGGAAAGGGGGTAGGAAGGATGTGCGGATGTGCGTATAATTAGACATCAGCAGACATAACTTCCCCTCGCTTCTTGCTGGGTTCCTGAGCTGAGTTTTGTGTGTGTGTGTGTGTGTGTGTATGTTTTACAATTGTTGAGCTCGCTGGAAAGTGGAGGGGGAAGGAACGAAGCAGCATCCCTGTCTGTTTTGGTGTGTGTGTGTGTGTGTGTGTGTGACATATTCCCATTTACTCCTTAGGAGGTCATGGCAATCGGGTGAAGGAGGGGGGAAGACAGGTAGCCGAACATGTTAATCAGCTCATTCCTTTCAGGTAACCTAGGAAACCAAAGGCGGGAGATTCTGCTGGGCGGGGAGAATAAAAGGAGGGAACCGGTTTGGGGAGTTTCTCTGGGACAAAGTGCATTACTTTCAGCAACATTTGCATGCGATTCTCAGCATGTCAAAAACTGTAAAATGCCTTTCATACAGCCCACGCTTCAACGCCTCCCATGTATAGGGATTAGGCGTAAAAGCGATTGAGAGAAGATGCGCATAATCGGGGAACTGGGCGTCAAACCGAAATCTTGTAGAGGGGGGCTTCCTCTTTGCGCGCAAGGAGAAGTGGAACTAAGGGGTTGGAGCAATAAACTTGTAGTAGCAGAGGGAGCCTGGATAGGGGCTGGTAACAAGCCTCTGATTGCCTCTACAAGAGAGGTTTAAAGCTCTTTCAAGGCGCTTAAAAAAATTTACCTCTACAAGAACGGAGCGCAATTCGGGCGTAGAGGCGCATTATCTCTCCGATTATGCGCATTATCGAATGCGCGTTAAATCGCGAGTTTTATTTTGCTCCGGCTGTTAAAGCGCATTTTGACTATGTGAACAAGCGCTTATGCGCATTAACTACTTGTAAAGCGCATTTTGGTCATCCGTTAATGCGCTTCGCCGCCTCTTGCCGCCTCTCGTGCAGAGGTATTAGGTGTAAATGCGCTTCAGCGATTATGCGCATAATTGCCTAACTGGGCGCAAAAGCGAATCCTTGTAGAGGGGACCTCTGTCATTAATAATGTTAGTCCTACTCCAGCTCCCACCACACCTGGAAGTATGTTTTTCCTGCACTGAAAAGAGCAGCGCCGATTTCCTCATACTGCAGAGAATATAAGTCTATCATGGAATGTGGGAAACCTGGAGGTCCTCTATCTATTCCCTTCCCATGCAGACACATCAACCTTGCACCCAAACTTCCAATAAGAATAGGACAGGTGAAGGATCAGGTTCATGCAATCCAATGTGAGTCTACTAAGAAGTAAGTCCCACTGCATTCATTGTTTGCCCATTGAGTTCAGTGAACTCGAAAGGACTCACTTTTGAGTAGATATGCATAAGCTTGCAGTTTTAGCTGTATCATAATTTTATATATTATCTTTTATTTGCATGATTTAATTTTAAATTTATTTTTTGTTACCGAATCTTAAGCAGAATAGATTTAAAAAATAACAAAGATATTGTTGCTACATCCTCGTTGAATGTTATATTACACTTGGATGGCCTTCAAAAATTCCTAGGACGTGAAGGTCAGGAGACATTAGTACTGATTTCAATGTCTACATATCTACGAATCATGAGATATGTAATCGCAAGCTGCAATTTCTCTGTGTGTGTGACTTCCATGTGGCTTCTCCTATGCCTAGTAATCAATGATTAACACACTACCCCAATGCACAAAGCATCTTTCAGTGGCTTGTTATTGCTGGCATGTTGCAGAAGTAGATGTGTATACATATCTACGGTATATATGAGTTTTTGAGGTAGCTGTCATCTCCTATGTCTTCATGAAGAAATTATATATATATATATATATATATAATTTCATATATATGAATTATATATATATATATATATATATATATATATAAAATTTCATATATATATATGAATGAGAATTAATTTTAGGGGTAGTCATCTCCTATGTGTTTTATTTATTTATTTATTTATTACATTTATATCACACTTTTTTTCCTCCAAGGAACCCAAAGTGGCATACATAATCCTCCTCCTCTCCATTATATCCTCACAACAACATCAACCCTGTGAGATAGGTTGGGCTGAGAGTCTGTGACTGGCCCAAAGTCACCCAGTGGGTTTCCATGGCAGAGTGGGGACGAGAACCCAGATCTCCCAACTCCCAGTCCAACACTCTAGTCACTACGCCATGCTGGCTCTAAAAACACAATAAACATGCTTCTGAAGAGGACCTACAAACCAAAAGGACCAGAACAGAGGAAATTCCAATGCCTTTGTTAGGTAGTCCTCTTTCTTGAGCCCTCATTCTGTTTCCATGTATTGAGTGGACAAACTGCTGCCTCTGACTAATCTATTCTATTAATAGACGTTCAGCAAGTAATCAAAATATGCTCAGATTTTAGAGACCATGCTACGACCAACAAATAGCACTATGCCCTGCACATCTTTAAACCCTTGGGGATTGGAAAAGGTATTGCATTAATTAGAATAGCCATTTCTTTTTCACTGCTCAATACATGGAAGCAGAGCGGTATATCAGATGGCAATGAAATGCCAGGTAGAACTCTAAAGCTCACCACCACGAATCAAACAAATGCTCTAAGAACTAGACGTTTCAACTTTACAATTAGTTTCACAAAGCATTTCCCACTATTAACATTAAACGCATCTGAGGCTGCCTCTACACCAGAGGTTTAAAGCTCTTTCAAGTCTCATTAAAATTTTTACCTTTACATGAGCTGAGTGCAAATTGGGAGTTGAGGCGCGTTATCTATCCGATTATGTGCATTATTGAATGCGCGTTAAATAGCGAGTTTTATTTTGTTGCAGGCCGTTAAAGCGCATTTTGACTGTGAACAAGCGATTCTCCGCATTAACTACTTCTAAAGCACATTTCAAACAACCTAGGGTGACCAGATAAAATCCAGGCTGCCTTCTTTTATATAGTCACTCTAGTATAGTGCCTGCAACTTTAACTGTTGTGTTGAAGAGGGAATTTCACCAGGTACTAATTGCATACAAATGACACTGGCTGAGATTCCCTTTTCTCTACAACTGTTAAAGTTACATGAGCCCTGACCTGGATTTTATCTGGTCACCCTAAAACAACCGGTAAGGCCACCAGTTGTGCGCTCAATTACCTCCTGCGTAAAGTCATTTAACCATAAAGCACTTCCGAGAAGATGCGCATAATTGGAGAACCAGGCGTCAAACCAAGTTCTTGTAGAGGGGGTCTGAGCTGTTACTATGGTTGTCCCAAACAGAAGGCCCAGGAAGTGTCAAGGCCTTTGTATATGATCGCTTTACAGCACTACAGATAGTCAGATGTTACTAATTTGATTTAGAGGACTCAGACGTCTTTCCTGAAGGTAACACTTCTGCCGCAGTTATTGCAGATCAAACTACGGTTTGCTAATTTGCTGCTGCTAGGAAAATGTGTTTTTACTGGGGCCTTTATCACACCTACCAGTTTGCTTCTGCAGGTTCCCCCTCCATTTCCTATGGGAGTATAGCGTTTTGAATCACAGGTAGTCGATTTTGCTCTGATATCTCTTTGAATCACAGGTGGTCGATTTTGCTCTGATATCTCAGCTATGCCTGCTGAACTTGCCTGAACTTGCCAGAAAGGACTTTGTCTTTCTGGGATAAATCGAAACAGAAACTAAAAACGGAGCACTAGGGGAAGGAGCACAAGGCGAGGGGGACAACGTTATGCGAGTCCCTCCCTGAAGATCTGGATCAAAATCATGGTGAGTGTGCTTAAAACAGTGCGTTGATAATGGCCCGGTGCTGTGGACACCAGTCAGTTAATGGCATGGCATCCTTAATGATGATCAGTACAATCCCAACCATCCACACCATTTTGTGAACTTTTAAAAAACTGTAGGTTTACCTTTTTATTCCTTAGAAAGTAAAATCTCCTCTGCATTTGCCCCTACCAATTAATACAAAACTATATGGTTTATGTTCCTCCTCTTCTGGACATCCCTCTATCACAGGGCAGGACAACAGTACCCACGGGGGGGGGGGGGCACTGAGCCACAGAAATCGACCCTGAAATTGGATAGCACAGCAGCAAACAGAGCTGACTTTGGTCCCCTCTACAAGGATTCGCTTTTGCGCCTGGTTAGGCGATTAAGCGCATAATCGCAGAAGCGCATTTACGCCTAATCCCTCTGCATGAGAGGCGGCGAGAGGCGGCGAAGCGCATTAACAGATGTCCAAAATGCGCTTTACAAGTAGTTAATGCGCATAAGCGCTTATTCACACAGTCAAAATGCACTTTAACGGACGGAGCAAAATAAAACTCGTGATTTAACGCGCATTCGATAATGCGCATAATCGGAGAGATAACGCGCCTCTACGCCCGAATTGCGCTCCGTTCTTGTAGAGGTAAATTTTTTAAAGCGCCTTGAAAGAGCTTTAAACCTCTCTTGTAGAGGCAGCCTTTTCCATAAAAACAGCCTGTTTCGCTGCTGTGCTGCCATATTTCGTCAGCAATCCATGGCTTGTTTTATTGAAATGGAGGAAAATCAGCCCTCTTCAGTTGCTGTACTGCCAAATTTAAGTGGCAAATTTAGTAGTGGTGGTACTGGTGGCAGCGGCAGCGACAAAAATAATACCCACCCTTGCATCTATCACAAGCTTGCACAACCAGTGACCCAGCAAAGCCAATGCAACCCAATAAACTTGTGCTTGTCATATCATTGTTTTAGAACCTGGGCAGCAAAACAGGAGGCTTAGCTAGCCCATGGGAAGCCACAATACATGGCTTTGCCAAAAGCTGCGCAGGGCAGTTCTGTTGCAAACACATTGACAATTTAACATGATCCATGTAAAGGAAAAGTGCCAGGATGTTACAAAAAATCCATATGCAAGGAAGAGAAAAATAAATACAATATTGACTTGATATATCCTGAATACAGTGTTTAACTGTTTTCAGCTTTCTCCTACATCATGGAATCCATGGGTATAATACTTTCTCAGTATTTAGACAACAACAATATGAAAAAAAGACTTGTTTTCTTCCAAGATCTGCATGCAGATGACTTGAACAGATGAGCACATTTTATTATTCATAGAAAATAATGTTTGCAACTAATGTCATGTTTTGGTCTAATCTGTCATCTTTGCCCCAGGGTGGCTCTGAATCTGCACTGCATCGGTTGTATGACGCAGCTGCCAGTTTGGAGCCACCCTAGGGCAAAGAGCTGAAGATGTGCAGCAGAAGATCTGCTGGGACTTACCCCAACTTTTCCTGCCCAAGCAAGATCAGCATGGCTCTTCCACTGTCTGTCCTTGCCCAGCACTGTGCCAGAGGCATTCCCAGCAGAAGGCGACCTCCCATTGGTTGCTGGAAGCCATGGGAGGGGCAGGCCCAGCAAGCCGAATGGAGCCAACTTGGCATTGTGAAGGCAGCCTTGTGGTGTACATTCCTTCTGCTACTACTATGCATCTATCACATTTCTCTCTAAATCCAGTTTACATGACTGCTATACATGTGGAGAGATGATTTTTTTTCTCTTAAGCCTAGTTAGAACTGTGCTCTTGAAGTAGAGCTATACTGCTGCCAAGAGCAGCAGAGGTGGTAAGTAGTGAAGAGCCTCCAGTTGAGACTAGTTGCAAAAATAATGGAGAGAGCCAATTAATGAATAAATATTCATGGTCCAACAGAGGTAGTACTTAGCGTGATGTGGTGGAATTAGTTAGGCAGCACCACTCTCTTTGTGAAATGCCTACCTACCCCATGATATTATGGTGAATGCAGACAGCCATAAACCAGCCAGCAACCCCCACCACTCTGTTGGCATAGGCATGCGCAGCACATTTCATTAGGGTGTGCACCCAGGGAATTTTTTTTAAAAGGTGAACATTTATTGAATACTCAAGTCATAAAGGACATTATTTTTATTCATTATTTATTAAACACTGTAGGCACTGATAGCCTACTCTGCGTTCAGCTTGCCTGACCACAGGAGTGCTGTTGCAGGTGAGGGTGGGGGAATGAGGAGACGCTCCTCAAGTTCCAGCATTGGTGGGACTTAGTGGTGACACTGGTCAGAGGAGGGGTTTATGAGGTGATATTAGCCTTTAGGGGCCCTCCTCTTGGCCTCTTTGAAGTATGGCTCCTGGCAGAGAGGCTCCCAGCAGAGCAATTCCTTTTCACTTCTGCTGCCAGGAGTAATGGTGCTCTCTTGGAGGAAGCAGTATTCAGTGTGGCAGCGGAGCAAACAGAGGGCAAACAGAGGACTGTTGCTGCTGCATGTCATCCCCCTCTGGATCCTTATTCAATGGCCCCCTCAATTTGGTGCTTATTACTTGAGACATTAGGATGTGCCTGGGTGCACCCGGCACAACCCTTGTGCACGCCTATGTCTGTCAGTTACACTCTGGAGCGATGAAGGCTAAGGGAATTCATTCTGCCAAAAAACTGGAGTGAGGCAGTACATGGACACCATCCAGAAACTCCCTGAAATGAAGCTGCCAAATGAGGTATTAAGGGCTGTCCTTCCTCTAGATTTCACCTGAAGATCATGAGGAAAATTCAGATGCTGGACAAGTTTTGAGTCCCCATGTTTTTATTTCTAGGCCACTTTTCAAGGTAGGAGCCCTCCCAGACTATAAAACTAATATAATAAAAACTGCTATAGAAATAAACAGTAAACTAACAATAGCAATAAAACATCTGGGATAGACAATACTAAAAACCAGTAACACAATAGCAGCTACAAACTGGAACAATCCAGTAAAACATAATCAGGGCAATGCCAGAGTAAACAAGCAAGTCTTCAGGGCCTTCTTAAAAGCCTGCAATGATGGGGTCCAACCAGGCATATCGTTGCCCAGGTTTTTCAGCAGTCTGTGAAGAGAATATTTATTCTTTGCTTTTGCTGTGAAGAATGTGGCAAACCTATCATCTTGTATCTCAGAGAGATGGCCGCCTACACAGAAGTGCAAAAATTGGGAAGTTGTTCCTTGCATTAGAAAGCTTAGTGGTGGGGTCCCAAGTTGACATCTGTGCTTATGTTGAATAGTCCAGCCCAAGCACGGTTCTACTGCAGGTCAGGTGGGACACAGGACAGGTGGGATGCCTTACATCTAGTCAGACCACTGGTTCATCTAGCTTGGTCTTATCTAGAATGACTGGCAGTAGCTCTCCAATGTTTCAGATAGGAGTCTTTCCCAGTTTATTTGTGTATTTAGTTTATATAAGAATTTCTACCCTGCCATTTTGATGCATATTCATCATTTAGGGCAGTTTACACCAATAAAAAATCACAATATCATCTTAAAACAACAATATCAACAATATGAATAAAATGCAGAGAATTAGGCAGAACAGATAAAAAAAATTAAGTAAAAATAATTATCTACCTACCCATCAGGCACTAAAATTAGTGTTTGGATTATGGGGGGAAAGGTAAGAGACCTTTTTATGAAATATGTAAACTCTGCCTAATTGTAACTTAATTATCCCTGCTCCCTGTAGGTTTTTGAAAATCATAGCTAAGGAAGCTGTCATGAAAGGAAAGGGGGCTGGGCCCTCCCTGTTGTCCCCCTACCCACCTGCTTTAATAAGAGAGCTAAAAAAAGATAGGGCCTTCTTAGTTGCCACACCCAAGCAAACTGTACTCTTCAGAGATATGAACTTATGTTCTTCCAAGGGCTGAGCCAAAAATTAAAATATATATATTTTCGACCATTAGTTGGATAGAGGGTGGTGGGTGATGGAAATGATCCTCTCCAAAGACCATGGGGGAGGAATAAATTTACCTGAATTTGCTGGGGGGTGGGGCGGATTCCCAAGTACTTTACTTTATAATGTGGACAAGGGGTTTCCATTTTTTACTTTAGTTTAAACTAAAAAAAGTCCTACACTGCTTACCATAGTGTGTGATTCTCCCTGCTGCTTCCTGCCAGCTGTACTCTTATGGCATTCTGGGAAAATACAGTCAGCGGGACACGTAGTGAATTGTTCTCTCTAGCTTCCCATTAACCGCATTTCCTGGAATGCCTTGGAGGTGACACAATGACCCTGTTCAGATGACACAGTGGTTAAATATTTTGAGCTAAACATTATGGTTTAGCGTGTCTTCTGAACTATGATTTAGCATGTAGTGTTAACCATTCCTAACCATGATGGCTATATAACCACAGTTTAAACACACTCACTAACCATTTCCTGCAAAAGGGATATTGGTTTAACCATAGCTTAGCATGTTGTCTGAATAGGCCCAATGTCATGTTACATTGCTCTCAAGGCATTCCAAGAAGTACAGCTGGAAGGAAATGCAGAATAAGCCTTGCACCTTTGCGAGTGGTGTAGGTGTTTTTTTTTATAAAGTTTTAAAAGGTAAAACCAGAAAATCCTTAGTCATCTTATAGGGTCAAAGTAAAGTAAATCGAAACACCCTACCCCTTCCTCTCAAATCAGCAAAATTTCTTCCCACTGCCAAGAAATCAGCAAACTGGCTCCTACTTTTGCAGAGGATAATATTTTCAGGAAATTGGGGTGGGAATTTTAGCCCAGCCTTAGTTCTGATTCATTGAATAATGATTTTAAAAGTAATGCATTAGATCTGATCCCGAATAAGTATACATTAGAAGTGGATCATGTTGTACCTGATAATGGGCTGGATCCCAACTCAGAGTAGACCCATTAAGACCAACTACCTGAAGTCCCATTGATGAGTCTACTCTATGGTCTCAAAAGTGAAAATAAGATACCCAGGTTGACCATGAGCCTTCTTTTAGTGTGATTTCAGACCTTATGAAACATGATAGGGAAAGGAACGAAAAGCAGAAGTGTCTCATACTTCCTCTTTCCCATGCTACTACTCCATTTTATCTGACAGAAATTTTGCATTTCTTCCCACTGGAAGATGTGCAAGCTTCTGATGAGGGATGAGCTTTGTGATGAGTGAAAAGTAAAGGCATTGTTTTGGATAGAATGAAGATGTGCAAGTCATTTGTACTTTGATGATATTGTAAGTTGCTCTCAAAGTTGAGTTGGGCTTAAAACTGATGTGTTGTTCTATTCCAGCATTGATGAATAGCTATGGCTCCCTTCCCAAGTCATTGCCAATGCCTTTGCTGCAGCTGATGTGACATATTCCAACATCAACGAACCAGGTTTCACTAGCCAGGGGTCGGCAACTTGTGGCCCACCTCCAGATGTTTTGGCCTACAACTCTCATAACGCCTCAGCATTACCTATGCTGGCTAGGGCTGATGTGGGAGTTGTAGGCCAAAACATCTGTAGAGCCACATGTGTAGAGCCTCTGCGCTAGACTGTAACCTCTGACCCCAGGCCATGAATACAAAAAGTGGTCCAAATAAATGAGAACTGCCTGGATCACACTCTGAATTTTAGCTAGCTTTTAAATGCATGCTTGCAAACTATTAATAGAATATTCTATGCATTCCAAATGCTCTAAAGCAACAGTTCTATAAGCACAATTGGAATCCCCTAGAAAGGGATCAGATTCATGCAGCTGCTGCTGAGGGAAGTCATGTACAAGAGCAGAGGAGTATCCTGAAAAATTATCTTGGGGGCTCCCAAGAAATTCTGCTGGGGTGGCCAGTTTTCGGACAAAATGTTTAGGCATAAGTAGAGTTTAAGGGGTCAGGGCAGCGCCTGATGCCCCCATGGCCTTCCACAGTGAATATAGATCGCTCAGTCCCATTCTCCTACACAAGAAATAAATTAAAGGAAATTTTGAACTGCACAAAGGTACTGTACTGTATGTGATTGTAATGTGCACGCATGACGCATCCTGTTACAACACACTTGTACATTTTCTTCTGGTTATACTCTGTTGCTTAGAGTCCAGTTTCATGACATTTCTAAGCTGACACAAAGTGGCAGAAATTCCTCAGAATTGGAAACATGAGTGCACGAACGCAGAACACTGTTGTATTCAAGCTTCACACAACAGGCATCATGAATGCCCACAAAACTTTGTATGGAGTGAGGAAACCCATTGCATTACCTTTGTTACACAGAGCCCAGGCAAGGCTTTTAGTAAATTAGTCTTGTGTAAAACAATTCCAAATGCATTCTCCTTACTATGCAATTTCTGTTCTTGCCATCTGCACATTGCCAGAATGTGAGATCTGGATGAACAGTGCATGGAATATATATATATATATATATATATATATATATATGTTGCTCTTTAGAGCATGTTTTCCGGTTATTAAAACCACTGTCATAGAAACGTGATTTCCCGTTCTTCCTCCTTTGTATATATTCTGCAAGGGTGGCAGAAAAACCTTGTCAGGAGAAACCGAAGTCCAACCAGGGGTGCCTATTGTACCAATTATAATTAAAACATCACCTTCCTCTATCTCAACTTTGGCGCAGGGCCAACTCTGATGTTGCACAGTTGGAGACTGTGGACTGGCCCTCACACCACTATAGGCAAGCCAGAAACGCTGAGAAGGACTTGGAACAGCTGTATGGCATGGCATGGCGTCACCCATGCATCCCCCTCCCACACATTTTGTGATGAGACGAGCAAGCTTCTGATGGCTGGGGCCAGCCCTCCTGGCCTTACCTGTACTGTATATGGTTCTGCATAAATACAGTGATCTGAAACCAAAGGGTCTCAGCGAGTCAATGGTGGATTTTTCAGAGCAAGAGGATCTGCTTAAAAAGAGAACTTAGGAGATGGAGGAACTGAGGAACTCCCTTCAGAATTATGACTGGGGCCTGCTCTCTTGGCTTTTAGAAAAGGTGTTGACATATCTCCTTAACCCAGCCTTTTAAATTATTTTTAGCATTCTATTGTTTTGATCTTTGTAATAGTTTTATTAACTTTTTTGTTTGTTTTTATTGATTTGATATAGATTTGCTGTGCACTGTCTTGGTCACTTTGTTGGGGGTAGGGCAGAATACAAAATAATAATAATAATAATAATAATAATAATAATAATAATAAATAAATAAAATTACACCACTGCATGGGAAGGGCTTATTGCATGCATCTTTCCCACATACAGGGCTCATTCACATGTAATGGCAGTAAAACATGGGTTAATTAACTCAAGATTTACTACAGTGCATGCCAGGTACATTCCAATGCCATTTTGCATATGCAACCTCTGATCAGACGCTGCCACATGATGTCCAAACCTGGACACTATATTGTGGGGTAAACAACCCACAGTTAATCTAACTACTAATTGTAGGTTAAATGTGGGTTTTTAACCCAAGATTAACCTATAGTGTTTAGACATCAAGTAACATATACAAGGTGACAGCGGAATACATCTGGCAGGTGCTACAACAAATTGTGGGTTAATTAACGTTACATGCAAACTAGGTCAATGTCTGCAGCCAGGTGGGACTGTCTCACGTCTGTAACTGAAGGGCACCATTTTCAGCCAGCCTTCTAGCACTTGTGGGGTCGCTTCCAAAAGCGACCACGACTCTATATGGAGTGTGTGTGTGTGTGTGTGTGAAATGGAGTCATAGGAATCAGGACTGAGCGGAACAGATCTCCTGCCTACAATTCCCTGCAGGACCTTTTATCAATTATATCTCCAGGTGTTCTTGACAATACTTATCAAGTTCTGCCACTTCGGGACATCATAAACCTTTGTGACAGGAAATCTCTGCATTGCTCGGATTCCTGCACATACTAACCCACCCAATTCCATTCCTAGAAGCAAACATCACCTGCCTTTTATTGGATGAAACTGCTGCTATTCATTTGTGGGCGGGGTTCTGAAATAAAATCTCTCAAACAATAAATATTTCAAAATAAAGATGATTACAGTAGGAAGTGCTGAGATCAGGTAAGTGTGATCAAAATCCATGAAAGTCAGTGTAGTCAGTGAACTTTGAGGTTGACTCTGTAAGGAGATACTACACAACTATAATAAAAACAAGGTGTGCAGCTTGGGTTAGATCTACACTAGTGTTTTTTTTATTAGTACTGAAGTGCAGTGATAACTGTTGGGACACATTCGGCATTCCATACACTGCTTTTCTAGCATGATCTCTCACTTCTTATTCCGTGTTATCCAAAATACCATAACAGATGTCACTGTGTATGCTACAAGATATAAATACGCAAGAGGGATATAGCATCACCATGATGGGATCATATCGATATGACATGAGGTATAGATCTGGCCTTAGAGGATAAACCTTTTAGTTCTGAACTGTTACAGTGTTTGACACATTTTTATTCAGAACCTAAACCTAAATCACAGATGTATTTTTCCATTGGGCAGAATGGTATTATAATACGAAAATACAAGGTTCTTTGCAGAAATCCAAAGGCAGCACCAACATTTGACATTGGCATACAGTTATCCCACCTTGCAAATATACCACCACCAGATACATAGACTGTGGTTTTATGAGCCTTGCAAAGGACACTCAGCATATCAACCACAGTTGTGTATAGTGTTATATGTACAGGGATGGGACAGAATGTAGATCTCCAGATATTTGGGACTTCAACTCCCAGCATTCCTGACCATTAGCCATGCTGGCAGAGCCTTCTAGGAGTTGAAGTCCCAAAAATCTAGAGATCTACCTTCTTGCTTAAGCCTATGGAACTCACTTTCAAAATCAAAATATGTAGATGTGTGAAGGGTAGCCAACCCAGTGACCTCCAGATGTTTTGGACCTCCAGATGTTTTGGACTATAACTCCCATAATTCCTGACCACAACTGTGCTGTCTGAGTTGATGGGAGCTATATTCCAAAACATCTCGACACCAGGATGTCTATTCTTTTAATAAATAGCTTTTTAAACATTATAGGTCAATGAACAGCCCATGAAGCTAATTGTTGGGAGATTCAGGACAGATAAAAGGAAGTACTGCTTCACACAGCGCATAGTCAACGTATGGAATTCGCTGCCATAGGACATAGTGATGGCCACCAATTTGGATGGTTTTAAAAGGGGGTTATGACAAATTCCTGGAGGAGAAGGCTATCAATGGCTACTAGTCCTGATGGTATATGCTACCTCCAGTATCAGAGGCAGTTTGCATATGTATAGCAGTTGCTGGGGAATATGGGCTGGAGGGTGCTGTTGCTCTCATGTCCTGATTATGGGTTTCCCATTGACAGCTGGTCAGACACTGTGTGACCAGAACGCTGGACTAGATGGACCCTTGGTCTGGTTCAGTATGGCTCTATGTTTTTACGTTCCTAAATTTATGTATGATCTCTCACACTTGTTTCTGCTTTCCATGCCCTGCCATGCTTGTTTTATTCAGGTGTCTCCACTGCTATTTAGGGCTAATCAAGACATGATGCAGAGGACCCATGATCATATCTCCCAACATCTTTTTCAACTTCAGGATGACCCAAATCAGATCGGGGCAGCAAGGCAAATTGTATGCAAATCAGCATCCTCTTGTGTTCTCTTTTTTGATGATGTACTTCCTCTTTTTTGGTGATTCATAAGTGGACAGTAGGTACAAAGAGAGCAATAATTTTCCATAAATACCTTCAAGCATGAGCTACAATTTAATCTCAATAGTTTCTGCATGGTAATTGGGTTGCAGCCTGGGCCAGGCCCTACTGGATCTCCAGGCCTTGGTAAAGCATACCATTCCCAAATTCCATGCCTGGACCATGCTTACAACAGATTGCAATTAGTTAGTTCAGCCACTGAAACATAAGGATCAGAGTCCAACAAAGTTAAACAGACATACAGCTCAAGCACTGGCATGTTTATTTTGAGGTAAGTCCCTGTATATTTGATGGGGCTTACACCAGAGTAGGTCTGTATAGGATTCCAGCTTTAACCCACCATTTCAAATAATAATAATAATAATATATTTATTTATTACCCGCCTCTCCCTCCGGATCGAGGCGGGGAACAACATCATCATAAAACACACAAAACTGATTAAAAATACACAAAACCAATATATCATTAAAATACCAATAAAACACTTAAAATTCATCTGAGTAGTGCACACACACAGTGCAATCCTATTTGTGTCTACTCAGACATAAGTCCCACTGAGTTCATCAGGGCTTACTCCCAGGGGGAACTAGGATTGCAGCCTTAACTGCACTGAATCGTGGCCAATGTGCTAATGCAAATCTTTTTTTTAAAAAAAGACGCATAAACACATGATTTCAAGCTAGTCATAGGAATGAGGTATTACGTGTGAACTGCCCTCACATTGCATAAAATGGCTTTTGCTTTTCTGTTTGTGTATTCTTACATAAGGGTGATATTCATGATACGTATGCCAAATCAATTGCATAGATTCTTTCAATGAAACATCAGCACCTCTATGGAAATCTTTGAAACTATGAAAACCACACCAAGGATTCTTGCAGACCCTGTTAGCCTATAAGCTGGAGTTATAATTAGGCGTCATGCCATTGTAACCCTAAGGACGTCATCCTGTGTTACCAGCAACTGTTGACAGATCTCATACCATGCATATCCTGAAATGGCAAGTCTGGAGAGGGCAGCCCACAATAGAAACAATGGCATTTATTTTTGTCCTGTTCCAAGATTGTCTCATAGAACATGTATGCTAGCCAACTGCCAGGCTGGGTTGGAGATCCCTGTTCAATATTAGATTACTAGTTTGAACAAAGCTCAGCAACCATGCAGCTACAACTTTCTCGTCATATATATGGACATTTGGAATGTACTTTGTGGAGTTTATTTTAGTCCTATGGAGAAGAGCCTAACACCCTCAGATCTTTTCAAATCCATCAGGCCTACAGAGAGAATATGTTACTCCCCGGAACACAAATGCCAGCCTGACTCCCAAGCCAAGGAAAGAGAATGCCTTCTATGAGGAGCTATTTATAGACCAGTGCCTCCATTTAAGATTTCTTTTAAAGCATCAGGACAATGTAAAAGTAACAAAGGTTGCTATCCACCAACCGCTGTTTCTGCACAACCTTCATTTACATCAGTGGGGCATGCTGAAAGCTCCTAAACAAACTACATTGAAATTAATGGGCTGCACCGCAGCATTGATTCACATATGGTTATTTCATGTGCATCCTGAATTTTTTGCTGCTTTTCCAAGTATTGTCTAATGTAGAAAAAAAAAGGGGGGGGAACCAACCACCTCCTTTTCATGAAACACAAGGATGATAAAAGCAAGTTATAATTTTTCTTTTGGCACACATTGATTTTGAAAGTAACTTTTCAGGCTATTGGAACTCTTTTGGAGGTTGTTTTCTTGTTCCGTTCTGTTTCGTTTAAAATTAAAAATCCATTATTCATTGTCATAGAATCGGAATTCTAAATAATGGCCAACTAGACTATTACGAATCAAGGTGCATAAGGCTTAAAGCCCCTGTCCAGAGATAATCTGTTATGCTTTCTACTACTGAAATAAATGAGACACTGGAATTAATTGATTTCAATGAGGCGGAAACACAATTTACTTTCTCTGAATTGGGGCTAAGGGAGGTATGTATTCAATAACTGAAACAAAGGTATATATTTTTTCTTTTTTATGGAGCTAGCCAATCTTATGTGACTCCACACACTGCTCTGATGAGCAGGCCACTTATGCTTTTGAAAATGTTCGTGTACACTTGCTTGCTTTATACAAATTGGAATTTTTTTTAAGGATTTGACAGGGAACATGTAATTCAAAAGTCACCTCCTCTTGGAAATCTGTCTTGAAGTCATTTTAGTAAATGGTCTACGTCTTAGAAGCCAACAGATGGGTTCAAACATATTGAAAGTATGTTCTGATATTTTAAAGAAAAGAGAAAAGGATAAATTCTCCATTTGGAAATTCTCCTGTTCAAACCCCATAAAATTAATAGGGAGCTCTGGGCTATTCTTGTTGATTTAAATAGGGCTTGGGTAGGAGAACATACTGGGGGACTTACCCAGGTATAGCGAGGAAACAGTATTGCATAATGGTTAGAGCAGGCATAGATAGTGTGGTGCTCTCCAGATGTTTTGGATTACAACTCCCATAAGTCTCAGCCAACATGGCTAATAGTGAGGGATTATGGGAGTTCTACTCTAAATAGTCTAGAAGGTATCGATTTCCCTACTCCAGGTGAGAGTGTCCATCTAGGACTTCAGAGACCTGGATTACAATTTCAACTCAGCCCTGAAGCTCACTGGGTGACCTTGAACCAATCACTCTCTCTCAGCCTAAGCTGTGAGGAGAAAAATGAGTTTGCGATTCTGTGGAGGCTGGTGGCTCCGACATCAGTGTGTGTGTGTCTGTGTGAAGCCGCTCCAGGTTTCAGGCAGAACCAGTCAGAACTCTAACAGAGCTATCCTTCTGCACCTTGGATACCTCCTTTAGAGTTCTGACTGAAACCCAGAGCAGATTCACTGCCCACTGACATTGGAGCCACCAGCCTCCACTGGTGAGATTTAACCTGTTGTGCACCCTGAAGCTCCTTATAGGAAAGGTAAGATATAAATGAAATTAAAAGCAAACCAAAAGAACAACAACATGTTACGTTAAATGTGTAATTGCAGTTAACATATCTGGTTGGTTGTTTTTTTAAAAAAAATGGCAGCTGCAGGGGGCACGATGGGAAGTGGTATTGTGCTATGGGAGGGGGATCCTGATCCAGGTTATCCCATAGCTATTTAAAAGCATACACATGTTCAATGCAATCACGCATTGAACATAATGTATAATTTGGCCACAAGTTGCGTATTTTATTGGACCATCTTCTCCGGCATATGAATTATGCACGCTATTAAGCTTCTAACAATTTAAAATCCTCTTGGTCAAAGTTCTGCATGGCATTACACTGAAAACCTGACTGTTTTGCAGACAAACCATTATTTGATTGGAACAATTGAAAATAAGTGCATCACAACTGTAATACTTTGTTCCTTCTGTGCCAAGAGTAAGATAAATGTCCATATTGCTCCAAAAAGAGCTATGTGTAGCACAAAATCTTTCATACTCTTTTTCACCTCTTGTGTATTTCTCAGGACTCATTCACATAACCCGGTAAGTTTCGTCAATAATGAGTGTTGATGGGCTGAGTTTAAGCATTTAGTTAAGATCTCAAACACAGTGTTCGATTGCCAATGAATTTGTGGAAAGCTTTGGGCTGATGCTTTAAATGCCCAGTCCAGCTTATGAATACTGAACCATCAGGACTTGGGTACCCAGGAAAGCCTAGACAAGAAAATGCTTTGCCACGTGCCCAATCTGTCAATTCACAGTTCAGCGTGCATTTCCAGGATCATGTCTCCATGACCAAAATGATGACACAAACAATATTCACCACCATTAGAAGAGACATTCATAGTCCATTAGCTACACGTACAGCCTTCCATTTGTGTTTTGCCAAGAGATGCCCAAATCTCAGAAACCCTGTGAAAACGCACCCAAATTTCTTATAAACCTATATTCTTTGTAACACATCCAACATTTCAAATGACAACATCATACCAAATTTAGTACCATGACTGCACACTTCACCCCAAAAAATAAACAGTATCAACTGCAACAGGATATTAAAGCGGTTAAGATTCTACATTGGCACAAATCCACATTAAATTTGAAATATTTTGTTTTCCTGACCTTCCTTTGTTGTTTCTCCCATGCAGGGTCCAGGAGCAGGTCCCTGTCCCATTCGTCTTCTTGGTTCATATACTCATCCTCTTCATACTCATAGTTGTAATGTATGCTAGTGTCTATTTGGACTGTCATGTTGTTTAAGAATCGGATTCTGTTTCACACCTGCAAAGTTTTCTTAGTTCTTAATAAGGAGTTTCTCCAAAAAGTAAATTAATCTTGCACTCAGAGAGAGATTGGAAATTCTGTGTTCTTTCCCCCACTTTTCTTTTGGGTCGGAAGGTGTATTTATATATTGCCTTGCTGATCTGCTGCTGGAAAAAGTTGTCAGGGTGCAGGTAAGAGCTTGCCTTCACTTCCTGCCTGTCTTTCAGCCCCTGGACCGCTGCTGTGATTCTCTGAAAGGAATCCTGGCTCACGCTGAAGGCAGCTGCTGCTGCTGTGCCTGCTTCTGCTTCTTATCCCCTCGCCTTGTCACATGGCTCTGTGCTGCCTGAGAACCATCCATCCCCTCCCCTAGTTTTCAAGTTCCTCCTTGCTGTTTGCAAGTTAGATCTTGATAGGCAGAACAATCGCCCTGCCTTTAGGAGCCAATAGAACACAGTTTAGATATTTACTACCCAATCTTAGGAAAAGAAATAGGGTACCCTATGGGGAGCTTTTGGACAGAGAGGTGCAAGAAGTCACCTAGAGGAGACAGGATACTTACTTCAGCAGCTCTGTCTGAAGCATCATGCCCTCTGGGCAGTGGATGCTAATGGTTCTGATATCAGTGGGGTGGTGAATCCACTCCAGGTTTCAGTCCGAATCAGTCCGAATGCTAAAAGAGTTATCCATGGTGCAAATCTCCTTTAAGCTCCATTAGAGTTTCGCTTCACACCTTGGATAACCCTTTAGAGTTCTTACTGATTGTGATAGAAACCTGGAGCGGATTCACTGCTCCACTGGCCTTGGCGTCACCAGCCTCCACTAAATGTTAGTGGTGTGCTTCACAACTGAAATAATACATGTGGCAATCTAAAAGTGCCCTCCTCCCCATAAGACCATTAGGTCCACGGTCTAAAATTACCTAGTTTCACAACTGCGACCAAGCAACTGCAGTTATTCAAATTAATAAACGGCAACAGGAGCAGTATCAAAACAGTAGCATGGACAGAACTCAAACAATATACTTCAAAAACCTGCCACTTACTCCCAAGGTTTAGATGTGCTAAAGAAAATCTATGTCCTTTGCTTACGCTGCCGACATGCAAAATACTGAGTGCACTGAAATACACAGAGCCAGTAGGTGGCAGCAGCAGTCTCCAGTAATTCCTCCAAAAAAAGATCAAGTGTGTTGAAATACACCATCCAGCAAGCAGCAGGAGTCTTGGGATTCAGAGCATGTTCAGAATCCCTTGAAGAAAAGGCTGTCTGAGGGGGTTAGTGCTTTGCAGAACCCCTAACGTCACCCAAGGAAACTCACTCTGAGGCTATACTCCATGTATTTACGAGAATTTTAGACCAGTAAGAGCTGACCTCCTTGTTAAAACAGAATGGAGTTTGAACCAATGGCAAAATAAGCTCAGTTTTTGATGTAGTCAATGTAGCCAATCAGAAATTGCTTAGAAAACTCATTTCACTTCCCTAATGGAATTGAATGAAAGAGCTGGCCTATTCAGACCAGTTAGATCCTTACAGCTTGGAGGTAAAATATTTGTTCCCAGCATATACATGGTGATTTGTGCATTGGAACCATATGGAAGGGAATTATTCATAGGCAACTAACACTCTTAATTCCGAAACATATATCTTGACATTGTTGCCTCAATTCCGTTTGAGCTGGCTACTATGTAAGCACATTTAGGGTTGCAGCCTTGTCCTGATAAAGTCTTACTAAATCCAAAAGCTTGACACGCAGAGTGGTCTGTGACTCTTCCTCCCTGTCTGTTAATGCACTAGAACTGAACGAACATCATCCAGTCTTACACATAGTGACAGGTGGAAAACTACAAATAGTGCTGGCATAGGAGTGGAAAAAATGGAGAGGCAGATCCAGGATTTTAAAAATGGTTCAGCAATGGGAATGCAAGGGGAGGGGAAGGGAGGACGTTGGGTGTAGAATAACCTATTACAAGTGTCCAGGCAGTCATGTGTTTTGACAACTTAGCTATTATGTCTATTTCGCATTAGCTGGTTATCATTTCCAGTATAATAAGCAAAGACGAAACTGCATTTCTAGTGTCGCTTTGAAGTCACTTCCTAATATCTTTCTAACCACCAGGCCGTCACTGAATATTTTCAAAGGGGTGCCATACTCTTCAACACTGTTACACACACACAATCTGTATTACACCAAATTAGCAGTCAATGGCTCCATCAGACTGACATCCATATTGGATCTGTTCTGCCCAAAGTTACCCTAACCCCAAACCAATTTTACATGACCTATTCCACAGGATGCCATGCCACCAGCTGCCTAGCTCCCTGTTAGAGGGAGCAACTGGCCACAAATTGGTGAGCTCCCTTAGCACTAGTGTCCTTGTGCAAGAAAGATGCCAGCTCAAGAGACTAGCCATGAGTCTTTAAGTCAACCACAGCATTGTCCCTTAGAGAATAAGCAGGAAAAAGGAGGTTGGGTGCAGAATCTCAGGCCCGTGAGTTAAATCCAGCCTACTTGAGTCCCATTCATGTTCCCATAGGTCCCCCAGTGGCTATGCCCCCTTACCCTGGCTTCACCCCATTTCCCCCCAACTGCTGATCATTTGGTGACTACCCAGCTTTTGTGTGTTTTTCCTCATTCTAAAAGCTCAAAACACCTAGGACCCACTTACTGGCAAGAAGAGCTTTAAGCTAAAATAGGTTGGTATTTTAGTATTTTGGTTCTTCTCCCTTTGTATCTGGCCCCATGCACCACTGGAAAATAGACCCCAAGAACTTCTCCAAAACTGAATTTGGGCTGAAAGATGTTTAACACCCTTGGGCGAGGGAGCTCAGGGTACATCACGCTTTCCTCTATAGGGTAGAATCTAATAATGACCCATGTGCACATGGCCAGCCCTGCTGGCCCCGGTTCATGCATGCCCTGCACCGCCAGGCCAAGTCCATCTGCAGCCCTGATATAGCACTTCTAGGGGCAAGCCCATACAGAAATAAAAATGCTGGTTTCTGGAAGCAAATGTTTGCGTTCTCGTCAGGGCTTGCTCCCAGAAGCACGATATTGCAACTGTGTGTGCGGACCTGGGCTGGCATGAACTAGAGGCTGGCCCTACACTCACAACCCCTATTGGATACTAGTATCCACAATTTGAACGGTTCTCTTGTTTTCATCTACACCCCTGGCTTTACTGCATCCATCTCATTTCACCCAGTTCAAATGGGGAGGATTCTCCATTGTGAGGAGCGTCACATCTATATCTCTGCGAAAAGTAATTATATGCCACAGGGAAAGGCCTCCTGTGCCCACAGTCTTGCTGGGATACTTATGCCAACAAATTACACCATTTGTTTGCCTTTCAATCATAATAGGGCCCCATTGGGGCTGTCACTGGCAATATCTACAATGATCCCGCACTTAAAACATATTCAAGGAACATGAATGAGAAAGGCTAAGGTAAACTCTAGGTTCAAACAGCTGTACCCTGTGAATGGTCAACTGCGCTGTGTGGACTCCATTGCAGAGCCAGATCACCTCTTTATTTACTGTTAACAGTTGTTTGTGAGAAGAAGTATTTATGGTTCGTGAAAGATCATGCCCCGAGTTAAGTAGCATCTTTTTCAGTAAAAACCAGCCTTTGTTCATTTGTTTTGTTCGATCCTTGGAGATAGGGGTGGGGGAGCACCTTTACAGTAATAGTGATTATGGACAAAGAAAAACAAACATCTCAGAACAGTTATAGTAATGTCCTCATTTACATTCTTCAAATGGACAACACACGTACTTTGGACTACATTTCGGAGACTGCTTTCGAGACCATCATACATGCACTCATCTCTTTTTGATCCTCTTCATATCTGTTAAAAACTAAACATCATTCTTAAAGCCACCACTTTCTTTCAACCCTCTATTGTGTCATGGAAAGGGGAGAGATTGGCCTCTCTGTAGGCTTTGGTATAGCCTGGTTATTAGCTACTGCAGCAAGAAAAATAGTTGTGCGAAGCCATTAATGTAAATTGAGTCACACACACATGCCATAATACATGTTAAACTGAAAGGCTTCTTTTGTTTATTGAATTTTTCTTTAAACATTCATATCGGTGTTAGATACTGAGCTATGTATTGATGATGTCTTTTAAATCTTTTTCAACTGTTTCAAAGCATTATGGCACGTTCCTATGTATGTTTAGAGAAAAATAAGTCATACAACTCTCCAGCCCTGGTGGCTAAGGAACAATGGGAGTTATAGGACTTATTTCTGATTTTTTTCCTTATGCATAAAGATTACTGTAGCTAAAGATAAGCTAAAAAACAAAAACAAAAAAACCCGAGAATCAGTGAGTAATTTTGAACGTGATATGACTTACTTCTGAGTAGGCATGCATAGGCTTGCACTGTGCGTCTTTATTTTTAGCTGTGTTTCCCCCCACCACACACACTTTTGTGTGTGAGGGGTGGGTGGGTGTGGTGTCAAAACAAACCTCTGACCCCAGGCCTTGAAAAGCGAGCCTGTCCTATGTGCCTTCTGTGCAAAATATCTTGAGACTGATGAATTAGCTCAAAGATACAGCAAAACACAAACAAAAAGCAGGCAAAAAATAAAATAAAAAATCCTCATTCCCTCTCTTAACATTTTACACCCAAAAGCAAATTACATGATTTAAGACACCATCTTTCTCTGGCAAATGAAAACAACGTAATAATGTTGGTCTTTAGTTTTTGCATATTAAAAAAAAGTCCTGAATAATTCACTGGACTCCTCCAAACAAAGCGAAGTTAGTCCCTCGAGGCTCTTGGCCCTTTGTAGCAAGGCTAGCCAGATGCATCGCAGTCAGAGACCTGGTGGAGGCAGCAGAGAGCAAGGCAAACTCAAGCGATCGCGGAAGGGAAGATACCCTTTGGACATTACTCTCTAGGACCGAAACGGAAACACTTGTTTGTACTTCCAGGTCAAAGGTGAAACATCTGGCGAACCTATCCACGTGGGAAGAAGGAAAATAAGTCGTTGGGTCGTTAAAGGCAGGAATCAGTAAGGTGCAGCGCTGGTGTGCTGGAGGTTAGTTCTTTCCGTGCGGGATTTTCCTGTCTCCCAGTAAAAGGGTTGCTCATTCCTATTTGCAAGGGCGCAGAGCTCCCTCTGGAGAGAAGGCAGCGGCAATCGTTAAGTGTCACCTCCGCGCCTCACTGTGGTCCAGTGTCTCCCATTCCCTTTTGGGACTCATTTTTTGGTTAAGCCTCAAGTTCAGCTACATAGCGCTTCTCTCGCCGTCACTCTGTCTCTCTCGCGCACACACGTGGGAAAAGAGGGCTTTGGAACGGGTAGAAGGCTTCTGGGCGGTGATGTCTGTATCTGTCATTGTAATATTATGTTTTATGTACAGTGCTTGACACGTGGTGAGCACTCTGTAAACCAGAGGTGAGCAACTTGTGGTTCTCCAGATATTTTAGCAACCCCTGTCATCCAGATGTGGCTCTCTAGGTATTCTAGCAACTCCCATCATCCCTCGGCATTGGCTATCTGGCTAGGACAGATGGGAGTTGTAGGCCAAAACATCCAGAGGACTTCAAGGTACCCACCTCTAGTGTAAACAGAAACACACCACAATGTACGAGGTCCTGGTAAAAGTCACAGACCAATTCTGGGTGGGCATGTTTAACTGGAAGTGAGAGCTGCTAAGGTCAGAAGTGCTTATTCCTGGCTAAACCTGCATAGACTTTGTGTTTCTCAGTGCTTCTTAAAATTTAACTACAGCCCAATTCTGTGTGATGTTACTCAAATGCAAGTTCCCACTGCATTCAGTTGGGTCACTCCCAAGGAAGTGTTTATAGGATTGTAGCTCTAGTCGTGTAGTGCTCAGTGTGTCTAAAGGTGGCTCACAGCAGAGTGATATTTTGGTGTCAAGCCCCGGCTCATGCATTCACCACACTGTCTAGACTAGGGATGGGGAACCTGTGGCCCTCCCCAGATGTTGTTGGACTGCAAGTTCCATGATCCCTGGCCATTGACCATGCTAGCCAGTGCTGTCTCAAGGTACAGTACAGTTTTGATGTGCACACACACACAATCTACTGAACATCTGCATCAAAGTCTGCAAAGTCAACCAGATAGTTGAGTGGCCACTGTGTGAACAGAATGCTGGTTTAGATAGGCCTTGAACTGATCCACTATGGCTCTTCTTATGAAGTCCAACAAGATCTGGAGGACCACAGTTTCTCCAGCCCTGACCTAACCCCTTTCAGATCTTCTGCTGAATGGATGGAATGGGCACAGCCAGTGTGATTTCTGTCAGGCTGTGTGTGGAGGGAATGCATGAAAAATGTGTATAGGCTTATACATGCAGCTGGGGGCTCTGCAAAATACACTCTCCCAACTGTGTATATGGAACCTACACAGGTACAACCTTCTGGACAGTACAATGAATGCACATAGGTGTGTATGAGTGTTGCAACCATGATACTAGCCTCTTTTCCCCACATTTGTTCATTGTACGTGTGCAAGAATGTGTGAAAATTGACAATGATTGTTAGTATTTCCCAGTGCTTGTTAATCCAATACATTATTTGTTACTATCAAGAAACTCTTAAGCTGTAGTTTCAATTTATCTTATAGAATAAATAATACTGTTGCAAAATGTATTGACTATCAATTACACATGAATGCCCATCCTATGATATTTAATCAGGCAGGTATTTATAGCTGGGCTTGTGAACTGCCTTCATTTTATTGGAGTATCTCTGTGGTGTTTCTGACATGATGGCAGTCTCATGTGTACACGTTATTGCTTAAGGTGTGATGAGCATGGACATTTGAGTTCACCTTTAGTGGCAGATGTGCACATATTTTATTAATTATATTTCTATACCGCCCCATAGCTGAAGCTTTCTGGGCAGTTTGTATGCACAGTACTAAAAAACAATTCACTGAACAATAGGCACCATAATTCCTGAAATGAAGTAGTTGTTCACGCAATGCGTAATGAATGTGTGGAATTGACCCCAACAAGGGCATGATGGTCACTAATTTAGACAGCTTTAAAAGCGGATTAGACACATTCATGAAGATTAGGACTATGACTGGATATTAGTTTTGATAGAACCTTGAGGTTTAGGGGCAGAGTACCTCTAAATACCAGCTTCTGGAGAGCCACAGGAGGAGATTATTGCCTTCATGTCCAGTGCCACTCCTTTTGGAGTCTTAAGTATAAGATTGGGCAACAAATCCATATGACATATATAAGGTAACAATAAGACAATACTATTTAGTAAGCATAATTATAGAATATATATATATATATATATATATATACACATTATTCGTAAGTATTCAAAGCATGCTACTTAAATTATCTGGGTAGTCTTTGTCACAGTGCTCCTTATTATAGATATGCCAATTGGATGGGGTTGCCGAACTTGAGAATGAGTAGCTTGCCTAAGGCTAACCAATGAGTTAATGGCTGACTCCGAGCCAAGGTTTAAACACATGGAGAACTTCAAACTCATCACACATGCTCTAAACCACTATGGTACTTCATTGTTGGGTTGTAGTGGGCTTGTACGCCCTTTTATAGCCTGCTAGTAAAGTAGCTTATATGGTATTGGCCTTCAGGATCAGCGAAAATTGCTATAACCTACTTATACGAGTTTTTTAATGATAGACTGGCATAAAACTGGAAAGAGATTCTTTCGATAGGTTTTGCTTTATTTAATAATTGCTAGATCTGTGAAAGGCTATGCCTGATTTTTTTTCCCTCCACAGAAGTGTAAGAAATGACATCCCTTGCCCACCAGCTGAAGCGTCTTGCGCTTCCTCAGAATGACCCAAGTCTCTTGTCTCGAGGTGAAGCAGCATCATTGCTGTTTGACTGCAAGGAAGCAGCCAATATTGACAGGGAGACCTTTTTCGCAATAGGTAAGTTTGGCCCTTCAGAACATGGTCAAGTATGGTCAGGAGTCAGCAACTGTTGGTTGGCTTTGGTAGCCAGTCTCCATTTGTGGTTACCACTGACTCTCCCACTTATAGGAGGGGCGGGATCTTGTGTCTGATGTTGTCCTGAGCTTTGGAATAATCAAAAGCAGTGAGTAATCATGTTGTTTCTGGATGCCTCGAAAGCACTGCATGAAATCAGTGATGAGCTTTCCTCTTTCAGTTGGTCAGGCACCACAAATATGTTAGCCAAAATAAAAGATAAGGTCGCCACTGGCAAGTGCATTTGCAGACTCTGGGCAAGGCTGAATTGTAAACTTGGCATCAAGAAGAGTAGGACAACTGTTTTCTTCTGATCCAAGTAGAAAAACACTTTCCTGCCTTACTGAATTTCAGGATTATGAGTGGGAAGTTTTCAACCTTCTCTTACAATTCATAAACTTGTGTTGTATACATGGAATGAGTTCTGTGACAAGGATTACAATGTAGTTCAGCCCTTCCCAACCTACTGCTCTCTTAAGTGTGTTGAACTGCAGCTCTCAGGACTTGCAGTCCCAACACATGCGTAAGGCTGATATAGTTGGTTCTGGGTGATCAATGCGGAAGGCTGATATAGTTGGTTCTGGGTGATCAATGTGGAAGGCTGATATAGTTGGTTCTGGGTGATCAAAAGAAGAATTCTCATGGAGTAGGAACACATTTTGGTTGAAAAGGATGGTATAAATATAATAAAACAGTACCTTGTATCCCTTTGGCCTGTCAGATGATAGTAAATTGCATCAGACTGAGTTTGGACAGCTCTGGAGTGCATCTGCAATTGTGTGGATAAATTAACATCTGACTTATGAGATTGACTTGTACCAATCATCAGCTGTTTGTGTGTATTTGTCAGGCCATGGACCCTCTACATAGAATGATTTACATACTCCCTGAATTTGTTCTTAAAAGCAGTATGATGTACGGAAACTATTCTAATGCTTTTCATAGGGTGCACTGGCCTAGAAGAGCTGATTGGGATTGATCCATCGTTTGAGACTTTTGAGCCAACACTTTTCAGTCAGATGTCCAAAGGTTTGGAGCGCAGTGTCCAAACGAAAGCAGTAAACCAGCAGCTGGATGGAAGTATTTCATCGTTCCTGATTCACTTGTCTCCTTACTTCATGCTTAAACCAGCCCAGAAGTGTCTTGAGTGGCTGATTCACAGGTAATCCATTCTTGCCTATCTATATCTTATTTGTAGGGATCTTCTCTAACTATAAAACCAACTGTTTGGGCTTCCTGGACTGTTAGAACAGATTATCTTCAAGGCAATGCAGAGATAAACAGGTCTAGTTTTATTCCAGCCATGTACACCTCTCTCAATGGTGAGGTGAGGGACTGGAATTTGTACTCTGCAATTGGTATCACACATTGTAGCATACTAGATGGACAGTGCTGTGATCTGTAACAGCTATTCTGTCAAGTCAAGTTCTTTGACTCCGAGGACTGTGTCCAATGTTATACAAGCAGATGTCCTCTAGCACAACAGGAGTTGTTCTCCCATATCTGTTGCCCCCCATATCTGTTCCAAAGGGTCCCCGAAACAGTTTTGGGGCACACATGGGTGGGGGGGGGGCTCCAGGGAGAGGGAAAATTTGATTCCCCAGTGGTGTCGGTTCCACTAGTGGAAGGACATCATTGGGTACAACCCAGAAATTCTTATGTGTAAATCATGTGGGTGTGTCGTCCTTTTTTTGCTTAGGTTTCATATTCATCTTTACAACCAGGACAGTTTGGTTGGCTGCGTGTTGCCCTATCACGAGACTAAGTTGTTTGTGCGTGTTATCCAGCTTCTAAAAATAAGTGACCCTACTCAGAAGTGGCATTGGCTGCATCCAATTCAGGTGACGTAGTGAAAGATAAATAAATGAGAAATTGTAATCTTCGTGTTATTTTCTCACTAGTATGTTTGCACCTCAAACTATCTGCCTTTTTTTTTGTATGCTGGCTGTTTTTGGAAGAAAACTTTGAGTTTGATCAAAATAGGCCTACTCATTTGGAAAGGCTTTCTTTTTGGCACCATTCTTATAGTTCCCCATTGAGCTGTGTTCTTTTTTTTTTCCTGTAAAACTTCGCTGCTTTTTAAGTTTTGCATTCCCAGCATTTTATGATATTTGACTATACAGATCAACTCATTTCAAGACAATAAATATAAGACACCTGGTATTTTGATTGTGCCTGTTCAATTTTCTAATTTGTCACTAATGATAACGGTAGCCACCTAATTTTATGCATACTTGCTGGGAAGCTCCTTGGCACATAGGCTGCAATCCTGTCCAACATTACTTGAGAATAATTACCACTGATTTGAGCCAGGACTTACTTCTGGATAAACATTTATTTTTGACACTTTTTCTTGCCCTTCTTCCCTGGAGCTGTGAGCAATATATAGGATCATACCCACCCCCCACCCCCTTGAGGTAGGTTAGGCTGAAAGAGAGTGAGCCAACTCAGTGGCTCTGGAGATTCAAATCTGGACCTTCACAGTCTTAATGCAACAGTCAACCACTACATCATATTTGTTCTCATAGGATGGCTGGGAGGATAGGATCAAGATGCTCTTCCCAAGTAGTGTGTATAGAATTGTACACTTACTTGGAGTACACCTCATTGAATGTGCTTCTGGGGCTTACTTTTGGTATACATGAATAGGATTGGGCCCCAAGGTTGCAGTCATGTAACTAGTCATGTGCACAAATACTGTGAAGATAAATGGCACCGAATTGCATGCAACTAGGCACAGGGTTATTTTCATATAATGTAGAGCAGAAGTGGGCAGAAGGTAGACCACTGAACATGCTCACAGGGGATTATGGGAGTTGAATTCCAAAACATCTGAAGATCTACCTTGTGTTCATCCCTGATGAAGAGAACCGTTGGGCAGAAGTGCCATGTGGCAAACATAGTATCACTTTACAGCACAGATGCATTCTCTTCAGTTTGCAAAACTGATGTGCTTCAAACTGCCTTAAATTTATGAGAATGGGAATGACTTATCGTGAGCTGTATTTTCTCTGTGTTTTTTAAAATTTGACTGTTCTAGCTTTTTGTGGGTTTTCTAATTATTTCTTTTTTACTTTCTCAATTACAGAAACCGGGTGTCCCTCTTGCAAGGGGAACTTTAATTACACACTGCCACAAAGACCTGGGTTTCATGGATTTCATATGCAGTCTAGTGACAAAATCTGTAAAGGTTAGTGTGCTGTCCCAGTGCAATACCAATTTGATAGTCTCCACAACAATATATACAAGAAACAAAATAAATACTCCATTAAAGCACTGAAAGGAAACAAGAAAATGGGAAGCTGTCTATGCAAAAGAGAAATTATTACATGCAGATCTGAAGAATGGCTTTGTTTACTAAGTATCACACTATCAAATTCCCAAATTATTGGATGCGTATATTTACTAGAGCCTGAGATCATCCAATGAAGCAAAATGGTGGGAGATGCAGGACAGACAAGAGGAAATGCTTCTTCACGCTCCACATTGATAAACCATGGAATTTGCTTTCACAACCTGTAGTTATGGCTACCAACTTGGACAGCTTTAAAAGGGGATTAGACAAATTCGTAGCGGATAAGGTTATCAATGGCTACTAGTCAAGATGGCTAAATATTACCTCCAGCCTGAGATGAAGTATGCCTCTCAATACCAATTGATGAGTGGAAGAGTCCTATTGCACTCATGTCCTACTTGTGGGTTTTCCGCATGCAGCTGGTTGGCCATTGTGTGAACAGAATGCTGAACTATATGAGCTTTTAGTTTGATTCAGCAAGGCTGCTCTAATGTTCTTATAACTGAAGTTTCTTTGGGACAGTTTACATGTTCACCAGCTGGGTATGTGACTTGAGAAGAGATATGTTTGCTTCTGTTGCTATCTGACATACAGGATAATGCCGCATCTTCCAGTTTGTGAATTGTGCCTCCTCAAAAAAGCAAGGGAGGGTTTTCACAGATTGCAAGTACACACCACCATATATGTGTAATGGGAGGTGTGTGCCTGCCAACTCCCTCAGCTGCATGTACAGGATCTCTGACTGATAAGCGTGTGAACCAGTTTAGCGTTTTCTTAAGATGCTGTAGAAAGCATATCATTTCTAGTCAAAGGAATGCTGTGCTTTTGTTATGATCCTAAACACATTTCTTTTTCTGTCTAGGCCTTTTCACTGTATCCGGGAAGCTTATCACAGATGAGAGTCCTGTTTACTTTTTATGCCTCTACAGTTGTGTCTGCTCTTGGGGCTTCAGCAAGTATAACAGACACTCTAGTCTCCAAATTGCTTCCTTATATCCAAAAGGTACCCAGTGACCCAGTATTCCTCAAAGTGATTGGTTTTGTTCTTTTGATTATAGCTGTTCAGTTCTGAGCAAGTAATTTGCAAGAGGTGAACAGAGACGTTCATTTTTCTGATTAGCCACGTGCTGAATGTTGGGTTTGGGGGTGAAGGCTGTTGAAGTTGCCATTCTTGGAGATGCACCAGCATTATGTGAACAGCTTTGTCAAATGATTATTCACCATAGCTCTCCCATTCTCTCTCCCATTTCCTATTTCCCTTAACTGTTTATATTTCCCAGGTATTTGAATTGTAATCAGAAGTGTATCCTTTCTTCGTTACCTCTTGGAGCACAGGGAATTATATAATACTTTTCTCATTACCATACCTATTTGTTATATAGAAAATCGGACCACTTTGTGTATTCAGGACACAAGTGGTACTTCAATGTTGGTTGTATAGATTTAAGTCCAACATTGTAGCTACAGTAATTTCACTCTGTTAATTGGCAATAGCTCCAGTTCAGCCATTCTCTTTTAGAGACAGGAGCTCCCTTGCCTGATAAGCATTTCCTTATTCACTTCAGTGGGTGCAGCATCTCCATATGAGCAAAGGCTGTGCATGGAGAGCTGCTCTCTCCTGGAGGCCTGCTTGCAATAGACTGCTGTGTACTCATGCTGAATCAGGAAAAGCATTTTTAATGGAACTTGTGTCTTCCAAAATATGCCATTAATGCTCTCCTAAAGATCTGTTCTATTTCTTTGTATTTATTTGTCAGAAATATTTTACATTCCTTTTCTCCCCATAGGGTTTGAAATCATCACTGGTGGATTACAGAGCAGCAACCTACATGATCATCAGCCAGTTGGCTGTGAAGATGGCTATGGAGAAGTCTTTGGTTTGTTCCTTGGCATTACAAATCAGCAAGACATTAAGCAGAACACCTTCCCTTATCAAAGAGGGGCTCAGCTGCCTAATCATTCTACTACAGAATCAGAAGGAAGGAGGTCTTGGGAAAAAGTAAGCATGCACAAATTAATTGGTAGGGGAACCAATCAGTCACTGAAACAGTTTTTAAATAATTTGCATTTTCTACTGTTATTTTGGTTGGCTTTTTCCCCTAGCTTGGAATTCAAGTTGATAGGTAATCCATCCTTGAAAAATGCTATAACATTACTCAACCCATGAACCTACGATTTTCCTTAATGTGGGGATTGGGGGTAATATGGAAAGATGTGTTTGTCTACTGAATTTGATCAAAGCTGATAGCCAAAGTGTAGCCATCTTTTGGTTACAAGTATAGAACGCTGGGAACGTCTGCTCAAGACTGAAGGAAAATTTAAAGTGCGTACATGGCAGATAAGGCCTTGCCACAAGCCTGGTTTCAGCTGGTTATAACATTTGTCTGAAGAGCCTCCTAATGCAAGGCCATCAGCGCACCTTATCAGAAGCTACAGAATTTAAACCAGTAACAACTGAGGCATGCGCAGTGGCTCTCAGCAGTATGTCAAAGGGCAGTGACTCTCGTTGGAATGCATTGGGTTTTGCTTGCGCGTGCGCTGTTTGTGACAATGACATATGATGCTCACTGTAAAAGTGTAAAAGGGAGCTTGCATGCTCCTAGGTGTGGCCTCTGGTGGCAGGAGTCCTAGAGGTGCACCCATTCAGCTGACTGCCTTAATAAACTGCATTGGATCGGATCATTGTCTCTGTGCCTCTTAGTGGGAAAGCGACTTTATCCTCCTAGGAGGATGAGCCTGGAAGTCTGGGCAACAAAGCTTTTGGAACTACCTTAATTAATAAGGAACTTCTGATTTTGAGGCATTGAAAATTTACCTCTGGTCATTGAATTCCCATGTCTTTGACTTCCTTACCACATTCAGCTTTTGTGTTTATACATTTACATTATTGCATTTCTGCAAAAGCAAACTTGCAGTTGAAAGGGCAGTGCTTTCACCTGGAGGTCTAGCACTCCTTCATCTCTCCAAGAGATTATGACTGCGTTAGTACACTGGCTGCATAGGTAGTGAGCTCTCGGAGGTGGCGTGCTAGCCCATTGCTGGAGCTGGGCTCAAAAGCTGCAGTTTTTGTTACAGCTCTAATGTCTCTGGCTCGGGAGTCTGTGGTGTCTTTGGCTTGGAGGTCTTCAGCAGTTCAAGAGTCTCTAGTTTCTCATTGGCGCCTGGGCCCAGTGTCTCCTCCATTGGCACCACTATTTCTTCAGTCTTTGTGTCTGGGTCACTGCTGGACTCTGGGGGTCATGACTTCTCTTAGGCTTGGGCAAAGAAGGAAGTGAAAGTTGATTTGAATATACAAATTAACTGCATCCTATAGTGTATAGGATGACAAGAGCAGCTGGATTTTCTGGATTTTCCAAGATGACCAGCCACTACCCATAACCCTACACTTGAAAATACTTCTTTCTTCTTTCTGGAATACTGAGACCTGGCAACAGGCCCAGAATGATATGGCCATCTAACTAAGACCAAAGAATGCACAACTCAAGGACTTCATGAACCCAGGTGTGCCATTAAACAAGCCTTATGGCTTTCATCCAGATATTGGAAAAGGAGGGTTCATCTCTGGAAAGGATACAAGTATATAATGTAATGAAGCCTTATCTTTAAATCTTAAATATGTTGTTTATCAGATGAAACTTAAGCCTTATTAAAACTGCTAGTATGCTTTTCATTGAGGCCTTAATAACTAGTTGTTGACAGCTGAGAATTCTTGAACACATAAGTGAAGAAAAACATGTTTGTGATGGCTTTTTTATGTTTTCTTGTGCAGGCCATTTACTCACCTATGTAATATACCCAACTTGATTCCCACCCTTTGTGAAATTTCAACAACTCATGAAGTCAGTCCAGTTTTGCATTACATGTTGCCACACCTAGTTCAATCAGTTATTTGTGGAAAGACAGGTATGTTCATGTATATAAAGTCATTCCACTTATTAGTGATATTGTTGTAAATCATGGGAGTTGCGAGATAAGCAGCAGCTAGAGTGGTCATTAAACAGCCCAAGGTCAATACGCCAAAGATACCCATCGGGAGCCAAGGCAAGCAGCACCAGATTTAGGGATGTGCTGAAGAATTGTCGAAGTCATTCCGTGTTCAGGAATAAACTGAGCTGAGTCAAGGAGCTGGCAGGAATTCTACTGTGACAGATCAACAGGAACAACAATTGCCTCCAGCAATCAAACTGAGGCCTGCCTTATATGTGAGGCTGATGAATAAGTGAGGCCAGCTGGGTTGAGCTGCAGCTATCTTCTGCTCGCTCATGTGCTGGGCTGCTCCCCAAACACTTTCAGGCTCAACTGTTCTGTTTTCCTCCTCCATCCCAAACAGAGGCACAACAGATATTTAGTTGTTGTGCTTCCATTAGAAGCATGATATTTCAGGGGTCAAATCAGTAGGACAAAGTAGGATGTTGTTAATAGTGGCCTGCTGTTTCTGTGTCACTCTGCTTGGGCCCATGTCAGCCTGAAAGTGTGACATTACGCTGTTCTGTAGAATTTCACTAGTGCTCCAGTAAAGAAAGTGTTGGGAATGTATGAATTTAAATGTAATTCTTTCTAAAAGTAGTTACTGGTTCTTTACAATATCTACCTGTTTTCAGAGATAGAAGAATCTGACATGGTTGGCACTCAGACCCCTGTAAAACATCTAGAAGCTATAATTACAAACATACCATTAGAAAATGATATGGATCGTTTATTGGCCTGGTAAGTTAACCTCTTCTTTCATGTCCTTAGTGATCTGGAGAGCATTAGGTAGATGTTGTCTTGTTCAGATATCACTTGAAGCCAGAATGAGAAGAAGCAAACGTGCTGATACATACTGCTCAAATGCTTCCACTTTGCTCCTACTGCCAGTGAAAGTGGCTAAATAAGCCAAGGACTCGTTATCCGGCATTTGTTTAGTGCGACATCTAAACTGGGATCTCTGGCTTGGGACTCCACATTCATGGTTTATTTAGCATGACAGCCAAGCTGGGATCTGTCTTTTTCCTCTCCTAACAGGCCAGAGTTTGTTCTTGGCTTATGACTCTGATTTGTTGGGAGAGCAACAAGCCAGAGATTCCCCTTCACCCATCACACTAAATCACACTAAAGCAGCCTTCCCCAACCTGGTGTCCTCCAGTTGTTTTGGATTGCAATTCCCAGTATTCCTGACCATTGCCCATGCTAGCTGGGGCTGATAGAAGTTGGTCTGAAACATCTGGATGGCACCAGCTTGAGGGACTGAGCTAAGCACACCATGGACAGACGGACCCTGGCAGGAGAAGCCAAAGGCAGCGGTTGAGCAGCTCCTTCACAATATGCCATAATTCTGAAGAATTCATATGGTGACATCCAAACACAGCCATTGCTCATTTGCATGTTAAAATTTGGCTTTCCAGTTATAAGCTAGTATTGGTTGTCTATTTTTGTCCTTTTCCCTCACCTCATCATTTACAAACTGCAAACAGTGGGGGATCTTTTGCCTGAAGACTGAGTATTGCAAAAAAAAAAAAAGAAGTTGCAGCTTACCAAAAACAAAACAAAATCCCTGTATTACTAAGATTTGAAGTTAATTGAGGAAGTTAATGAAATAATGTTCATTGCCTGTTATCCTTCTGTATCTTTTGTTCCTTTTCTTATCCCTTCAGTAAATTTCTGGAGTACTACATCTCCTATGGTGCAGAAAGTGACTCTGATCCCAGCAAAATGGCTGCACTTAATAAAGGGCTGCTTCCTCTAATTAGGCTGTTTGAAAGAAAGTAAGTAAGGAGAAATTTGTCACCTATAAAACCAGCATGCATATCGGCAGCAGTGAATGGTCATAGGACATGGAACTGATACTAGAAGACATATCTGAATTTGTAACCTAAATGTGTAGATCTCTTTTATTATTTTAATTTTATTACACTTTGCAACTTTCTACGGCTCCATCTTCTCTCCATGGAAGCCTTACCCGAATGGAAGGCCTTGTACTTTTGCTTGAAAATTCTTGGCGTGGGGTGGGGGCTTATAAAGGAGAAAGTTCTGCTATCATTGTGGAAAATGGATAAAACATCTGTTGAGACTGTTTGGGCATGGGCCATGAATGATGGGATTAATACAGAGCTGGCAGGACTCAAGTCTGCAGCAGGCCCTGGGCCTGAGGCATTCTGGATGGGGATTCTGCTTCAGTACCACTACCAAAGGAGGGGGAACTTAGAGAGAAACCAGCAAGGAAGCCTCCATAGCAATAGAGCAGAACAAGCATCATGTCATTCCATTCCAGGCCAGGCTTAGTCCAGGTGAGCAAAAAAGGGGAGTCTACTGCTTATGTTTCTTTTGAGAGTCCACCCTTTGCCTCTGCCTCTGCCTTGCCTCCACCCCCACCCCCCACCAGAGGAACTCATACTCCCACCTAATAGATGTAGTTTGATATGGGAGAGGTGTCATTTCTAAGGACCAGGTTATCAAGGTCTTTATAGGTCAGATTGACTCCATGAATTCTACCTAGGAGCTTGTACGGAGCCAGTGCGCACCTGTGAAATGACACACTGCCATGATTTCCACCAACCCCGAAGCAGCCTTCAAGGATAAATCCAGTTAGAGCATGGAGCTTGGTGTTCCAGTCTACACATCCAAATGGAGAGGATGAATTGTGTTCCTAGTTACCATTTCCATTCCTCGTTACCACTGCAGTCTCTGTTTGGGGTGTAGTGCAGGAACATCTTGAGGCTGTTAAGACGTTAATCTAATGTTCACATGTTGTTCAGAGCCAGGAGAAGAAGAACTGTGTGTTCAGGCTTGACTGATTTGTATGAACAAGACCTTTGTTGAGTATAAGTCATACAATAAGAATCAGAAGAAGGTCTGTCTTGATTACATATTTTTCCTTGTGAGTGGTCAAATGACTCCCACTTCTGTAGTGTTTGAGCAGTTTGCATATTTTTTGTTCATTTAAAATGTTTATTCCCCATCCTTCTGTTAAAAAAAGCTCAGGGTTACAGCTAATAACAAGAAGTTAAAGGCAATATAATAACACAAAATTACTGAAAGCAGCAGATCACAAAGCAACTATTAAAACAGCTGGGCATCTTCTAGCAGTGAAAACAATTTCTATTCAGCAGATTAAAAACAGATCACTACAGGAACTTAAATAACCTCTTAAACAGGAAGGTTCAGAAGGCCATTAAGGAGGGGGCAAGTTGAGTCTCACTTAGCCTTGCACAGCCACTGAGTATGTTCTAATTCATCTAATAGTATTAATAGTTGGATAATAAATTGGGGCAGAATCCAAGTACCTCTGCTGATGGAAGGCAACTGCCAGTGAAACAAGGGAGGGACACAATTTTCAGCTATTTCCCCTTCCCCTTTATCCCGTTCTCCTATTAAGATGAGAATAGCCTTTTCCTGAGCAAGGTTAAATGTACTCCCCTTGGCAGATTGTACGGGGCACTTCTGGGGTATCCCCGAGGAAGCCAGAGGTTGTTCTTGCAACCTTTTCATTTTGGAAGACATCACTTACTTTATTTTAGAAGGTGAAGTATACTCTGACAATAGGAAAATGTATATCCTTCCTTTGCTGGTTTTGGATGAAAGAAAGGTCATCCTTTGAAAAGTTGTGCTTTTTATTGAACGATTTTAATAAATATGTAACTTTTAAAACTGCTAAATTTCTTGTGCTGGCCTTGCTCTTGTGTGCAAAGGCCAACGGGATGAGCGTAACACATCTGTGCGAAACTATATAATGGCTAGCTGCAAATTACAATAAATTTGACTTGACTTATCCCATCCTCCAATCTACTATGGATGGTCCCCAACCTTCCAAAGTCATTTTGTGGGGGTTGCACAAGGCTACAGTGGGGAGGGGGGGATAGCTGAGCATCATGTCCTTTCCTTTTCCACTGATGGACACTTACGTTGGTGGAAGGTGCTCTTTGAATTGTTTGATAAATAGAATTCCTTTCACTAAATGACATGTTCAAAACATGTTTGGTGTCTTTATTAATAATTGAAAATAACGTTACCTGCCCAAAAGTGTGGTAAATAGGATGCCTTACAATCTTCCCCAAAATACAATATTGTTTATTGTTTTCTTTGCCTGTTGCAGATATTCCAGAACACTAGATTTGGTCCTGGAGGAATATCTAAAAGATGGCAGAAACCAGGAGGAGCAAGTTCTCTTCCACCAATTTATCTCCCTTTCAGTGAGTGGTGGTAAATACCAGGTAAGTCAAAGTAATTTTCGGCAGTCCTCAAGACCTTCCTTTTTTCTCTGCTGTCTTGGCAGTTTTACAATTAATGAGGGTGTCAAGGTGGTAGAAAAACTTATCTGCCTGTCTTTCTTTTAAAATGAACAACTTTGAGTTGTTATGCTTTCCTATTATTGGTACTGGTGAAAAGAAGCTACTTTCTCCTAGGATTGTTACGATTTTAACCCATTGGTTTCATGAACTCAGGGTTAGACTATTGTCATGATATGATGACATAACCTCCACCATTCTTTCTCTATATTCTTACAGCTGGAATCATAGAGTTGTAAGGTGTCAACAGGCCATCTGGTCCATGTCTAACAACTATAAGAGAGATGACCCGATTGTATCTAGATCTGTGGTTTTCATTCTGGGTTTCCTTGGATTTTTATCAAGGGCTTCTCAATGAGAAGATCAGTAGTGGTAGATAAACCTCCTAAAAGAATGGCTTGTCCACAACTACCTGCCACCAGGGGATCAGTGGTTTGGTTCTAAGCCACATTTTCAATTCATGCAGGGTGCCAGTGAAGATCTACAAGCCTGGCCAATATCCTGCATGAATTGAATTTGTGAATTCTTGGGCAGACATGTCAACGTAGAAAGGTAGAATGTTGCTTTAAACTGTGTCCCTCCCACTTGGTTTCTGGTTTATTCCATTCCTAACTCCATCTTGGTTTGTTTGTTTTAAGTTGGTTTGAAGTAGGCTGACCAGATAAAATCCAGGTCAGGGCTCACGTAACTTTAACAGTTGTAGAGAAAAGGTAATTTCAGCCAGAGTCATTTGTATGCAATTAGTTCCTGGTGATATTCCCTCTTCATCACAATAGTTAAAGGTGCAGGCACTATACTAGAGTGACCAGATACAAAAGAAGGCAGGGCCCCTGCAACTTTAAGTGTTGTGATGAAGAGGGAATTTCACCAGGAACTAATTGCATACAAATGACACTGGCTGAAATTCTCTTTTCTCTACAACTGTTAAAGTTACATGAGCCCTGACCTGGATTTTATCTGGTCACCCTAGTTTGAAGGCCTTTCATTTTTTAAAGAGAGCTGAGAAACACAGCTACTATATCCTTGGGATATGAATTTGGAATTTGGTTAAGTGCTTCCAAACAAGCCAGGATTTGAAAGCCAATTCCAAACCCCTGTTTAAAGCTAGCATCTAGTCCTGGTTTGCTTGGAAGCATTTAACTATAGCTCCCAGCCCTCACATAATAGGAAGCTTTGTGTAAGTGCTGAATCCAGATACTTTGGGCTTCAGCTCTTATCAGCAACAGCCAACATGGCCAGCAAACAGGAATGCTGGGAGCTGTAGTCCAATACATTTGGAGGGCACTGGGTTGAGGAAGGCTGGTATAGATCAATTATTTGCTGGCAAATTTTACAAGTTATTTTCTTCAGAATTGTTTCATTCTAAATAGTGTATATGCATTACTAGCATAGTAACATTCCGATCCTATATATGCCTATAGATAAATAAGTCCCATTGAGTTTGGTGAGGTTTATTCTGAGGTAAGTGGATATAGGTTTGCAGACTGAATAATTTTAAACTATATTCCCAGTTTCTAGAAGATTCTGATACATCTCTGCTGCTTAGCTTGAACCACCCACAGCCAGCAGTCAGAGCTCTGGCTGTTCAGCATTTGAAAGAAATCATTGAAGCGTCAAAGGTTGGTTCATCTTTCATTGTTTTGCTTGCCTTCTTCTCTCTTAATTCTTTGTTGGGCTTTTAGTAAGATCTTATTAATTTATCAACCACAAAAGTAAATTCTCAGGATTTATTTCTCATTGAATCTACTTTTTATCTCACAATTAACTGTCGGGGGTGGGGGCAGTCAAGTTTACATTTTCTTCATGCTGACAAACAAGGTGAAACTTAGTGGAGATGTTCAGACTATTGCAGGCGGAAAAGAAGCCATTGTGGCTTCTCCTCACACACATACACACACACCCAGCCCTCGTACCTGCCGCCCTCCCATTGTTTACATAATTACCCATGCTGCAGTTGCTGGTTGGTGTGTCGTGCGAATTGAGTGTGGCAGAAGTGGCTTCATGCCCACCCTACACTCTCTACTGCATGTCGTGGGTTGTAGGGTGAGTATGACATGCCAACCCTTGCCACTCCAGTGCTGCAGAGAGAGTAATTCTGTGAACAACGGGTGGATGCACAACATGCACAGGGACGGGGGGAAAGGCCACAATGTCTTCTTTTCCTCCTATGATCGTCTGAACCCAGGCAGTATATTAACGTGAGCAATAACTGGGTTAGAACATAGGAGGCTGTTTTATATGGAATCATAGCACTGGTCCATCTAGCTTAGTATTGTCTAAATGTCTCTCTGGTGTTTCAGACAAGGATCTTCCCCAGTCCTGCTGAAGATGTCAGGAATTGAATCTGGGCTTTCTGCTTACAAAATATATTCTCTCTTGCTGGGCTATGGGCAGAAAGGACTGTAGCTCAGCGTGATAGAGCACATGTTTTGCATACAGAAGGTCCCAGGTTCGATCCCTGGGATCTCCAAGTATGGCTGGAAAAATTCCTACCTGAAATCTTGGAGAGTCTCTGCCAGCCAGTGTCAACAATACTGAGCTAGGTGGACCACTGGCCTGACTCTGTATAGGATGATTTCCTGTGTCCCCGTTCCCCAGCAAAGCCTCTTGTTTGGTTATTATTTATGACCTACTAGCCGCTCCCTAATTTAGTGTGTTATGGCAGTCGTCTGTCAACCTTTTCTTCCTGGGCCCAGGCATTAGTAGGGATTGGGGTGGGCGGGCGTCTACTATCCTTTTGCTCTCTCAAGTTATTGTGCGTTGTTCATGTGTCGTCTACCCTGGAAGGCTAAAATGGGAATCTAGAAAAACCTTCACTAATGACACACAAGGGTTAGCCTATTGTCCTATGAATGCTGCAGCTATGATAGATACAGTGGATCGCTTGGCCTTTAGCTTATCACCACATGTGGTGTGTAATGATCAAAACAATAGTGTCTACTTCTGAAGATAGTAATTTAATTTTAAGATGTTTATTTCTTCCCCACCCCTTTCTCTTTTTAGGAGGGCTTTGATGATTCTTTCATAGAAGAAGCAATTTTAGCACGACTCAAGGATGATAATCTAGAAGTGGTTATGTCATCTCTTGGTACATTGGAGGTATGTCTTAATCTCTTGAAGGGCCAAAGCATTGTTGGTTTTTGTTAGTAGTAGTAGTAGTAGTATTAGCATTATTATTATTAATTCCATTTATATACCGCCTTATAGCTGAAGATCTCTGGGCGGTTTACAAAAATTAAAAATATTGAATGTTAAAAAAACGATATACAAAATTTAAAACCATAAAAAGCATAAAACAGGTTATAAATACAATATCATTTAAAAACAACTATTCTGGATCAAACCACCACCACAACAACAATAAAACCCTCAACATATGCTGTTAAAATGCCTGGGAGAAGAGGAAAGTCTTGACCTGGTGCCGAAAAGATAACAATGTTGGCGCCAGGCGTCAGGAGTGCATGGCATATAGTGGCATACATCTCTGGAAAAGGATTCTTTGTTATGTCTCTACCATGTAATACGATGAATATAACATTCAAGCAGGCTTTACGGTGGATTTGACAATCATATTTGACAATCATATACAGTGGATTTGACAATCATATTCAGAGAATAGTGTAGAAATTCTCAGCTTTTTCTATTCAAAAGTTTAATATTCAAAAATATTAAAGGCAGTTTTTTCATTTAATATAAATGCACTTTTTGAGAACAATAAATTTTCCATAAAATTCTGCATTATTCATACTTAGATTTTTGACCACATGCTATTATGTATTCTGTTGTTCTCATTGCTTTACTCTAGGCTCTATTGCATAGTTCGAAGTCTTTCGGTGAACAAATTGGCTTCAACCTGTTGGGTCTCTTTGAAAGAGCTGACCTCTCAAAGGATGAAAAATGGTAAATGGTCATTTTTATACTTCTCTCTAAGACTTTCACATTAATAGGCGTTAGGTTTTTTTCCTTCCTCAGCTCACTTTGGATTCTTAATATGGAACTTTTGTTCTGAGTCCTCCAATACTTTTCAAATTATTAGACATTTTACACATTTCATTTTAATTTCTTGTCGTGTTAGCAGTTGTATAAGGCAGTTCCTGATTTAATAGCACATTTTTCTTTGTTTTGTTCTGGCATCTATGTTTGTAAAAGGAACATATATATCCAGTGGGTTCATCATTCAAAGAGATGAAGAAGGGTTTTTTTCTAATGAAAAAGAGAAGTTAAATACATGACCTCTTCCATATCTACAAGTATATAATAAGAGGACCCCAGGTTTGTGTTTCAGAGCAGAATGTTGCTCCAAACAATGTGAAACCTCTGTTAACCAGCTATAATGATATACTCTGCCCATAGATGTTGTGCAGTCCTACTGTTAGAGTGCAGCAGCAACCTTGGGCAAACGATCTTGGGTGTCATGAAAGCATGAATTGCTAGTTATTTAATTTCTTATTATTGTATCCAGAGAAGTCCTTGTGGGGTTTTCTGCTTCAGATGCCAAAATGACGAGACCGGCTTTGGGTACTATGTACATTGGTGGGGGGTGGGGGGAGGACACCATTGGCTCTTCCATTTCAAGCAGAGAAATATTTTGGGCCAGCCCTGCAAATGCAATTGGCACTAAAGATGCTTTTATCCTATTAAATCCTACCAAAACATTAAAATACATTTTAGGAAGGGAAATCTTAAGGTGAAACTTGATCATGGGGATGTGATCTGTACCTGCCCATTCTCCGCATGTATCCTAGGTGCAAGATCCTGAAGACTACAATACAGCTTTTAATCAAAGAAGAGATCCTTAAAGAGAATCAAGACCTCTTAAATCAATTGGTTTTGCAGTTGCTTCCATTTATAATAATAACCAGCAATAATTCAAAATCTGCTGAATGGAAAGTGGCCCTTTGCATAGCAGGGTCTGGTCTTTGCTTACTACATCCTCTGTTGAAAGGCTGGCCAGAAGGTAAGTCATAAAAAGGACTCCTTTCTACAAGCAGTAGAAGTAGCAAAGTTACTGCATTTGTTATTGTCACATTACTTACTGTAAAATACCATGCTTTCTTAAATACAACCAAAACATAGAAATAGGGTTCAAAAATGTAATCGGGTGTTAGGTTTCAGTTTTGTGATGGTTAATTTGCGGTTTTGACATTACTAGTCAATGGAAATAACTTGGTTAAGTATCCAACACTGCCCATGTGCTAGCGGGACCCTCCACCAGCACAACGGGAAACTAGTGGCTCCTGGAGCAACCGGAAATGAACCGAAATGCTCCTTTCTGTAACAGGTTAGCAGAGCTTGCAGAAAGGAGCTTTTTGGCCTCCAGAATCCAGTCCTGAAGCCTGCGACACAGAACTTTGGCACAAAAGGCATGTGGTTTGATCCTGTGCATATATATTTACTCCGAAGTAACTGCAGTCTTAGGGCGCAATCTTACCAAACTCTGAGGCTGACGGGAATCCTATGCAGAGCGGGAGCAGTACAGAACCAGCCTATGCCTCCATGCTCCCCCTACTCTGCATTTTAGCTAGATGGGCATTTTTGCCTGTCTAGCTGAGGCATCGGAGAGGGGGAAGACTGGAGATAGCTTGTATCCCAGCTTCCCCAGTTCTCTCCTCTCCCCGCCCATGGGAACACCCCCTTTCTGTTCTCTCCAGGGTCGCCTCTGCACAGTTCTCTCCATGCCAGTTGTAATGGGGAGGGGGCACCAGTGGGGAGCTTGGATGTTGCAAGAGAGAAATCCAGAGGCAAGGTTGATCTCAATGGGGCTTCCTTGTGAGTTGACACATACAAAATTGCATGGTCAGTATTGTACAACAAGGCTTTCCCAATCAAGACAGGATAATAGTTCTCATGTGATGGTTTTACACAGAAAGATGGCAGATCAAGTTCAAGCGGCCAGAGCCTGGCCCAATTTTGGAAGCATGGGGCTTTCTTCAAGAGAAAAGAAGCGAGTCTTGACTAAGACTTGCTAGGCTTAAAATTATATACACAAGAGGATGAAAGGTCCATGGAAACATAGAGCTTGGCATTTTCTGTTGCTAGCTTTAGGGAGGTGACTGAAGGTAATATGAAGTTTGATTTTAAAGTACATTTGCAGGAAAGGAGGAAGGCTTTTATCCTGATTCAATATGTGAAGGCTTTGGTAATGCAGAATGACTTCTTCTTCTATAGTTTTCAGATTATATGAATGGTTAAAAGTGCTTTTGGAAAATGTCAGTAACGTTATGTTATTTAAAAAGAAGTGGAGAGGACTACGCTGAGACAGGGGTTTTGAAATCTCCCATGTTCATTAACCATACTGTTTTCTTGTTGGTTGTGTGATTTACTCATTTTGTTGTTGTTTTGCTGAAATAGCTTTCCAAAAAGTGACAGCTAAGTCAGAAGACTTGATAGGCGCATCTAATGCAAAACTGATCAGCCTCTTGTCAGAGAACCTCCTTTCAGAGGATCCTTCCTTCATGTTTCAAATGGTATGTGTGCAGTCTACAATATCCTTTTTAATGGAAGGTTGATCTTTAAATTGTCTGATTAGCAGATTGAAGGAATTCTTGAGATAGGTGGTATAACAATCAAATATAGCTGTTGGGAGTACTGCTGGTGGTGCCTAAGATTGGTGAAAATTATAGTTACTGATGCCCAAATTTAATGACAAATGCTACCACTACCGAAATTGATATTATGTGAATGTAAGGGACCTCTAGCGCAGCACCAATAGTGTTTGGTGTTATGATGGGTTTTCCAGGGTTTATATGGGTTTTATTGCTGTGACGTAGAGGCTTCAGACAGTGATGGGCTAGATTAGGAGGCTTCAACATTTTTGGTTCAGCGGGCACATTTGGAATTTTGAGGAAGTGTCATGGGTGCTCTCACAAAATGGCTGCCATGGTGGCCGTGGCCAGTCAGAAAAAACCCTGAGGAAGCAAAGTGTTGAGACTAAAAGAAAAGTTGCACAAAAGTACAAGGCAGAGGTGGAGCCTGAGCTCAAAAACAAAACCTCTTTTGAATCTAAATAAAGATGGCATTGGAGGGCAGCACTGTGCTTTGCAACATGCCAGCCTCATGGTTAAAATACAAAAGCAAAACATTTTTTTAATTTGAAAAAAAAATCTCTAAAAATAAAATTACAACCAGAGCTTGATAGGCAGCAAGAAAGGTATCTGCGGGTACATTGGTTTTCATGGGCACCATGTTGGAGACTCCGGAGCTAGATGGACCAATGGGCTGCCTCAGCATACCAGCTTCATGTGTTTAGCTTGTTTTATGTTCTGTATATGGCATATTGATAAGATGAATTTGTAGAAAAGCCAGAGCCCTTAGAGACCACTGCAGCCATTGGCCAAGCTCCTTTCAGAACAGCCCATTTCTCCAAAGCGTAGAAGAAAATAAAATTCCCCTGCCATGTTACGATTCCCTTTCAAGGTGGACGGTCTCATCAGTACTGCTGAGAAAGACTCTCATACTGTGAAACAGAAGGTGACAGCCCACGTGATCAGCTCTGCCCTTGTCCAGGCCTGCTGCCAGAGCTCACAAGTGGAAGAGTGCAATTTACCTCTGGCTTTGAAGGCCTTCCACCTCTTGAGCAGAAGAATGCGAAAATTTGAAGACAGCTGCCCGTCAAAGGTGAGGATGGATTCTTGTAACGTGGGAAGAATGGAAAAGAGAATGGGGCAGGGTAAGACAGAGGACATGCTTTTGCTCCATTTTCCGGCGCTTCTGGAAACGATCGCATGGCATGCTTCTTCAGTCAGGACTTGCCTGTACAACAGTAGCTTGTGTCAAGCCCTTTCTGCTTTCCTGTGCAGCTGTAGACTGTATTGGGTCCAATCCTGTGGCTTGCGGCTGTATTTAAGCCGGGTGTGCAGAACCTCTTTCAGCCCAAGAGCCAAATTCCATTTTGGAAAAGGTCTTTTGGGGGGGGTGTCACATTCTAGTATTGGGAGGAGCCAGAGGCAAAAGGCGGGGCTAGAAAACAAAAACCCAGCATGTTTTAGCTGAAATACCCTTACTGTCCAAGGGAGTGGGAAGGAAGGCCTACAGTTTTGCAAGTCCTAGCGAAGAGGCAAGGTGTAATTGCAGGTCAGAGGGGCAAGCTGAGGTCAATTCCTGAAAGACAGATGATGCAAATACAGGGAGAGAAGCATAGTGAAAATGGCAAGAAAGGGGGCTGGGAGGGGCCATAGCTCAGTGTGATAGAGCACCTACTTTGCATGCAAAAGGTCCCAGGTTCAATTTTCGGCTTTTTGAGGAAGGGCGAGGAGAAGAATCCTGCCTGAAACCCTGGAGAGCTGCTGTCTGTGTCGACGATACTGGACTAGATGGACCAATGGTCTGACTTCCTATAGGCAGCTTCCTATGTTCCTAAAAGGGAAAGAGCAGAACTGGTGTGGTGCCTACAGTATATGCTTTATGTAAGGCCAGGAAAGGCAGAGACTAAAGGCAGATATGGGTGAAAAATCGGGACCCCAGGAACCTGCTAGCTTTTCTCAGAGTTGCAGTAGCCCCAGGATTGGTGCCTCAGCCTACCTCCTCCTGCACCAAAACTTACCATCCCAAAATATGCAGTATTACATTTTGGGGAGAGAGTCGCCAGATTTATTTTAAAGGACATCGTTTGGGGGCTTTTGAACTTGAACACCGATGTTGCGAATGGGTGGTTATGCATTGCCTTTGTGTTCTAAGTAAATGGAGGAAGGGGAAGAATTGCAACACGTAAAGAGCTCTGTTTTCACGTTCAGGAATTTCTCTACATTGAGTTCACGGCTGGCAATGAGCTGTTCTTGGAGGTTTTAACAGCATATATACAGAAGCTAAATGCTAGGGATGCCAGCAGTTTAGAAGATTCTGCCTTGCTCATCATTTTGTTGAGAAGCTTCATCAAAGGCCTGTTGCCTCCGGCGTCCTTTGTGAAAGGTAAGTTTTCAGTCTCAAGAGAAACTACAAAGCAAACTGTTTGTCTTGCAATTGCTTTGTTGGTTGCAGTGCAAGGCTTCTGTTTTCTCAAGATTCCAGCATTCCTGATCGTGGAAGTGGGCAACTTTCCTACTATATGTGTGGCCTGCAGAGAGATCTTTTGTCGTTGTTTCTGAATATACTTTTGGTATAGCCACTAATTGGTGCTTTTGTTCAGACGAGGTGTGGTGGAATCCTGAAACTTTAAGTGAAAAGAGCAACGACTATCTACAGCTGCTGTTGCGGCTCTTTGACATTCTGGTCCATGGAGCCAGTGAGGGAAACTATGCTGATCATTTTCGTGCAATGATGCGACTTCTCTTTGAGGTATTCCTTTTCATATTTAAATTTTTCTATATGTATAATTCTTAAAAGAGAGCACCTTTGACGATTATTCTGATTCAGGCATTTTAAAATTGTCATTTTTTTAAGAAGTACATTTTTGCAGATAGCCATGGCAGAAAAATTGGCACACTGATTTAAATTAGCTAAAGGCAAAGGCAAAAATCTGATATGTATAAAATAGAGTAGTATTTTATCTCATATACAAATCAGGGACATACGCAACAATGTTTTCAAAGCATATCCTCGGATTATGGAAACGAGGTTAAGGCTAGACCTACACCAAGTAGGATATTGCAGTATGAAAGCGGTATATAAAAGGCAGGACCCACACCAAGCAGGATATAGCGGTATATGGTATGTGTCAATGGGCCTCAACATTTGTCAGTGAGCTTCAATATTGCTATAAAGCACTAGCGTGGCTCCTGCCTTTTTATATACCACTTTCATACTGCTATATTGTGCTTGGTGTAGATCTGGCCTAAGAGAGCAATATGCTGGTCCCTGGCAAGCATCCCAGGGACCTTAGAATAGTTTGGTGTCCCGTCTCCGAGGACAGAGAGCGCTTCAACCTCAGAAGGGGGGAGTCAGAGATCTAACCCTTCCCCTGCCTCCTAGCAGCTGGCACGGAGAGAATTGCTCTGGCTGCCTTCAGTGGTTGGAAACCCGCACACAGAGAGGGGTGAAAGGGAGTGCTCTAGTGAGCAGGGAGTGGAGGAGGAGAACAGAGAGGCCGGGATAGAATTTATCCTGAGCCTCCTCCAGCCTCCTTCTCTCCCCCTCCAAAGTGCCCTTACTAGATTGCTGGAAAGCCTGTCTAGCAAAGAAACAACAAACGGGCAGCAGAAAGGCAAAGATCGCCTCCCCCTTTCCTCCCGCCCTCCAGGCTTTGGTCCGGCAGGGCATAGGAATCTCAGAAGCCTTCTGAGCAGCGAGGGCACAATCAATAGGATTTGCACCCTCAATATAATTTCTTAACCGTAAAGAAAACCTCCAAGCAGCCAATGGATTCCACCTATATTTTTGTCTTTAAAGTAAAGGGGGAGAACTACAGTGGCAATAGGGTTAGCTGTAGCAATTGGCCTTGTGTGCATGAGGTAGTTTAAGCTAATGCTTTGACATTTATTTCTAGATGTCCCCTACTCCCTGCCAATAACTAGATTTAAAATCAGTGGTTTTTTTTTCTTTTTGTATTTGGAAAATTAATAAAATGTATTTAATATTTTTTAATGTTCCGTTTGTGGAAGTCTTGCTCTCAATGAAATTAAATGTAGGTGTTTTGTCTTTTCAAAATGAGAGGAAAGCAAAAGGCATCTGACACCCACAGAAAGAGAGGCGGGCGGACGGATGGACGGATGGACGGACGGGCAGGCGGACAGGCAGACATTAAGGACTACACTTTTCTTTTTTCATTTGAAGGTACATTTGAAAGAGCCAGAGAATCAATTCAGATTTCTCTCCGTCTTATGGACTTACAATTACAACATCTCCAATCAGCTGAACTTTGCGATGGATGCCGTGTTACAGACGCGAGCTTTGTATATAGGCTGCGCAATGCTTGCATCCCAAGCTATGCAGAAGAAAAGGCGACTGGCATCAGCAGCTTCTCCAGGTACGGCGCAGGACTGCTTTTCACATTTTTCATGTTCGCTTCTAAATTGTGTGCCATTGATGACCTCAGATGAGTTACGAGAAAATGATTGTTTATTATCTTAGAGATTTCTCTCCTGCCTTTCAGGGTTTCTACCACCACAAGCTGGCTTACACGTGTGTGAAAAGGCTCCTGTGCCTTTTAAGAGGGGATTTAATTTCAGTAGCTGTACCTTTTGCTAATTTTGCTTTACAAGAAATCAGGGTGAGCATTTTGAGCTCTGAAAACAGCCCTATGGGTTCTGTATAACAAAACAAATTCTGGAGAAAAGGAAAGTGTGGGTCTTGTAAGCTAACCCCGCACCCACCCCGCTACAATTCTATGATCAGGATGAATTACTATACCATTTGATGAAGGCTATAAAATCAGCAGGATTCTCATTAGTCTTGCCATCGCAGAAAGACAGCACGTTTCTGAAATGCAACACTTAGGGTGCAACCCTATGCATGTTTAGACAGAAAAAGGTTCTACAACTCCTTAGGATGCCCCAACTAGCCGTGCTGACTAGGGCATACTGAAAGTTGTAGATTTTTTTTTTGTAGATTTTTCTGTCTGAACATGCATAGGATTGCACCCTTAGCTACATTATCAAACCTGCTAGACAAATGGGATTCTAATTGTGATAGAAAGTGCTTTTACTTTTAAGGCATCCTTTTGGTTCATAACAATTGTTAATAACGTCTTTTTAAAAAAAAAAACAACCCTGTTTCTTCCAACTTCTTACCTTCCAGTGATTGTATCTTTGCTGGTCAGTCTGGGAAGTCCTGTGAGTGAAGTCCGAAGAGCTGCTCTGAACTGCCTTCATTCCTTAAGTGGAATAAAAGAATCCGCATTTCATCCTATTCTACATAATGTAGTGCAGAAAGCCGAGGAGATCATGTCCGACCAAACCTACGTGATCCAGGTAACCCTTGAGAAAAGCGGTTGTGGTGCCTTCTTTGAATCTGAGGTTCTCCATACTTCTCCCTCCCAGTGGTTCAGGTACTGGAGGCTCTCCTTGCCATCCCCAAGGAGGCAGAGTCTTTGAAGAAAGCCTTGACCAGGGCTGGGCTAAGCAACGCCACCACTTCCTCTCTAGAGTCTGTCTTCCTCTTGCTTTCATTGGGGACGGTTGTAGACTCTACATTACCACCCTCCGCCTGTCTCATCCTTGCTGTTATCTCCAGTTTGGAGATAACAGTGGGAGGGAGAGCAGCACCTTGTCTCCCCTGTTGTCTCTGATTGGAGATAACTGTGAGGATATAGGCAGTGGTGGACTTGCAGTGGGGATGTGAGTGGCGGGGGGGGGGGGGGGGGAGGGTTATGGAACAATGTTCCAATGAAAGCAAGGGTAGGAATTCCCTCCAGGGGGATACCTGCAGGGGGTGGACTTGGAGGCTAAGCCCTTCCCTCTGGACAAGGACACTAGGCGGCTCTGTGAGCCAGATTAGAGAGCTCAGCAGGCCAGGCCAGGCCCATGGGATGAGGATGTGCACCTCTGTTATAAAGTATATGGCCTGCTGCTTGGCTTTAGGCCAAGGCTTTCCTTTGCCCACAGGCCAAATGGAAGGAAGACGTCTTCCGTTGACACTGCTGGGCTTTCTCACCTCATAGTTCAAATGCATCTGGGGTTGTTGGAGCCAGCTTCATGTGGTGCAGCTGAGGTATTTGTGTGAATATTGCACTTTCCCTCCCAATTGGTACCCTTCTACCAGGAGGATGCTAATTGTGTGTGGGGGGGGGGGGACCACGTGATCTGTCCTATTGACATGGTTGCCATTTTTCACACCTATACTGCACCTGCATGGGAGAGCTCCATGCTGAAGCAGCTCCCATGTGGTTCAGTGTGGACTTAGATGTCCTGAGCAACAGGATTAAATCAAGGCTAGTACTTTTGGGGCGAGAGGGAAACAGAAAGGATTGATGCAGACAAAATGTAAAATAAAGAAATATTGGTGGGGTACGGGGAGTAGTATCCAGTGGAGCCCTTGCGTGGTGGCCCCAGCTCACTGGCCCTAGAGCATGGGCAGCTGGCTCTGCTGGTGGCAGCATGTGTGATCTCTACCACTGTTGGTCATGAAGTGCTTCCAGAGGGAAGGGTAGCAATGAGTGGAAACGGCTGTTTCTGGAAGGAGGCAGGTTGCACCCCGCCCAGAAATGAGCATCTCTGCTCATTGCAGCACTTCCCACTGGAATCTCGACATCATGGCCAACGGCAGTAGGAGCTGCATGCACACCACTGCCATGGGGCTGGCCACAGATGCACCAGGGTCGGCAGGCCTAGGCCACCTGTGCAAAAGGCTCCATAAAATACCACTCATTGACACCCATCCCTTAGGTAGTAGGAAATGTTCATCCTTTTGTTAAAAGCTCTTTCACCTCATCTCCCATTTTGGGGCACGTCTGTTTTTCATATTTATGCTCCGTTGCAATTTAGTACCTTTGTTCAGTCTGTAATAAATAAAGCCCTTCTGTGCTTCATAAAGGAAGACATGTTGAATGGCTTGTTGATGCCTTCCCCCTACCTCTGGTGTTTTGTTTCTTATAATATAGAGTCTTGGTCTTTTGTTTGCGGAACTGCATACTCAGCATAAGCAAAAGACACAGCAGCAGAAGTTGTCAGAAGCACTGGGATTGTTACTCGAATGTGTACAAGCTACCAGTCCATCATACATTGCAAGAAACGTGATGAAAATTCTTCACGAAGTCAATGGCAAGGTCTGTGAAATGCATTGAAATATGCTGGCGCATCCAAGAGCTTTCTTTCTTTGCTGGTCTCAGCTAAATTGTGCCTGAAATTATTTTGTTCCACGGAATCGGTTAAGATAACTTCCCTCAACCTGATGCCCTCCAGATATTTTCGACTTCAACTTGAAACATAAGTTACAATTCTGGTAGTTTGTTAAAGTTGGAGTTTGGTTGATCTCGGAATCCGCTCTCTTTTACGGATGTTTCCTACTTTCAGATGGTGCTTTCTCACCTGCTGCCCACCCTCGATCGATTATTGGAGAAAGCTCTTAAGAGACCAGAGGAGATGTTAAAAGACGAAGCTCTTCTTTTGCATCTCATTCTCGAGAAGTTCAACGAGCACTCGGCAGCGCTCCTTTGCGCGGATCAACAGTGCCTAGATGTCTTCATCAAAGCTTTGCACGCCTCACGGGAAGTCTACAAAGGACTTTGTACTTTCCAGATTAGAACTCTTGGGCAGGTAAGACTGAGAGAGAGAGAGATTTTTCACTGTAATAATTCACCGTGGGTGTCAAATACATGGAGCCTCTGAAAACGGGAAGGCTCATCTCCCATTTGCCCATAAAAGGTCCTCCAAACTTTCATCACACAGTACTGCTGAAATGTTATTGATCTTCCTTTCATTTCCTTTTATTATTATTTTTATTATGAATTTGTCATAGTAATAAAGCCCTCACTGTAAGCAGCTAGCCAAACTCCGTTGTCTGTGCAATGCAACCTCAGCAGGTGTGCTGTTTTTGTCACGCTCTGTTTCTAGGCTTCCCAGAAACACCCGCCTGGGCACTACTGGACACTGGACCACCTGATCCAGAATGGCTCTTTTTATGTTCTTAGAGTAGATCAGTTGCATAAGGACTTCTGTGTTCTAGATAAACTTGGCTATTAGCCTATAAAAAGAATCTTGTTTGTAGTTGTGCTGGTTCTAGAATCAAGTCACAGTGCAACCCTATAAATGTCTACTCAGAAATAAGACCCATTTAATTCAATGGAATGTGCTCCCAGGTAAGTGTGTATATAATTGCAGCTTCAGTGTGAGTAGATTCCATGGTGTTTTTGTTTGTTTGTTTTGTGGTCTGCCTTGCATAGTTCCAATCTAAAAGCTCTTCAGTGATTGGAGTTGCGTTTTGGAGACACTAGGTGATTCTTAGTGAAGAGGATGCCGTGATTTGTCTTCTCTTAATGAGGAAGGTATGTAACTTGGTTTGGACCCAAGTTATTTGAAGGACTGGCTTCTCCTCTACTAGCCTGCTCAAACTCTGAGGTCATCAGCAAAGGCCCATCTCACTTGCCTGCCGCCAAGGGCAAGTACAAAGGAGAGGTCCATTTCAGTGGTGGCCCCATGCCTCTGCAATCATCTTCCACTAGGGATTTGTTACATACCTTCTTTGCAAGTCTTTAGGAAACCTCTGAAGACCCACCTGTTTTTGTTGGCTTTTCTTTAGTTCTTGAGCTGCTGGTTTTATTGGTAATTCCTGTCTTTATTGAATAGGTATTTATTGATTTTTATTGCATTTGTTTCATAATGTTTTTTGGTTTTTTTTTAAATCTTCTTCACCACCTTGAGAGGGTCCACCCTTACAGGCAGCCTAAAAATATCTTTAATTAATTAACAGAGCAATCCTATGTTCCCTGGAAGAGCATTCCAGGGACTATAGGATATTTCTGATTTCTCCTCCCAAGGCTGTGGACACTCCTATGACCTCAGGAGGGGGAATCTGATATTGAATCCTTCCTCTTGCCCCCTCACAGCTGCTATGGAAAGAACCGCACTGGCTCCTTTCTGACCTCAGATAACACAGTTGAGGTCAAAAGGGAGTGTTGCAGTGGGCAGGGAGAGGAGAGGCCAGGATCTGCAGAATCCTGTGTCCTCTCTGTTGCCCACCCCATCCAGTGCGGGTAAGTGAGTTAGACAGGCTCAGAGGTGCATCAAGCTGGGGGGTTGAGGAGGAACGGGAGCCAAAACCTCCTCTGTCCTGTTCCTGCCCTAATGGCAACAGCCTGGCAGGGCATAACATTTTCACAAGCCTCCAAGCTCTGAGGCCTCCATTCAACAAGCCGCAACCCATAGGATTGTGCCCTGAGGAAGTCGCATCCTAAAGATGTTCCATACTCAAGTGTAAATTCCATGTGAAAATTATAAATAAAATGAGCATTAAATTTACTGAGGCATGGATTTTAATTAATAGTCTTCCACATCCTGAAGATCAAGGCACACCACATATTTCTAAAAATTGTAGCTCAGTGGAGAGCATGCTGAACCTGGCCCTGAGAAACCCAGATTCATATCTCTGTTTGTTCGTGACATCACGAGTTGTCATTGGCAAGTCCCTGTTTCTCAGTCTCAGTTTATACAAATTATACACTTTTCTTTTTTTTCCTTTCTAGATTACAAAACCATTCTTTGCTGCACTGTCAGATGGGAAAGTTCAGCAAAAGATCTTGGGGATTCTGTTTGATTTACTTCTAAATTGCAAGAACCCAAATTGTGCGCAGATGATCAGCAGTGTGTTTAAAGGGGTAAGATCTCTCCGGTCTTAATCTCTCAGGATAATGAGAATATCATTCCTCTTGCGAAGTGGAATTAGATTATACCATCTTGATAAGTTGATTATGTTTACAGAGTTCACTGATCTGAACATGATTCTCCATAAAAACTAACTAAAGCATGAATACTAAGTAAGGGAGAATAAAAGCACAGAACAGCCATTAAAGAAATATTCTGGAAAATTAGTAGTATGGCTGCATACCTGTGTGTGTGTGTATTTGTCATCATACAGTAAAAACTAATATTGTAGTGAAGATTTTTTTCTTAGTACAAAATAACAGTGGTTTGGATCAAAATATCCACCTGTAGAAGGGTGTCTGTAGAAGCTGACTTTCTCCCCCCTTTCCCCGCCACTCCCCAGAGTCACCCCAAAATGCTCCTTCAAGGGTTGTGGGCTGTTGCTGAGGGGGAAGGGGGAGTTCACAGAAAATTGGTCCATCACCTTCTGCTTCACTCACAGAAGGTATCTCTGCCCAATTTCCCACAATCTTTTCCTTTAGACTCCCCTGCCGCATCCTACTTCACTAAGCAGGGGACACTGATCCTCAAGGAAATAAGAAATAAGGCGGGATATAAATGTTTCAGGGAGCTTTGTGGGCTAGTGAGGAGAGAAGGGGTCTAGAAGTTCAGCCTGTCCCGCCGCCACCTCTCTCCCCAGCCATTCCACGGGCAGATATTTGGATCCACCCCAGTTAATCCTTTCAAGCAAATCAATGTGATTATGTTTTCAATAGACAACAAAGTTGCTGTACCCATATATAGGTTGCCTTCCAGAAATCTTTCTTGAGGTTATTTGTTTATTTATTTAGATACTTATTTATTATTATTATTCATATATTTATTTGCTCCACTCTTCAGTCAGAAAGGTTCCCAAAGTGGCTTACAAAGATCAGAAATAAGACAGTGCTTGCCTGCAGGTTTACAATTTGAAAGACAAAGCACAAAAGGAAAAGGGATTGGGAAGGAGGAGGGAAAAAACCAAACTTGGGCACCAGGTTTTTAGTTGCAAAGTTCGTCAGGCCATGGAGCTGGATCCAAGTGCAATGGAAGCGGTGCTGCTTCCTCTCCATCTATGGCTGCTGCAAGGCCAGGGATTCTCAGCTGCATCCAGGCACGATGGAGGGAGGGAATCTGACTACTGCTGCTTCTCCCTCGGATGGCCTCAGTGGTGGCAGTTCCTCTACCCGCATTCAGCTATAACATTGCCATTCCAGCTAATGAAGACTTGGCCAGATCATATGCTTCCATTGGGCTATGCGTGTCCAGTGCCCTCTTGGCCTGGGCCTGCCATAAGTGGTGTGCAGTGTGGGTGACTTGTGCCTCTACTCCTTTAAACCAGATGTTACTTCCTTGTATACTGCTTAGATTTCAGTTGATGCTGAGCAGGTTAGGTTGGAACTGGAACCTCTACCGAAAGCAAAGAATGTGGCCACTGTTCACCAAACAAGAAGGCAGAAGATGCAGCAGCAAAGGTAACATGGGTGGGAAAAGTAAATGCCGTATGCACTGTGTGTGTGTGGTCACGAATTCACTTAGGGGACACTGAGCCAAGGGTGGTGGAGAGCCTTGGTTCTTAGGCTGTTCGTTTGCTTACATAATCTGTATCCTGCCTCTCCTGCCCAATTAGTCACATCAAGGCAGCTGACACTAACCCCATAAAAACATAACAATCATTTAACAGGATAATGAAACACTTGGGCAATGCCAAGCATAGAATCAGGGAGTTGGAAGGGATCCAGTGGTCATCTAGTCCAGCCCCCTGCTGCTGCAGGAAATCCACTACAGCAGCACCCCAGTAGGTGGTCACCCAGCCCCTGCTTGAAAACCTCTAATGAAGGAGAGGCCTCCACCCTCTGTTCCACTGCTGAACTTCTCATACGTTTTAAGCTTCAGTTGCTTCCGTGTATCTACAAGTGAGTGGAGGTTTCACTAGATTTGAATACTTGATTTGGAGCAGGTGCTGAATTTCATAGTGATACAAGTGGTGGTGGAGACACTATAACCTGGTTCCCACGATCACCACAGCCCACCATGGCCACAGTGGGTTGTTGTGCAGGCTGGGTGGCTTTTGAATATTCAAGCCGCAAGCGCGGCTGGTCTTGTCATCTGAACCTGGTGGGTTGTGCAAAGGTTAAACAAACCTTACATAACCCTTAAACAAGCCATGGGTTATGCAAGTGCTGTTAAAACCTCGCAGGACTCACTACTGTTGGATTTGGATTACGGTGGGCTGTTTGATCCTGTGAAGCAGCCCTAACACTCAGTTCGCACATTGTAACAAACCACAGTTAACAAACGCTGGGTTGTTGAGAAGGTGAGTGGGAGGCTGGCGTGCCTGCTCCCACTCATTCACATCCAGATTAAACGCCTGAATAATTCAAACCAGTGACAGCATGGGCAAACAAAGGTACAAAGCTTCTGACGGAATGTTCTGGAACAGAGCAAACCTGTCACAGGCCACAATATCCTGTTCGAAACCCACCACTGATTGTATTAAATGGCAAGTAAATAGGAATGAGGGCTTTCTGTGCTGTGGCACCCTGGCTGTGGAATGTGCTCCCTAGAAAAGTTCGCCTGGCACCTACATTATACTCTTCGAGGCCAGGTGAAGACCTTCTTATTTTAACAGTTTATTATCTTAGTCTTTTAACTTTGCTGTTTTAAATCTTTATTTTAAATCGGTATCAATCTCTGCATTGCTGCTCGTTTTTACCCTGGTTGTGTTTTTATATTGAATTTTTATATTGTGTTTTTATTAGGGATGTGCACTGGATCAGACCCGATCCACGATCCGAGTCCGGTCCAGTGGGAAATCGGATAAATTATCCGATTTCCGATCCAACAGCTGGCTCCGCCGATCCAGTCTGAACCGATCCGAAAAGGCTCCGAACCGGTTCGGCGGATCGGCGGGCGCCCACTGGCGCCCACCGCTGCTTCCATTGGCGGGCGCCAGCGGGCGCCCGCCGATGAAAGTGGACAGCGGGGGGGGGGGAGGGGGGCGCTTACCTTTCCGGCCCGTCCGCTCCCGTCCGGCGCCGGCGGCTACTACCAGCGGGCTCCGCGGCCTGCTCCAGGGTGGCGCGCCGGGTGATGTCATCACCTGGCGCGCTACTCGAGAGCAGGCCGCGGAGCCCGCTGGTAGTAGCCGCCGGCGCCGGACGGGAGCGGACGGGCCGGGAAGGTAAGCAGGGGGCGCGCGGAGGGGAGGAGGGGGGCCCTTACCTTTCCGGCCTGTCTGCTCCCGTCCGGCGCCGGCGGCTACTACCAGCGGGCTCCGCGGCCTGTTCCAGGGTGGCTGCTTCCATTGGCGGGCGCCAGCGGGGGGGAGGAGGGGGGCGCTTACCTTTCCGGCCCGTCCGCTCCCGTCCGGCGGCTACTACCAGCGGGCTCCGCGGCCTGCTCCAGGGTGGCACGCCGGGTAATCACCCGGCGCGCTACTCGAGAGCAAGCTGCAAAGCCGGCTGGCAGTAGCTGCCGGCGCCGGACGGTAGGGAATGGCCCGGAAAGGTGAGGAGGGGGGCACGCGGAGGGGAGGGGGGGTGCTTACCTTTTAGGGACGCCCGTCCGGCGCCGGCGGCTACTACCAGCGGGCTCCGCGGCCTGCTCCAGGGTGGCGCGCAGGGTGATTACCCGGCGCCCTACTCTAGAGCAAGCCGTAAAGCCGGCTGGCGGTAGCCGCCGGCACCGGACGGGAGCGAACGGCCCTAAAAGGTAAGCAGTGGCGGGGAAGGGGGCTTACCTTCCCCCCCCCGGAGCCGTCCGCTTCTATCCGCGGGCGCCCGCGCATGGAAGCAGACAGCCCCAGGGGGGGTAGGGAGCGCGGGGGAGGGGGCTTACCTGCCGGGGCGTCCACAGCGGACGGCCCCGGGGGGGGAGGGAGTTAGGCCCCCCCTCACCCACCCGCTGCCATTTTTTCCTCATAGACTTGCATTGCAATGCAAGTCTATGGGGAAAAAAATGGTGGCCGATCCAAAAATTTACGATTTTTGGATCGGGATCGGACTCGATCCGGTCCGGGGGACCTCCGATTTTGTCCGAACCGATCCATGACAAAATTGGAGGTCCCGATCCGGGTCCCGATCCGATCCGGGGGGGCCGTGCACACCCCTAGTTTTTATACTTTGATTCGTGACTGTTGGCCTTTAACTTTTGTGAACCACCCAGAGAGCTTCAGCTATTCGGTGGTATAGAAATTAAATAAATGAATAAACTATTTTGCAAATGGCCTGCTGATACTGTTGCTGGATTGATTTATTCAGGCATTAAATCTGGTCTCAATGACATGGAATTTCTATTTGTGTGTGTTTACTGTATTTTGTTGATAATTACTTTATTCTACATTGTGCTTTTCCCACAGAAACACTTCCTTTGAAAATTGGTGGACTAGACCTTTGTAAATAGAAGTAAATTTCGTCTTACTCTCTGTTTTCCATCTTTCAGGAAAGCTCAGGATCAAGAATGTGTACAAGAAGAAACCAGTGTGAACTGGCAGAGAGTCACACTTATCCTGGAATTGCTACAACACAAGAAGAAGCTCAAACAGCCCCAGGCCCTGATACCTACCCTTTTCAGCTTGCTGGCTAGGTAAGGACACCTGGTTTTCGAGAGCAGTTCCAAACATCTTTAATGCTGGACCGCTGGACCATAGTAATGCTCAGCATAGCTCTCACATGTGAGCGCCTGGTAGCACTGAAGCATCCCCCCATGCCAACCCATGGGGGGGGGGGGGTTGAAATCCCAAAGTTGGGCCCGGGGGGGCTTCCTCTCTTACTGGGTCAGATAAATAAAAGGGTTCCGGTCCAATATTCTCTATCCTCACCACAGCTTGGTTCCAGTCAGACTCTATATCGGGCGTGCAGAACCTCTTTTAGCTAAAGGACCAAATACCACAACCCACCAGCATCTTTTAGCTTAAAGCTCTTGCTGCCAGCAACTGAGCCTTAGGAGAGGCATTTCAACCTTTTAGAAGTGGGGACAAAGCTACACAAAAGCTAAGAAGCTAACAAGCAATAGGTGCGTTGGGTGAACCATCCGGAGAGCTTTGTCTATTGGGCAATATAGAAATGTAATAAATACATAAATAAATAAGCAAGCAAGCTAATGGGTGGGTCCTAGGCAAGGGGGTGTGGCCTTCCAGGGACCCTGGGGCCTGAGGTGCTGCACCCCTTCTCAACATGGTCATGATATAAGCGAGCTGTGTCTGGCAGCTGGAATGTATGGATGTGGGTGCCCTCCTACGGGGTGCAGAAGGCTTTTGTTGCCACACCGTGGCTTCGTGCTTAGTGGCGATTACTGCCCACTGCCAGGTGCATGTTGGGGTGGCAATCATGTTGTTGCCCAGTTTTCCGCCACAGAAGGCACTTGCCCTCCGTGCATGCAAACCGTGGACTGCATTGTTCCCATGGGAATCTCTGCAAATAATGTACTTTGCCCTCGTTGTAAATGATGTCAGGTTTTACAGTGTGAGCTCCCATACATCTTGGGCCACACGCACAAAATATTCTTTCACTTACATTATTTCTGTCCACTCGTCCCATTTTCTTCTGTTTAACAGATCATAAAATGCAATGGTTCCTTGTTATATCCTGGAAGTATCAAAATTTCCATATATTTGCTTTTTCCTTGAAGATGGGAGGGGAAAGCAGGATGGTGATGGGTGGGTATGTATGGGTGTGTAGAGAACAGCTGAGGACTCGGAAGTGAGGAGAGGGCTGTGCCCTGTTACTATTAGGAGAAAACTGCTTTGTGTTCCTAGCTTGTGTAGAGATGTAAAATTTCCGGACATTTTGAAGCCATGGAAAAAAATGTCCTGTCCCCCAAATTTTCCCACATTTTCTGGGCCTTCACATCGCTAGGCTTATGGTCCAGTCTTTATTTGTTTGTTTGTTTGTTTGTTAATTTATTTGTTGATGTATTACATTTTTATACTGCCCAATAGCCGAGGCTCTCTGGGCAGTTCACAATTTGTGCAGTGAGTGTTCCCATGTAAGACACACCCAGCCCTGGTAATTTCATACTTACCTGGAAAGCACAATACATGCTTGCAGCTATTATATCCTGATAGATATATAATTTGAACAGAATCCTGATCTCTCTCCTCCAATATAAAGGAGATGAGTACACTGTTGATTTTCAGACTCACGTTGGCCATTGAGATGGGATTGGGAAGATGGGGGCATCAGTGTGCCATGTAAGATTGGTTTGGTTTCCGAAAATGTTTGTTTCCTCCTTGCTTTCAATTTTTAATACCTAACTCAGCCACTAATTTATTGGAACGTATAATGTAATAATACATATAATATGTTTCTCCAGAGTTATTACGTTACTGTTTTCTGAATTTCCAGATGTCTGGAACCTTCAACAGAACAGGACAACCTGGAATACATAAAACAGCTAATACTTGGTGGTCTATTGAACATTTGTCAGAAACTGTCTCCAGATGGCAGCAGCATAAAAGCAGGTAAAGTGGGCAGGTGAGGTGGGGGTTGGGGGAGCGGGACACACCAGGTTTGGATCTGGTATATGAAAACTTGCCCTGCGCTTTGTATATATTAATGTCTTTTTGATGTGTATGTTATGAAATGAGATTGTTACTGTAAAAACAGCATATATCAGCATATGAATGCATTTGTAACCAGGCTTATTAATATTCACGAAGTCTTGCTAAGCCCGGAATGTTTCCTTTGCTTTTTGAGGTATTCTTGACGAAGAGAAGTTCAACGTAGAGCTGATAGTTCAGTGTATCCGGGTTTCCGAAATGCCTCAGACGCACCACCATGCTTTGCTCCTTCTGGGCGCTGCCGCCGGAATGTTTCCTGTGAGTGTACTTTCTTCTTCATGCACGGCACCTAGAAGGGAAAGGGAATGTTGAAACTGAAATGGGTTTCTAAGAAGTGAAATTCTTTTGTAGTGGTCCTGACTTAGTGGCTTTGTGAGCGTTGATGATCAAGCATTAGTCCTCAGCGAGGTGACTCAGCTGCTTCATCCCTCCTTGCTAACCCCATTCCTGGGCTTGAAACAGCCTCCCCGTTTGGCTGTTCAAGCAGCTTCCCCCTCTTTCCTCCCAGTCTCTTCTAAAAGCCAACTCCATCCTCACAGCCTTCCTGGAACTGCCCCAGCCTTTACTTATCTCACTATTTCCTATCCCATCTCTAGTATTCATTTGTCAATCACCAAATTGTCCCACAAGCATGGCCTTTGTGGCTTGTCTTCTGATTCGCTCCTCATGATTAAATGTTGAAGAGCTGGCGTAGTGTCCTCCTGTTGCGTGCTGGATAGGGACAGCGGCAGATAGATCCTCCTCTCCCAGCACCAAGTAGCTCAGTGTCCTTTTGATTGACAGGTGGGAATGACTACCTCTGTACGATGGATCTTCTCACATGGCAGCAGCTAAGGCTGCAAAACAAGAAGCACGAGAGCCCTTCCTGTCTAGATGGGCTTACTGTCCTGACGCTGGGTTAGGGTGTGATGGGCTTTCCCTAAATCAGGGAGGGCAGAACCTGAGGCCTGGGGTTACAATCCATCCCCTTGGAGTTCCCCAAATGGCCACAATGCTTTCCTTTGACCACCGACTCTTGGATAGTTTCCCTGCAGTTTTCCCCATTCAAAAAGGTTGAAACGCCTCTCCTAAGGCTTAGTTACTAGTAGTAAGAGCTTTAAGTTTAAAAAGGCTGGAAGAATAATAATTTATAATTCATAATAATAAATAATTTATTTCTCACCCACCTCTCCCTTTGGATCAAGGCGGGGAACATTAGTACAACAATACGATATAAATCAAATACGTTAAAATAATCAAAAGAGCATATAAAACCAATACAGTATCAAAATAACAATCAGGGCATCTTGAAATTCTTAGGTTTAAAATTCATCCAGAAGAGACTAGTCTTTATATCTGTCTTAAACTTGGAGAGAGTGTTAAGTTGACGAATCTCCTCTGGCAGGCTATTCCACAGTCTGGGGGTGGCAAAAGAAAAGGTCCTCTGGGTAACAGTTGTCAGCCTAGTTTTGGCTGACTGAAGTAAGTTCTTCCCAGAGGACCTGAGTGTGTGGGGCAGATTGTACGGGGGAAGGTGATCCCGCAGGTAACCTGGCTCTGCCCCTTTTGCTTTCAGCCCTGCCCACTACTGAAATGGAATTTGGCCCTTGGGCCTGAAACAGGTTAAACCCCCCTGACCTGTATAGAAAGAAGGACTAGTTCCTCTGATTTAAAGGGGAAAGTTAGGGCACCGCTAATTTTCAGTAGGAGACAAAGAGCTGTTTCCCTGTAAAAATCAATTGCACTATAGGAATGGAAACTCAAAAACAAATGCTAATCTGTTATGTGGTCAATGGATTTCTCTTGCCTAGGCTAAAGTGCTGCACAATATCATGCCCATTTTTACATTCATGGGGGCAAATGTGATGCGTCTGGACAATGCTTACAGTTTCCAAGTGATTAATAAGACCGTGAAGATGGTCATTCCTGCTCTTATTCAGGTAAGACATTCTAATCTGGGGATTGGGTCACTAGAACAGGACAAAACAAGTTTGGCCTGCATCCCAAACAGGATTGTTCTTGGTGCTTCACCCAAAGCACTGATTATTATGTGGGGGTGGGGTTAGGGGTCCATGCAGAACTACAAGGAGCTCCTCATCTGATGACCTTAGGGACCAGGCAGGCTGATAATTAACTCCATATGTTTTGAAATTTCACTTTGTCAACAGAAGTGGCTAACCTAACCTCAACTGAGCATCCTGCAAATTGGACAAACTGGGCTTTAAAAAATGCCTCTAGTTAGAAAGTGGCCTTCTGTATTGAAATTAAGCTGAGCCTTATGCCCTGCAATTCCTCTCTGATGTTCAGTATTATCCCTGTGTAAAATCTACATTGCCTTCTGAGAACAAGTTATGCTGTTCTTTCAAGTATTTGATTATAAGCGACTTCCAGTCGCTTGTGGCCTCTAGAACCTTGCCACTAGCACACACAACCCCATTGCTGCTGTTTTTCAAAAATAGACCATGCCACGGTCTTTTGACGCCTTCAGTTCTTTAAGCCCTCACGCTTTGATTTTTAACTTTGATTTTTCCATTCTGTTTTAGAAAGGCTGCCACTGTTTTCTCCTGTTTAGCACTATACAGATTCTCAACAGATTGCAGTTTCCATGAACAACGTACTGATTCCTGAATGTTTGCTTTATAGGCTGAGGAGGATGGCGATTCTTCAGAAACTGCAGGAAACCTGGAAGGGGTGGTGATCAAAATAATCCGTGTGTTTGTGGATGCTTTGCCCCATGTGCCTGAGCATCGCCGCCTCCCGATCCTAGAACAGCTGATAAGCACTTTGGGAGGAGAGCGATTTCTCTGGATTCTCCTAGTGCTGTTGTTTGAACAGCATGTGACAAAATCAGTGACCGCAGTAGCTAATGGGGAGAAGGTAAGGATAATAATCTATACTGCCTTAGTTTAAAAATTTGCTGCAACTGGCTAATTTTCCTTCTTGAAATGGTGTACCTTTTTTTTCTTTCCCCCATCTTGTACAGGATACTGTTTTGGAAACTGACACAGAATTCTGGATTTCTGTATGCTGTGAATTTAGTGTAATCCAACAGCTACAGAGTTTGATGAAAGTGCTGGACTATTTAACTAAACTGCCAGAGAACAAAGAAGGTAATTGATTGCTAGAGAGGGGGAAAAAAACATTTGCGCGATTCTGACAGGGTACAAACCAATTAGGCAAAAAAACGTTGGGATATAAGCCAGCTGAGGTATTCTTACTTACATAGTTGGATAATCGCAGGTTTAACATTATTTCCTCTCTGCCTTATTTAGGGAACGTGTACTCAAGTGGCTTAAATTAGTTATAATGTTGTGGGCTCCATGCTACAAGGTTTTGTGCAGTAGGCCCCGGCACAGATTTTGTGATGTTTCTCCCTGTCATGCCACGAGACGCTTTTGTGGCCATGAGGACGATGAGTGGAGAAAATCAGCAAATCTGCACGGTATCCCTCCTCAGGGAGATATTCAACGTGGTCTACATGTGGCTGCATGCTTGTGTGAATGCCAGTTCCAAATAAATATCTATACCTCAGGGCATTTCCTACAACACATTTAAGCATCCCTGAAAAAAGCCAGAATGGAGAGAATGCAATGCATTGTACTTACATGGGTCAGAGCCAGAGTTTTATTCTGCTCCCCAAGCAGAATTCTATGGGTGGAAAGCGGGGGGGGGGGATGTTTGCTGATTCTCCCCTCCCTCTGCAATCCCCCATTGCCAACTCCCCCTCCCATTCTAGACAATCCCCAACCCTGCAGAGAAGATTTTCAAGGGACGGCAGTGGGAGGGAGAAATCAGCAAAGATCTCCAGTTTAGCCTATGGAAAAATTCTCCTGGAACTAAACTTGACCGGTAATAGAAGGAGCCCTTCCTTCCATGGGAGCCGTCTGCTGGATCCAACTCATTGGCTCAATTCAGACGACACAATAAACAACTGGTGTGGGGGAAACAATCGTCAGTTGTTTTGACTATCGTGTTATCCGAATGCTGCCATAGTCAACTCAGTGCTGATCCTAATCCACACCACAGTTGATTATTTATTACTATGTTGTGTGGGGAATACCCCCTAGATGAACAACTGTAAAGTTGATTATTACCCCACCATTGACTATCGTGTCATCCAAATTGAGCCATTGTGTGTGCTTAGTACCAATGGCAAAAGCAACTACTTATGTAATCTACCTGCCACTTTCTATTTTTCCTTTTAAAAAAAGCAAACGTCTAAACCTTGTTGTGGAAATGACAGAAAAGCACCACAGTTGTCTGTTCATGGCCAAAGAGGTGACTGGTGGTCTCAGGTGGTGGAGCTTCTTCATTCTGCACATCTCTCCCTTTTCTTGATGACACATCTATTGTCACCAATATCCCCCAAATCTTGCCTTCCTTCCCCGGCCCTGACCAAAAAAATCTATACAACCCCCCCCAACCCCCACCCAGACAGTGGTTATGCAGAATAAATAAATGTATCTCAATTTTCAGGATTTATTTATTCAGGAGTATTTGGTTTTTCAAGTTGCAAAACAGTTTTGAAAGACATAATTCTGGATGCACTGACTCCTGTAAGTTATATGTCATTTGTAAGACTTGTCCTTTTTGGGCCGTTTGGTAGTTAGACCTTTTAGGGTGCAATCCTGTGCATGTTTAGACAGAAAAAAATGTTCTACAATTCCTAGTATGCCCCAGCCAGCCTTGCTGGGTGTTGTAGGACTTTTTTTTGTCTAAACATGCATAAGATTGTACCCTTAATCTAGCATTCATAGTTATACTTAAAACATTTTTTCTTGCTTTAGCAAAACAGTATTGTTTGGGTGTGTTTCTACAGATGATCCTGGACAAAAGAAGCCAAGACCACGCCAGATAAAATCTCACTGTCAAGGACCGGCACTCTTTAATGTGGACTCTCACTCTGGCAAACAGTTGAGGCATTTCAAATTCCTGTCAGTCTCTTTCATGACACAGCTTCTGGCTTCACACAGTTTCGTGAAAAAAGTAAGGCAAATTCATTTTTCTAATGGTTTGAAATGCTTTCCATTTTCCGTGAAACTCTGTAACTCACAGAAACTTTTTTCCTATTGGCTGCTGCTTCGCATTTAGTATCACTTGTTCGTAACTGGAAGTGTACTGTCGATGTGTGTAAAGTAATTAGTTACGTTTTACTTTGTTATAAGCAAAGTCTGCACATGGAAAGAGCATTAGAATAACAGCAGCATGTTTGACTAGATGTCTCAGGAATGGGGGGCAGAGTCTTAAATAAGGCACGTAAGGTGGACTTTTCCCCTGTTGCCTACTTTTGAAGAAATCTGAGCCAGGATGTAAGTGTTCCACCCATGTAAGCGTTCCATATGCGCCCCATCACATAGAAATGTGCTTGTCACATATGTGTGACCATTTGCTTGTAGTGTTAGTATGCCAGTCATCATGGTCAATGTATTTAAATGGGCCGGGATGTGTGTCAAACATTTACATGGGTTAGCATTTTATCCATGGCCTGTGTCATGTATAAATGAGGCCAAAGGCTGGAGCTAGATGTTCAAAAGCCCCAGTCCTGTATTTGCCTTTAACAGGCAAAATTGGATGAGGGAGGGAATCATAGAATCATAGAATAGTAGAGTAGGAAAGGGCCTATAAGGCCATCAAATCCAACCCCTTACTCCATGCAGGAATCCAACTTAAAGGATTGCCTTTGCTAGAGAAGAGGTTGGCAAACCAGCAAGGAGCTCAGGCTTTTCAGACCATCACCATCCATATATCCTGGGTGTGAACTGATCAGACAAGGATGAGAAGGGGATGAAGAGTGTACAGACTTAGGTCCTGCCGCCAGAAAGACCGTATCCGATTGTGCAGTGGAGAATCTGATGAATGGAACGTCACTGCTATGTTTTCAGGAATCAGGAAGATAAGACACTGCCTTCTATTAAGTCACACCATTGCTCCATTGAGCACCTTATTATCTGTACCAGTGGTCTTCAACTGATGGGTTGCGGCGAAGCTGTTGCCACCATGTTGGGCATGGAGAAAATTGTGAAAGTGGGTCCCATGTTGCAGGTTGGGAGTCCAAGGTGGGTCTCAGGTCTGCACCAGTTGAAGACCATTGATCTACAGTATCTGGCAGTGGCTCTCGAGGGCTTTAGGCAGACCTACCTTCAGATGCGAGAAATGGGACCTGGGACCTTAATATAAAGCATGTGCTCTACCTACCACTGAGCTATGGCTCTTTTCCGTAATCATGACAGCTAAAGTGTTGGGTTTTCTTAAATGAACATTAAGGTGAGATTATAGGATTCTGAAAATGACTATTTTTGAGGTGTAAACTTGGATATCAGGACAAAATTGCAGCTATGCAGATTTTATCTGTGTTACAAATTATGAAATACTATGCAATATTATCTACAGGCATCTCATTATGATGGCTTTTGCACCAGAGCTGTTTTTCTTATCATTCACATTATATTATCCCCGTCATTGATTTTGTTCTCTTCTTTATCAACCAGGTAGTTGAATGTGAAGATGCTGAACAGTTAAAGGAGTTTGAACAGAGGTACCTAATACATGTAAAAATAAGCACCTTACACCTTCCTGTTACATGTAAAAATTTGGCTAGGCGGGCTCTGTGGAGTGGAAGGGAAGGAGGCAGGGGAGGCCTCCCCAGTCCCCTCCCTACCCTCCATAACGCCTCCTTTGACTCCTCTCTGAGGCCGCTTTTGCAAACTTGAAGAGGCAGTCGGCACATTCCCTCTGTGCCAGCTGTGAGGGGGTGGGAGCTCGGATTCCTGGGTCTGAGGTGAGAGCGCTGTCTCTGACCTTGGCTGCAGGAATCTGAACTAGGGTGTGGCTATAGCTCCCAGGCTCTGTGTAGGAGCCATGGGATTGCTCCCTCCATATGCCTACTAGATATATATTTGGGGACTTGAAACTGTAGTCTGTTAGATAAGACACAAGGTACAAATATGTGTCCAAGATGCAAAGATGAAGCAGGAGAGGAAAAGAAAAGATGAACCTTTTCTTTAAACCTTGGGTAGGAGGCACATTACGTGAAGATTACATTAAAGGTTTTCTCTGTGATCACAAGAGGTGGAAGCTTTATAAAATAAATGCTGAGGTTTTCCTTTAATTGGCTTTTCATAAGATTGGATCCAGACTTAGTCATACTTAGAGTAGATCAATTGAAATCAATGGGAGTCAGGTTAGCCCTGATGAATGGGACTACTCTAATTATGATTGAATCTGGATCCAACCCATAATATATACATTTAGGGTTGCATCAGACATTAGTCTGCTGAGAGTAGACCCACTGAAATGAATGGGACTTAAGTTGGACTAATATTGGTTACAACCCATAGAAAACACAATTCAGTCTTTCTCCCCAAATGGGGGACCTGCAGCAGCAAAAACTCGAGCTGCGCACAGGGTGCCCTCGTGGGCCCTGATTCTAGTGGATAAAATGCTTTGCTTCTGGACTTCCCTCTGTTGAAAATATTGTGTGTCTTTGTGGTGGCCAGTAACTCACTATCTTTGTTTATTCAGATTGTTGGAAGACGTTCTTTGCTACATTCATGTTGTGGCAAACTCAGTGGAACAAAATGCAGACGCACCCACCGCAAAATTCTGGAGGGCGCTGCTCAATAAGGCCTACGATGTACTTGATAAAGTAAGTTTCTGTTGGTGCCAGTGGCTCCCTTCCAGCTTTGAATGGGACAAGGTTTATTATGGTGGACTTAATATTATGTAATATATTAATTGGTTTTAGGGGCCTGATCAGCTTTTTGTTTCCCAAAATGTTCTAGCCCAAAACTGGTGGGAAACTGACATTTATATGTCACCCCCCAAAAAACACACACACACACACACGCACAGAATACTAATCTGTGTGTGTGTGTGTGTATGTGTGTGTACACATATATGTTAGCTAAGTCTTTTCCCTGATGTTCTTCTAAAATGAAAACAGTCCAAACACTGTGGTGGAACCTACACTTTTTAAAAAAGAAACATGGTACACTTTTTGAAGTGTTGAAGTGGTTTTTAAATGTACAGATTGTGTGTATGTTGTATGTTTTTGCTGTTTTAATTTTTGTATATTGTTTTTAATTGTTTTTAATCCTATGTAAACCGCTCAGAGAGCTTCGGCTATGGGGCGGTATACAAATGTAATAAATAAATAAATAAATAAATAATACACTTTTCTGAAACTGCCTTTGTTTCTAGGTCAATGCCTTAATGCCAACAGAAACTTTTATTCCTGTCATCCGGGGCCTGATGGCCAACCAGTTGCCTTCCGTGAGACGTAAAGCAATGGATCTCTTGAACAATAAGTTGCAGCAACGCACACAATGGCAGCAAACGCAGGTAACCTGCACTTCCGATTGCCTCCGTTTGTGCTATCATAGAAATTGGTTGTCTCCTCATAATACATGTCCTGGTGGGGTAGGGGGTGAGGGGTTGGTATTATTTTATTTAAAATATTTTGATTTTGTATTTTGATTTTTTATCGCTCAGGGAATCTTTAGTAGATATAGTGTAGTTTATAAATTTTGTAAATAAATAAAGGGGATCAAGGACACAGAGGAAAAACATTTCACTGGAAGATGCTCATGTAACTGGCAAAGCACAACTTTGTTTTTTACTTGGAAAGAACAGTGGGGAAAGTTTGGGTAGCCAATCCTGGCTTTAAACAGGGCAAGGTTCTTGAGTATTGCTGAGGCTCGGTGAGTGACCTCAGCCAATCACTCCCTGGGTTTTTTATTTGTTGTTTGAGCAGCAAGATCTCCCTTTTTTTTACTTGGCACCAAAGCCTGAGTGAGTATTAATTTGTACCTCTCATTTTGCATTTCAGGTGGAGCTGCTGTTAGAAATGGTTCCTGATCTCATTGCTGTGGTGCAGCGTAACACGCGGGAGGCTGAGGAGGAACAGGCGGTCAATAGGCAGACAGCTTTGTTCAGCTTGAAGTTGCTCTGCAAGTGTTTTGGCGCAGAAAACCCTGAGCTGTTTGTGGCTGTGCTGAAAACTGCTGTTGATGTGATTTCTGCGGAAGGGAAAGAGGAAAGAAATGTTGCAGGAAGTGCTTTGCTGTGTGCAGCCGAAGTCACCTGTGTGCTGAAAGCGCTGGCGATACCTCAGCTGCCAAGGTATAAGTTTTCAGGCACAATAAATAATCATTCAACTAGGAATTTTGGATCAGTCTTCCCCAACCTAATGTCCTTTGGATGTGTTTGATTGCAACTCCCATTATTTTCTTTCTTTCTTAATTAATTGATTAATTAGATTTGAATACCACCCAACTGGCAAATGCCCTTGGGAGATATACAATCATAAAGCCAAACAACAACATAACCATGAATGAATAAACAAATACATAAAAAGAATAATACAACAATACAAGTATCAAGATAATTAACATTAAAAATAAAAAAATGAAAACATTGACGTGCCAGCAGAAAAATTAATAAAGGAACAGATTAACGGAGAAATGCCCACTGAAAGAGGAAAGTCTTAACCTGGCATCTAAATGTGTACAGTGAAGTCATCAGCCATTGACCACCTCAGAGAAGGCTCTTTCACTGATAGCCACCTGTCATGCCCATGTGCATCACTCTATCTGCTCTCTCCTCCTTGTTCCCGACAACCAATGGTTTGTTTAACCCATGGGCTGTCATTACGTGTGAATTGCCCGCTAGTGATGGCTGAAGCAAGATTTTAACTAGGGACAGATTTAGCCACTTCACCAGCCTTCCCCACCCTGGTACCCTCTGGATGTTTTGGACTACAACTCCCAGAATTCCTGACCATTGGCCATGCTGGCTGGAGCTGATGGGAGTTGGAAGTCCAGAATATCGAGGAGGCACCAAGTTTGGGAAGGCTGCACTACATGGTGCCAACTGGCGTTCCTTAAGCCTGGAGTTTTGCTGAGATGTATTCAGATTTATCATGTGAAAACGCTGTGGGTGGGTGGGTGAGTATTTCCATTGTGCGACTGTGTCTTGTGCATATTTCTGGACTGCCAAGCAGTTCTCGCAAAGCTGCATTTTCCACGATGTAACTGTAGCTGACATTCACTGATGATTTCAGAACATTTATTGTTAATTATTTGCCTGCAATACCATTTCAGACACCCTGCATTGAAACATGTTTGAGTGGAATTGGTGTGAAAACATCCTTTTTGGTTTGTTCTGTTTGTTTTTTACTATGAGGAGGTCTCTTTGGAAACCAGTGGATTAATCTTCAGTAAATATATTACTTCTAGGCTTATGCCAGCATTGCTCAATATACTGAAACACAAAAAGGAGTTGGTCGCCAGTGAAATTTACTTGCTTAGCACAGTGACGGCTCTGTTGAAAATTGTAGAAACGCTGCCACGCTTCCTCAGTCCATATCTACTAGATATCTTGCTGCAGGTGAGTATGTGAGTAGGTCTGAATGTGGATGTGAGGAATTTACAAGTCAGTCAAGCAACAAATTGTCTGAGGAAGCGTCTCTGTGAACTCATCAGGCCTATACATTTACTGCCTATTAGGTGGTCCATTTGGAAAGAATTGCTGTTGAAATGGGACCTTCATCTCACGTTAATCTTCGTGTGACATCTCTGAAAACTACTCTAGCAACGAAGCTTCCACCAAGAGTTCTTCTGCCAGCAGTTGCAAAATGTTACAGTGAAATTGCAAAAGCTTGTAAGGTTAGATGTGTTTCAGTTCTTCACTTAAGTAAATGTGCTTATTACATAGAGGTGTTGTTTTATATTAAATCAAAAAATGGTAATAGATAGGAGTTCAGAAAAGAAGTGGTTTCATGCTTAGGGTATGCAAGGAGGGAGAATTCTACCCGCAAAGCTGTGTTCTTTTTTTACAGGCACTGGCCTCGGTTGACAACTTTCACACTCACCCATGCTCTAGAACCATCTCAGAATTAGAAAACAGTTTCTGTCATTTGATGCTATCTTTAGAGATTAAGAGAGAGGAGAGGAAAGAACATCATCTGAAATAGGAGTGAATATTTCATGATTACTAGTAATGTAAAAAATCCATGCTTCTCAGATTTCATGTTGAGTGTACCTATGCTGACCAAAGCATTTTCCGGTAGGAAAATACTGATCAGGATTATTAAAAGAAAACCCCAAGAATCTTGAAAATATATTTAGAAATAGCTTTTGTCTCCATAGGTGGTAATTTGAATTTACATCTATCAGTTACATAATTTTGTTTTTCTAGAACCATCTGGGTGCAGTTATGGATATTCTGAAGGAGCATATTGTAATTCTGGGAAAAGATCAACTCACTGCCCATCAATCTGAGCTAACAGCATTTTTCATGAAGGCCCTGGATTTCAGAGCTGAACACTCTCAGGTAGTATATGGGAGATCTTTTTGGAGTAGGCATGAATATCTTAGTTCTTTACAAGTTACTGCAGCCTTCCTTCACCTGGTTGCCCACTAGATGTGTTGGGCTGTGATTTTCATAATCTTCAGCCAGCGTGACCAATGTTTATTAATCTCATCAGAGAAATTACTACAATGCTGCACACAGCCTGCTTTAATTCTCATTGACAAATGGGATTTAAGCAGCCCAACTGTATGCAGGATTGTACCCATCAATTCTCTATTTTAGAGTCTTGAATATTGACCAGTTACTGAAAGATAATTGTAAACATAAACAAGAAAATCCCCAAGCACATCCTTAATATTAAGCACACTAAAAACATAGACTATTAAGTAAATATTGTAACTTTGCTGTAAAGCTGTTAACACCAACTGTTTCTTTTAGGATGATTTAGAGGAAATTGGGAAAATCGAGACTCATATTATTATGTGCTTAATCAGCATGGTTATGAAGCTTTCTGAAATGTCTTTCAGACCCCTCTTCTTCAAGGTAGGAGTTTTGACATGCTTCTGTTTTAGCAACTTATGTTTGTTCCAAAAAACTAAGTTTCTCCTCTCTGTTTCAGCTCTTTGATTGGGCCAAAACAGAAGATGCCTCAAAGGATAGGCAGCTGACGTTCTGCCGACTGACAGATTGCATTGCCAAACAGCTAAAAGGACTGTTCACCCTCTTTGCTGGTCATTTAGTGAAGCCTTTTGCTGACATTCTGAACCAGATCAATACTTCCCAAATGGGTAAGTTTCCCATAGCAACAGATGCAAAAAGATATTAAGTTTCTGTGAAATTTAATTACCTATCAATTTGTCTTTATATTTTTCTGGTTTTTAATGTATTGATTTCATAACTTTATGGCAAATCAAAACCCAGGTTTTCTCAGGCCAGAAAGTCAAAATTCTGCAAGCAGAATACATTATAACAATTACACAAACGCTGTGTGTGTTGTTGTCTGAGGCATTGACACCTGTGCTACTGCAAATAAGGTTCTGATGAGGAGTGCAACTTGTCAGGTATTGCCAAATAGTATAAGTAGAGTACCTGCACTCTTATAGGTAGAGGACCTCCCTACGACCATAAATGCTAGAAATTTGTGCCCAGTGGTCACAATAACAACAAAGAGTCTTGTAGCACATTAAAAAAGTATCATCTATGAAATGAACAGTGTCCATGAGAGCTTATGCCATAATAATTATTTTAGGATTGGATCCAACATCTACCTTCCGTAAGAGGGAGGGCTCTGCTCGCAGAAGGTCCCTCCACCTGGTTTTTGGGAATTCCCCCCCCCCCTCCCAATTCATTAGGGTCTTCTGGCTCTCTGTATAACATTTTCATGGGGCTGAATAGGCTGCCATGAACAGAGAGAGCAGAAAAGTCTACCTAAGTCAGTGCAGTTGATCCAGCACAAATCTGCTAAGGAGCCATAAGACTGTTGCAGCAAAAACAAAAAGACTAACACAGCTACCCCCTCTGGAAAGTGGTCACAATAGTTTCAACAAAACTAGTCAAGATCACAGGCCGAATGTTGCCCATTTCTGTATGTTGTATAAATGTCTGCTTTAACCTCAGTGTGTTCTGACATTTTCCTCATTTGAAGCTTGTGCTACTCGCCTCTACCAGGAATGTTACCTTGGAAATGTAAGAGCCTCATTCCTGTCTGTCTCCTTTGTTGTTGTTCTCAATTTGCAGATGAAGCTTCCTTTGACTCTGAGAACAGCATTGAAAAAAGCTGCTTGTTGTTACAGTCCATCCTTGATTGTTTACACAAAATCTTCCTTTTTGATTCCCATCATTTTGTGAGCAAAGAGAGGGCAGAAACATTAATGATGCCGTTGGTCAATCAGGTACTGAGAAACAGATTATGATTTAGCTGTTGACAGCACAGACACTTTTGCTAGACTCCCTTAAGGAATTCATTCCCTTCGTCACATAATGCACTTTCATGGCTGTTTAAACCAGGGGTGGACAACACACAGGTTGCATGCATCCCTCCAGGCCTTGTGTGCGGCCTGCAGTGACACCCCATCCCTCCAATGCGGTGAAAAAAGCAGCAATTTTACTTGAAAAGACGGTGCACACAGAGCACCTGCCTTGTTTGGAAGCAGAATCACGGTCCCAGAAGCAGTGGGGAGGGGAGGGGTGTGACTCAAAGGGGGGCAATGTGGCCCCCTAAACCCCTGATGTTGGGCTTCTTTCCCTTTCCTGCTTCCTTATTTTTCATTATTGTTAAAGCACTGTACCTAATTTAGGCCATGAACTTACTGATTTAGTTCCTTTGCTCATAAAGGAACTTATTTCTCTTCCAAATTAAATACAAGCAATCAGTGCCAATGGATTAGCTGACATGGATTCCAAAGGTGGTGTGTTATAATGTTCTAGTTGTAAAAAGTCCAAACTGAAGATTTGGTGACCAGCATGGAATTTGGGGAAGCTAGCTAGTACAATATTGTAATTGGCTGAAATAAAAATATCCTGTCTTTTCTCATGGTATGTGTGCGGTTGTATTTTTCTAAATAGCTGGAAAACATCCTTGGGGGAGAAGAGAGGTTCCAGGAAAGAGTAGGAATGCACTTGATCCCATGCATAGCTCAGTTTGCAGTTGCAATGGCAGATGACTCTCTGTGGAAGCCCCTGAACTATCAGATTTTGCTGAAGATGCGGCATGAATCACCCAAGGTATGTAGCAGTTTGGTGACTCTTGAAAGAATATCTTATGAAAGCCACTCTGATGGGTCTGAGATGGCAGCTGATTGAGCGTTTAACTTAATGTAAGGCTCATTCTTTGGGAAGAAACAATAGCAGGTTGGTCCCTGTGAATGGAAGGCTGGACTAGACGGACCCTTGGTCTGATCCAGCATACCCTTATGTTCTTAATAGTAATTGGAAAGTGACACTTTTTCAGTAAATGAGAGAGCAGATGGTTGTGTGTCCTGTGTAAGAATTTTATTGGTCAGTCTTTAACAAAGCTGTGCTTCTGAATTTGCATAGGCAGATTTGTGTTTAGCATCTCCTCTAGAGATTGGGTCTCTGAATGCAGGAATGCAGTGTAGAGAAGCCCTGTTGTGATCCTGGCTGTTCCTTTGTTTAGGTTCGATTTGCTGCCCTGTTAGCTTTGCTAGAACTTGCAGAAAAAATCAGAGAGAATTACATGGTGCTACTACCGGAGTCTATTCCCTTCTTAGCTGAGCTTATGGAAGGTAATGTATCACATGCTTTAGTTGTTGTGAGAGCTTTCGCTTTATATTTACTTTCACTGCAAATATTGCTATGCTCCTGTCCTAGCCTTTCTCTATGACAGGATAAGCCAGCTGGAGCCCTTCAGATGTTTTGGGCTACAATTTCCAGAAAATCAGATTGTTGGCCATGCTGGCTGGGACTTACAGTCCAAAACATCCAGAGGGCACCAGGTTGCCTATCCCTGTTCTACGGAGTCCAGGATAGTCCATGAACAACCTGTCCCTAGAGAAAACCCTTGAGAGTTTGGGTTGCTTGCTCAGCAGAAGTGATTGTTAGATTAAAAGAACGCTTCCACAAACGGCACATAAAATGCCCAGAATTGTCTAAAATGGGCTGTGCATTTTGTTTTCACTTAAAAGTGAACCTTTTTTTTCTATCGAGTGGCTTCAGCACATTAAAAGAACTGTAATATGTCATGTTAAATGTTCTGAGTGTAATGTGTTGCTACAGTATCAGATTCAGAAACCTTGGATTCCATGTTAGAAGTTTAATTTGTTGGCAAACATGCATGGGTTTTAAAGATGTTCATGACCAGTCATCTGTGGGTGATGCTAGCATGCTCTTGTCATCCCTTTCAGAATTTGGGCACTGCTTATTAGGACTTAGGTGTGTTATATAGATGGGCCCTTTGCAAGAGAGCAAGTGTCAAGTTAGCCTGCTATAAAACTCATGATACTTAAAACAGTTTTAGTATGTTTGAAATTAAAATAATAGTCTTCCATTTAAAGGCAGACAAACTCTGCAGGATTAATAAATCTAAGTACATTTAGATTTATTTGCTTAGATTTAGATTTATTTAGATTTAGTTGAGGTGGCAGGTTCTTGTTTATGGCAGTCCTTGACACTACAATTGCATTGGGACAGAGGCTTTTGTTGGCCTGGTTGAGCAGCATCCTAACGGACTAGTTTTGATGCAGCAGGCCACTTGCAACCCAGCATATACAGCATGTAGGGCTGCACTGCCATCGCTGGCTAATACCATTAGGATGCTGTACGATTTGTGTCCAATCCTGCCCCTCCCATACTTCTTGTTTAGTTCTTTGCTATGGAATAGGTTTACATGCCACTTCTCGTCAGTCTGACAATGACTTTTGCTAGCATAGCAGTACCTTCCTACTCTACTCTGTAAAGTGGATCAGCTCATAATAGCAGCAGCATTGTGTATATCAAAGTTGCTTTGTGGTACCAATAGCTGCACTATCACCGTACCAAATCTGTGATCAGCAAAGGCCGAATTCCACTGGCATTATAAAAACTGAACTAACTCTGGGTTGTATTGCCTTATGATAGTGATAATTAAATGTAGTACTTTCGTACTGCTTAAATACATTCCTCAGAGGGCCTGATCAGACAACACGCTAAGCCATGGCTAGGCTGCTAACCCTTTTGCAGCAAATGGATAGTGAGCATGTTTAAACTGTGGCTATGTAGCCATCATGTTAGGAATGGTTCACACAGCACGGTAAGCCATAATGTTTAGCTCACAACACTTTAGCATATTGTCTGAACAGGGTCTGTATAACTTGTTTGAAACCTGCTGTAGAAGTTTCCAGCATTAGTGCTAGCCGTACTAATTTAAATGCCGGTGATTTCCTCACCTCCTTAAAGGTAAACACTAAAACACATAAAAGGGGACGGGGAGGTGATACAACCCTGAATTGCTTTTCTTGTCAAGCATTTCAGTTGGTGTGTTTTTCCCCCCCAGATGAATGTGAAGAAGTTGAACATCAGTGCCAGAAGACAATTCAACAGCTTGAAGTCATTCTTGGAGAACCACTGCAGAGCTACTTCTAACCGCCCCAGTCTTTTTAAAGTTTTAGAGCATGACACGTTTATGTCCAGGACCAAGCAGGCACAGCTGTAATGCGGACAGCCACAAGCATGACCTTTTTGCCAGCATGTAAACTTCTTAATTATTTGAACAACTGTGAACATTGTAATGTTGAACAAGAACTTTAATTTGTATAAATGTGCTTCTCTCTAATTTCAAAAGTACACACACACTTAGTCCTCACCTACTCTCGAGGGTGGTCTGCATGTGGGAGCCATGTTCCATGTCTCCATTATACACAAAGCAAACCCTTCTCTATTCCACCTACACTTGCAACTTATAACAGGCAGCTCAAATCATGGCTCTAAACTTGAGAAATAAATCAAACCTTTTCACAGCTAAATAGTTCTTTACGCCCTAGTTGTTGCTAGGAATAGGGTAAAATTGGAGAAGAATCTGTCCCATTCCACATTGATTTAACCCTTGATATTCTTATTCCTCCCAACTGCTACTCCAAAAATATAAGTAGGTCAAGCAGACTATTGCAGTTTGTTTAAAAACATCACCACCACCACAAACTTGATGCTATAGAATGTTGGTTCTATTTTGGAAATCATATTTATTTATTTTTCTATATAGCTTCACAGAAGTCAATTTTTTTATTCTGAACACAGAGTTGTATACAATCCTTTTGGGTAGTTCAGCTGAAAAAAAAATGGATCATATGCCTCTAACCACTTAGCCTCGCCACACAATTATCTGGTAAAACAAACAGGAACTTTTGCATTTTAATCATGTCCATGCACAGAAATACAAGTTTTAGACTTTTCTAAAATACGCAGTGCAACAATTCAGAGGCTCACAGGGCAATCTTATTCCTGTCTACTCAGACATAAACCTCACTGGGTTCAATGGGATTGCAACAAAATATTGGTGTCCCCATGGGAATATCTACTCGAGTGCAACCAGTTCAAAGTCTATATCTTATGTCTTTAGTTAGGATAAATATATTGGTCTTTAATTTCTATAAATGCTCCAAAGGGTGAGAGCCTGAAAAGGTTGGGAACATAAAAGCTCTTGGGGTTCTGTGAGTCCTTCTGTTATCAGCATCGGTGTTGGCTTCATGAAAACCTGCACTTATACAGCTTCCAAAGTCACTATTTGGCCTTAAGCTTAATCTCAGTTGCAACGCTGGTATTTATCTCTTATTATACTGCTGATTGTTAGTGTACATTTATTATACAAGCTACAGTTATTTATTAGCCAGAATACTTCAATTTATTTCTAGGGCAGGTAGAGAGAGGTTTCTGCAAGCAATTGACATCCATTTATTTTTATTATTATAGATCAAGGTTAATGCAGCCCAGTTTTCTCTAGACCAGGGAAAAAGGTCAAGCTTAGTTTTCCAGAAGCAATTTTAAAATAACAGATGGGTGCTACTCCATAGCTACCAACTCCTCACATCCAGCAGTCGAATGTCCCCTGAGATTTCCAGAGTGTTGATCTTGCCAAGATGTTTAAACCGGTGTTTGTACTCCAAAGTATGCACTCCATTGACAGCAATTTTGTACTGATGGGCTTTGCAGAGTATTATCAGCTGAAAGTTAAAAGGGACATCCATAGTCAAACAGAAGACATTCAAGTTGTGGGATACTCCAGATAAGACTACCTCTCTAGCCCACCCAAAGATTAAGGCTGGTCTAGTTTTGACGAATTGCTTACAAAGCTCCAATTCAACCCCCCCCCCCCCACACACACACACACATTTCTTTTTGAGCTGCAATTTTATTTCTAGTCATAAAATATTCAAATAATTTCTGAATATATGACTAAGAATATACATTTTTAAACAATGCGGTCAGGCACACTTGCTTTAGCTGCTTTAAAACTAAAGTCTTATAAGGTGATGCCTTGAAGCTATGCAACCCTCCATTTGTTGCATCCAATGATGGTTATCATCCTTGCAGCCTCAAACAGGATGGGGAATGTGTGGCAAATATCCATAAAGAGTATGCAGCTGCTTCAGCTGCTGTGGCAAAACCTATTGTAGCTAAAACTAAGGCATAAGATCAGGCTGGCAAGAGTCAATACACAAGACTTGTTCATCCCATCTTAGCTTAATGCCTCTGATAATTCCTATGAAAATTGTTCACTGATCCAAGAAAAGTAGCTCTATTTTCTGGAATGTGATCATTGCCAGTTTCATTGGTAACCCATTCCCTTTTCTGTGTCTAGAACAGGCTCCCCCCACAAGAATCTGTAAGGCCAGGTGTAAATGCAGGTTGCTTACCTGTAACTGTAGTTCTTCGAGTGGTCATCTGTGCAGTCACACATATGGGCTCACGCCGACACCGAGCCCGCGTCAGGAAATTTCTCTAGCTGGCTTAGATACTTTTCGGCGGGAACCCCTCCCCCACCGTGCTACTGCGCATGCTCAGGGTTCCCGCTTACCTCAGTTCTCTGAGACCGCGTGGCCTCTAAGCAAAGGTAATTTATACTACAATGCAACAGAATCAATATGAGCCTGCCAGATCACTCTCAAACATCAGAAGCGATGCCAAGAGGGGACGGTGGGAGAGTTGTGTGACTTGCACAGATGACCACTCGAAGAACTACAGCTATAGGTAAGCAACCTGCATTTCTTCTTCGTGGTCTCTGTGCATCACACATATAGGCGAATAACGAGCAGACTTACCGCACAGCTCTCACGTCCAACTTGTAGTGCTTAACAAAAGTAGAAGCATTGGACCACGTTGCGGCTTTACACAGGTCGGGAATTGAAATTCCACACAGGAAAGCGGTAGAAGCAGCCTGGCCTCTTGTAGAATGAGCAGTAACGACCATCAGGGGTTCCTTGCCAACTATTTGGTAGGCTAGTCCAATGGTGTCCACAATCCAGTGTGAAAGGCGTTGTGAGGAAACTGGTAACCCCTTGGCCTTACCGCCATAACAAATAAACAGCTGCCTAGACTTTCTGTAAGACTCGGATCTAGACTTGTAGAAGGCGAGAGCGCGCCAAACATCCAAAGAGTGCAAGGTAGAGCAAAGTGGATCAGATGATGGCTTGAAGAACATCGGAAGAACAATATCCTGATTAATGTGGAAACTGGAAGTAACCTTGGGGGTAAAGGAAGGGCCAGTTCGCAAAACAACTCTGTCACGAAAAAACTGGGTGTAAGGTGGGTCTATGAGTAGCGATGCAAGCTCTGACGCACGTCTGGCTGACGTTATAGCTACTAGAAACACTGTTTTTAATGTCAATAGACGAATATTTGCCGTAGCCATAGGCTCGAAAGGTTTCTTAGTGCTGTCAAAACGACTGATAGACTCCATTGCGGCACTGGAGGACGAGATGGAGGGCATGTATTATGTAGCCCCTTGAGGAAAGCCTTAGCAACAGGGTGAGAAAACACGGAGAAACCATCCACTAAATTGTGGATAACTGATATGGCCGCCAAGTATACTGTAAGCGACGTGGGCTTTAGGCCCGAGTTATGTAGGGAGTAGAGGAATTGAAGTACCCCGGCTATAGGACCTGAGAGAGGGTCGAATCCGTTAACAAGGGCAAACTGTCGAAACTTGTCCCATTTCCTCCTACAGGACAGTCTTGTGGAGGGTTTTCTAGATGCCTCCAGAATGGCCTCGATTTCTGGAGGCAGCGCTAGGCTGTGCCATCGGGCAGGATTCTCCACGCTGTAAGTTTTAGTGACGGAAGGTCCGGGTGACGGATCTTGCCTTTGTCCTTGGACAGGAGATCTGGCGAGGAAGGAAGGCACCAAGTCCGAGCCTTGGCAAGGCGCAGTAGCGGGGCAAACCATGGTTGCCTGGGCCACCATGAGGCGATTAAGATCGCATTTGTGCGAAATTGGATGAGTCTCGCCACCACTTGACCGATGAGGGGAAAGGGTGGAAACATGTAGACCAGGCCCTGGGTCCAATCCCAAGCAAAGGCGTCTCCGAGAGAGAAGACCCCTATCGCAGCCCTTGAACAGAAGGCCCGACATACTGCATTCTGACTCGTAGCAAAGAGGTCGATGTCCGGGGTGCCCCACAGCGCAAACAGGCGCCTCAGCACCTGGGGGGACAGCCGCCACTCGTGTGTGTCTGTGAATGTCCTGCTGAGGGCGTCCGTCCAGACGTTGTCTGTGCCCGCGACATGCAGAGCTGAGAGCTGGATCTGATTTCGAATCGCCCAATGAAGAATGGTCATGGACAGGCTCAGTAGAGCTGGGAAGCGAGTACCCCCCTCCTTGTTCAGGTACCAGACTACTGAGGTGTTGTCTGAAAGTATTTGTATGTGATGTCCTTTGAGATGGGTCTGAAAGGTTCATAGTGCTTTCTGCACTGCCAGAAGCTCTAGCATATTTATGTGTAGGCACTTTTCCAAGGGTGACCACCTCTCCTGGATCACTAGTCTGCCACAATGTGCTCCCCAACCTTGCAGGGAGGCATCTGTGGTGACCCTTCTGGACAGGGCACGGCTTCGGAACAGCATGCCCTGCGAGATGTTGCTGAGTGTCGACCACCAAAGGAGGGATGCTCGGACCGATGAAGGGATGGTGAGCACAGTCTTGTGAGGGTTCCTGGTGGGATTGAAACCTTGTAGAAGAAGCTGCTGAAGAGGGCGCATGTGGAGTCTTGCCCAGCGAACTACTGTGATCGATGCTGCCATGAGGCCCAACAGTCTCAGAATAAGATGGGCTGATGCCCTGTGGTTGTGACGCAATTGGCGAGAGAGGTCTCGGAGGACAAGTGCTCTGTCCAAAGGGAGGAAGGCTGTCGCTATTGTCGAGTTCAAAAGTACGCCGATGAATTGTATAGCCTGAGATGGTTGAAAAATTGACTTTTCTGTGTTTATTTGCAGGCCCAGCGAGCGGAGGATGTCGGTCACCAGAGTGACATCTCTGACGGCTTGTGACCTGGACGGGGATACTATTAGCCAGTCATCCAGGTACGGATATAACTCCACGTTTAGGGAGCGCAGGTGAGCGCACACTGCAGCCATGCACTTTGTGAAGATCTTTAGGCCAAACGGGAGGACGGAGAACTGAAAAATGCAGTGCCCTATGATGAAACGTAGAAACCTGCGATGTGAGGGGTGGATTGCAATATGAAAGTAAGCGTCTTTTAAATCGATTAGGGTAAACCACTGACCCTTGCGCAATAGTGGTAGGATACGCGCGAGTGTGACCATACGGAATTTCTTTGTTTTAATCAATTTGTTTAGGCGCCTGACATCCATAATAGGGTGAAGATCCCCATCTCTTTTTGGTACCGTAAAGTAACGAGAATAGAATCCCATGCGTAGCTGTGATCGTGGGACTCTCGTGATTGCCCCTTTCTGTAGTAGAGATCTGGACTCCTGGGTCAAAGCTGGTGACGGAGTAGTTATCCTTACGGTGCCAACAGGAGGGAGGTCTTGAAACTCTATGCGGTAGCCTGTGGTAACAATGTCCAAAATCCAGCGGTCCGTTGTGATAGCCGCCCAATTTTGGTGACAACTGCTCAGGATATTGGCGAATGACATGCGATTCGGCGGAATGAATTCAAAGACGACGTTTTTGCGTGCCGTGACCTTCGCCGTATGGATTGTATCCATCGTTGTATCAGTGGTTGAATTGAAGAGGGCGACAAAGCAATGCCGGGGCCGACAAAGTTGGAGATGTCGGAGCGGACATCGGTAGCGACGCGGACGGCAGCGGCGCCGGTACCGAGACGGTCGATGTCGAAATCCCTTTTGATGCTGCCGACAGCTTTTCCTTCTTCTGCCGGAGTTTGGGCTTTAACTTCTTAGATTTTTTGGACTCCTCGAGAGGAGGTTTTGCAGATGTCTTATGTTGTTTCTTAGCTGCACTCCTAACAGGGGGTGAGTTAGTCGGTGCTGGGCTTGAGCGACTTACAAGTAAAGACTCGCGCTCCCCAGAAGTAGAGGCAGCTGGCTCCATGTTGAGAAGTTGAGGGGAGTCTACTGCTGCTAGGGCCTTTTTCCAGAGCAGGCTTCTCAAGCGGTCTGCCCGATTTTGCCGCGTTTGCCTTGAAAAACTCATACAATGCGAGCATGCATCCACTATATGGGCTTCCCCCAAACAAATTAAACACAAAGAGTGGCCATCGTTGAGGGCGAGTTTTGCCCGGCAACGTGAGCAGGTTTTGAAAAGCGCGGTCTGCGCCATAAGACGGAGCAAGCTGTGCAGACCGAAAAACTGACTATCTAAATTATTATTATTATTATTATTATTATTATTATTATTATTATTTATATATATAACTGTTAACAATCGTAAACTAAAAACAATCTAAGCTAGCTAACTCTAACTATCTTTTGAATTAGGAAGAAAATACGACCGGAAAAAAAGGAACGAAGTCTCCCGCGAGGCGATCAGCGCAGCGGTCGAAGAAGAACTGAGCTAAGTGGGAACCCTGAGCATGCGCAGTAGCACGGTGGAGGAGGGGTTCCCACCAAAAAGTATCTAAGCTAGCTAGAGAAGTTTCCCGACGCGGGCTTGGTGTCGGCGCGAGCCCATATGTGTGATGCACAGAGACCACGAAGAAGAACATGTGGTTGCACACGAGTTTTCCCATCACCAGATGGTAGTTCTTCCCCTCATCCCACATCCGTTTTCACACACACCCCAGCAAATGTCTGCATGAAGAACACTTGGTGGAACACTAGCCTACTTTAGGTACTCACCTCAAAGTACATTCCTGGACTGAAAGGAAAATGAGAAATCTGCCTTTCTTCTTCTCCCCAACAGTCAGACAGGTAGGAATTTCTCACAAAAGCTATATCTTTTATTCGGGAGTTCAGGTGCAGAGCAATATCATTTGAGTCGCTGGGTTTAAGGTTAACTGCAAAGCTGCAAATAAAATGGTAATGTTAGTCAAGTTGGTATTATCATATTCAGCCAGCTATGCTGGGAGTAGCAGTTCCTGAACAGTAAAAGAACTCACCAGGTTACAGTACTCATTTTTTTTTCTTTTAGGAAGTCAAATATCGTTAAGGTTTACAAGTTCTAGGCTATTTTTTAAAAAAATTCCTCACCCTTCCCCAACCTGTTGCCTTACGATTCCCATCAACCCTAGCTAGCATGGCAAACAGTCAGGAATTCTGGGAGTTATATTGCAAAACATCTGGAAAGCACCCAGTTGGTGAAGACTGCTGTAGGTACTCTTTCCATTTAGCTTCCAAGTCTTCTGTCTCCTACTGTCCCCAATAAGCCCTTTTTTGTTGTTCCTTTGTACAAACTGAACTGTTTGCAGAAATTTTGCTCTCCAGCATAAAGCCTGTTTGTGAACATTCCATAACATCACAGCAATTCAAAAACTGATGACGGGGAAGAGCTTGACAGTTTCGGCAGAAAGCTTACACACACTTACTAGGGTGTAAGCCCTATCGAACACAGTGGGATTTACCTCTGAAGAAACATGTTTAAGATTGTGCTAGTAGTGTATTATAGACATACCTCAACACCAAGACAGCAACATGTAAAATATTCTAACAAAGGTTATGAGCACTATTCTAATTTACTGACCTATTTGCTTTTTCCTTGACTTCTCCTTTAGTAACAATTGTTCGCCCAGGCTCAAGAGAAGAATTAAGTCGTGCAATGTAAGGAACTACCTGAAAAAATAAGCATGCACAGAGTTAATTATACTGAAGAGATTAATAGGCTGTACTTCTGAGGGTATGGAGATATTGTTGACATTTACTGATTTATTTACACTTCCCTCAGTTTATTCCATGTTGGACAACCCTTACTTACTTTGACAACACATTAATCTATTTAACTATTTCTAAGCTTTCTCATTCCCTGTGTTTTTTTTAATGTACTTTCCCATGAGGTAATTTAAACTTGGTGGCAGTTACACTTGCCTCAGCTCCAGGTTGGGTTCCTGCAGTGCATATGTAAAGAATTATGCCTAGTGAGGAACCCCAGCCAGTCTGGGCTCCCCAGCACATAACCTGACGTGGTTAAAGAGATATGCATCTGCCATTCATACTGTATGTAATTACTGCGAAAAATGGCAGTGTAACAGTGCTGTAGCCATAGCAACATGAGTAAAGCAACGCAAGAGACTATCTGAAGAGTCAAGATACACGCAATACATTTATTTCCGCTCGTCCGTGTGCTTGTTGATACCCTGGAAAATTCTGGAAGAACGGAGAGGCAAGATTTCCCTTTTCACTGAAGTGTTATGCTTCAGTGAAACAAGCATAACGCCATATATTTTGTATTGATTTCTATCAGTGCTTATTAGGCAGGTATCTGTGTATACCTGTAACTAAAAGGTGATTTGCATCTATTGTTGCAAAAAGTGAACAGCAATCTAATGCTTCTTTAACTGAAAGTATAATCCAGTTGCTTATCTGAATCAATGGGACATAATGGCAACTAAGTCTGTGGATCAGAGACAGTATTCATTCTTTCACTTTTCAGCAATGTGAAGAAATTTCAAGATAAGACCAGGCTTACAAACACTCTAAATCACAGGTTCCCAATGTGGTACCCCCATGGCACCCACAAATGTGTGTGTGTTTTATTTATATTTCAGTTTTTTAAAATATACATACATGGATTTTTACGAAATGAATACACATTTCTAACAATTCTATATGGCTGCAACAAAAATGGACCAAATATCCAAATAGGTATCCATTTGAAAGTGATGTCTAAATGCCACCCTTTCAAATATTGAAAGTGTTGTAAGGTCAATTCATTGCATTATAGAAGGTGATATTACACTGTTGTAATATCAATCTTTTAGCTGTCAAAAGGGTGCAGAGAATCTATTTACAATAACAATTTGTTAATATTTTATGAAGCAGGTAAATAATTTAAAAGAATGTAGGTCAGTGAATATTAAAGACTGTTCCAGCACAAGATTTTTCTGTGTAATAACCTCCCTGCAAAAAAAGTAATTACTGGACACTGCCAAAACATATGTTTAAAAGAAGCATTAGCTGTATTGCACTGTTAGCAATTTATTTATTTATTTATTACATTTGTATACTGCCCCATAGCCGAAGCTCTCTGGGCGGTTTACATAGGATTAAGAACAATTAAAAACAATATACAAAAATTAAAACAGCAAAAACATACAACATACTCACAATCTATACATTTAAAAACCACATCAACACTTCAAAAACTACAAAAACAAAACAAAAACAAAACAAAACAAACCCAGGCTCCTCAGATATTGCCAAATGCCTGAGAGAAGAGGAAAGTCTTGACCTGGTGCCGAAAAGATAACAATCTCTTATTAAAGAGACATTGCAGTGTTCAATAGACACGAAGCAAAAGGTTTTGCTGAATAAAACACAGGCTAAGATCGACAAACATGAAAGCGGCAATCCACTGATTAGGCATTTGTGGTGGTGCCCACAGGAGTATCTCCTATTCCCAAAGAAGTTGGGGACCCCTGCCCTAGATCTCTCTGAAAGCAGGTATGGCCCTTTATTCAAAAAACTGTCCCAATTTATACGTTTTGCTCATACAATGACGCTGCAATCCTATGTCCACTAACTTGGGAGTATGACCCACTGAATTCAATGGGAGTTTCTTTTAAGTAGACATGAAGAATGACTTGTCAGTCCTCTGATATTTCCCTAAATGTGCTCTGAGAATGTGTGCATAGAAGAATTGAAGATATGGGCGTCACTTTTTAAAGGGTTGTTTATTTTTAAATGACAATTTAAAGCAATGCCCATCCATATTTCAAGTTATAAGCAGTATCAAAAAAAAATCTGAATACAACCAAGACAAATGTTTCATGTCAGGTACTATCAGATACTAGAACTCACTGGGGCAGTTCACATAACATACTAACCCACACTCAGTGGTAGAGTGTGAGTTGTTTTGAACTGTGGGTTAGCATGTTGTCTGAATGCAGCCAGGGTGGTGGCTTGTTAACCATGCAGCATGGCTTATTTTTCTCGAGCAAGCCACCTTGAGAACCCATGGTTTGTTGTCAGGTTGTTCAGAGTGTTTAACAAGTCATCCTGGCTGTGTTCAGACAACACGCTAACCCATGGTTCAGCAAACAACCCATAGTTCAGAACAACTCACACTCAACCACTGAGTGTGGGTTAGCATGCTGTATATACAGCTCCTGACGTATTGCATGAACTTCTTGTACTCATGTGCAATCCCTTCAGAAACCCCACAACCTCCTTCTAACTAGAAAATCCCACAACCTTGGACATTTTCTTGCTACTTCATTACAGACTTAAGTATATTTGTATTGTAAATAAGCAGTTCTCAAAAACAGAACTGTAAAGTATCTATGTACTTACACAAAATGGAATGCCTGTAGTAAATACACTAGCTAGTGCAAACTAGGAATGCCCTGTTCCATAGCACTGCAATAGGAAGCTTCTTGTTTGCCAGCAGAATGAGTCTCTGAAGAGAGCTGACAAACCGCAAGTCCACTGTGCCTTTTAAACCTGACTTACAATTCTAGTTTCTATCCCCTATTTTTAATATGAAAAATATGGGAGGTTTATACTGAGCACTAAAATATCACACAGGAAAGTTCAACAGTGTTCATTTCCTTGATAGTTGTAAACTGTACATGAAACATAACATTTAGAAAGATACTTACGAACTGTGAACTATCAGGTGTTTCTTCCTGTTGAAAAAGAAAAAGGCAGACTTAACTACAATATAAAAAAATACAGTGGCCAACCCAGCCAGAGAGTAAGAATACATACATTTCCTGTGCTTTGCTTTGTTGCCCCTAGCAAGGATGGCTGAGAGCCTTGCAAAGACTGCAGAGAAAAGATAGATTGAAAAATCAACACTCACAGGTCATAAAAACCCATCTCAATGAACTGTGAAATCTGAGTATCTGACTGCTAACATTTCACTAGTGAACTGTAAGAATAATGGTTCCCTGCTGCTTTAAAAGCTTACAATTAGCAAGGCAGAGATGATTTAGTAGAGGCAAGAAGCAAGTTTCTTTATAGAGGTGAAAGAGAACCGTGAGGCACAATATCACATGGGGTGCACAATGGAGTAACTAAAGCATTGCAAGGATATCTGTAATTTCAGTGGTCTATTAATTTACTTGGAAAAGCAGGATTGATTGCTCATGAAGTAATTGCACCAGGACATTATGCTGACAACAGCATCTGCCTAATGTCAGTACTTATAGAAATAAAACATTCCTCACTGCCAAAAGGTATCAGGCGCTCCTTGCCTAAGCCACAACCTGCTGCTACAGACAGTATGTCATCCAGTGTTACTGACTGGAAGGGAAGGAGGCAATCCTGGTCCTTACTATTCCCATATCAGCACAATAGTATAAGTAGAAAATGCCTATTAGATATGTTGTGAACAATCCCAAAATAAATTACTGCTTTATGTAATAACTTACCTTATTTGAAACAAATCCAATCATATTGGCATGCACTTTTCCATATATCCCGAGTGTGTCTATATTTGCAAGGTTAATTCTATGCTTATACAGCAACATGTGCTTTCCATTTACAGACACCTACAAAAAAGGAGCAAACACATACGCAAGGATTTTGAGGGGAAAGTGCTTCACACTCCCGACTTACCAATGGGATCCCCAGGGAGTAAAGGGTGAACTTGATTCTTGGGGGTGTCTTTATCCTAATCCACCCCTCTTTTTCAAAGAAAAGTGTGCCCAATTGGGAAGAAAAAGTATGATGCCACACACTTTTCTATGTTACTTTTTGATTCCCCCAACATTGTCCTTGTACTTGATGTTTTCAACTACTTTTCCCATTCTGTCAACGTCTTGGTATGTTTCATCCCTGCTCTCTTCAGCCCTTTTTTAAAAAAAAATCTTCCTGGTGCTATAACAGTATTGGGAAAGACTGACTTTAAAAAAAAAAGCTGGTGACCTAAAGGGAGTAGTGATCAGAGGGGGGAGGGCTGGGCAGACAAGACAGGTTCTGCCATGCAGGACCCTGGGGTACTGCGTGGAGGACAGAGATGGAAGGAGGGGGGGAAACAAGCCACAGCAAGCCCAATCTTCTGGTGCGCACAAACCATGCACCGTGGGTTGTTTGTAGAACAAGCGTAGCCTCTCATCCACGATGGGCTGGAGTGTCGTGTGAACACTCCCATTTTGACCTATGTCATTCCACACAGGGAAGCCATGTGCCTTACTCTGTCAAGAAACAGTAAAACCATCTTTTTTTCTGTAAGGTTTTACGACCGTAGAACTCCACTGCCATCATATATTTTAATTCACCACAAACAGTACACCATTTTGAAGCAAGCTAACCAGCAGTGACTGTAAAAAACACTGATCCAGAAACACTCATTTGAAAGAATGCAATCCCGGCAAAGTTAAGAACTTTTAAGTCCCATTGATTGCAATGGGAGTATTAACCCCATGTTTAACTTCTTGCTATTGCGATGAATGGGACTTCAATGCTTAATTTTGGCTGGATTGCACTCACTGAACTTGTTGGCATGACAGACTGCCTGAGCAAGTAATTAACTCCCAGCAACTCACCTGGAATTTATCATGCAGAACCATAAAGACAATCTCAAATGGCTTCCCTTTTTTGAAAGGCATCTCATAAGTGATCTCTTCTGAGCCCCATTGTTCACTCTGCAGGGTATTGCAAACAATGCAACCAGATTTTTTGAACCGGGGGTTGAAATGGAAGGCTACATCAGCACGAGGTTTTGTGCTACTGCCACACTGGAAGTCTACTTGGAACCTGGCAATAAATTGAGACATAGCGGTCAAATGCAGCCCGCCCAGAAGCAGCACCAATCCACCACCTAGGACAGGAGAGAGCAACTTTATCATTGCTATCTGTGAGATTGGCATGCTTACTCCGCATTTCATGTCTGCTATATGAACCCAGAACTCAGTAGGAGCCCCCAACCCCTAGCCTGGCTCATGCTCAATAATCACATTGGCAAAGGGCTTAGGCATAGCTTGGTCATTATGGACCCATAGCTGAAGATGCTTAATTGTATTCAGTGAGGTGGAAGCACACGCCTCAACTCCACTGCTTCCCATCAATGAAGATGACCAAGTGTTATCCATGAAACCGCTGAAACACAGAAAGGATCTTCAGAGCCTCTATTACAAGGATGGGCAACTTATGGCCTACAAATCCCATCAGACCTAGCCAGCAAACCAATGGTGAGGGATGATAAGAGTTGTAGGCTAAAGAATCTGGAGGGCCACAAATTGCCCATCCCTGCTATATGGAGTCTTACTTACAAACATAACGAAGTCCACTATTTAAAAGTGGAGTGTGCTCATGGCTATGGATAGTCTAGATCCACGTTTTCAAAGATCTAGCTACCATATTGAAACACTATATGTCTGTCTGTCTCTCTCTCTCTTACACACACACAAACACACACACACCAAATAAACAACCATATTTTAACGGTCTTTAAGTTTTGTGAACTGCCCTTAGAGTTTTGGCTATGGGACAGTATAGCCATATAATAAATGAATAAATTACATGAACCTCTTCCATATTGATTCATTTCATCATTATGTGCATGTCCTGTTCAGATTTTAAACAGAAATTAGAGTGAAATGGTCCCTTGAAAAACCAATACTTTCCACCAATCCTTCCCAAGCTAAAAGGTATTTGAAATTAAGTCTATGGACTGATTTCACAACACAACCACTTCCATCAGAAAACCTATGAACTGATTAGAATCAACAACTAATAAAGTAGTCAGTCTTTCCAATAATTATAAAACTTCTCAAAAGCCCTAATTCCAAAAAGGAAGGATGTAGCCATTTGAATCAGTGCATACTGCTTGCTTTTTTGCACGATTGCTGGCAACATCACTTACAAACATCTAATTTAATCTCTTACCTCTCTGCATCTTCTGGAACTATCCCACGTATTACAACAAGCTCTCCAGGCAAAAGACCACCAATGATAGTCTCAGTGTATGGGATATTCTATAAAGCAAAGGGGAAATGGAATTACTATGCCTCATGCTTGAGGGGAAAAGTGAGTTTTATGCATAATATATCTGTATTCTTAATAGGGCTGTGCAAGCCTCGGACCTCGGATATTCAAATCTGAGGCACGGAGGCCATTTGATGGTGGATCCACCATTTTATGATGGATCCACCATTTTCTCACATAGCTGTAGGCCCCGGTACAGCCTACAACTCCCAGCATGCAATGCTTGGGAGCGTTGGACTTACTGGGGCCCAGGAACAGAGGGGCAGACGTGTACACACCGCCATTGCTCGCTCCTCAACACGATCACATCCTTCTTCCCAGCTGGCATGATTGGCCTCTTTCTTCCCAGATGGTGCAATCTTGCGATGCCAGGTAAAAGGACGTGATCATGCCCAGGAGAGAGCAGTGGTGGCAGCCTACAGCTATGCGAGAAAATGGCGGACCCATCATAAAATGGCGGATCCATCATAAAAAGGTGGATCTACTGTGAGATGGGCTCCGTGTCTCAGATTCGAATATCTGAGATCTGAGGCTTGCACAGCCCTAACTCATAATGCTTCATATGTTTGATTAACCCTAGAAGCAATAGATTACACTATGATAGGATGACCATGCTAACTGGGAGGTGATGGGAATAGTAGTCCACCAGGTTGTACACCACAGAATTACACTCATCTCTTGCATTACTGCAAAGCTTCTTCATTCCTTTCCTGGTCAGTTGCATGCTGTACTGGTTTGGGGAGGAAAAGCCTTAGATTTTGTATAGAGAGTCCATCCTTCCTCCCAGAGACTCAATGTAGCATACATGATACTCTTTCACCACTTTTATCCTCCTCATAACCCTGTGAGGTGGGTTAGGCTGAGAGATGACTGGCCCAAGATCACACAGTACGCTTCCTGGCTGAATGGAGATTTCGATCTAGATCTTCCCAGTTCTAGTCTGAAACTCTAACCTCTACACAACAACGGCTCACATCGATTGTGATGCAACTATCACATACACTAGAGAATCCCAAGCCTGTGCCAATATATCTGTGCAATTTCTCATTGAAAATCTTTAGCCAGTATCTGTGAATCAGGCTATACAAGACTGAATTCAGAGAAAGCCAAGTAGGGCTTGCCTTCCCCACCCTGGTGTCTGCCAGATGATTTGAACTTCAACTCCCATCAGCCCTTGTGCCCAATGGTCACGAGTGCAGGAGGCCACCAAGTTGGGGAAGTGCTGATGTAGAACTGCTCTTCTTGTGCTGTTACTGCAAACCACCAAAACGAAAGGGTTGTGGTTATATGGCAAGAACTGGCAATGTGTGGCTGCACACACTTGGCTTGTCATGGGGAGCATCCTTCAAGCAATTGGCTTTAACATAGTCAACAAACAGCTACTTTCTTGTATAAACTAAGCCTATGTGGATCAAGTCACCAGTATAGGAAAGGGTCCAGATAGGTGCATTATCCATGTGCCACATGGGCCTGGGGCCTGGAGATGTGCAATCAATCCAGCCAGGATTCATAAACTACACCTACGCTCCTTTCTTCTCTCAAAGGATGGACATAGACCCCCTAATGTTGCTCTATACTTCTCTAGTTCCTTGCAGGCTGCAATCCCAAATGCCAGGAAGTAAGCCCCAAAATGGGGCTTACTTCTGAATAAACTTACATAGGATTGCAGTGCCAGGCTCTCCCCATCAGGGTTACCTTCTTTCCTTCTCCTCCTCTCCTCAGTCAATCTCAAGGGAAACGTTTTGAGTTTCTCTACGCCACATTTCTACCGCCTTTTTTTCCCTTTCTCCAGCCTAATTTTTAAAATTATCAGTTCACTAACTGAACATGCCCAAAAGCTTTCTTAAGATGCAAAGAAATCAAGGAAAAAGAGATAGCTACCAGGTTCTTGACTGTCCTCTGAAGATTGTCCAAGGATATCATTTTCTGTCCCCTTATCTTCGGAAGTGTTTAGGCTCTACAGGACTCACAACATGCGCCTTCGTAACAAGACTGCAAACAAAACCTGAAACACATTGAAACATTTTCAAATATTTCTTGAACAATAGTGAAAATCTGTCCACTCAGCGGGCCTATTCAGACAACACATTAAGCAATGGTTAGGCTGCTAACTCTTTTGCAACAAATGGTTAATGAGCATGTTTGAACTGTGGTTATATAGCCACCATGGTTAGGAATAGTTCACACAATACGCTAAGTCATGGTTCACACAACTATAACTAAATTTACATAAAATTCCAGACAGTTAAAAAGAATCTCCACAAGTCAGCAGAATTCATGCAACTCGGGAAAAGCCAGTCCACTACAGAAGCCATGGATTGGTTTTTAGAAATCCAAATCATTTGATTCTGTTGGTAATTTCTCCAAAATCCCTAGCCATGTTAGTTTGATACAATGATATCTTTAAAAGCCACAAAATAGTCATTATAGTAATGCAGGTTCTTAATTTTTGATGGATTTGGAGTAATCTTTATTGTCAGGTCAACATAAACATACAAAAAATGTTTTTCCAAAACACCACAAATTATAATGAACATTTTAACATTACAATCCTGTGCACAGTTGCATACTTCTGAGAAATGTTATATATCTAGCTGAGCTGATTTTTGGGAATTTGTGATAATGCAGTTGAGAAATAGCGAAGCAAATGCAGATTATTCAGAATGAAAGTGAAAAATACCTAAGCATGTTTACCCTGAAGCAAGTCCCACTGAGTTTGTAATGCTCACATCCTCCAAATTATATGAGCGTATGATTACAACTGTCCATGCAGTCTGCAGAATTTTGCGCACCACAACACATCTGTGCATCAGTCTTAAGAATGTCACCTTGAATATTTTCTAGCATCACCATCCTTTAGCGTAACATTGACAACTTCACATGACTTGTCAGGAAAGCCCCTCTGCCCTAATTCTATAATGATTTCCTCATCTTGAAACATTGGCGAGCATTCTCACAAGTAGGTTAACAAGAAGGGTGACCATATGAAAAGGAGGACAGGCTCCTGTATCTTTAACAGATGTATAGAAAAGGTAATTTCAGCAGGTGGCATTTGTATGCATGCAGCACCTCGTGAAATTCTCTCTCTGTCACACCAGTTAAAGCTGCAAGAGCCCTGCTCTAGCTACATATACTAGAATGCCCAGATTCAAAAGAGGGCAGGGCCCCTGTAGCTTTAACTGGTGTGATGAAGAGGGAATTTCACCAGGTGCTGCATGCATACAAATAACACCTACTGAAATTCTTTTTTCTATACAACTGTTAAAGATACAGGAGCCCCATCCTCTTTTCCATATGGTCACCCTAGGTTAACCGTTTTTTAAAAGCCCTGATAATGCCATCGAACAGGTCTACCAATTCTGAAAGATGACTGAGCAGCAACAAGGTATGGCACCAGATTCACCAAGGTAGGTATAAATTTGTGTATCAAGTTTACCAGCCCTAAATACACACACACTTTTTTCTTAATGAGTAGACATAGTGCCCAGAAAATGTTTTTCCACCTACAGCTGAAATCCTCAATTCTTTCCCTGGCTCCATCCATTGTTATAATGGTCCATGGATGTGGTTAATATGGGAGGTGAGCTTCCAGTCCATTCTTACGTTCTGCTCTTGAGTTAACACACACGAAATTCACATACTTCAAAACTGGGTTCTTTATTACTACAGTATAAGGGAAAACACTACCTTCTGAAAACCTACATAGCATACTGCCTCAGCTCCAAGACCTGCACTGAGAGGGCCAGGCCAACCAGGCCTCCAAGAAGAATCTTTCAATCTTTCAATCTTTCTTAATGCTATATAGACACACATTACAACTGTCTCTAAAAAAACTGCACTATTAATTACTACAGTCAACTTCACCCATATCGCACACCCCTGCACTTCCCTAAAACACATACCAGGACACTGGATAACATTGCAGGGTTGCTAACTCCATCACCACCCCGTCCCACTGACCCTTCAGAAGAAATGGGTATAGTACTGTGCTACTTTGCTGGGCTGGTGTAACTCTCTGAGCCAGTCACCTTCTGCAATATGGGGATAATAATTATGGGCTGTATCTCCACAAACTAGCAAGGTATTGTTCAAGGTTTACCAACTCAAGTAAAAAACAACAACACAAGCATTTATTTATTTTCAAGTAAGAACTGCGTTAGAAAGATCACTGACTCCGGTTTGGAGCAGACACACAACTGCCCAATTACAGCTAAAGGGTACAATTCTAAACCCACTTACCTGGGGGTACGCCGCTTTGTATTCAATGGGACTTAACCTCTGATGGCATAGGACTGTACCGGTAGTTTCACTGAAATCCTCGGGACTTCTGAGTTAACTTCGATAGGATTTCGCGCACTATCAGTAACATTTTAAAATATTCGTTTTATTTTATTAAATGCTACGCAATGCCTATCCTGGCTTCTTGAGCCTCTCATTCCTACAGACTCAAAAGGAGATAATTCAGTCTTTCTCTGCATTAAAGCTTTGTTTCGCCTTTTTTAAAAAAAATCTCTCCTGCTTCTCATAGAGAAATGCTCTTGGTCTCCTTAAAGCAGACTTAACGGCGGGGGAGATTGTGCGTATTCCACTTACCTTCAAGCGGGAACCAAATTAAACATCAGACTCCATCTAAAATCCACGGCGCTCTCTTTCGATTCCTTACGTTATTGATTCTACTTGTGCAGTTTAAAATGGTTCCTCGGGATTCTTGTGTTTCCTGGTTCACACGCACCAACATAATGACATCATCTCATACGGTCAGCTCCTCCTTCGCTTAAAGGCGCTGTGTCTGAGTAGACCTCTGGTAACACGTTGCTGTCTTTACTAAGTGGTTGAGGGCGCGACCTGGTGAACGTTTGGCTCGGGGATGCTGGCAGCTGTAGGACTTTTTTCTGTCTAAACATCCCTAGGATTAAACCCTTAAGCAGATAGCAAAGACAGCAATATGTCACAAAAGATCTAATCAACAAAATTATTGGTCTCTTTTAAGAGAAAGGCAACTAAGAAATTCAATAAAATAAAATAAAAATAGCAATAAGGCATGTTTGTGTCATTATGATGCCTCAAAGATAAAACTGAAGAGGTGGAGGGGGGTAACATATCCAAAATGCATGTGCTAAACTTCAGGTCTTGAAGGCAATGGTTTATGGGATAATATTCCATCACATCACATAATGGGCTTATGTAGAAAAAGTTTCTTATTCCTGATCATGCGCTGCCAATGTACAGCATCCTCTGTTATACTGGTACTTTCCCATTTATATCTGTACTCCCCCAATAAGCATCATTCCTGAATTTCAATAGTCCCTTTAAATAGGCATTGGTGTCATGGATTCAGCTTTACAGAGCTGCCTCTTTCCCCTTATTATTGGTTACAGGGTTGGGACTGACAGGGCAGGGCAGCTCCTCCCCTGCCGCCGGGAAAATCCAGCTTCTCCAAATAACTTTTTTTGAGGGGGAGGGGAATTTGTTTGACCTTCCACAGTGGGGTAGATGGTATCAATTGCCCTCACGGTGAATGGTGTACTGGCGCATTTGTGCACTAATGGTATACTGGCAAAGTGGCATACCAATGTACAAAGATGCTGAACGGTGACATGGCCATCCAAGCGTCATCACCACACCCCCCAACACTCACCTACACCAAAGTGCATCATAGTGCAAATGTAGGAATACATGGCCATATGATGGCCGAAACATGCCGCAGCTTTGAAAAATACTGCATTTTCTCTGATCCAGTTCCAGACAATCGTTTCCCCCTGGCAGTCTGGACAGTTGATGTTCTTCTCCTGCACTTCAGTTAGGGTTGTGTATACCAGGGCTGAGCAGAACACACATCATGATCTACTAATAATCTTTGGATAGGTTGCAGTAGTTTGACAAAAGTTTCTGGTTCCTTACTGCTTAACAATAGGAACATAGTTTGAGGGGAAACTAATTGTGAATTTTTGTTTAAAGGGACTTTACATCTTCTATACATAGAATGGTGTCTGCCATCTTGTCCTTCACCTCAAGCAGCAAAATATTCACTGTTTGTCCTATTCATTGAAACATAATGGCCTAGTTCACATGTAATGACAACCCAGAGTATTGGTTGAGCATGCATTGGCGTTGAATCGTGGGGTGCTGTTACATAGGAACTCTGCACCATGGGTTGTTAACCATAAACAACTCCGAAAGAGAACCCATGTTTTGTTGTTAGGTTGTGAACACTGGGTTGTTGTTGGTTAACAACCCATAGTTAAATCATAGTACAGGCTTGTCACATAACAACAACCCACAATTCAATGACAACCCGTACTTAGCCCGTACTCTAGGTTGCCATTACATACAAACCTGGTCAAGTCTAGATTTCTAAAACACCAAGGATTAAATCATTGCATTACTACAGTTCATCAGTAGATGGAGTGAGCCTGCTTTATTTTGAGCTTAAAGCCCATACTTCTCATGCTTACTCAGAAGTATGTTTCAGCTCCCAAATAAACATGTTCAGAATACCAGCTCTATTTATTAGATACCATGTCCTGTGACATAAAGACAAAGAATCAGTTCAGTTAAAACATGCACAGACTAATATTTAAATCAGGCATATCTATTTTGTTTTATAGTATAAAGCCATATATAATCAAGTGATTAATTTACCAGAAAATGCATGGTTTTGTAATCACTATGCTTGGTAGAAGGAGGTTAATGACTACTTTGAGTCTTCACACTTTTAATTCCCTGTTAACCATTCTGATGTCATAGCTACGTTTTGAGTAGCAAGTGATGTGGTGGAAGTATAGAGCATTACAAAAACATTGTATTCATGCCATTTCTTATATTGCAGTTTTTCAGTGAAAGAAATGATCAAAAACAGCATAATGAAGAAAAGGTATTCTTGATCTATTAACATGGCAGGTAAAACAATACTGATACCTAGGAGTGGGTTATCATATTTCCTTCTGAATTATCATCATCACCATCTATGTATATAGTGATTTAGGAATAGACCTGATAGGAGTTTTAGTCACAAAATACATTTGTGGCAGCACTCCTGCAAAACAATGGTAAAGTAGAACTGTCCCTTCATTTCTAACTAGTGTATAAAAATATATCTATTCCTGGTCTAATCTAATGGTGTAATTATAGTCTCAAGATCAGGGGTAGGCAACCTGGTATCCTCCAGATATTTTACACCACAAGTCCCTTAAACCTAGGCAGCTATTGCCAATGGGATTGTGGGAATTGTAGTCCAAGGGGATGCCTATACAACAATGGGTTGCTGCCATGCTAAGCTGTTCTTTTTATGCTTCAGGGTGGCGGCGGCTAATCCTGATGTTGCAGCAAAAGTGCAGGATTTCCAGTGGCTGCCCACCCCTGCCCTCTGTCTGGGCAGACGGTGACCAATCATGGGTCACCATCCACCCATCCACGCCTCCGCATCAAGGATGGAGTGAAGTTAGATGTCCAAAGGGCCATGTTCGCCTCGCTCCATCCTGAAAAGTTGGACTTTTAAAAAGCCTGGCTTCTCTGGAAAGCCCTGCAATGGCTTTGAGGTGGCTCCTGCATTGTATGATCGGCGCAGCGCCACTGCGGGGCTTCCAGAACGTTTAGATAGTTCCGAAAACATTTGGAGGGCACTCCTTTGCCTACCCCTGCTCAGGTTCCTCTGGCTGTAGGGCAGGAGGATTTGGCATAAGTCTCACTATAGCAGCAGAATGCTCGATACACCACTGCCATGCAAAATATGCTATCGTATGGCTGTCCCTTCCATGAGCCAAGGTGAGACTCTTGGATCAGGTGGTGAATCATGTTTCATGCATATCTGCCGCTGCTGTCTGAGCCCCACAGGGCCACTTGCCACCTTCCACCAGACCACCCCTCCCTGCCACCACCTACCCACAAGGCCATCCACCCCCATACCAACTACTTCCTAACTTCCGTCCACTTGCAAAAGCCAGGGCCCAGGGTATTTGCTGGCTGTGGAGTGGTTGCCAGTGCCCCTCGCTTAGGAGAGCAGCCACTGCTTTGCCACAGTGAGTCTGTTTAGAATATTTGCTGCTGCTGCAACAAAGTAAAGCAGTCAGCAGCACTTCTAAAAGGCTCTCTGCAGCCATCTCACCCAGTCACCCCAACACTTTGCTCTGAGAAAGAACTCTACGTTACAACATTGAGTCCTTCAGTGTGAGCCACTGTGGGCAAGGTAGCCATGGAGAACACCCATGCAGCTGTTTAAAGGAGGAGGAGGAGGAGCCATATGCAGCGAACAGCAGTTGCTTGAGCTGCCACGTCATGTCAGTGTACAATATGGGGCACAAGGGAGTGGGTGGCATTTGCTGGTCTGCCTCAGGCAGCAAAAGATCACTCCTCTAGTATCAGACTGGTTTTACAGTAAACGCGATGCCACTATAACGATGAAACAAACTCACTCTGTGTGTCTTCCTAAAGGTAAACGAATGGATAGTTACTTCATTAGAAGGCCTGATCAATGTTTGTAATGGACTGGAATTACACATATCACAACAATGTCTGCCCATTTAGGCTGTTTTCTTTGATACGAAATTGGATAAATTGTAATGGTTGGTAGTAAAACGTGACAAAATACTGTTTACTAAAGTGGATCATTGGCAAAAAAATATATATTGTAGATGTCTACAGAGAAAAATCTACCACAATCCAACAGAGTTGATCTATGAATGGTTAGAGGACACATGGGGGGGGGGGGGTCACCCCAGGAGACTGATGGAACACTCTTGGGAATTTTCCAGTGGAGAGAGCTGGTGATCCCCAGTCTCATTTTGGAACAGTGAGGTGCAAAAGGCTATTGACACAATTGCACCCGAGTGCCCTTTCCAGCACTGGGGAGCCCGCTCTGCTCCTTGGTGTACTGGAGAGCTGCAGACAATGAATCAGGCTGGATGTTGGCTAGAGTGCAAACATGGTAAGATTCAAAGTGAACATGACCGAGCATGTCTATTGCACAGCAGTGTGAGTAGTAAAGAAGGTCTACTTAGCTGCCTCCATTACATCCTTGAGTAGCCATCCAACAGAACTCTTTCGGGTGGTCCAGGGATTGTTAATACTCTCTCCAGCGACTAGAGCCCTGAACCCTTCAAGGAGCCGCTGTGACCTTTTTGCATAACACTTTAAAGACAAAACCATTTGGTCTCTGCAGTGAACTTGATGCTGTTGTCAGTACAGCTCTAGTGTATAAAGCCCTAAACAACCTGAGAGAGCTCCTTCTTCCTTACCAACCTACCTGGTCACTGCGGTAATTAGATGAGATACTCCTGGTGATTCCACAAGGACCTATGACCCCATTGGAATTTACCTGGTATAGAGTTTTCAGTGTGATAGCTCCCTCTGTGTGGAACTCCCTTCCCCTGAATGTCAGGCAGGCACCAACATTTTTTTCCCTCCGGTGGCTGTGGAAGACATATTTCTTTCAACAAGCCTTCCCAGATTGATCAGCCATTGATTTTATTGATATTCTTTTCTTTTTTTTAAGAAAAAGTTTAATAATAATAATAATAATAATAATAATAATAATAATAATATTTATTTGTAGCCCGCCTCTCCCTCCGGATCGAGGCGGGGAACAACAACAATATAAAACATAAAAATCACAACAGTTAAAAAAATTTAAAAACAAGAGAAAAATACAACATTAAAAACATCTTAAAATTCATCTGGATAGGCCTGTCGGAAGAGGACAGTCTTCATGACTCTCTTAAATTCATGAAGACTGTCAATTTGTCTAACCTCCTCCGACAGACCATTCCATAGTCTGGGAGCGATGGAAGAGAAGGTCCTCTGGGTAACACCCGCCAGCCTAGTTCTGACTGGCTTGAGTAAGTTCTTCCCAGAGGACCTAAGTGTGCGGGGCGGATTGTACGGGAGAAGGCGATCCCGTAGGTACCCTGGACCCAAACCATGTAGGGCTTTAAAGGTAATAACCAACACTTTATACTTCGCCCGGAAACTGATTGGCAGCCCGTGAAGCGATTTTAAAACTGGTGTAATGTGATCACCCCTAGGTGTACCGGTGACCAACCTGGCTGCCATATTTTGAACAAGCTGAAGTTTCCGGACTAGGCACAAAGGTAGCCCTATGTACAGCGCATTGCAGAAGTCGAGCCTCGAAGTTACCAGTGCGTGCACTACCGTCTTTAGGTCTTCCAACTCTAGGAAGGGGCGCAGCTGGCGTATCAGCCGAAGCTGATAGTAGGCACTCCTGGCCGTCGCATCAATCTGAGCTGTCATCTGGAGCGACGGATCCAGGAGTACCCCCAAGCTGCGAACACAATCTTTCAGGGGGGGTGTAACCCCATCCAGAACTGGTTGACACACCTCCAGACCCAGGTTGGGGCCTTTGACAGCAAGCACCTCCGTCTTGTCTGGATTCAGCTTCAGTTTGTTTTTCCTCATCCAGCCCATTACCGCCTCCAAGCATTCATTCAGAGGAGACACACTATCCTTAGCTGACGATGTTGTCGAAGGCATAGAGAAATATATTTGGGTGTCATCAGCGTATTGATAGCACCCTGCCCCATGCCTCCGGATGATCTCTCCCAGCGGTTTCATGTAAATGTTAAACAGCATTGGGGAAAGGATGGCACCTTGTGGTACACCACATAGCAGCTCCTTTTTTGAAGAGCAGCTATCCCCAAGCATCACCATCTGGAGCCTGCCCGAGAGATAGGATCGGAACCACTGAAGCACAGTGCCCCCGATTCCCAATTCCCCCAGGCGCTCCAGAAGGATACCATGGTCGATGGTATCGAAAGCCGCTGAGAGGTCCAAGAGTACCAGCAGGGACACACTCCCCCTGTCGATACTAAGGCGTAGATCATCTACTAAGGCGACCAAAGCGGTCTCAACTCCGTATCCTGCTCTGAAGCCAGTTCGAAATGGGTCTAGAAAATCAGTGTCATCCAAGACTGCCTGGAGTTGAAAAGCAACTGCTCTCTCGATCACCTTGCCCAAAAATGGAAGATTTGATACTGGCCTGTAGTTATTAAAGTCCAGGGGATCCAGGGAGGGCTTTTTTAGAAGCGGCCTTACCACCGCCTCTTTTAAACATGATGGAAAGCTCCCCTCCCTGAGAGATGCATTAATGATATGCTGTAGATGTGATCTAACTGCATCTCCTCCCTGGACGACCAGCCAGGAAGGACAGGGATCGAGAGGGCAAGTCGTCTTCCTCACACATCCAAGTACCTTGTCCACGTCCTCGGTACTCACTAACTGAAACTGATCAAGTGTAATCCTTTTATCGCTGACTGCTCCAAAATCTGTTTAGACATGGAGTGGTATATAAATGGTGTAAATAAATAAATACAAATGAATGCAGAGGGGTTGTTTTGTTGACAATTTCAGGAAGAGAAAGGCTTCCATGGTCTATACAATTCTTCTCATAGCCACCTGTGAGAGACTTGTGCCATAAATTAAGACTGTAATTTAGGAATTACATATCTTGAATTAGTAGAGGGTTTTTTAATTATTGAAATGTTTTTCTTAAATAATTATAATGACCGTAGTTCAGAAAAAAACAGCAATGCACTCACTAAAAATCTAGTGAAAGAAAGGAATTCTTCTACTAACATTGCATATCAAAATATGTAACAAACATGAAGCAGAGATTGATGATGCATACAAAACAGAGCTTGTGAACACAGATGCATTACATTAAGGAAATGTATCAGTGTGACAAATATTTTAAACAATCAATATATTCTTATTCTTATTATTTTTATGCAAGTAATAGGCACCATAATAGGAGCAATGCTCTGTGGATTTGGTTTCAATCAACTTTCAGGCCTCACTACCTAATCTGTAGAATTGTACAGCTATGAAAACTTGCATGTAAATGAAGTGTGCTTTAGTTAGCAGAACAGTCTGGAAGCTGAACTTGGCAATAAGAGTTCCTGCTTTTTGGAAGCAGCTGTTATTCTAGTTTTCAGGGGGAGTTTCAAGAGCCTAACATGTCTGAAAAAGTATGCTTCAACTGTAAGCATGCTTATTTAGAAGTACTTCCCAGTGAATTGAATAACAGTTCCTACTAAGGAAGCATGCTTAGAAGTGGCTTAATACTGCAATTTGAAGCGCAGGTGCTCATCATGACAGTTTCCCTAGTCACACCTAGAAGGAGCAAATGCAAGTAGCCCTGTTGGTCCATATCAATAAACCAGTTCTAGCAGCTCTTCTTCACCAGGAGCAGGTCTTTTGTAAATCTAATGTCTTAATTACCAATTCAAGACCAAGCCAACCTCAAGATTTTGCATAACAGGGACTTGTAATGACAACATTACAGGACTGCTGGGAAAATCAACCCACCCACCCCAGCTACTGTGAGGATCATGGCTTCCCATTAGCTTTTCTCTGAAGCACATATGTAATAAGTGATTCCTATTTAATTCCCCAGCATGCTGTGTTTCCATTTCACATTTGTACTGATCTGCAATGTGGGATTTTTAACTCTGAACTGGCACTCTGCCCACTATTGTGTCGTGCTGCATAAGCCAATGAATATTCACGACATGAAGCAACTCTAATTAATCTGAAAGTTACATTCTGAGAATATTTCAATAATATCACTAAAGTTTACTAATAGATCTTGCCATTGTAATTATAACATTGTAGAGATCAATGCTTTGTAACAGCCTGCTCTCTAACACTAGTTCTCAAACTGTCTGTGAAAACATGTTAGAACATATCGTCTAATTGCCACAGGGAATGAGTAATTCCAATTAATCTAATCACTCCTAAAACATTTTAATATATTACCCACATTTAAGATCTAACCACTTTAATTCAAAGCAGTTAAAAGATCTAAAACCATAGAGACACTGGCAAAAAGATCTAAAACCAAAGAGACACTGGCAATACTCTGAAATAAGAAGTACTGAGCTTTGATAATTCTCTGTGAGCTAAATATTTTATTTCTTCTACTCACAATACAAGATTGTGTACCCTAAAGGTGCTGCTTTATGCAACACAGATTTATTTAATGACTATATCATTTATTATACTTTCCCTAAATTAGTTTATTAAATGATTCCAAACACAGGCTGTTCCAAACATTAAAAGATCAGGGTTTATTTTTATTAAGCGTGTCAGAACACGAAAGATCTGAATGACACCTAATACTCAGAGGATAGAAGTCAAGGGAATGTATTTGTCTGATAAAGCTTTCAGCAGAGCGACTCTGACACAATCTTTTGTGTCACCCATTCAGTCTAAAGCAGGGGTTGGTAACATGCAACAACTTGAAATCTGCCCAAACTTGGTTTAAGATCCTAGATTCTAGGATCTTAAACCAGATGTGGGTAAGATCTACTTTGTGAGATCTACTTTGTTTCTGATTAGAACCCTGAGATCCACCAAATGGAGCCAGATGCAAAATGGTAGCTCAAGGGGTGGAGCCAATTACCTACTGCACCTCATGAGCCATATGCTGAGATGAAACTACATCTACCAGAGATTGTAATAACCTAATATAAATGGGAGGGGAAAGCTTTTGTTATTGTTATTGTTTAAAAAGAGAGTCAGAAACCCTTGTATCTATGTTGTCATACAGACTCCTCTAAAAATAGACAGTGTCTCAGGAATGACTGGATCTATTTATTTGAATATAAAACACAGTTGAGGCCTAGAGCCTCTAGCTACAGTCTGCCATCTTCACAATGAACAACATACCTCCAAGACAACTAGAGTTCTTCTTCCTTGACTGCAACTGGGAGGCTGATGCCCCTCCTACAGCAATTAACTTATCATTCATCATAGTCTGATTTTATGCACTTTACTAAAAACCATGGCAAATCATCCTGTGATTTACCAGCAGATCCTAATCTATCCGAAACTGGAGCAGTGACTCTGAAGCAGTAGTGATATGAGTAAAGGTAAAGGGCATTAGATATTCCCAGTATTGGCTACAGGTTTTCTGTAGCGGGGAGGGGGCTTTGGACAATACTGCATCAGGGCTGTCCCTCCCTGAGTTGCACACCTTCACATCACTGTTGCCTCTGCCCATTCGCTTGCTCTGGGCCCAATCTGCAACAGGTGGACAGGGGGAGGAGGTGAGTAGTGGCTCTTGCTCCTTCTCCTCACTTCTGTCACTGCTCCCTCATTCAGAGATAGCAGGTAAACAAGCATCAACAGCAAGGAGTGAGAGTAGCAGAATCAGGGAGCTCTGGAGCTGGCAGTGCCGAGGTGTGGACCTCAGCAGATGCCCAATGCTGCCAACCCCTCTTTGGTACTCCCATATTAGAGTACTCAATAGGTACTCCTATATTGGGTTATTCATAAGGTCATGCCTTACTTCTGCACTGTTCACATACAGCTTTAGGTACAAAAATATCTCCCCACTAGAATGAGCAGGTTCAGTGAAGTCAAATGAGGATATTCCAGTTCTGGTTTGGTCTGCCTTCTTCTCTTGACGGTGAACAGAGGCAGCCTGGGAAGGCCCGAACAGTTCACAAGTACAGGCATGGACTCTTCTTTGGAGTCCAAACTGCTATCCCCTTTAATTCCTCTCTCACTGGAAACATGCAGGAATTAAAAAGACAGTTAAAGTTTGTCAAGCAGAAGTAACTGTTTGCACCATCAGCCTAAACAACGTTCTGTGAATTTCATTCTTTTCTTGCTGCCTGGAAAAATCTATGCACAACATGCAACAGATTAAAGGTACCTGCAAAAGACATTGAACTGTTTCATATTTAAAGGTGATCCTTGTCACTATAAAGGCTAGGTACACAGAAATATTTAACATTTTATATTGTGAAAATGGACCTTTGGCTCGTTTCCCTATCATTGAAAAGATCCAGACACACTACTGGCAAAATAAACCAAGCCCTGCTACTCTTTCTATTTTCCACCAAAGACATTTTCTCTCATTTAGAAGTTATTCTGATAGGTTCCATGGCCTCTCTTTGGCCATTCTTTCTCCACCCACTTCAGCAGCATTTTCTCAATATCAACTCTTTGATATAATTTACAAAGGTCAATCAGCTGCTCCACAGTTCTGTCGCTATTCCGTAACAAAAACTCCAAGGTGGGACTCTGTTGTTTCTGTTCCAGGAAGCACAGTTCATCATAGGTCATTCCCCATTTGCTTGCAAAGTTTCTCCAGTTTTTCACTGTAGGATGGGACGGATCCAGCTTTATCCTCATCATATACAATAAGTCCTCATCATTGAGCAAGTCACTGATGGTTGGTGGGTGAGACATACATAAGGAGCAGGTGCCATTTTCTGTACATGATTTCTTCAGAGCTAGAATTACAATTATAATGGGGAATTATTCATTGGCTTTGTGGCACATAAAACTCAATGGCCTGGTTTAGACATAATGAGCCGGGCCCAATAAACAATTGTTTATCAGACTTGGGGTGCTTGCTTCCAGACAGGGGGCTCCTGTCAATCAAAAAGTATTGTGCAGCTATTCCATCATTTCCTCCTTAACAGATACTTTTTTTTTCTGGTAAGAAAAAAGATGGAAGAAGCAGTGGGAAAACACAGGACGGTTACAAATGGAAGACAACAACGTCTGGACCCCCTGTAAAATTCTATAAACAAGGCATGGCAATTCCACATTAAAAGCCTAGTTTGGAAACACTCAAGAATTGAGCTGTGTGCCCACGCACCCTCTCCTTATCCTGCCCCCACCCTCATGCACACCCATCCTCAGCAAAGCTTCCTTGGTTTCTTAAGCCACAGTTTCTCATGACGTTAAAACCAGATAACTGTGGTTTCGAGTATAATCCTATGCGTGTTTTGACAGAAAAACACCCCCACTCCCTCCAAACAAAGACATGAAAGCATACCATGGATATGAGAACATGGTTTGTAGAGCTAGGATAATTACAGTCAAACTGGACCAATACTTGCCTTGCTAAAGAAAATTGTGCTTCACAAACTATTTCCGAAATAAAATGGAAATAGCTATGTGTATTCTTGTTTTGTTTCTTAATGTACTACAACGGTGGGTCTCTAGACATTGTTACACTACAACTCCCATCATCCCTCATCATTGGCCATGCTGGCTAGGGCTGATGGGAATTGCAATCTAACAACATTTGGAGGGCCACAAGTTGCCCAACCCTGAACTACACAAAGGGCAGAAGAAGCATATAGGCATATGAGGCTGCCCTATACTGAGATGATCATCTGTCTACCTAGACCAATATTGTCCATTCTCGGTGGCAGAGGCTTCCCAAGATCTCAGGCAAGGGTCTTTCCTAGATTTCCTATGTGAGAATTTTTAAACTGGAGATCCCAGGGACTGAACCCTGGATGTTAGGAACATGGGAAGCTGAATCAGATCACTGGTCCATCGGTATAGTCAATGCTGCCTGGCAGTAGCTCTCCAGTGTTTCAGAAAGGATTCTTTCCTAGCCGTACCTGGAGATGCCGGGGACTGAACCTGCTATCATCTGCTCTGCCACTGAGCCACAGCTCCTGTTATGCATACAGATCATGTGCTTTTGCTCCACCACAGAGCTATAGCTGTCTGAATAAGACAGAAGGCTAATTCCTTTGTAAACTTGGTGATCTCAAGATACCATTTTGAAGTGATCCTTTGAGAACACATGTTATGGTTAACCTTGTAACTTCCCTAGGAACAATGAGAAGAATAGAATCCTGGATTCTTCTACATGGAGTCATTCCACCCACCCACAAAAATATGTTTTGTGGGTAAGTGAGCCCATATTTAATTTTCTGCCTGGCTCCACTTCATAGGATCACTTTTAAAAGCTCATCCTGCAACCCCCAAATATTTTGCTGACATCTGCCCTAAGGAACCTTACTATATTAGATCACAGATGTGTTGAGATAAAACAGCTATCTCTTTTGTCAATTAGCGTAATCAAGAGAACTCACTTGAATATGGATAGTTTTAAAGATCATTTTGAGAATAAAGAATGCAATCAAGGCACTAAATCCCTTTGGGCATAAGCACTGCATTACCTGTAGGTGTTTCACCAGTACTACTTTGGCTGTCGTCATCTTCTTCTGGCTACAAACAAAAGTAATCTTGCATTAAAGTCATGTTCAAGGAAAGAATAGGCACTTTTATTTATCAATCAATGACAATTGAACCTAGAAATATATGTAACTGGCTGATATTTCACTAACAAGAGGGATGAAGTTTTTTAATGCAGTGCTTTAAATCAGTCTTCCCCAACCTGGTGCTCTCCAGATATGCTGGAGGGCACCAGGTTGAAGAAGCATGGCTTAAATGCTCTGGACAAGATCAATTTCTCAGAATTCTACCACAAAAGGGAGGCCCCTAATTCCTGAGGCCATGAAGAACTAGATGTGGTGAGGTAGAAAGATATGAAAAACAACAGCAGCAGCTGCTTGTGCTATTACCAAAAAGCTACAAGGCCAGATTAAGCCCTTTCCCCACCTTTTATTGTAGCTTTAAAGATGAAAGCAGGAGGGATTTTTCCTTTAGATATTTTCAGTAAAGTACAGTTGGTTTTTGTATAGCGTCATTCACCTGAGAATATCACAGAACACTCTGGAGATCATAAGCGGAGCATGCGAATACAGGTAAACTATGTAGTTATATAATACATTGTAACCTGACACCTTTACCCATCTACACTAAGCTGCATCAGTAAATCCATTCCAAATAAGCTACACAGATAATTTATGTGGCCTGGCCATGGCAACTATGCACACAACATCTAATCTGTCTTCTGGGGATGATCAGAAGTTGGGGCAGAGGAGGGGGAGAAGGCAGGCAGAATGTCCCACAGCTTTATGTTAAATGAAACCATTTATATTCTGTATTCACTGCACTATACTCAGTGCTTTTGTAATACTGACTAATGTTGACATATTATCCTTATCTCTGCTATAATCCAAAACTTAAATGTTACATGCTAAACAGAAAGAGCTGGTATATTTCCATCTGGGGGCTTTTCCCTCAAGGGGTTTCTCTTTTTCAGTGTTACAATAATTTTGTTTTATTTATTTATTTATTTTTAAATCAGAGCTACATCAACCCCAAATGCTATTCATCTAGGGCCTTCTCATTCCAATCCTTGAAAATGGTGCTGAGCTGATACCCGTATTTGAGGCTGTCACATGGTGTCGGTAGAGAAAATTTTACATGAAAACTAAGAAACTACAGTACTATGGCTTAGTTGTGGATTAAACAACCCACAGTTAACCTAAGAATAAACCAAGGATTAACTGTGAGTTCTTTAACCCACAATTAACCTAATCTTTGGGGGGGGGGGGAATCCCTAAGGGGGGTGGATCCCCAAAACAGCCCAAAGAGGGCTGAATCTGTTCAACAGCCACAGAATGCTGATTGTTGCAGGAAAAGAAATGCAAAATGGGATGGGAGAGCTTCTGCCCTGAAAGGCGGCTACAAAATGTTTTAAATAAATAAAAATAAATGGGAGAAGGAAATGGAATGGAATATCATGGATGAGGACATAACTGACTGGCTGAACAGTGAGCAGCAACATTCCATGCTGCAATATTACGTTGCAACACTCCACCCTCCAATATTATGTTGCAGGTCCCACATGTGGGTAGGAGGCTGCTTGGAAAACTTTTAAGAGTTACAGACTGCCTTTCTGTGGATTGTCTCAAAATCCCAGGAAGCTGAGAAAATCTCCTATAGGAATCACTTCTCCACTGAGAACTGCCCTGCTGGATCAGACAAGGGGAATTGTCTATGTGACTGGGAATAGCAACACCTAGCAAAATGTAATGGGATTCAACTCTGTCTTCCAAAGTCATATGCATCGTTGGCTCACTTTGCTCAATCCTGTTTACAAATATGGCATCCAAACTTAATCTGCTTATTATGTTCAAACAGAGCTGACCAACTCAAGTCTTTGAAGCATACCAACGAGAGTACATTCAACGGGAAGAATAAACCTAAAGCAGGATAAAATAAATGTACTGTGCGCTGGTTCAGCATTTCAGAACAAACTGCAAAAGGGGATCAGACTTTGCTTGGCTCTGTTTTACATGGTAGTACCAAATAGGGATGTGCAGCGGATAGGGTCTGATCCACGATCTGGACCCGATCCGGGCAAAATTGGATGAAATTATCTGATCCCGATCATCTGGACCGTCCAATCTGATCCGATCTGAAAGGACTCGATCCAGATAGGAAAAAATCAGAGGATTGGACCTCCTCCCCCCTTCCCCCACTCGTGCTCCTTACCTGCTGCCGTCCGCTGCCGCCCACTGCTTCCGTACTACTTTGAAACAGGCCTTGCGGCCTGTTCCACAATAGAGCGACAGCGCGCCGGGTGACGTCATCACTTGGCGTGCCCTCACTCTACTGTGGAACAGGCCACAAGGCCTGTTTCTCAGTAGTACTGAAGCAGCGGGCAGCAGTGAGGAGGCAGCAGGTAAGGAGCACGAGGGGGAGGGAGGGGGAGGGAGGGGGAGGTCCCCTGTTACCTGCTGGCATCCTGCACTGCCATCCGCTGCTTCTGTACTACTGATAAACAGGCCACAAGGCCTGCTTATCAGTTTTACGGAAGCAGCGGACGGCAGCACGGGACGCCGGCAGGTAAGGAGTGCGAGTGGGGGGGAGGAGGGAGAGGGAGGGAGAGGGAGGTCCCCACTTACCTGCAGGGGCTGTTCGCTTCCGTCCACTGCCACCCACTGGTCCCTTCTACTGAGAAACAGGCTTCGTGGCCTGCCTCTCAGTAGAGCACCAGGTGACGTCATCACCCGGTGCTCTACTGAGAGGCAGGCCGCGAAGTCTCTTTCTAAGTAGAAGGGACCAGCGGGCGGCAGCGGACGGTCCCGGCAGGTAAGGAACGCAAGTGGGGGGGAGGAGAGGGAGGTCCCCACTTGCCTGCCGGGGCCGTCCACTTTTGCTCGCTGGTCCCTCCTACTGAGAAACAGGCTTTGCAGCTTGCCTCTCAGTACAGCGCCAGGTCACCCGGCGCTCTACTGAGAGGCAGGCCGCAAAGCCTGTTTCTCAGTAAAAGGGATCAGCGGGTGGTAGCGGACTGAAGCGGACAGCCCGGGCAGGTAAGGAGCGCAAGTGGGGGGGGGGAAGGACAGGGGGGGAGTTAGGTCCCCACTCACCCGCCCCCATGTTTTCTGCATAGGCTTGCATTGGGGGAAAGCTTTCTTTCCCCCAATGCAAGCCTATGGCAAAAACACCTAAAATGGAGTCCGATACAAAAATCGGACATCCGATCTTCGGATCGGAATCAAAGCCGATAGGAAAGCCTCCAATCTGAACCAATCCAAAGCATCAATTCCGATTCGATTTTTTTTACTGTGCATATCCCTAGTACCAAATGTTGCATTGTATCTAGAAGAGTTCTTCGAAGCCAGCAGCGGCTACCTATTTTGGAAAGCATTTTGCAAGAGCACAGTAGCACACGATGTGTTGGACCACAACTCCCATACTTCCCAGCCAATGGCTATGCTGGCTGGGAATTGTGGGAGTTGCGGTCCAACATATCTGGAGGTCACCATATTGGAGAAGGCTGTACTAAAATACATTTGCAATCGTCCCCTGGCCCTGGCAGCAGTTTACCTTCTAGTCTACTAAGCCAGGAAGCAGGCAGCAAGAAGTCCAGTGTAGGAAGTGTATGTAGGACTGAACTGATGGGGCTCATAGACTCCCTGCATGGCAAGCCACCACCCACCCACCTGCCTACATCATTTGTGGCACCAATGCTGCATTTTGGCCCTTCAATGTTTTAAAACATATAATTTTGAAATGTTTTTTCCCACTAGAAATTTATTTATTTATTGCATTTTTATACTGCCCAATAGCTGAAGCTCTCTGGGCGGTTTACAAAAATTAAAACCATAACAATTATTCAAAATATAAAACAACAACGGTATAAAAACGTAGCATAAAAATCCAATATAAGAACATAAGCAGGATAAAACCAAGCAGCAATACAGATTTAAAATACAAATTTGAAACAGCAAAGTTAAAAATCAGACAGTTTCTCAGATACTCATTGAAACGTCTCAGGGCCCCTGGCCGTTTGTTCCTTTAAGCATCATGGAAACCACATACTCAGACTCAGAGGTTTACTCACAAGGAGAGTGCTTATTAAGCATCTCAAGCATACCTAATAAACGGTGTGGACTCCAAGCAGACGTTCACGAAGCTGCTAACCCATCTGCTTTCTGCGCAGCCAAGCTGCTGGTGAGAGAGCATGATCGATAGAAAGGGGCCCTAGGACGTTACACCCCACCTTTCAACAATAGATTTACAAGGTGACTAAAAAAAATTCCTCTATGTTATAATCCTTATCTGTTGCCTCTTCAAACTTCCTTAACTTTTAGGCAAAAGCACTGTACAATAGAATGAAAGGGTAAAATTACCACCTTCAGGTTGTGTCCATTTTAGTGCACACTATCCAGTGTACTATAAATACTGTAGAAGTACTAGCTATAAAGTATTGTCATTTAACAAGTCTTTTTTTATGGCCTGTTAATAAATTGCAAGACCAGACAAAACTACAAATTGTCTTGCATGTGATGGAAGATGAGAAAAACCAGTATACCCTAAAGGCAAAACATGGCTTCTACAAATCTATATACAGTGGAACATTTGTATGGAGGAATATGTTCCACTACTTTTTTGTCTGTTTTTTTTTAATTAGTTGTAAGCCGAATTTCAATTTAATATGAGACAGTGTTTGACCAAGAGATTTCATTAAAGGCACAATTCTGTTCTTGAGTTCTGCCGGTTGAGGGGCAGAACACCGGCAGAACACAAGACATGTCACTGGCTTGAAAGATATACTGGTGGAATACCCCAGGTATGCCAGTAGAACACTTTATTGGTGGAGTTGTTCTGCCTGATTGAGACATGGTGCCAGAATGGCCAAACTAGAGCAGAGCTATGGGCAGCAGGCAGAGAAAGACACACTGACAGGGTTTATATGATCACAGCGGCTTAGCTTCCCTGCTGCACATGCCAGGGGAATTTGCATAATTACCCTTCCCAGCATGGCTTGCCATGTCGAGCAAATGCAGCAAATGTGATTTGCTGCTGTGGTTAACCAGCCACCCAGAAACCATGGGCTGTTATAGGGTTCTGGGGCGGTCTATTAACCACACAACAAACCACCCTCAGTGAGTTCGCATGACACAGCAAGTCATGCCAGCAAGGCTAATTATACAAATCCCCACCCACCAGCATGAAATTTGCACACATGGCGGGGGAAATAAACCACGATGACTTTTTTCCCCTTCATGATCGTGTGAAAAGGCCCATCATATCCTGTACTTCTCCAGACCATGGACAGGATATGTCGACAGGCAACTCTTCAACAGTACGAGACCTAGTGCACAAAAAATCCTTCCCATTAACTTCAATGGGAGACACATATTTTTGAAGCCACTCCTGTGTCAACAAATATCCCCCCAACAGGATATGATGCAACTCAACAGATTGTCACCACCAGTATATAACCCCCCTACCCGGGGAAATCACAACTCAAATGAGAGGAAACACGGTAAGGAGTTATGTTTCGTGGGCCTCATGTCATAGGAAAAGAGAAAGCTGCTTTATACTGAGTCTGATCATTGCTCTGTCTAGCGGAGTACTATCAAGAGTGACTAGCAGCAGCTCTCCAGGATTTTGGGCAGGAATTTTTCCAGCCTTACTTGGAGATGCCGGAAATTGAACCTGGGACCTTATGCATGCAATGCAGATGCTCTACCACTGAACTACAGCCCCTCCTAAAGTTATGCGCACTTAGAAGTCATAAGGGGAAACTGGTGAGGGAAATGGTGGGGAAAGGATACTTGGCATTAAGAGGGGACTCTAAATAAACTATCTCTAGAACATTCATAGGAACTTGAGCATGTTGCTAACCTTTCTTTGCCTAGCATCCTAACAGGTACGTTGCCTTGAGACTCCAGACACATATACCCAATACTATACTTAGGCTGACCATATGAAAAGGAGGACAGGGCTCCTGTAACTTTAACAGTTGTAGAGCAAAGGGAATTTCAGCCAGTGTCATTTGTATGCAATTAGTTCCTGGTGAAATTCCCTCTTCATCACAACAGTTAAAGTTGCAGAGGCCCTGCCTTCTTTTGTATATGGTCACTCTAGTATAGTGCCTGCAACTTTAACTGTTGTGATGAAGAGGGAATATCACCAGGAACTAATTGCATACAAATGATACTGGCTGAAATTCCCTTTTCTCTACAACTGTTAAAGTTACAGGAGCCCTGTCCTCCTTTTCATATGGTCAGCCTACTATACTCCACTCCAACAACAGGAGGTACCAGGAAAGAGCACCCCATACAGGTAAGCAAGAGAAAGTGCTGACCATGCTATAAAGCAACCTTTCTCCAACCTGGCCTCCAGATGTGTTGGACTACAACTCCCATCATCCCCAGACAGCATGGCAAAATTGCAGTCCACACATCTGGAGAGTACCAGATTGGGGTCGGCTATTATAAAATATCACAGCACCAAACACCTCCCAATTCTCCCCCATCCCACCCACTTTACTATAGGGAATATGTATCTGGCCTGAATTATATTGCTCTAGTGTCCCCCTCCCCACCCACAGGGGAAGCACTCCCTCACACATGCAGGGAAGCTCTTTGTTGACAGAGGACAGACTCTCTACACCAGCCATTGCCATGGCTGGCCAAACAGTCATGAGCCCCTTTGCCTTGCAGAATCACATCTCAGATGCATACAGCACAACAGCCAGAGCACACAGCGGTCTGCAGCAACCGCTAAGGGGAAAGGGGACAGTGAACAGGCAGAGTGCTCAGATGGCACCACTTCACTGGCTGCCAGTTCTTTTCCAGGCACAATTGCTGGCTTGGATCGATGTAAAGCCTTGAACAGTGTGGGTTCAGGTTTCCTCTAGGACAACCTGCTGTCATATGGACCTGCCAACCTGTAAAGACCTTAACTAGAGGCCCTCTCAGGGTGGGCTCACCTTCAGAGTTGTGGAGGACAGTGACCAGGGTTGGGGACTTCTTAACAGCAATGCCTCATCTCCTTCCTAATTTTGCACATCAGACTGAAATAACACTTCCAGTGGAAGTTCCCACACAAAAGTAGTGTTAAGATGCTAGTATCCACGAAGTCTTACGCTTTATGCATCAGTGAGTCTTCTAACATGATGGTTTAGCCATGTCTTATTTACCTGTTGTATCAGGCCCGAATCTGACGTTAGGCTCCTAATGTTAATGGATGATATTTCCAACGTCACTTTTTCTGTTTGGTACTCCTCATCTAAAAGACAAACATTCTGAAATGTTAGTCACGTTCAGTGCTCTCGATCAAAACATTGTTTACTAAAATTAAGCAACACCAGGAATGGCAATTTGAGCTACATGTCAGGGGAAGGAAGGAAGTGGCACGTAAGCCATGCAGCTCCACGCAAGCCATGCAGCTCCACACATAATACTCAGCAGAACCAGTGATGACTTGCCTGGAGCTCTGCATACTTGGAATTACAGAAGGGACTAACTTGAGGACAGCCTCAGCCGCCATTGCCTCTCACAGTAAGGAAGCAATGAATGAAAAGCCCCTGCACATGCACATAATGAGAGAGGAATCACCACGACATGTGACGCTAGTCACTTCTCCCCTAAACCCAAGCACTGCAGTAGCCCTGTTCTCAAACATCTGTCATAGCTACACTTGCCTGCTAAACCACAACCTTGCTCCTGTAGGATTGAAAGATATCATATTTTGAACTGGCCCCCATTTGATCTGCAAAAATTACGAGTGACAATGTTTATCCCATAGCACAAAAAGCTTCATTTGCTCATTCCTGCTATTGTTAAAAGGTACAAGAGCAGGTCATGCTGTTTTTCTTCTTCTTCAGGCCAGCTGGTGAACTTAGCTGTGTCCTGCATGCAGATATTATACCCACCAAACCCAGATTCCAAAGGATATTCATAAATGAATTTCCCTTGCATGGCAGGCTCCTACAGTCCAGTTGTTAGGGTGTCTCCGAATAGGAAAGGAAAGATAATCATAGTAGAGAGCAATAGAATCTACCCATCTTGCTCTAGTAGTTCACAAAAGAGTTTGCAGGGAAAGGGAATTTCTAATATCATATGCATAATTTCTAGCAATCACTGTTCAACTTTAATATGCCCCCAAACTATGGAATGTGCTCCATCAAAAATGACAACTCTCTAGGCCTTTAGAAAGGGTGTAAAGGGTGCGTCTTTCAATGTAGTCTTTTCAAATGTATAGATTTTAATGTTTTTGTTTTTATTGTTGCAAAGTTTTTTTAAAAAAATTGCATTCACACAATTAACCTCACCAAAAGCACATACACATTTGCTAGGAACTAACAAGATTCTTTTAAAATTTATTCTTTATAAAGAAGATTTTTAACCCACCTTTCAGAGCATAGACCCCCTGAGGCAGTTCATAATGATTTTTTAAAAATCACATAAAATATTTCCAAGCTATCCTCTAATTAATGAGCAGCAGCAAATGCAATTCAAGAACCAGCACACCAACCAGATGCAGACTGAAATATTCAAGGTTCTTTCAAAACCAATATCATTGGGGTCATGTGTACTTCCTTGGGGAGGGAATTCCAAATATTTGGGGCCAGCACCAAACAGGATCTGTCCCTAGTACCACCAATAGAATAGCTTGTACTAGGCTAAAGTTATCCCAACTGGAAAGATCCATACATGGCTTCTTCGGTTACAATCCCACTAGCACATCCTGTACTTCACAAAGGCCCTTTCTACACCATAGGGTGTAGAGGGCGGAGAGCGGGCAATCCTGGAAGTAGCTGCTTCTGGGATCGGCACTCTTAATTTACATCAGAAGTGGGCACTATTTAAAACAAACAAACAAACAAACATCGGAGAAGAGCACTCCTGCGCTCCAACAGAAAACATAAGTGGAAAAAAAAACGCAGGGAAATTGTGCCACCCACTCCCTGCCATCCTAGGGATGGCAGGCTTCCTTTCCCCTCTCCCCTGATGGGTACGGAACCGTGTAGTGCGGCTCCATGTCCATATTGCTGCAAGTAAGTGCGGCAGCACCCGGGATGGGCATCCACATCTTCCGCAGTCCTGGGAAGTTCCCGGGACTGCGGAAGATTCAAGGTTTTCCAGGGTTGCCTTATCCCTGGAAAATCCTGTGGCCAACCCCCCCCCCCCTTCGCCCCCAGGAGTCCCTGTGCATCATTTGGACTCACAAGAACCAGCTGGGGGTCATCCCACGCCTGGTGTGGAAAGAGCCAAATACTCAAGGATTTCATTTCATTTATTACATTTCTATACTGCCCAATAGCTAAAACTCTCTTAAAGATTCACTTAAAAAGATAAAGCAGGCAATAATCAGTGCTTTCATACTCCAGTAAGCACAGAGTATGCTAGTCCAAGCAATTAATCAATAAACTAATACAAAATAAGAGTCTAATCATCGACTTAAGAATTAGACAAGCTTGTTCTTAGGCTGACCAGATAAAATCCAGGTCAGGGCTCATGTAACTTTAACAGTTGTAGAGAAAAGGGAATTTCAGCTAGTGTCATTTGTATGCAATTAGTTCCTGGTGATATTCCCTCTTCATCACAACAGTTAAAGGTGCAGGCACTATACTAGAGTGACCATATACAAAAGAAGGTAGGGCCCCTGCAACTTTAACAGTTGTGATGAAGAGGGAATTTCACCAGGAACTAATGGCATACAAATGACACTGGCCGAAATTCCCTTTTCTCTACAACTGTTAAAGTTACATGAGCTCTGACCTGGATTTTATCTGGTCACCCTACTTGTTCTCAACCATCATTAATTACTCAGAGCCAAAAACAATAATAAATCCAATATAAACCAATCACAAGTTAGAGGTGTTAGACTAACAAACTGTGAGACAACTCTACCATTCCACTGGAGGGTTGCTATAAGATAAATCAGGAACATCTCCCACCATCCTGAGATGTTGATGGACTACAGCTCCCATAAGCCTTTGCCAGCATAGCCAATGGAGAGGGATGAAAGGAGCTGCAATCCATCAACATCTGGAGGGCCAGACATTGCCCATTCCCATTTCCCACTAACACCATCAACTACTAATAATCCAAGAGCCACTAACAGTTCGTAACACAGGCAAGGCCCAACTATACCTCCCACTCCACCAGAGGCATTCAATAAAAAGGATCATAGAATTGTGGAGTTGGAAGGGACCACAAGGATCATCTAATCCAACCCTTGCTTAACCTTGAATAGGGATTATCACCTTTGCTTTCACCCGTTTCCTGTGTTAGTTCCCAGGAAATACCCTGAACCTGGAAGTTATGCTGCAAACAGCAGATCTTGTTGACTTCCTGGGCAAATCTCCCTTTAGAATGCTCTGGGCATTGATGTCCTGTACTACAATGCTTGATCTTCCCAGTTGCTGGTTTCTTGCACTAGGAATAGGAAGCATAAGGGGATGATGTCACCCAAATGTCCTTCTGCCTGGCTTCCTGTTGTTGTCACCACTACTATCACTACAGCTACAGGCTCTCTACTGCGCAATGGGATTAACTTCTGAATATACATTGTTAAGAATGGGCTATTAATTTCCCCTAATGATAATACTGTTCCTCCCTGCTGGTGATGAGGAGGGGGACAAACACAGATTTTGGACTGTGTATGTGCGTGTACAAGTATGTGCCACATGTGCTGCAAAAAGGAAGCAGCAGGCAGCCATGCATGCCTTATATCTAAAACAAAACAAAAAACTATCTTCCACTCCTAGTAGAGTCGAGGAAGTGAAAGGATGGGTTTCCAATAATCATAATCATAATAATTATGTCCTCACTGATGAGGCAAACCTGATGGATTGCAGAGAAATTCAATGTACAATTTCAGTGTGTCAAGTGGCATTCATATTTGTATTACGTATTTTAAGCTTGTTGTTTTTAAGTTACATAGCCATTAGAATTTTCTGCACTTACCTTTTGGTAGAGCTGTATCTTGAACAGGGTACTTTTCTATCTGTCCAAAAAAAGAAGAAGAGGGTACCAGAGAGACAAGTGTCAGTACAATTATGTCAGATGCATTTTGACAAACCAATTATTTTCAACCTTGTAAAGTCTTCTTCTTGGAGGAGAAGGCTATCAATGGCTACTAGCCCTGATGGCTATGTGCTACCTCCAGTATCCGATGCAATAAGCCTATATGCACCAGTTGCTGGGGAACATGGGTGGGAGGATGCTGTTGCACTGTGTCCTGCTTTGTTGGTCTCTGGCCGACAGCTGGTTGGCCACTGTGCGAACAGAGTGCTGAACTAGATAGACCCTAAGTGTAATCCAACATGGCACTTCTTATAGTCTTAGTTCATTCCTCTATATCAGGTTATCACAACTTGTGGCCTACCAAGCCAAACTCAACCCACCAACCATGTATAGTGGCTTGCCAGGTACTCAACCATCCTCCTGTTTTTTGGAGTCCCAGACAGAAAGGAAAAATTAATGGAGGTTTATCAAGCCCTTCAGTGGGTTTGCTAGTAGGCTGCAAGTTCTCAGCAAAGAATCAGATTTTTCCCTCAGTAAAACCACTTTCCAAAAATGCATCATTTCCAGGGGAAAGCTGCAGGGTTGCTGCAAAGTGGCGACAATGCCATGTGTCATGAATGACCCTGATGTGCTCTCAGTCCACATTAAATCAGTATGTAGATTGGGACCTGAGCCAACCATTGCATGGTGGCTCTGAGTGCATTACCTATAGATAATTCTTCTACTTGAAGACTTTCTATCTTCTCCATACAAATCCATGGAGCAAAATGAGAAGAAAGGGGAAGTTCTCACTTCCCAAGGGTTCAAGGTGTGTTCAAGTGTGACTCCTTTATCAATTGTCCTCATGCTCCTTCTTGCAGCCAAACTCCACTGCTTCTGCCATAACGCTGTTCGTCCCCTGCTGTCTTTCCAGCCTCCCTCCATTTCCAGTAGTCATATCAAAAGTCCCTCAGTGGCCACATGTGAGAAATCATGCACTAGGAGCCCATACCACACTCGCACAGGTTCTGTACGTATGGGAATGCACAAAATAACTACTAAGTTGTAATATTACACTAAAGTCCCATCACAGCCCTTTGTTATGTTATGTTGAATGGTTTTGAGACTCTATTAGGATTCTTCTACTGTAGAAGATTGCACTACAGGAATGGCACCTATGTTACTAAATTATATACCTCCCCCCATTAACCCCATGGGTCCAAACAGAGAGATAATTTGCAGAGCTAATTATCCCAAGCTGAAAGTGAAACAATTGTCATATCATTGCCTAAATCAAATTGGGCAACTTGCGGCAATCCCGAGGTTTTGGTCTATAACTCCCATCAGCCCTGGCCACCACATCCAATGGTGAGGGATGATAGGAATTGTGGGTGATGACATCTTGAGGGCCAAGAGTTGCCCCTGGTATAAATAAATATTTGTGGAGGCCACACAGTAAATCACCAGGTGGCCATGTTTCTCATTTTAGTCAATAACATCCAGTGATTTACAATCCTGTTGTGTGAGTATTGAGATCTATGAAATTGTAACTAACATTTATAGCAATTGAATTAACTATTACATTTACACTACAACAAATACAGGAAACTACATACTTCTTCTGAAGATAAAGTGCTAGGGTCCGTATCTTCTACTGGCTCTTTAGCTGCCTGATCTGCTGGAAACAAATAAAGAATCGTTTTAATGTATGCTCCTCGTGCCTAACCATGAAAAACACATAATGCATCTAGAGAAATGTCAATTCGTACTACAAAAATATGTTTCACATTCTGATCTTTACTAATAATAAAATCCTATTGATGCATTCCACCCCCCACGAAGTTTAATGACAGGTGGTTATCTGCCACAAATTGTTACAGACATAACAATCTAAGTCTAATAAACCAAGTCTAATAGGACCAAGAACAAGCCATGTGACTACGCATTCTCTCCTCATCCTTCCTGTTCTCTCCTCCTCTCACGTGCCCAACTTTTGGAAAGATTTCCTAGTTTCTTAACCCACACTTTCCCATAATATCCAAACTGGAAAACTAGATATGTATAGTTCCATGTTTTCCTTTTGCAATTCTAACATAATGTCAAGCTAAACTCCCATGCTATATATCATGGGAGAACAAGCTATTATCCAGAATTATTTGGTTCTTAAAATATGGATTCCAGGATTTGCTATATGGGATCATATGGCACTGCCTTATACTGAATCAGGTCACTAGTCCATCTAGTCCATCTAGTCCAGTATTGTTCAAAACTGACTGGCAAGATTTCAGGCAGGATTCTTTTCTAGCCCTTCCTGAAGATTCCAGGGATTGAACCTGGAACCTTCTATATTCAAGGCAGGTGCTCTACAGACCTTTCTTAACATATACACCATCCTGGATATAACTATTATGTAAAACATTGTGTGTGTGTTTTGGAATTATGGGTACAGTCCACCCAAAGGAAACCAAGTTGAATCCTACTAATTTAATGGTTAACTCTCTTACATTGAAAGCATTAAATGTAACTTAAACATTCCTAACCATGGTTGGATCGTGTTTTATATCTTTACAAAGGTCAGTAGAAGAGCTTTAAGATCTCTCAGTGCTTCATAAACTATTGTTGCTCCAACCAGGAGTGCCATGCTGAACAAAGCAACACCCCAACTGCGCATCTCCTCTTCCCCATAGCAACATCTACGGCTGCAAATCATTGGGGAGAGAGGCTTCCTTTTACTGATGTATTGTGACCTGGGTAAGCCCAGTTTGAATCCCCACTCAGCCAAAAACCTTATGGATAGCATGGTTTACAGTATGTTCAAGTAAGTGTGCATAGGACTGCAGCCTGAGTTACCCTGGGCTAGTTATTTTCTCTCAGTCTCCCTCACAGAGTTGTTGTGACGGTAAAAAGAGGGATCATTTTGTGCGCTACCCCAGGCTCCTTGGAGAAAGGGTGTAATAAATATATACATTTAAGAAGAAGACTAGAAGTTTTCCCTTTGCATGTGCTAGCGTTGCACGAGCAGGGAGTTTTCAATAACAGGTGGTCCCTTCACATACTTATCTGAAGTGGTATCTTCCCACAAGGAATGGACTACGTGCCCTGCTCATTGATTAAACCAGCTCCAAGACCAGGCCTAAATGCCAAAGAAAATAAGGAAGAGCAAATTGTTGCTTTGGCAAATTAACAGCCCAAACCCTGTGCATATTAGCTTGAATTAAGCCCCGCTGAGTTTGATATGTCTTATTCTCACATAAAATCTCCAGAACATCAGGCAACTGGGTATTTGCTGTATATTGTGATTTAGTATGTCTGTTCATTTGTGATAATTCTGTATGATCCTTCAGAATGACGGGGTTTTTTAAAAGTTGAAGCAACTGAGAGCTTATCAAAGAAGTCCCATGATCATCCTATCAAACTAATCTAAAGTTCTGACAGCCAACTCAAAACCAGAATGGATAGATAAGGATCACAAAAAATGCTGAAAGTCCTGGATGCTTTCCCAAACATCTTATGCCTTGTTGCTGGATGAAGCTGAAATATGGCTCCAACTGAATGGTATTAGAAAGGTTTTAAAAAACAGGCCAAGAATCATTACATGCTTTTCTAAGATCCTCAAATGGGAGGGGATTTGTAATCATTTTTGGCCTATAAGTTACAGTAGTTTTTCTGTTAAGTTGATTTGTTTTACAAATTTAACCTTAATTATCAGGAATTCCAAGTCTTCTGTACCTTGGAACATAAAAGGTTCCTTTTACCAAGACATATTTTTTTAAATTGAACCCAATATTGTCTGTTCTGATTGGCTGTGATTTTCAGGTAGACGTCTTTCCCATAAACTGCTCTCTGATGCTTTTAACTGGCAATAGTGGAGAATTGAACCTGGTACGTTCTGCATGCAAAAACATGCATTCTATTTCTGAGCTATGGTCCCTCCTGTATTGTTTAAGATCTTTCTAAAGGCGGTGGTTGTGCGTGCAAAAAAGCAGTTTTGACTTCCCTCAGACTTGGATAAGGATTTTTTAAAAATAAAAATATAAAATTAGAGTGCAACAGATTGTAATTTATCTGCTTCATTACCATTCCAAGATGTAATTATATAAATCTTATTTTGCCTTTGGACATCAGCATGAGACATGCAGAATGATTTTCCCCCTCAAAGAATTACTAACTTTAAAGACTAGACATATTTTCCCCAGCTCCATTAATATTGCACTGTTTCTCTGGTTAGACAACAGCAAAGTGAACATATGTACTTTTTCTACCTTCATTTTGTCTCTGCTATGCAATGAATAAGGAAGAGTAGCATTATTTGGCTTCTAACCTAAATTGCATCTTCTAAATTTCATTCTTTGTGGTCCATTTTAAGCTAAATACTCTCCTTCCAAAAATCATGAAAGTAAATTTTAGGGCAATTTATTTTAGCATTTGATGAAGAGTTTGATAAAGATATTTCTCAATATATTTCTACACTTCTGCTTTATAGCAGTATTGAAGCGCACTGATAACTGTTGGGGCACAATCCACATTCCATATACCACTTCCATAGTGTTATTTCCTGCTTTTTATTCCACATTCGTAATGATTTGACACACAGTGTACATCTGGCCTAAGACCCCAAATAAGATGTAACTTGAGAATACCCTTGATTTCAATAGGATTTACTTTCAAGTATGCATGCCTAGGTTTAAACCTTGCAGTCTTATGAGCGCTAAGTCTCACTGAATTCAATGGGGTAGCCTACTGCAATCCTGTAAATGCTGAAATGGAAAGTCCTATTTCAATCACTGGACTTAATTCAGAACAAACCTGGATATGATTCAGCTGCTTCTGTTTTAGGACCCCCCACCACAAAGCACCCAGAATAGAAGTGCTCCACATTTCCCTTAGAACTAGGCATTTCGGTTTTTAATAGAGCAAAAGGATTGTGGTTATCCTGCATTTCAAACGGGGTCCTCCTTTACAAGAGGAAAAGAAAGTGTTGCTGGTCACCTTTGACTGAAACGCAGGACCTATACAACCGTATTCTTGTTCTCGTTTAATTTGAAAGGCTTTTCTAAGCCAAATTACACCTGGGACAGGTAGAAATTTGTTCTTGCTGAAGGATATAGTGAGGAATTCGCAAATGTTACAGGACAAAGCAACTTTTCGCAGCAATTTTGCTGCACTTCAGAAGGATGCTGGAGGGCTTAATTTATTTCGCGTTGGAGTGAATGATTCATCAAGTCCTTTGAGGTTGAGGTGCTCCAGAAAATGCCTTTTAAAAGTGCTCTAAACACAAGGCGCATATAACACATAAAAACGAGGAGAGGGGGGAGATGCCTTGGACCCAACTCGTGCAGGTATAAGCAGTTTTGGCAATGGTTCCGAGTAGCCGGACTTCGAATTGGGTGAGAAACGGTGGCTCAAACCCAACTTAAGTCCTACTTGGAAGTAGAACCCTTGAAATAAATGGAACTTAATTTAGTCGCTACTAACTTCACTTCCATTCACTTCAATGGGTCTATTCCCTGTAGGACTTACCTTGAATTTTATACAGTGTCACCTCGCGGTGATCGGTGGAGTAAGAGAAGCAGCAAATCACCCCTGCAAAAACGGCGACAACAACAAAACCCCGAGCACCAGAGAGGGGCTCGGTGGAGCTATGGCTGCCTCCGCCTCCTTGCCTCTGCGTGCAACAAGAGCGGCCCCCCTGGCTGAGCGAGCGACCGAGTGGTAGGCGGATCAGCGTCCACCCCGCGTGTCCGCCCGTCAGCCCCTGCGGACACGGCCGGGTCCCGCCTCCCCTGCTCTGCCCAGTCCCCACCCTCGCCCTTCACAGCCCACATGTTCCGGGCCGCAAAAGACGCGCAGCCCGCTGCTCTCCCGCCAGTCAGACATAGGCGAGCGCCAGATACAAAGCGGGCGGACTTTACCTTCAGGCAGAGGGTCCCCGGGAGAAGCCATTGGGAGGAGGGCGGGTGGAGAGAGAGAGAGAGATGCGGAGGTGAGCTGGAAGGACTGGGCGCGCCGAGTCCGCTGGGCCCCCTGCGCCCCCAGTCCCAGCGGCCGTTGCAGCCTCCTGCCGCCGCCGCGCTTCCTTCCCCACACCCTTCCTCGTGTGGTGTCAATCGAAGCTCCTGCTGCGCTGCGCTCTTCCTTCTGGAGGTGAAGCGTCTCTCCAAAGGGAGCGGAAGCTGCAGGTAAAGCGAGCAGGGGAAGAAGCGTGTGCAGGGCGGGGGGAGATCTATTCTCCCCACCCCCAAGCAGCGCTTCGTGCCAAATCGTCCTCTTTGCTTCTTATTCATTAAAAAAAAAACAAGACACAAACACACACAACTTCTCCTGGCCCGATGGGGATAGGAATCCTGAGAGTAACTTGAAAGAAGCGAGTGGCACCGTAAAGACTGTAGATGCCTTTTTCAGAGACAAGAGCGGAATTTCTGAAGTTAACTTTTAGAACCTACCACTGGAAGGAACAGGTTTTCCCCTAAATAGTAACATGCACGCCAAGAAAGTCCAGTAACGTACAACAATCCAAGATCTGATATTAGTCGATTAGTTTGATTTCTTTAAGATGAGATGGGATGTTACAGATCATCTTTGTTTAGGCTGCAATCCTAGTATATACGCATAAGTGGGAGCAAGTCTCGTTGAATTCAATGGGACACCCGAGAAGACAAAGAGAGGATTGTACTGGGAGATATTTTTAAGACCTCTATCAAATCAAAAGTTTCCATAAGCATGCTATTGGGAAGAGAGAGGAGAGTGTGAAGTAAATATGATTTATTTTGTGCATTCTTTTTATTTATGCAATTCCCATTGGCAGTTGGACTTACAAGCCTACAAGTGGTCAGGTTTTATCATACCAGGGGGTGTCTTGACAATAACACTTTGCTGCTTCGTTCCCACAAAACCCCGCAGCATTGCAGCTGCTGGGTGGGAATGATAAATCCTGATGGCAGGAGGGAACGCAGGTGTAAGGCAAGATGTGTCCAAAAAGGGAGAGAAGTCTCAGGATGCTATAGAAAGGTTTATTATATAATAACCTTTCTATAGCATCCTGAGATTTCTCTCCCTTTTTGTGCACAGGAGGAAACATGGGCTATCCAGCTGGAAAAGCCACACCACCACCATCCATTCGACTCTTTGAGCCCGCCCAATGCCCTGTCTTCCCAAGCTTGGCCAGACCTACCCTGGACTTCGATCCGCCCCAAGAACACCTACTGGCTCAACCCGTAGCACGGCCACTACTGACAGATGGAGAAAAGAACATGGTGACTTTGGAGTAACTTTAAAAATAGAGATAAGTTGACACTGCGAAAAAGCGCAGTTTCCGGGGGGGGGGGGAGCCTGATGTGGTTGCAAGTTGACAGCTGCATCATATAAACAGTGCAGCACCACTGCGCCGCCAGAATGGGCTAAACAGAGTGTATAGACAATCCCCATGTTACTTTCAAGTGAGACTTCAATCCCATATAGATGTCTAAAGGTGGGCTTTTATTGTGCAAGTGCACTGCCCCATTCACAGAATTTTACAGGGGGTCCAGACAACGTCATCTTCACATTGTAGCCCTCCTGTGTCTTCCTTCTACATCTTCAATCTTTTTTCTTACCAGAAAAAAAATCCATACAGGAAGAAAAAAGATGGAGCAGCAACACAATGCCTTTAGATGGTTAGCCTTAGGAGCCCTTTGTCTGGAAACACCCACAAGTTACCCCCTATAGCAGTTCCCCCCAAATTGCTGCCTTCCAGATGTGTTCAACTACAACTCCCCCCACAAGACCTTGAAGAAGTAAGCTTATATAAACTAGTTGCTGGGGAACTTGGGCAGGAGGGTGCTATTGCACCATGTCCTGCTTGTGGATCCTTGGTCAACGGTTGGCCACTGTGTGAACAGAATGCTGGACTAGATGGATCCTTGGTCTGATCCAGCATGGCTCTTCTTATGTTCTTATGATGGCTGAAGATGATGGGTTCATAGTCTTATCACATCTGGAGGACACCAGATTGGGAAAGCCTGCCCTGGGTAAGCTTTGCATCAGATAGAGAAGGAAATTGTGTGATAAAATGGGTGCCAGTATCTGCCTGTAGGTTTGCAGCCTTGAGACATTTAGGGTGCCATCCTATGTATGTTTAGACAGGGAAAAGTCCTATAATTCCCAGCATTCCCCAGCTAGCTATGGACTTTCCCCCCATCTATGCATAGGATTGTGCTATTGTTGTTGTCGTTGTCATCATCATCTCTCTTTTCTCACTCGAGGCAGTTTTTCTAGATGAACATGATGGGCTTTGTCAAGTCATTATGTATTTTACTGATTAAGAAATTTCCTGACTATTAACATGTTTTAAGTATGATTGCTTTCTGGATGTTGGTGTGGATGTATTTTGGTAGGCCCAGTTTCTGAAGGTTTCTGTAAAAAAAAAAGTATGTTATTATTAAATAGATGTATTTTATTAAATAGATGTACATACTGCTGAACATGTTTTAAACACTTCTATGGATGTCATGAAACTTCTGCTTCTGGAAGCCCAGATTGTGCTGGATGTTTTTACAAAACTCCATCTTATGGAATCCCCCCTTTACCATTTTTTCTCTATCCAACCAGAACCTGAGATCTGTTATTTATGTCTTCAAAACTTAGTCTAGAACAGGTGTGGACAATTTGTGGCCCCCCCAGGTCCTGTTGGGCTGCATCTTCCACCTGCCCTAGCCAGTACAACCAATGGCAAGGGACACTGGAAGCTGCAGTCCAATGACATTTGAAGGGCACCAGGCTGTAAAAGGCTGGACTTAACTACTGTCATGTTTTACACTGGCCTGCATATTATGTCTCTTTGGAGATCTTAATTGGTGCAGAAGAGTGCAATCTTCCTGCTTGCTTGCTTGCTTGCTTACTGGGCTGCTTTCACTAGTTTCCTGTTGTCTTGTGGGTAGTACAATTCCGTATGCTAGTTTTGGCCTTAAAAAAGTCCTTGATAAGAATCCAGCTTCTTTCCTTTGTACAATCATAAAGATTTAAGACAAATTGTGAACATTGTATTGCCAGGATCATGCTCTTAGTGTTAGCCAAAGTGTAGCCATCTTTGCTTACAAGTACAGAATGCTGGGAATGCTTGCTCAAGGCTGAAGGAAAATTCAAAGTGCGTATGCGGAAGGCCTTGCCACAAGCCTGGTTTCATCTGGTTATAGCATTTGTCCTAATGCAAGGCCATCAGCGCACCTTATCAGAAGCTACAGAATTTAACCCAGCAACAATTGAAACATGCGCAGTGGCTTTCAACAGTGTGTCAAAGGGCAGTGACTCTCTCGTTGGAATGCATTGGGTTTTGCTTGCGCTTGCGCTGTATAAAGTAGTGACATAGATCTTATACTGTATAGTATAAAAGGGGGGCTTGCGTGCTCCTTGGTGTGACTCTGGTGGGCTGGCAACTTACTAGAGTGCACCCGCTCAGCTGAACGTAATAAAAGTGCGTTGGATCGGATCTTTGGAGTCTGTGCTTCTTAATGAGAATTGGCATATCTCCTAGGAAAAAGAGCCTGGAACTTTTGGGCAACATTAGTGGCTGCCCAACAGTTGTGGAACTCGCTTTGTGCAGAAGTCAGTCATAATATGAGCCAGAGTACTTTCTAGAAGAACTTTTTTGACTGGCATTCTAGCTGCACGAACTAAACAAGAATGGGTTCAGTTTTAAATTTAATTTAATAAAAAAAGCTTGAATGACACAATCTTGTTCTAAGACATTCCAGAAAAGAGAAAAAGATTACCAAATATCAGCATGATGGTGTTTTGTGTATTTGGTTTCTATTACATGCATTTTGTTTTATTTTGGAAAGGGTAGGATAGAAAATGTTCTAAATAAATATAGAATGACTTAGCCAATGTTAAGATATTTTCTTTTTGTTATTGATTTTAAGGGAAGTCTAAGAATATGCTTAAAGTCAGTATGGAGTCAATTTTGACTGGATCATGCTCTAATGAATCAATTTGTTGCAGGGACCTTTGTTTTTGGGGTGTTTTTAATCTTCACTGTAGATCTCAACTGATTTAAGAACTGTAGGTCTTAACTATAATCTTAACTGATGTTTACCATTTGAATTGGAAGGTCCGCAAGTGCATGGATGGAAGTGTACTGAAGGACAGTTTCGCATTCCCTCCTCCCCACCATAGCTGCTTACCCCTCTGAAAGCTGGGGTGAGGGACTTGTGGCCCTCCAGATGTTTTGGCCTGCAGCTCCCATCATCCTTCACCATTAGCTTTGCTGGCTAGGGCTGATTAAAGTTATAGGCCAAGACATCTTGAGGGCCACAAGTTGCCCGCCCCTGCTCTAGAGGGGGAACTCTCCAGAACAGTGTAGGTGTTGGGTGCTGAGGGTTGTTGGAGAGGCGAGAATCATCCATGATCAAGTAGAAGCACTTCTGATGTTGAACAACGTCCCCTCCTCCAGCAACCCCCCTCCCCATGCCCCATCCCACATTGGTCAGGAAGGCCAACCCACTGGGGAATAGGTGAGAAGGAGATGGAAAATTTGTGTGAACTTCCTTCCACTCATTTATTTTAAGACCCCCAAAAAGGGAGTGAACAGTCATTCCTGTTGCTTGATCAACAGCACAGTCCTCAGCATAGTTATTCCATGGGACATACTCCCAGGAAAGAGTGAGCATGATTGCACCCTAAATGAATATGTTTGAAAACCAATAAAGCAATTACCTTATTCTACAATTATGCAAAGTGATTTTTGTAACATTATCTCTGCCTTTGTTCTCTGGGCTTGCTGGAGGTCAAGTCAAAGGAATAAATAAACCACAGATTCCTATCACAAATGTTACTTTTTACATTTATTTTTTTGAAGGGCAGCCAACAGAAATATGGCTTTAGTCATTCCTGTACTTTATGTTCCTTCAGAACCATCAAGCTGCTCATTGATCCTTGTAATTTCCAGTTAATGGTTGAAATACAGATCCATGAAACACAGACTTTCCTGGTCAAATCATTCTGCAGGCCTTAACCAATTTATTTCGAATGATGGCTTGTACTTACGGAGCTTTGAAAACTTGAGATGTCAGGATGCTTCCAGATGAGGCCTTTATTGTGCAGTTGCCTGCGTTAAACAGAAATCCACGAAGGGTCCAGATGACATTGTCTTCCATTTGCAACCCTTCTGTATTTTCTCATGATGCTTCCATCTTTTTTTCTTACCCCTGAAAATATGTTTGTCGGGCAGGGGAGGTGGGGGAGAAAAAAAAAAGCTGCACAATGCCTTTTGATTGGCAGCACTAGGAGCCCTCCCATCTGGAAACAACCAGAATATATAAGATATTTAATATATTAATGGTTTAATTTGTTTTAGAATTGTGTATTTATTCTATTTTATATGTATGATTTATCTGTACGCCACCCTGAGATCCTTGTGATATAGGATAGGATATAAATGTTTTAATAAATATTTTTTTAAATAAATAAATAAACTAGAAGAGTGAGAAGCCTTTCTGAAGCTGTTAGTGTCTAGGGAAACCTATTACAGATGGCAGCTGCTATCTTAATTGTGGCTTATTATATCTTGTTGCTTTTGTTACTGCTAATTGTTGAAAATCGGTTTAACTTCCAACATGGCAATTCTTTCTTAGGAAAGAATTTTATTTGCCAAAGAAAGCCCATTTTCCCAACTGTAACTATGGGAGGCATTTAAAGCTCTTTCAAGGCACATTAAAAAAATTACCTCTACAAGAACGGAGCACAAATCGGGCGTAGAGGCGCGTTATCTCCCTGATTATGCGCATTTTGACTATGTGAACAAGCTACTTAACTACTTGTTAACTACTTAACTACTTGTAAAGCGCATTTTGGTCACCCGTTAATGCGCTTTGCCGCTTCTCGCCGCCTCTCGTGCAGAGGGATTAGGCGTAAATGCGCTTCAGCGATGATGCGCATAATCGCCTAACCAGGCGCAAAAGCGAATCCTTGTAGAGGGGACCAAAATCCAGTCTGTCCAGGACAGGAATCAGAAGACTGGCTAAAGCTGCAATCCTTTACTTGGGAGTAACTGGAACTTAGGGCTCCATCACACCAACGTTTTATCGCACCCTTATCATGCCTGGTTTGCCATTTTGCAGCACAGTACTCACATAATGTTGTGCCTGTCCTGCAGTCACCCGCCTCTTCCTCTCTATTTTCTGTGTTTTCCTAGAGCAGGGAAAGTCTGGTTTAAAGAAAGTGTGGGAAGGAGATTTTGAAAGGGAATTAGATGATGCTAGCAAGAATAAATTATGGAATAATAGAACATTTAGATCTATATCAGCTTCTATTCAAGAAACTTCTTTGAAAATACTGCATAGATAGTATCATACACCAATACAGCTAGCACATATTACTTCAACATATAGTAGGTGTGACAGGGCCCAAAATTTCCAAGTAAAACATGCATAGATTGGGCTACATATTTGCAATCTCAGCAAATGTGAAGATAATTTACGCATTCAGAAAAATCATGAAATTCAGTCTGCTCTAGAACTTTAGAATGCGGTGGGTGGGGAGACTTTGAATGGTTATTTATTAATCACATTTTTACCCCACTCTTGAGCCAGAAAGACTCCCAAGCAGGAGTTCTTATATTAAAGTTACAATTCTCATAACAACCAGCAGGGATAGAAACAGTTTGGGTATCCTGATAGAATGCCTGCTGCTAGGTGATCATTGAGAGAGAGGGCTATATCACAGCTACTATTTTCCCCCCGGGTTGCTTCTGTGGCTTCCCCTTCTGTTCCATATTCGAGTCTAGCATTTTGAATCACACGTGGTCGGTATAGCTGCGATACCTCAGCTTGGCCTATTGAACTTTGCCTGTTTCGGACTTTGCCAGTTGAGGGATAAATCTAGGTTGACCGTGTGAAAAGGAGGACAGGGCTCATGTAACTTTAACAGTTGCAGAGAAAAGGGAATTTCAGCTGGCGTCATTTGTATGTAATTAGTACCTGGTGAAATCCCCTCTTCATCACAACAATTAAAGTTGCATGCACTATACTAGAGTGACCAGATACAAAAGAAGGCAGGCCCCTGCAGCTTTAACTGTTGTAATGAAGAGGAAATTTCACCAGGTACTAATAGCATACAAATGACGCCAGCTGAAATTCCCTTTTCTCTGCAACTGTTAAAGTTACATGAGCCCTGTCCTCCTTTTCATATGGTCAGCCTAGATAAATCAAAACAGAAACTAAAACCTGCGACCTCAGGGCATGAGAACAGCAGGAGGGGAAAGACGTGATGCAAACCCAGCGCTGAAGAAGTGGAGCAAAGCCGAGGTGGCTGTGCTTAAAACCGCCAAAGGCTGCTGCCCAACCTATGTAAGGGGAGGGGGGAAACCATAGGGGAGAAGATTAGGTTAGAACACTTTGCTATAGTGTGCTAACTGTTCATGGACTGTATATATAAGGGATCAAAATACATACATTCAGAAGTGATACAATCCTAAGAGGGCTGTTGCATGAGATTTTTCTGTACCTGTAGACCAGGCTTCCCCAACCTTGTCCCCCCACCCCAGAATGGCTGGCTAGTGGAAGTTGGGATTTGTAGCCCAACACATCTGGAGGACACATCTGGATAAGACAGTCTTATCTCTCATGCAGAAGGATGTTCAACTGCAATAAGTATGGCTACCTTCTTTCTAAATGGCCAAGATTAAAATACCCTACACGTGACAATAGCTCCCCAAGCTTTATCTTCGAGGCTGTTTCAGTTTCATTTGAAAGTGGCTTGTCAAGAGTTATGCGTGATTGCATTCAGTAGAGAGAGCCTCAAATGTCCTGATGCTCACATAGCATCTTCTAAGGACCAAGTCATATATTTGATAATGGATGCTGTGATAAAATGCATTACAGAATTAAATTAACTTGTAACTGTGCCTCATATTTGTTTACACTATTCATGCTACTTCTTATTTGTTGTTTACACAGTAGATACCCCAATTTCCAAATAGATACTGTGCACTATACTTGATTGTCAAACAGTTTTGCACACTATAAAGAAATGTAACTATCGAATACAAAACAAAATTCCTTCACAGGTTCTCCCATTACAGCTCATATTTTCAGTAAAAGAAACAGTGCCCTCTGGTGATTTCCACCCAATAATATTGCTACAAACTGAAAAATAAAAGTTATTTTCTTCAGTCTCAAAATGTGCCTTGTAAGACTGGTGATTAAAAATAACATCAATCCAACTCCATTCGTAATAATTTGGGGGTTTGTTTTGTTTTTTAAAAAATAGGTGATTGTGATTATGTTTCTTTGCTCCTGGAAAGTTTGTTACACAGCTAAAAAGGCCACAGTAACAGTAACATAAGGCCACCCAAAACAGTGTTGTATTATTGCTTTGCAGACACTTTTTAAAATTGAAGATTATGTTATAGGTTCTTGAATATTCTTTAAAATAAAGACTAATTTTTGAAATAATTGCTTATTTATTTATTACATTTTTATACCACCCAATAGCCAAATCTAATCAAAATGAACTCCCTTTGTTTTAGTGGCAGAAAGTTGAACACATGCTTCACTTGAATCTGACAAAATTTACAGGTAGTCATGTTGGCCCATTTAGAGTGCAATCCTAAAGGATTGCCGCTCTTTAGCTGGAGGGCTCTGGAATCAGAGCCTTCTGTACATCCAACGTCCTGCTGGCAAGAGCTGTGCAGGGTGGTAGGAACAACAGAGGGTTTTACAGCCTGCTACAGGGTTTTACAACCTGCTCATTTAGCTCCACGTGCTTCCAGGAGCAGTATCTGAAAGGCCTTTGAATCGGTGGATCCTCAGTCTGTTTCCCCCCTCCCATCCCCCCAACCTCAGTGAGGAGCCACCATGGAGCTTTCCACAGTAGCTGGGGAGGGAGAAGGAATCCATGATCAGATCTCCTCCCCTAAGGTCAGAGCTCTGTCTCGAACTTCAGGGAAGGGATGCACCCCAAATGCTGTCTACAGGCCATAAGATTGCTCTGTTAGAAAATGCATAAAAGAATGAGTAAGATGATGCCTGCATTAAGACCAACTAATTAGTCATAATAAAGGCATTAGCCTATAGTTCCTGAACCCACTAAACATTAAAAATTGTTAACTTTGAGCCCATTGTGAAAGAGAAACGATATTCAAAAAATATTTTAGCAGCCGCTCCCCACATTTCAAGTTTGGTAAATCGCAAAATATATACTGCAATTTCCAGTTCATTATCAGCTATATAGATCATGTGGCTCTTAAATTTTGTCTGAACTGCCTGAAAAATGACATTCAAAATATAAATTGTCATGTGTTACTTTGTTAGCTGACAAGTCAACAAAACCAGCAATTACGGGGCAGATCTATAACTCTGATTATATCTTGCAAAGTAAACTCTGCAAGGTAGCTTCATTGTGCAATGCACAGATCCGCAAACAATGTGGTAATTTGTCTAATGAGATCATTCATTATACTTTAATATACAGTGGCTCCAATCCTACATGTTGAAGGCTGCAATACTAAGCACAATTACTAGAGTAAGTCCCACTGAACTCAGTGGAACTTACTTCTGAGTAAGCATGTTTAAGATCAGATCGCACAGCTGCAGTCCTGTGCACAGTTTCTTGTAAATGTGAGACTTGCTTCTGGGTAATTTATGTGTAGGATTGGGCTGCCAGTCACTTTAAGGTGTACGTGCTGCTAATTACCTAGAGTCATATCCTGAAAAGTCATGAATGCTTTACTATCAGTAACCTCAATGGATTCGCAATTCAAAGGTATTCAGAATGCTATGGAATTAAACCACACAAACATATTTTTTTTAATCACACCAGAAAGTAAGCCGTTTTTTAAAAAGTAATTCACAAGTACAGAGAACATACTCCTAAACTATTGTAGGTAGTCTGATAAAAGTTTTTTGACTATGTGCTATATTAGGGCTAGATGAAAATGTTTACTGTAGGCTTGTTGGATAGCTAGCATTAGGAAATAACTCAAGAAATATAGAGTGATAAAATTACTTCTTGAATAAGTCTCAGACTACAAATTTCAAGGCCAGAATATGGAAATGTGGGCATTTCAACGAACATTCAGGACTTGGAAGCAATAGGCACCAGTGTTTATTTGTACTGATATTCTCCTGGGGAAAATATAGATAGAATTGAGTAAACACATAGATTTTGAAGGCAAAAATGAGCTCTCGATGTTCATTGAATGGGCCATAGGGTGCTGTCCTGGTTCCTACAATGTGGAGCCATCTCCCAAGTGGGCCATTTACGGTCTTTTTATTCACCCAGGCTTAAAATAGATTTGATACTATTGTGGCTTTTGCTTGTTAGCCCTTTCTAATATATATTATATATTGATTGGGATTATTTTTAATGGCCATTGTTTTCTTTTAATTGAATTAATGTAAACTGCCTTAGTTTATTTTATTTTATTTTAAACAGAGGCAGAATATTTAAAAAAACAAATATATACCAGCTGTGGAGCCAGAGCCAGAGAGAGAGAGGGTACCTCTACAAGAGCGATTTAAAGCTCTTTCAAGGCACATTACAAATTTTACCTCTACAAGAGCGGAGCACAAATCAGGGGTTGAGGCGCATTTTATCTCCGATTATTCGTATTTTCGAATGCGTGTTAAATAGCGAGTTATAATTTGCCACAGGAGTTAAAGCGCCTTATGGCCATGTAAACATGCGATTCTCCGCATGTAAACAACTTTAAAGCGCATTTCATATAGCCCGTAATGCGCTTCACCGCCTCTCGTGAATAGGTATTAGGAGTGAATGTGCTTCTCCGTATATGCGCATAATCAGGCAACCGGGCGTCAAACCAAAATCTTGTAGAGGGGACCAGAGAGAGATCGAGAGATCCTAGGCAGAGGAGTGCACAAAGAAAGCCATTTTCTTCTGAGCCAAACTCCTGCATGTGTTCAGCTATAAGGAAGGATTGCAGCAGAAGCAGAGGGCAGTGCTATGGAAATAGCTTATGTACCTCTGGTCTGGGGATGTCTTGTGAGCAAACTCCTGGCCTTTGTAAATGCTTGAGGGGGCATCTAGTAGTGCAAATAGAAAAAGTTGAGGGCACCTGCTTACTGGCAGTTGCACTTCCAATGACTGATATAATAAGAATTCCCCATCTTGGGGTGTTTGCAGAAAAGGTTTTATTGTGCAATCGCCCAACCTCATTGATCAAATTTTATCCTCCTGTGTTTACGTGCTGCTGCTTCTGCCCTTTTTTCTTTCCACAAATAGTCCATTAAGAAGGAAAAGACGAAATGCTGTCAGTCTGGAAGCACCCCGGGTCTTTTACTGAATGTTCCAGTCTGGCAATACAGATTGTATGAATCAACCAGTACCCATATATTAACAACTGCAAGATAGAGTTAATTCCTCTTGTCTCCTGAACTTTTTACATGCTCCTTAATTTTTTTAGTGCATGAGTTATTATTATTAGTTGCTATTTTACATTTGCTATCTTCTTTCCCTCTTCTGAGTCTGATCTTATCTCTCACATGAATGTTCATACCATTATCTGTATGCCTTCCTGTTTTATGCTGTTGCATTTTCTCTTTTTTTAGAAGGTCTTTTTTGTGACACGTTTTCTTTTATGCTCTTACTTCATGAGGCAGTTAAAATTATCATTGCAGGAGAGCAGGATGTCCAGGAGAGAAGCGCTCCTGGTTCACTTACAGCAGAGTAAGCGTGTTCCAGTGATCCATTCACCAAGAATACTCACACACCAGCGGTTTGTGTTTAGTATAAGATTTTACTGAGGTTCCAGTATTTCCTCCAGTATATATGTAGTATTGGTTCATCAAATATAATACAGGTTCCAGGAAGATTTCCACATCAACGTCCACATCATATCTTCATACAACCAGCCTCATTCTCCATCAGATATTTACAGATATATATATATATATATATATATATATATATATATATATACAGTTGAAAAGACAATGACTATGCACAAATCAGTAGAAAAAACTCCCAGGGAAAAACCCACTATCTCTCTGACCTTTTCAGTAGCAGATAGAAAAAACCATTCCCCTGTTAATTGATATCAGGTGCAATAGTCAGTCCTCTGGACACTTTGCAACTGTCCAGTCCTTTTATTCATCTTAAGGGAAATTTTCCCCAACACAGGATGCTATCACATGATACATATTGTTGCTTAACGCTTAACAATCACCACGCTCCCACTAATGATTTGTCAGCTTGCAAGAGGAATCAGAAAATGTATTGATTCACACTGTTTGCATGGCTAACGTTAAAGCCGAGACGATCAAATATTGATTTTAATCCCCCTTTAAAGTTTAAGTTTTCAAAGCTGTTGAACTGTTCAAAGCCTTACATAGCAGTTACCAAAACCCTGCAAAACTGAATAATATAAAAGAAGTGAAAATGATATTAAATGGAAGAGCTTTTACAGATCCAAGTTTACAGATAATAATTTAAGGGAGGATAGGCCAGAAATTTGGGAATTAAAACAATTAGCTTATTTGCATGAGTTTCAATTAAGTGTATATCTGCTGTTGGGACAAAGTACAGAATGCAGTCGCTTCATTATGTGTTTTCCTGATCATTACCCCAAACTTAGGATAGTTTATCCATTGGAATAATGCAATCATTTTAGAAAAGGACTCACTTACGGTAATTGTAAAGGAACTGACAGATTGACCTCCCTACCATGACCACATTCACACACATTTTTTCAGGCTTTAGTGCACCCCAATACCAAACAATTCATCTGTGAATTCAGACAGAATATACAACGTTCAAATTATCATTTATCAACATCATTAAATTTATATGCCGCTTTTTCAAAGCAGCTAACAATACAACAGTAATACCAAAACAAGAAAAATGTCAATACATTAATTATGATAATACATTATTACAATAAGAATCAACCCAAACAATTCATTTTACTATTACTAATGTTATTACAAAATAGGCACAATCAACCATTACAACACAGTATCAATTATTATTTATCAGTGCGTAAGCCAGAGCCAAATACACTAAACCTTTCCTATGCATTGAGGCATTGATAAAAAATACAAACTGCAAACAGCTACCCCAGGAATATAACGTGCAGAAAATAACAACTAGATTTCTTACAGCCTGCAGCAACTGATCTCTCCTCTGCTCCACTCTTTTATGCTTGTGCAGTTCTCAAAGTTTCAGCATAGACAAAGGGCAGTGATATTTAGTCTCTTTCCCTCAGCTCTGGATGTTTCTCATGCTTTAATGTATTCATTCTATACATTGATTGCGCTGCATAGTAGAACCAAATTGGTATTATCACACTGTGAGAGTTGAGAATTTTATACTTGGAATGAACGAAACTGCAAAACGTTGTAGTTTGCACAAGCTGCATTGATTACAAATGGAAATAGTATTTTGTTCCAAGGAAAAAGACATGTCTGCATTTATGTGCTAATATACTTGTGTTCTAATTAAAATGTAACTAATTTAATAATTGTTATGTAAAGTATCCTCTTCAAGTCAGCATTGTACATATATCCTAAGTTTTCTGGGAAAGAAGCATAGTTAGTGCGTTCCTCCTCCAGCCCTATTATTTTGCTTATAGAATATCTACATGCTGCGTGCTTGTTTTCTTCCCTCTAGGGAAGTTCCTCAAACCCATAAAACATAAAATCCTCTTATCTACCTTAAGGAAATTATTCATACTCTTTCACAATTGCCAAAATAGTTTACATTACGTTAACTAGAGGCAAGTGATTCCAGGAAATGGTGTTTCTTTTTTGAAACAGCAGTACTAGTTTGACAGTTTGCACTTTTAGTTTACACCTTAGAAATCTTCAGTCCTGGTTTCGTTATAAGTAATGGACTCCCCTGCCCTCCCAATTTAGCTAGAAGCAACATCAGCAGCAAAAATGTATTCCCAACTAATTAGTATGAAACCCTATTGAAGTCTCAGTTCTGTGTATAATGCAATTATACAGCAATATAAGCAGTGGCATGATTTGAGAGTTATTAAAAATATTCTAGCCTTTCGCAATAAAGACACTCTAGAGACTTCATTTTAAAAACAAACAAAAAACTATCCTTTATAACTGAAAAAGCTCCCCCATCCAACATTTGATTTCCAATTGAAAAAAACACACACATTAATATAACCAAATTGAAGAGCGATTGTTGGAGAATTATTAACAGCATCCTATGCATCAATCAGAAGTAAGGCCACTATCTTCATTGGGGTTCCACTGCATGAGCTACAGCCAAGAAGAGGACAGCAACTGTGAGCCTTCAAGAATCCTTGCACAGAAGAAAGGTCAGGCCACTAAACAAAGAACATACAGGCCTTCCTGAATATGGGTTCTAGACCTGCTAAGGGAAAAAAAGTGTTATTGACAAACAGGGAAAGGCAAGCAACAAGGGAAGCCACAAAACTTCCTCAGAACTAGCCTCTATTACTTCACTGTATATAGGACATGAGATTGAGAAATAAGAAATATTAATTCAAGCCCCTCCATGACAAAGGACAGGCGCAAGGTCCCACTCATGTTTCACATACCTGCCAGCATCGCAAGCAAAAAACAGGAAGCTGCCAAGATTCAATGTTTTTAGCCCACATTACATACTCCACAGAGCAGCTCCCCGCTCATCCAGCCATAGCAGATGGGTACACCATGGGGCAGCATTTGTCAGTCACCAGCCCATGGACTTAGTCATAGACACAGGGACCATTGTGGTGTCATCAAACTCCCTGGCCTTATGGAATAGCTTAGGTCTCACATACAGATCTCAGATCCAAATCCTGGAAAAGGGCACGAGGGCTTCCCAGATTTAGGCACATCTGGGAAGTGTGGTGCTTGATGAAATCAGGAACTGCTATGTGGGCCAATAGCATTGGTGGTGTAGGCAGGGTGAAAGGAAAAACAGTGGCTTTTACTCTCCATGGGATCCAGTGTGTGGTTTTTCACTTGCATTATTGCTGACGTTGGTGCAATATTATGCCATATCAGAATTTAGTGTATGTCCACTTTTCCCATCATGCCCCCGTCCTTGCCTTGTTTTGGCCTCTCCAATGGCAGAGTTGGGCCAGCAATGCAGATATGGCAGCGTAATGGGAGCATTCTCCATATCTGATGGTGCTCCAGCCAGTATGCCGGGAATAAAGGATTACACCCTAAGAGCTCCATCACACCTACTTTTTTATCATTGGTATGTACCTGCAATTTTGATATCCATTTCCTTTTCATGATCGTAACCATACCAGAGCCTCTCTTTTCACTTATGGGCTCTTATGGTGGTGGTGGTGGGGGTTGTTCCTGGCGGCAGGAAGGGAAGGGGCAGGCAGGGAGAGACGAAGAGGGGGGAATCCCATGTGCTGGAGGAGGAGAACCGCCCTGCCCTCCCATTTCCTCCATGCCAAAATACTTCACAAGAGGCAGAAAGAGCGCGATGAGAGCAGGACAGGGACGACATACTAGGCAGGGCGAATGTGCAGTAAATCACTGGTGTGATGGAGCCCATAGAAAACTAAGACCCATGGACAAAAGTTCCAGCAATCTTTTTTACACTGGGAAATTTTAAATATGCAATCTCTCATCTGCAGTCTGAGAGACCCTCTAGAAGAGGTCGCTTTTACATCTGATTCTCCAAATATGCGCATTAACTTACAGTCAAGTTTGTGTCTAATACCTGTATATGAGAGGCGTGGAGGCGAATTTCGGGCTCCATACAATGCACTTTAAAGTTGTTTACATACGTTTAATCGTATTATCAATTAAGCATATAGCGATGCTGAAACGGGGAAATGTTGATGAAAGCACCCCACTGTTTCCTGGTGGAACTGCCCCCTCAGTTCCCTGCTGTTTGTTAACCCTGCCCACCTGAATCTCCTGCCTTTGGTTACCTGGTTTACCTGCTGTTGGTCACCTAGTTTACCTCTTCCTTTGTGCCCAATTGCCATTTGTAGTAGTCCCCCCACCAACTGCTCAGGAATAAATGGAAATGCAAGCCTATGACTTCGGACAGGCTCTTACAGGACGTCTTGCCCACCCCTTTCTGATTCCTCCGTTTGCAATCGGCAACATACACACAAAACATAAGTACATATGTACGCCTCCCAGGGAGTCCCCCCCCCCAATTGCTTAGGAGTAAACAGAAATGCAAGCCTATGGATATATGCCAGAGCAGCAGTACCCGCGACCGGCGGTGTTTGGGCCAGGATTGTACGGGATGAGATGGGAAAAAACCCCATGGAACACTCCCCCCCAATGCTAGCTCCAGACTCCCCTTATCTCCTGTGCCCTAGCAACCTCGGCTGTCTTGGAAATGTGCTGCTTCAAGGGCAATTTTTTTTGTAGCCTTTCTGTTACAATGTTGCATTTTGCACTGATGTCCCAGTTCCAGTCAAACTTCCCATTATTCTGCCTGTCTCCAGACACCAAGATGCCAGCACAGTTCAGTTTTGGAATGCCCAATGCTGAGCGGTCCAGAGGGCAACCTCGCCATCCCAGCAGGTCTTTCCGTCACAGAGATGGGTTACTGAGCAGGCGGGAGGACTGGGCGCTGCCCCCCCAAAACTGCTGGCTGGCACTGATATCTCTTTGTCCCCTCTTCCCCTATCCCCTTTTCCTCACAACAGTGTGGCTGCTGTTATTCCACCTAGCTGTACTCAAGAGACAGAACGGTTGGTTGCAGCTGCGCCTCCGTGGTATGGAGCACTCACTGCGTGTCCTTCAGCATCGAATGAGGAGACTCGAGCATATTGTCCAGCGTGCCAACCGCCAGTGCCATTAGAATGATCGGGCAGGGACCCCATTCCCGTGTGTTTCCAACATGCACTGTGCCTTTCTGATTACTTCACCGACGCTTTGCAATGGGCTTGTGCCCACCTGTAACCATTTGTAGAATAAAGATATTGCAGTGGTACTAGGCTGACCATATGAAAAGGAGGACAGGGCTCATGTAACTTTAACAGTTGTAAAGAAAAGGAAATTTCAGCCAGTGTCATTTCTATGCAATTAGTTCCTGGTGAAATTCCCTCTTCATCACAAAAGTTAAAGGTGCATGCACTATACTGGAGTGACCATATGCAAAAGAAGGCAGGGCCCCTGCAACTTTAACTGTTGTGATGAAGAGGGAATTTCACCAGGAACTAATTGCATACAAATGACACTGGCTGAAATTCCCTTTGCTCTACAACTGTTAAAGTTACAGGAGCCCTGTCCTCCTTTTCGTATGGTCAGCCTAAGTGGTACCTCAGTACTAAATTATCGTTTTGGTCCGATACACCAGACACACACACACACACACACACAGACTCACACACACACACACACACAACTTCCCGGTAAAGCAATGATAGAAGGGGGGGAGGTAACTCAATGTGCCTTACTCCCAAGTAACAGCATGCAAGACGACAGCTCAATGGCAAGTTTCACTGCTTTTTTCCAGCCAGGATCCCAGCAAGGGAGCGGGGGGGGGGGGGGAGGGTTTGCATTAGCGAATCTCAAATTATGTGCACATCCTTATTTCAACCCTCCTTGCTTCCTGTAGAACCAGCTCCATGTGAGTAGTTCCGCGTCTCGACGAAAGAAAGATTCCGGAGGGGTTTTAAAAGAAACTTTACTTTAAATACCGGTACGGTCAGCCATTACTAAACAGTCCATCACGACTGAAGGAAAGAAAAAGGAAGTAGGGAGAGAGGAGACAGGAAATGACAAAACACAATGATGGGAGGTGTTCCCGCCGAAGGGGCGAAGGGGCAGTTCTTCATGCATGACATCACCACCACAGTCCGCCCATTATCACCATTAACACGACTGCTCAGAAGTGGTTTACACTAAGATAAGGCACTGTAACTTCAGAGGAAATTAAAAGTTGCTATTTAATGCGAAATCGAAAAAGCGCATTAACGAGGATAAAAATGGGCTGCACGCCTGATTTGCGCTTCGTTCTTATAGAGGTAAAACCATTAATGCGCCGTGCATGAGCCTTAAATCGATCATCTAGTTCCAGAAGGACAATGCTGCATGATTTTACTGTCCATCATTTTGAGCATTTTTTAAAAAATTGGAAAAGTCATTTCAGAAAGAAAAAACATTCTGAATGTGCCCATTGGCTGTCAAGGATAGCCCAAATGTTAGCTTAGTGTAGACGACTGTTAATTAGCAGAAATGGAATAGGTTGGATCCAGAATAGAACAGAGTGGGAGGTGGCACAGGGGGCTGCTGGAGGAAGGTGGAAGTCGTAGAAAATCCCCACCCTGCCCTCTTCCTCTAGCATCAGCAGAGCTCTTCTGAGTGAGTCTGGATCCAACCCATTGAAAGTAAAGTAAAATTTAACTATTTACTTCTAAGTTCTAAATTAGAAAATATGCTTGTGCCTTACAGTACACTATTGCAGAAGACATATAGGGCTGGCCCAAGACATTTGCTGCCTGAGGCAGAGCAGCAAATAGAGATGCCCCCACTTCATGTCAAGGTTCATATAATATCCCAGACTGTTCAAATTATTTTGGCATCTGAAGCAGAAAACCACCCATGCTCATCTCCCCTTCCCTGGCAGTTAAAATCTAATAATAATAAACTAATTTATTCTGCCCAATGGTAGGGATGGCCCACAGTGTACTGGGGTGGCCTTTTGTTCCCTAGAGGCTCTTAAGAGTTTGGCTGCATTTGGAAATATTTATTTATTACATTTCTATACTGTCCAATAGCTGAAGCTCTCTGGCAGTTCACAACAATTAAAACCACAAAATGCATAATAAAATACAACATAAAATTTAAAAGTTTAAAATTACAATGTAAAAGTACAAACCACAGTAAAACCTAGCAACAATAAAGAGATTTAAAATACAATAACAGATTTAAAACAATAGAGCAAAAAGACTAAAATGTAGGGGTGTGCACGCCAAAAAATATCGTATTTTATCATTATCGTCATTTTGGACCAAAAAAATTATCGTCTTCGATAATATCGTAGGTGATTCGTATCATCTTCACAATAGTTATTGTGAAAAAATGATATTTTTGGCTGACCTATTTTTAAAAGAAAAATGCCTGTAACTTCTGTATTTTAAAAGTTAGAGGCTTGAAACTTGTTCACAGTGCTTATGGGGTATGTCTAAGTATGTGCATGAAATTTGAGATCGATCCCTCCAACCCTCGATTTTATATGAATTTTTAAAAGATTGTTTCCATTCTGACAGGTCTGAATGAACGCACGTGGTGAGCTGTCGTTCTGATCTGTCAGAACTGAAACGATCTTTAATAAAATCGAGCACATGTTGCTACACATATGTGCCAAATTTGAGATTGATCCCTCCAACCCTCGATTTTATATGAATTTATTAATGATCGTTTCAGTTCTGACAGATCAGAATGACAGCTCGCCACGTGAGTTCCTGTCAGAATGGAAACGATCTTTTAAAAATTCATATAAAATCGAGGGTTGTAGGGATCAATCTCAAATTTCATACACATACTTAGGCATAGCCCATAAGCACTGTGACCAAGTTTCAAGCCTCTAACTTTTAAAATACAGAAGTTATAGGTATATTTATATGGCAGTCCAATAAAACGATAAAATCGCCCCAAAATGATCATCTCCGATGATTATCGTAGGTTTTTCTATTGTATTGTCATCATTAAACACATGCACGATAACAACCCTATCATATCATTATCGTACATTTTAACGATACGATACACATCCCTACTAAAATGCCTTCATCTGGCACCAGAAAGAGGTGACAGGAGAGCCTTTCTGGGAAACTCATTCCACAACCAGAGTGCAATAGCAAAAAAGTCCATCTTCCTGGTAGCCACTTGCCTCACTTCCTTTGGCAGGAATTTCTGGAGAAGGACTGAAGATAATCTTAGGGCACGGGAGCTACGTATGGGAAGATATGATGATAACCTGGCACCAAGCCATTTAGGGCTTTGAATGTTACTACTAGCACTTTGAATTGGCCCAGAAAGGGTCTGGCAGCCAGTGCAGATAGAAAAGTACTAGCATAATATGATCATTTTGACCAGGCCCCCTTAACAGCCTCTCGGTGCTATTTTGGACCAGCTGATGTTTCTCGACTGTTTTCAAAGGCAGCCCCATGTATAACACATTGCAGCATTGTTGTGTTATCCTCTTCAATAGTGTGGATTTCTTTGGGTAAGAATCGCCTTATTTAGCCACAGACGTTCTATTGCCAATGTCTAAAGATTCCTTATAAGTGAGTGTGTAGGTCTCATTAGAATGTGTGCAAGTTTGTACGCAGGTCTAATGAGAGCACATCACGTAATACTCCCCCAGTGGTTTCATGTAGATATTGAACATTAGAATACTGATGTGCCTTGGATGGCTCATTGGAAAGAATCAGGGAGAAATATACTGGAATCAGCTCTCAAAATGTCTAACACCTTCTCCATGATGTAGTTTAAGAAATATTTCTTATGACGCTAGGACCACCATTTAAAAAGTAGGACACTAGCGATCAGGGAAATAGCAGAAAGCTGAGTTGCAGAAATGCAAGAAATGGCAGAAAGGTGAATAAATGCATGGGATGTACCATGCATGCTTACTCTGGAATGAAACAAAATGTTGATTTTTTTCAATTATCTTGGAACAGGACAGCATTATTTATATTTGTAATAAATGCATTTTATTTCACACTATCCATAAAATTTAAGTTTTTCATGTTTTACTATAAAAACTCATTAAAACACTGAATTAAAATGCTTCAAATTTCTTAGAAGTGATTAGTTATATAGATGTTAAAGATTTGTGTAATTTCTTTCTTCTCCTCTTTGAATGGAACTTTGTGTTTTTAAAATAAGCATATAGTAGCATTATTCTCTCATTTTTATCAGCATAGGAGTTGAGAATCTTCAATAGAAACTGCTTTTAAATTACTATAATTCAACAGAGAACATTTAAAAATAGCTTTATAATATTTCTTCAATATATTCATATTAACAAAGCCAGAAATATTACTTTAGTCTTGGATTCTTAGAATGTTTTAGATCTAAATTCTCAAAGGATTTTTAACAAACAGTCATTACTGGAGCCTCACTTGTGAAGTGGGTAATTGAGATTGTGCCAGAGTTGTAGAGGTAACACAGAGAAGGAACGTTGAATAAATCTGCATACATGAGGGAATTTTCAATGTAATTAGTTAGGCATTTGAGACTGCAACTGCTTCAGATAACAAGGAGATGCAGGTAACTGACAATTAGATGCAGATCGTGTTTCAGGATAGACTGAAAAGTTCAGGACTACAGCAACTCACCTTCATTCACTGTCAAGATGTGGGAAAAGATGCTAGTATTACTATTGACATGTTGTCTTTGATAAGCATAATATCTTGGAGCGTCTATACGCTGCTGCTTTGTAGCTGTGTTCCCTCAAAACCCTGCAGTATCGCTGCTGTGAGGTGGGAATGATAAATTCAGACAACAGGAGGCAGCGCATGCTGTCTGGCCAGAAAAAATGCAGAGCCAGCGGCCATTCAGCTCATCAAATCTGCCCCTCCTTCCTGCACTTACTTGGACTTACCTGGGACTTACCCCAGCATTCCCACTGACAGATGGAGAAACAACGTGGTGACCTTGGAACAACTAAAAAAATCATGGTAAAAGAACATGTGGAAAAGCGCCAATTCAGGAGTAGAAGCCCGATGTGGCTGCGAGTTGGCAACTGCATCATATAAACAACACGTTGCCACTGTGCAGCCACAATGGGATAAATAGGCCTTATGGAACTCCCCTGCATGGCTAGCACCGAGGAGTAATGGGGGCAGTCCTTCAGAGGTAGTAGGGCTGTCTTAAATAAGGGGGGAGATGGAGCACAGAATTGCCAGACATAAAGGGGTAGCGATCGTGCACTGACTCATTTCTCTAATTTCCCTCACTATGTGCAACCTGTGTGGATGGATGGGTGGGGTGTTTAACAAACTACCCAGCAACCCTAGAATAGAGTGTGGGTTCTGAGTGGTTTGTTAATCACCCCAGCCACTCACCCTTGCTGGGTTCAGACTCCACAACAACCTGTGCCTGATGAGGGTAATTAGAGAAATGAACATGGCTTATTAACCACCCTTATGTCATGTGAATTAGGCCAGAAAGTGAGCATCAAAAGTGGGGGCAGACTACTGTGTGGGCTAAGGCTGAAGATCTCTATCAGATCATAAACTAATCAGGGTGACTTTACACCTATCATGACCTTCAATAATCCACTATGGTAGAAAGCTATGCAAATAGCCTTTTCAGAAAGGCCATATTCACACACAGAAGGGGACTAAGGTGATTATGGAGTGGGGAGAGTTAATGAAACCATGATGTGTGTGCCCATCACACAACCATGGAACTGCACAGCGCCACATGGTTCCTTTGTCTATCTCCACTCTGTGGTTACTCCATCCTCCCGCTGTATCCCAAAGGCCACCATAGCAGGAATCAGATCACATCACACACTGTAGTTGGCGTGCGATTATCTCAACCATCGAGAAAGTCCATGTCAGCTAGAATGTCTCTGCTAGTTGCAGCCGACTCTATGGTTACCACTTTTTTTTTCTGAACAGCCATCTTTAGCTATGGGGAGCCTGACAGGCGAAGTGGTAAGCCACCCCAGAGTCCCTTATATGCAGGGAGGTGATTACCAAGGGTGGTTTATTAGCCATCATCGTAAGGGTTTTCTCCCCACACACAGCATGCTAAGCCATTGTTGTGTTTCCCAAAACCTCTCACTTTATTGGGAGACAATAAAGAGGTCTGCCACGTAATCCACAAAGCTTTATTCTGGCAATAAACATCTCTTCCCACCCGAAGGGACTCTAACTTCTAGGAACTTCTCTATAGATAAAATTATGCAAACTAAGGGAGACAACTGTCCTTTCAAGAAAAAGGGAAAGCCTTTTCCCAGCATGCTTTAACTTCAGGGAGACTGGTTCTGAAGAAGCCTTTGACGAGAAGCTAGCTGGGCTGACCTTCTCTCACCTTCCTTTAGCTCCACCCGTTTTAGTCTGTAGCGTACTCTAGGATCAGCTAGCTTTTCAGTGCCCTTCCCCTCGGAAGAATCCTCAATTCTCAGAGCTTGTGGGTTGCTTACACTTTCAGAGATAAGGTCTGGTGAAAGTTCATCCCCAGCTGGTGAAGAGAGTCACCTCTCCCCCTCCCCGTATAGGCTGCTTCAGAATCTGATTCTGATCGATCGTCTGAAACGCCTTCTTTCAGCCTAAGGGGAACAGGCCTAGTCATGACAGTCATCATGGTTCACTTCCCAACATTAACCACGGTGGCATAGTATTATGTGTGAACAGGTCCAAAGTGTTGAATTGAATGCAAATATTGAATTGAAGCTTGATGGCTTTTACATTCTCAATGAGTTTCTTGGGATATACAGGTCTCTTAATAGATGGATCTGGGCTGCATAAAGTAATGGAAATTATTTATGAGGAAAATACTGTTCAACACCTAACAGAAAGAGGAGTTTCATATTCTATAAGCACCCATAATATTATTGACTCAGCACTTAATGCTTTAGCAATTCATGTTTAAATTTGAAGACTTCTCAGTTGGTGGCCAATGCTTGTCATCAGAAGATGCAGCCTCTGAACAGTACTTTTCACCAGAAGATGTTGCAAACTTGAAATTTGTCTATGACAGAGTAATGTTGGGTAAGATTGATTTATTCTTTCATTCATTCATTAGATTTGTATACTGTCCAAATGGCAGATCCTCTCAGGGTGATTTACAATCATAAAACCATGGATGTTCGTGATGTTTGCTTAACTCCTAATATCAGTAACGTTGTGCAACTACTTCAAATAAGAATGCAGAATTTGGCTCATGCACATATAGCAGTTTTGTGGCTGCAATATATGGAGAAGGAAGAACTGTAGCAGAAATGTATTAGAGCATAAAGGAAAGCTAAGTGGAAGGTGCATCTTTAGACCTTATGTGAACTGCTTCCTTTTTACTGCAGCTGACCACAACAAATCAGTATACTTTAATCTCCAGAATACAAAAAATGAGAAATCACCAATCCATTAGTTTTCTCAAACATGAAAATGGAATACATGTTATTAGAAGGTCTGATAGATTTTACGTAGGTCTGTCATGAGTCTTAGTCATGGAGTAGGAACTTATGTGAAGCCTGACAAAAGGCAGAGGAATGTATGAAATTCAACACTCTGCTTAAATATTATCTCATCCAACATGTTTGGAAGACAGTTTACTGATGGAAAAGCTGACTGAAGCATCATATGTAACAAGTGACCAACATAAGGAAGACAGAGGCTCCAGGCAGAAAGAGACTGGTGCAGTTCGCATGTTAGGAGAAGCCAGCCACCATGGGTGAATTTCTCCACACAACAGCCTGTTTTGAATATTTGAGCCATGGTGAGGGTGCACTTGTCATTACATGCAAAACCAGCAAGGGTGGGTTTTGGGAGTGGTTGACAAATCATCTGCAACCCTAAAACAGCCCATGGTGGCTTCTTGTTACTTCCAAAGCAGGTCACTGTAAGGATGTTCAGATCGTACTTGCATATTTAACATAAGCGTCAGCTACGAAGTATAGCCACAGGAATGGTTGAATCAGCATGTGTCAAAGCTGACATAGCTAAGGAAATTGGCCAGAAGATAATTTAAAAAACAATTGGAAACCTGCCAAATATATACATTTAAACGTAAGGAAAAAATGGACAACTATCTACAAAGCAAACACCTAGAGGGTTAATCAAACAATTCGACCCAGGACTTCTGTTCCAGAAATTCTTCCTCATTGCGAAATCCAGAAGAAGATTGCTTCAGATATGAATTATGCTCACACTTGGCATCCCTGTTTGACAGCAGCTTCAGATGGTCAGGTGGTGAATTTCAAAAACAAGCATTGCTGCTTATTCACTAGTATCTTTCTCAGGCTATCATTGCTATCATTGCTGCAACTGGTGAAAAAGTTCTAGAAATACTATATGAAGCTTCACCAAGATAATAATGGAGGGGTATCATTGCCATTTTCTGAGAAAGTAGCTAGTTCTTTATCGTTTGTTTGGCCTGAACAAGTGTATCCAACATATGCTGTGAAGAAATACCACAGTTTGAGAGTATATTACCAAGTACAGGTGTGGACTAGGAAGGGCATTTCAAGCATGAGTGCTAATGAGTGGGGACTGAAGGAACTTGATGGTATGTTGTACCCAATCAAGACAGATCTTCCACCAACTCCTGTACAGCTCCTGAAAATAGTCAAGTGCAGCTGCAAAGGCAGCTGTGGCATGATGAAACATGCAAACAAAATTGACTTGAGTGTATAATTGTATGCAAAAAGTGTAAAACCAGCAACTGATAGAATACTAATGACAGAAGTGTGACATTGTCATCTTTAGAAGTATTAGTTTTTTCAAAAAAGTATAATTCTTGTGCTGATAAAATGACCCTATTAAAGGTGTAAATGTTTGAAACCCTAATTTTCAAGAAAGGAGTAATCATTTGCCCCCCCCCCCAGAAATGGAGGTATTACAGTGTCGAGTTACTGTTAATTTTCAGCCATTTCCAATAACAAGCAGGGTTAGAAAAGACTCATTTTTTTCAACTGGACTTGAAAAAAATCTAAGCTGGACTGTGCAACTTTTCGCATGTTGTTTCTTATGCTAGTCTCAAAAATAAATAAATTCTGCTACAATTTTTTTAAAGTTTAACATTATTTTTACTGGACCTGCAACCTTTTATAGATTAAAATGTCCTTATACATTTTGTACAAGCAGGATCATGCCTGACTACCCTTCACCCCAATATTAAAAACAGCTAAATGCTCTTCACCTGCTGCATGCTATAGTCATTTATTCTACAACACTCTATCATCTATTCAAGTAACCATAATAGTTGTATTTATACCAGAAGATCTGAACTCAAACATTTAGTAACATTTAAATCTTGATAAGCAATTATGGGAAGGATGTCTTTCTGTAACAGAGCATTCGTCTAAATATTATTACAATCACCTCTTCACAAAATCCAGCATCAATTGTCACACATCTTGCCATTTTAATTTATCAATAGCATACAACAGACACATGCTGCAGTCAGCATAATTTCAATCATATCCTGCCATGTTTCAGATAAAGAACTCTCTTTTCCAGAAGCTCATCATTTCAGATCAATACTAATTCTAACACCAAATTAACACAAATGTGTATGTATTTATAATTATATTTCATATCATGTGCTTTAATAAATGATTGGGCCTTAATAAAGCATAGAGCCTTTTTCTCTATGCTCATGTTCACTGCGGCCCCCTCCACAAGAATGCGCCTTTGCGCCTGGTTCCGCGATTATGCGCATTATCGCGGAGGCGCATTTACTCACAATCCCTCTGCACGGGAGGCGGCGAGAAGCGGCGAAGCGCATTAAAAGATGCCCAAAAAGCGCTTTCCAGGTAGTTAATGCGCATAATCGCTTGTTCACACAGCGAAAATGCGCTTTAACGGCCGGAGCAAAATAAAAGTCGCTATTTAACGCGCGTTCGAAAATGCGCATTATCGGGGAGATAACGCGCCTGTACGCCCGTTTTGCGCTCCGCTCGTGTGTAGGTAAAATTTATAATGAGCCTTCAAGGCTCATTAAACGCCCCGTGTGGAGGAGGCCTGCAAAAGGATCACAGCTACCCCCATCATATGTAAGATTGAGATTGAAATCCTATGTACAATTTTTTGGGATTAAACCTATTAAACTTTTTTCTGAGTAAACGTGCACAAGATTCTGCTGCACCTCTCCTTTCACCTTAATGAATGCCTATAATGTATTTATTTATTTATTTATTGCATTTTTATACCGCCCCATAGCCGAAGCTCTCTGGGCGGTTCACAAAAATTAAAACCATGAAATAATTTAAAAAATATAAAACAAGCCACAATCTAAAAACACAAAATAACATACAATATAAAAACACAACCAGGATAAAACCAAGCAGCAGGAATTAATACAGATTAAAATACAAATTTAAAACAGCAAGGATTAAAATTGAGTTAATTTAACTGTTAAAATACTGGGAGAATAAAAAGGTCTTCACCTGGCGACGAAAAGAGTACAAAGTAGGCGCCAGGCGAACCTCTCTGGGGAGCTCATTCTATAGCTGGGGTGCCACAGCGGAGAAAGCCCTCCTCCTAGTGGCCACCTGCCTCACTTCCTTTGGCAGGGGCTCACGGAGAAGGACCCCTGTAGATGATCTTAGGGTCCGGTACATATGGGAGGAGGCGTTCCTTTAGATAACTTGGCCCCAAGCCGTTTAGGGCTTTAAATGTTAGTACCAGCACTTTGAATTGGGCCCGGACCTGGATCGGCAGCCAGTGAAGTTGGAAAAAGACTGACGTAATGTGGTCTCGTTGGCCAGTCCCCGTTAACAATCTGGCTGCCCTGTTTTGTACCAGCTGAACTTTTTTCTGAGTAAACGTGCACAAGATTCTGCTGCACCTCTCCTTTCACCTTCATGAATGCCTATAATGTATTTATCATTATTCTTTAATTGAAACATCAAAGACACTACAGGCCAACTTTTAATAAACTGGTAAAGATCAGTCCCACTTTTCGTCCAAAACTCCTCCAGACTAGGTCATTACTGGGAAACATCCAAGTTTGAACTAATTGCACAATTGTAATTTCCCACAAGTCTTTGTTGTGTTAGTCCAAGTTCCAGTCACTACACACACATTTACAGAAACTTAGCATTACATCTCAGTTTGCAGTTATTGGACCATAACATCTTTTAGGTGAAACTACAGGTGCAGCCCTGCATGATTTTCCTTTCTGCCATCAGGAATGGGCACACATCACAGAATTGAAACATCTGCTGGGTTATACACTATCACAAGCAGGGAAATAGTTATAACAACAAGCCTTATTCTTCTTACCGCTCAAAGTAGGGACAGATCAAGTGAATCATGTACATTAAAGTACAGAGAAAATGTGTGAAGGTGTTACACCATAAGTTAAACTTTAGAAGCAACATCATTCTGTACTTTAATATAGTGACCCATTAGCTCAGGCAGCAGAAAAGCTATAATTTCTACTAGCTTCAGGCAATATCAAGAAAAGTTTCCAGAGCAGATCAGTCTCACAGCTTGCATCATTCTTGACTGTCAGCCTTTGGCAAAACATACAAATTAAACACAATCACATTTTTCCCATGGTAAAAAATGAATCATCATCAACAATCTCAGCAAGGTTTACAGCAAATAAACTTTGTAGCCATACAGCCTCCATCCCACACGGTCAGCGGAATCCTGAAATGGATTTGAGCTTTTGCTCCCAGTGATCTGCAAGGCACAGCACTGTCCATCACTATTCACTGAAAGCTTTTCACAAACCTCATGAGAAATTATTTGGACTTAAAGGTAAATAATCATACCTAAAGTCCTAAAATAATACCTTTGCGAATATTTTATTAATAACAATTGTTTCTTCTTTAAAATGCAATTTAGTAGCCAGTCGTCAGCAGATGTAATTTCATTTTCCAAACCTCATTCCTGGGGTGGGGGAGGGGAACTATTGCAGACAAATTCTCATCTTGTGGTGAGATAGCCTAAATTTAAAAAGTAAGCTGCCTTCTGCTCTATCCATAATAAGACAGGGGAGTTGAAAAAAGTAATCTTAGGTGTCCTACCCAAGTTGCTTTTAGCCTCCAGGTTACATGAGGAGCAAAGCTAATAATCTCCTTGCAGCAACAGATTATTTAGCTGGTGCACATGGTAAATTCCTCTGAAATATAATATGGCATCTTCTCAAACATGAGGCCCTATAACCTGCTTAGGGCGGCAAACCTAGAAAAACAATAAAGGGTCAGCTGAATGTTGGTAATACAAAAATTCTAAAAGTAATGCTGGACAGTACTACAAATAGTTCACTGCAGAAATGGTGAGAAACATAAGAATTCAAAAAATAATCTGTGGGAAAATGACACCTGTGAACTAGGCAAGGGTGGTGGTGCACAAACAAATGAACCTGAGGTACAAGATTTTGCTTGGAGGCTGTCTTTACGTGGGGAAAGCCCCGCAGTGGCTGTGGATCTGCACTGCAGGGCTTTCCCGCAAAGCTGCGGAATGAAAAAGTCAGGATTTATCCCAATGTTTTCAATCAGAGCAACATCAGTACAGCGCTTCCGCTATCTGACATTGCTCCAGGGCCAACTCAGGGAAGGTGCCTGTCGGATGTCAGGTGCTTCATAAACAATTCACTATGCTGGCCTAGTGAATTGTGAGTTGATAGCTTGGCAATTGTTGTGAGAAAGTCTGTCTCTGTTCTGTGCTTAACTGTGGCTGCTAGCTGAGGCCTTGAATGTTCCTTGGGAACAAAGGTATGTTTTGAAAAGGTGGGGGCTATCTTGCAAACTGTCTCTCACATAGTGTCATCATCAAGAGGAGGTTGAACCATGCCGCCCTGTTGGCACATGAGTTTGGATTACAGGCCTGAAGCCCTGTCTGTCAAAGTAGCTTGGAATTAGCCAGCCTTCATCCTATATAGCTATGAGCAAAGGGGAGGCTCTTTGCTAGAAATCATCTGTTCGACTGTTCTACGCTTGCCAAGAAACTCGGGTTTGGGATTCTATCTGGTTTGGAGATGTTGGATGCACTCTGTACATGTTCTGTTGCTATTTGGACTTAGAATTTCTAAGAACTATGCCATGAAAAGTGCTCTGTGGCTTTTCATAGATTTGGACTTGCAGATTACTGTTCTGGATTCGTGTTCTATAGCCTGTTTTTCCCTGCATGGAGCCAAAGTATGGGCACAGGGGATCTTTGAGGCTGATCGTTGCTGTTCTGGAATTGTGTGTGTGAGTGACCTGCGAGAGAACCTTCCTCAGAGCCAAAGCTACGAGCAGGGAAGGCTTCCTAGTTCGAAGAGGTTCATCCCCTGACATCTTGCTTACGTGATCAGCTCAGTGTTCCCTGACAGGCTGAGTTTGATTTGGTTCAAGATGATATTGTCTACTGTCAGACCTCATGCACTCCTGTGCTGGGGTTTCTCCTTTGAGTTTCCCCATGTTCCTGATGAGTCAGTGTGTGTGGCCACTCCTGTTCACATGGGACAGGGGTGAACTCTAAATGTCTCCCCCTGAGTGATTTGCTGTTTGCATTAAGCCGTTGTACCTGAAAGTTATCTGGTCCGTCTTCAGCTTCAAGTGTGTGTATGCAGAAATGAAACTGTTATGCCTTGAATTCCATGTGATTTTACAATAAGTCTCACAGTTTTAGAGTGTGTCAGTTTGCCTACAGTTCGTGAGCAGAAGCCTGAGGTGAGCTTGCGTCACGACAGTGCCTGGCGGAAAGCAACCGGTGACTGTTCGCCTTCCACCAGGAAGAGGGCAGGGGGCGCTCCAATACTCAGAAGGCCACCCAGAAACCCTACGCTCCCTCCTTGGCATTGGGATTACCTGACACCACCCTGGGAGAGGGAAAGCGAAGGGTTTCAAGTGGAGGCAGTGCCAACCCGGCGCCGTGAAGACATTCCATTGGACTGCAATACAGGCACACCGACTCCCATTTTCATGACAGATAACATCCAATTTACATCATAGCTGGCTTATGGGGAATGATATGAAACTTGTTTTTAGGCTTTTATGGTTTTAATTTTTGTATATTGGTTTTTTAACTGTTCAATGTTTTATTTTTTGTAAACCACCCAGACAGCTTCGGCTATGGAGTGGTATATAAATGTAACAAATAAATAAATAAAAAAAATTGGCTCATCTGGTTTGCCACTGTGGAAACAAAAAGCTAGATAGGCCTTTGGTCTGATCCAACACGGCTCTTCTTGAGTTCTTAGTTCACCATGTCAAAGCAGTCATCTAACACCTGATCATTCAGGAATTTCTGCAGCACATCCTAGAACTATGTCATAGAAAAATTAAGAGCTCACTAGGTACCCTGCTGTGTAACACATACCTCTGTGGCTCCAGCTTCTGTGAAGGGTGAATATGGAAAAATGTCCCACAAAATAAATGCTCACTCTGTTGCAGACACAACAATTTGGGGTTACTAAATCTGTCTAAAACATTAAAACTTTCTGTCTTTTCATGTTTTCTCAAACACAGACAAGCAATCCACCCAGAACTCCTGGGTGGGTTCTGGTAATGCTTGTCCCAAGTATGGAAAAAGCAGTCCATACAGGATTCTTGGGTGGATTCAAGTAACATGGGGAGAGACTGATGGGGGTAATACAAGGGAATTTTATGTATGGAGGCAATTTGTATTCGAAAAGGAATTGTTGCAGATCCTAAACCATAAACAGGTTCTGTCTATTTCACTTAGTATCTTGATCCTGAGAGGATGAAGGAGGGGTGAATGCCAGCCCCACATCAGCATCATGCTATGGAAGTGGCACTGTTGGTCCTGAAGGAATGCCCCAGGGACAGATTCTCTATGCTGTCTTCCTTTTCAAACAATCAAAACAATCTGCTTAGTCCTGTCTTCATGGACTCCTTAGCTTCTGGGAGTGACACCACCTTAGAGGCAGAGAAAAAACAATTGCTAAAGTATTCCACTATCCAGTAGTTTAGTCTGTTAATACAGAGGCAGTCCTGCATATCCCACTTCTATACTACATCTCAAAGGAAACCAGCAATCATCAGGAGCAGTAGAGAAAAGTGTTGGAGAAAGTAGGAGTTTGGCATAGGGTGTGTCATGAGCTTCCTGTTGTAGAAAATATATTGATTTTCATGGGCCAAAAGAAGTGCTGGAATTCAAATAGAGCTTCAACACAAAGTTGATGATCATGAAAGTAAACTACAATTAGAAATAAAAAAGACATATATAGTGATGGTGGGATACTGACAGTCTGGCATCTTGGAGGTTGGCTTGCTCTTCACTCTCCCTAGCCTCTTAGAATCCTGGCTATATCAAACATTTTGCTAAAGGAATGTCATTAGTAATCTCACATAGTAACTTCTTCAGTAACTTCCTGATTGGAGAAAGCAGTCCTTTACAAAGTATCCTATCTCTCACATAAAGCTTCACAAGACACCTCCCTCAGACCCCACAAATCAAGCCACTAAGGGTCAAGCTAGATACAATGATGGTAGATGTGTATTCAAATGCACAACTGCCCCAGTCATGTAGAAACCAGAGCATAAAATCAAATTTTGGTGATGGCTGCAGAGCCTTTCTGCTGTCTGCAGCATATTTCACTGCACCTATTCTACCTTGGCACTTTTCTCACAGCTAAGTACACGTCAATATCAAAACTTGGCTGAAAAGAAAAACACTTGAGGTTTCAAGGTTAAACACATACACACACAGAACTTGCAAGGCAAGAGGCAGGAGATTATTGGAATTGCTTGCATATGGACAATAGGAAGGGAAATAGTATGCTCTTGACAAATTTACACAAAAACCTGAAGTTCTATCTGATATCCTTAAGTAATTTTAAGAAATGTAGTTATATATATTTTTCTCCTGCACAGATTCCTAGCAAAATAGATTGGGGGTGGGGGTGGAATTCTATAATTCCACTTATTACAATTTCTGTCTTTAAAAAATACAGTTCTCCCCTCCTCTACCAGCTGAAGGCAAACTGCCATCCTGGTTTCTAAATACTTTATAGGTCCCCTCTACAAGGATTCGCTTTTGCGCCTGGTTAGGCGATTATGCGCATAATCGCAGAAGCGCATTTACGCCTAATCCCTCTGCACGAGAGGCGGCGAGAGGCAGCGAAGCGCATTAACAGATGTCCAAAATGCGCTTTACAAGTAGTTAATGCGCATAAGCGCTTATTCACACAGTCAAAATGCGCTTTAATGGACGGAGCAAAATAAAACTCGCGATTTAATGCGCATTCGATAATGCGCATAATCGGGGAGATAACGCGCCTCTACGCCCGATTTGAGCTCCGTTCTTGTAGAGGTAATTTTTTTAATGCGCCTTGAAAGAGCTTTAAATGCCTCTTGTAGAGGCACCCATAGGTCCCCTCTACAAGGATTCGCTTTTGCACCTGGTTAGCCGATTATGCGCATAATCGCAAAAGCGCATTTACGCCTAATCCCTCTGCACGAGAGGCGGCAAGAGGCGGCGAAGCGCATTAATGGATGTCCAAAATGCGGTTTAGAAGTAGTTAATGCGCATAAGCGCATATTCACACAGTCAAAATGCGCTTTAATGGACGGAGCAAAATAAAACTCGCGATTTAACGCGCGTTCGATAATGCGCATAATCGGAGAGATAACGCGCCTCTACGCCCCATTTGCGCTCCGCTGGTGTGGAGGTAAATTTTTTAATGAGACTTCAAAGAGCATTAAACCTCTCGTGAAGAGGCACCCATAGACTCAAAACCCCAAAATGAAAGACGCCCACCCAAATTATTGGGGAGATATATGTAAAGTTTCCATATACAAATACATTTTTATTCAGGAAGGCCTTTTGACATATAAACTGCCTGATATTGAAAGGGTTTTACTTGGTTGGTACTATTTATTTCCTTTATTGTTTTTAAATTCTTTTTCATGTTTTAATTAAGATATTGTTTTAATTTTATCATTAGCTACCTTGAGCACCATTTTTGTTAGAAATAAAGGGTTATAAATTAATGTTTTGAATATGACAGTTTAGCAATGCTAACTGGAGCAACTAGCTTTTATGCATTACTGTTCAATACAGTTGTTTGGGGGAAAGTGCTGTGTTATAAGACACAAAAACGTTTTAAGAGGCGTAACAGCTGCCTTTCGAACACCCTGCATCCCTCTTTCGTTACACAACAACTCCATCCCTGAAGCAACCACTTCCCTCAGGGCCTTCCTTTACTTCGCGACGGTTATAAACTGCCTCTTCTTGTTTTGAAGGGGCGCGTGGTTCTTTCCCATTGGCTGCTGTCTTTGTCCCACCCTTTTCGTAAACCGAGTCGGCGGCAGAGAAATATACCTCGAGAGAAGGATGACGGTACCGTACTACACTTCCCAAAGCGCTTTGCGCGGCAGCCTAGAGGGAAGGTCAACTGTCCCTTCTGTGTAAAGGGAAGCGCTTGTTATAGGGTGCGCGCACGCTCTCCGCTCACAACAAGAGCGGCGTGTGGGAAGGCGCGAGGAGAAGAGAGAGCGGCGGAGGAGGAGACGAGCGCGGCGCATCCCGCCCGCTCACTTTCCCGGCAGGTTCTTTTCCCGGCAGCGGTGTCGGGGGCGAACTCTGAGCAGGAGAGGCATCCCCGGTCCCGGACTCCTGGCTGCCCAGAGGCGACGGCGAGGGGCACGGGCCCCCTGGGCGAGCGGCGAGAGGGTTCTGCAGCATGAGCAACAGCAGAGTCTCCTGGAGAACTGCAGCGGAGACGGGGCTGGCGGCGCAGCTCCTGCTTGCGGGGCTGACTCTCGGCTGCCTCGGGGGTGCGATAGAGGCCCAGGTGAGAGGGGTCACTCAATTGGAGGGGGGGCGAAAGGGGAGAAACTGGGGCGGGGGGGAGAGAGAGTTCTGGTCCGTCTTAGGGGCTGGTGAACCACTTCCATGCGTACAGCAGGTAAGCCTCCTCCTGCCCCTTCCAGTTGGCTCCTGTTCGAGCCGTGGCAGGGGAAGTGCCAGCAGTTGTAGACAGCATCCTTAATAAGCGCTTCCTTCCTGGCTCAGTGAGGCATATTGGAGGTCTTCCTTGGGGAGATCGTGAATCAGTTGCATTTGCTTTGACTTGGGTTAGCAGATGTTTAATGCTGATTTGTAACTGAGCCAAGAGTGTGTCAAATGGGATTACATTCTATCAAGTAGGGAAAGAGGAGCATTTTTCCTAGCTGGAGGAATCGATGCTGTATTTCAGTGTACGGTAAATGAAATGCAAAGTTTGCCTAACCGAGGAGGGAATGCTTTGCGTACTCAGTGGCTGAATTCGGACAACATGATAGTTAATGGTGAGCAATAACCAACTTTACAGTTGTTCATCTAGAGGGTACTCCCCACACAACATGGTAATAAATAATCAACTGTGGTGTGGATTAGGATCAGTGCTGAGTTGACTATGGCAGTATTCGGACGACACGATAGTCAATACACCTGACGATTGTCCCCCCCCCCCCCCCCCCCGGTTACTTATTGTGTCGTCCGAATTCAGCCAATATTTTTCATTTTCCCTAATCCTGAAGTGTTGTGTGTGAACTCCAGTTTCTGTCATACTACTGTCTATCATAGAACACAATATTTAAATTCTATTATTTTTTAAAAAAAAAGTCAGTTGAGGGAAGAACTGTGTGGTGGAAGCAGTCCTGTCTTCCCAGCTGGGCATAACCTTATCTGTTACTGATGTTGGGGGCTGGGGCGGAGGGGGGGGGAAGTGACCGACACACACAGAGAAATGCTTTTAGGGAGGGGTTGTTCTCCAAAACAGCCAGGACCTGGACAGACGATCAAACATAAAGTGAGTTTGTTCCTTTGTTCAAGGGTGGGAAGATCTGCATGTGAAGCTTACTGGACAAGAGGCAATCTCCCTGATGTGTGTTTGGTCCCCTCTACAAGGATTCGCTTTTGCGCCTGGTTAGGCGATTATGCGCATAATCGCTGAAGCGCATTTACGCCTAATACCTCTGCACGAGAGGCGGCGAGAGGCGGCGAAGCGCATTAACGGATGACCAAAATGCGCTTTACAAGTAGTTAATGCGCATAAGTGCTTGTTCACATAGTCAAAATGCGCTTTAACGGCCGGAGCAAAATAAAACTCGCTGTTTAACGCGCATTCGATAATGCGCATAATCGGAGAGATAACGCGCCTCTACGCCCGATTTGCGCTCCGTTCTTGTAGAGGTAAAATTTTTAATGCACCTTGAAAGAGCTTTAAACCTCTCTTGTAGAGGCAGCCTGAGTTGTATCAGGTAGATACTTAAATCATCTTAGGTGTGTACATATAGACGCAACATGTATTGTATGAAGTGGCCTTTATGCTTGCCTCCAAAAAGTAAGATAAAATGTTAAACTCTTGCAGCAGATGATCATCTGAGAAAGTTGACATAGGCAGCAAAATTTGTAAGAGCTATTATGAACAGGAACATATAATCTGAACTGAAATTAAAAATAATATCTCAAAACCTTTAACAGTTCATATGTGTGTTCATAAAGTCCAAACCATCCAGATTTTAAGTAGACATCTAGGCGTAAAGATGTCTTCTTCAATTGACTTCCATATTGCAGGTTGAGGTTAAGGGTGCTGCCTGGGTTTGAATAGGATGAGGACTAGTTCAACCTTTGTTTTAATCAGGAAGCTGTTTCGGGATTTTTCTTGTAAGATTGAAAGATGGGGTTAAAAATAACTTTAAATCCTTAGCTAAGATGCTGGAAGAAATTTTAACAATATAATGGGAAAATAAGACACAAAGTACGAGGATGGTATTATTAGCAGTATGTGCCAGTTCCTAATAAAGAATTGTGAGTGTGGATTGAAGAAGATTCTCTCTTTACATCTAGAATTAGACTTTATGTACAAATGTGTGAACTGTAAAAAGTTTTGAGATGTTATTTGCAATTTCAGTTCAGATTATATGTTCTTGTTCATAATAGCCCTTATGTTTTGCTGCCTATGTCTGCTTTCTCTGCCCATCATTTGTTGCAAGCGTTTAATATTGCTTGAAGTATATTTAATATTGCTTGAAGTATAGCATTTGCCCCCCACCCCTGTAGAGAAAATATGTTCAAGCAGCTAAGGTATAGCAGTGTGAAAAATAGTATATGTATGTGATATTTATCACTATATTCAAGGATATAAATCTAGATATCTGATAATAAGGAATTTCTATGTGATGAATGCAAACAAATTGAAGATGACAGATGTCAACTCAGTCACGAAAAATATTTTAGAAGGTTGCAAATCGAGAGTAATGTACAAGTAGTTATGTTATAGAGGTTTGTTTGACATTCCATAATTACTGTACTTTCCAGATTAACACGATAAGGGTAATTACAATCTATAACTATATGGATTTCTTTACATGATTTTAGAGAAGTGGCAAATGTTGTAGCTTCATTGAGCTAGTTTACAGCTTCTTGTAGCTGATATTTAGCTAGTTCTTTTAAAACACATTGAAAAAGTTCCACTTTTTCCTTCTGCCTATTTGTATGCTTTATTGTTATATGAACAGCTGTGGTTAATCTAAACTGGTTTACTGAAAGAAGCCAACTTTTAACTTTGGGTTATGATGTTATCTTATTTCAACAAACTGAAGATAATATTAACACACAGTTTAGGGCTTAGACATAATGCTAATTGCGGCTAATAATAAATAGAAACAAAGCTTCTGATCTGCTTGTGGCTATGCCCTAGGGAGGAATTCAAGGCTCGCTCTGGGTTGTTCTTGTAGCAGTAAACCATAGTTTATTGTTATGTTGGAACACAGGTTATGTGTAAATCCTTCGGGCAGAAATCATATGTTTTTCCCAATTCAATATAGTACTTACAGGTTGCTAAATATATATGGGAATTTAGTCTACTCTTACCTTTTCAGATTTAACACATTTTAAACTTTGACATTTATATTTTGATACTGTTATAGCTTTTGAACAAGCTAAACATACTCTGTAGTTGTTGCCACTTATTTTGGGCCTCATCCTTAACATATGCTTCTCAGCCTGTTTTGATTGATCTCTCTAATGAGTCTATAGTTGAAGACTAGTGTCCTCTGGCTTTTTCTTTGTAGTAGTTATATGGAACTTCCTTGTTTTGAAAGAGTGCGAGGCTCTTCCTCATTGACAGCCCTTTAAGGGTTGTACTTCAAGTTGTCCACTAAAGAATTCTCATGAACAGGATTAAAACATATTTCGATATATCAAATTTGTACTTGCCAATCATGCTTGATGATGGCTGGATGGGGGCATACCTGATGATGTTATCCAGCCCACAGAGGACTACTTGGCCCCCACCTTGAAATAATTCTGCATCCCTGATACAAAGGGATCATTTGCACACTTCTAGTGTCGCCAATCTTTTATGTAGTGGAGGAGAATTTACTATCAGTTTCACAATATTTTAAAAAAAATCACAATACAAACCTGTTGCACAGTTCTTGGTAATTGTCCCTCAGAGAGAATTCAGTCCATGCTTAAGCTATAGTGCTGTTTTTTAACAACTATCATATCATCATACTATCAACCATTTCTGAATTACAGTGGTGCATTACAGAAAAAATCAAGAGTCATGCCAGGTGTGCTTAGTAGTCTAATTGAGCATTCAGCTATAGCAAGAGTGATATGGAATTCCATGTATGTAATAATTTAAGTAAAACTTTAGTTAATAAATGCTAATTCTACCAAGATTCTGGATAGAAGTCCATATTCAGGTAGGATGATACACATTCTATGTATAGTATTGAATAAATCTTATCTCTGGTTAGTTCTAGTCAATTCAGTGGTCTGAACAATGGGCAACTGAAGGCAGATTCACACATCATAAAAACTTCTGCATAGGTGGTATTTCTGTGTAGAAATTCACATGAAATGTGTGTTGATTGATATGTGTATCACAAGTGTGCATGCTTGTGTACCATAAGCAAGGACCCCATATGTTTGAATTATCACCAAATGTATGTAGGTTTCATGAAAATTCCTACAAGGAAGTTTGATTGAGAAAGGGGTTTATTCAGTGCGGTGGTTATCAGTGTGAATAATTAGATTGCTTCCTGTAATGTTCAAAATACTTTTGCATGCCTTTTTATGATTAAGAGAACAATTCCATGGCTTCTAGACGGCATCTGTGTGTGCGTGCATAGGATTGTTCATTTTCCTGGCTCCAAGCCAGTACGGAGAGAACCTCAGTAAATAGAACACGGAGATGGGGGAAAGGGGATGTTCCCAAAGGCGGGGCAGAGACTGGGGCATCAGCCATATGACATTTCTTACAGCCACCTCATCCTCCTTCCTTCTGCTCCAATGCGGTGCAGCTAGACTGGCAAAATCAACCATCTAGCAGAAATGCAGGGTGGCATTTTCCACACTCCAGCTGCCCTGCATTGGATACTCGGCAGCTTCTGAGTTCGGAGCCTGTCAACTATCTTTGTAGGATTACATCCTAAGGGCTCCATCAGATGAGAGTTTTATTGCACGCTCATTACTGGGCACTCACAGATTTTCGCGGGTCCCTCTCACAACTTCATCTGCTTCTGCGCACCTCCCGCCCCTTCTAGCCTTCTTCACGCCACAAAAAACACCCCAGTAAGTCCGACTTATTTTTAAAGATGGAAGTTGCTGTTATCTCCTGCTGTGTGCAGGAGAAGCAGCGCCATCAAAATGGCCCACTGAATGGGCCACGAGCACATTGTTTACTTCCTCTGTCAAAAGAGGAAGTAATGAGGGACAAATGCACAGGCAAAGAAGCAACGGTAAGGAAATGCGATTTCCCCTGTGTGATGACGCTCTAAGTCTCTTCATGCTCAGTCAACAACTCTACCTTAACTGATATTGCCACTGTGTTTTTTTCTTCTGTTTATAGCTAACAGGTGTACTTGATGACTGCTTGTGTGACATAGAAAGTATTGATGAATTCAACAATTTTAAGATCTTCCCCAAAATACAGAAACTTCAAGAACGGGACTATTTTAGATATTACAAGGTACAGTAAGAATGGCATGTTATTAGCTATATCTGAAGGAAAGCTGTAGATTATTCCTCTTCGAAGTAAAATGAAGGAATGAGTTATAAGAAAATTGTATTTTTAGAAGATACAAATTGGTGTGACAGGAAAAATACATTCAAGGGAAATGAAGAACAGGTGTGACAGGAAAAATACATTCAAGGGAAGTGAAGAACAATGTTTTGAAATATTATTCACTAATATAGATTAAATGCATTCTTGTTTTGAAGTATTTTTAAAAAAACGTTCATTTATGTGTACCTGCTAGTTACTTTAGAATCTGAAACTGGTTAAAAATGATTTGCCTTTTGCCCTTAATGGAATTGATTGAACCTGCCAAGTGAATGTTTGAAGGATTAACAGAAGTCCTAGCCAAAGGCTTCCCATACCCAACCTTTTACAAGCTGGATGACATCAGGAGATGTGGTCAACACTTTAGCCAAGGACCAGCTTTGCTGTATGTGGTCTTTAACAACATAAGAGTCATGTTGGATCAGACCCAGGATCCACTTAGTCCAGCATTCTCATCACAGAATGTCTTTGAGAAACCCATAAGTAGGACCTCCAACCACAAGAAGGAGTAGGACTTTCCTTGGCTGGGAAAATCTTGCACACAGCAAAGCCACCCCAACCAGAGCAACATCAGGAGGAGTACTCCAGCCATCACTTGGTCAGGGCGGCTTTGCCCATCCCATACCTTCCTCACCCTTGCCCCAGTTGTTATCTGGGATTTCCCCTCCCTAAACCTCTGGTAGCTTCCAGCAGGCAGGGCCCACAGAGAGAGCCAAAGTGTCTGCAGGCAGCATTGGGGAACCTTCATGGGCTAGACCTTCCCCATCCCTGATTTATATTCACTGAAACAATCTTTGCTTGCAAACAATGATGACCAGGCACAGCTAATGACCTTCAGCAATGTTCTGATCCAAAGCATACTGTAGTGAAAATAGACTAAAGTTAGATAAAAGCTGTGTGACTTCTGCTAATGTAAAACAAATGTATGCTATATCTGTTGCTTGTGGAATTTACTCTTGATAAAACTGCTAAATTGAAGGTTACAATGCTTAAAGTGGGCATATCAGTTTGGTAACACTTTTGATAAATAGTGTGTTGCTGATTCAGAATTATAATCCATTGCCACAAAAGCAAACATTTGTATTGTTCACTGCACTTCATGTGTAATCTTCTGGTCCATATGATTACATATTACACATGATTTTATTTTAAATACCATGTGGCTTGGATCCAAAGATATTTTTACAGCAGCAGAAAGATGCTTCCACTCGTGCAACCATTCTGAAGATTTTTCCCATTCTATTGTAGCCTCCCTCCAATGTCTTTCCACAGTAGAGTGGCCAGAAAAGAGTCATTGCACAAGTAGATTTTAATTCATACTTCTCTGCGTCCAGCAACATATTTTAATAGATACTATTTTGTATCGCCATTGTGAGCAACCAGTGTTGTCAGAAATGCCCATTCGGAGAAGTTGGGTCTCCCCTAGAGATGTAAAATTTCCAGAAATTTTAAAGCCATGGGGGGGGGGGATTTCTGAGGAGTTTCAAGGAAAAATGGAAATTTTCAGGAAAAATTAAAAAATATCAGCACTTTTTATAGATTGAAAGTCACTGTGTTACTTTAGGAACATAAAATGTAGTTATGTACAAGTTGGTTTGGCATAAAATTATCACATTTGGTATATTAAAAGTGTAGTGCATTCAATCAATTATTACAAATTGAATTTACTTTTTTTAAAGTTTTACCTTTAAAAAAAACAAAAAACACACACACAAATGGAGCTACAAGCTCCTGAACTGTAGGGAACACCTGAACTGTAAGGAACCTCTGGTTTTGCCAGTTTATGAGGAGCAGGCAAAAAACAATTAAAACAAACAAACAGAAGAAACCATTAACATTAGTAACAAGGAAAATTATGTCTCTGCTAGTCTTCCATAGTGTCAAGGAGACATAAAGCACCCATTCCCATAAAAAGAATTGAGAAAAAAGAGGGACCAAGATTCAATGAATATGCATGAAATTTAATCAGCCTCATTTTCTGAGCTATAGCTATCACTATCAGTTTCAGTCTCTGCTTCAATGGTAGTGCTCCCTAGAGGCAGAAATGCATCTTGCTCTTGTATTTGAGAGTTGTAATCTCAATTTGCAATCTGGGACTTGCTTGTCCTCAGTGCACAGAAATTGTAATAATCTGATACTGTACATAAGAAGTAAATATATAAACACCTTGATTTAAACATTTTATGCATCATGCTAAAATAAAACATTCCATAATCTGTTTTTTCTTCATTTTTTTCAATTTTTCTATTTTTTTGGGGGGGGGAAACAAAAAAAAAGGCTTTGGAAAAAAACGGGGGGAAACTGAGTTTTTTTCTGAATTTTTCTGGTTTTTTTTCCAGGCCTTTACATCTCTAGTCTCCCCCATCCCCCATGTGGTCTGTTGGCAAAAATAGTCTCCTCCCTGGGGCAACCCCCCTCAAATGTTTAATAGGTGTGTGATTTTGATTTGGCTGGAAAGATGCTGATTTTTTTCTCAGTATCCACATATAAATGTGACATAAGCGTCACAGGTCACTGTGGCTGGTTAAATATGTGTACTGTACATATTTTTAATAAGTTTAGGCTGAACCAGCAGAAAATGTAAAGGGCCTTTTCGCATTAATTTAAAAAGATTACTTTCTGCTTTTGTACTTTTATTCATATTAGGATTATCATCAGTAGTCCACTTTTTTTGCAAAACTTGTGGTCATTGTATATGAAAGGAAATGGAAAATCTGAAAGCTTTGCTTGTCAAGCCTGGAATGAAACTTAATTATTTTAAATGTAATGTGTAAACAGGCTAGATTTTATTTAAGTACTGGTATAATCTTTAAAAAAAATCTCTTTTAAGTGGTACATATCAGCTGAGACAGCAGTTGTATGCTAGATAAGTCTTTGTGTCATGGTAGAAAGAGGATTAAGAATATCTGGCCTTGGAAATTGTCTTTCTATTGCGCTGGTAGTGCTAGTACTGTTGTAGTAATTTGAAATGGGGTCTGGCAATTGAAATCTAAACCCCCCTAGAAGACAAGTGATTGCCATTTCATCTGAACACAATTAGATCTGCTCAGTTGCAAATATCACTTATGGGAGCTTTCTGTGGAATTAGTCTCCTGAATTTCTTTTCTAATTCTTTTATATCATGGGTGGGGAACCTGTGGTGCTCTAGATATTTTTGGACTACAACTCCCATCATCCCTGTTTTAAAACAAACATATTACAATATTACAAAAAACACAGACCAATAAAATAAAAATACAAACAATGAGCAGTTTCAACATGGGGTCATAAAACTATCTTCACTGCTGGAAATTAATAATTTACTTGTGAAATATTGGATTACTGGTGACCATACATTCATTATCTGATGTTAGCAGTTCAATTAGCTTGAATAATGGCAATAGATCCCAGTTCCTAATGAGCAATTCTATTCTTCAGGTTTTTAAAAAATATTCGATGGTTTGGAAAAGGGATTCTTGCCAGACTTAAAACATATATGTTTTTTGCTTACTAATTGTTACAAAAGGCTTTTCAGAGTTCATTATATAGGCTAATGAATTTTAATGCATCTGTAGTTGAAAAACATTAATCCTGTTTATTGCCCTGCTCCAATTTTGTTTGCCTTTTTACATCTTTCTGGCTCATTTTTTAATATGAAAACAGCAAGTTGTTTAACTAAAATGATGTTAATTACATAAAATGGATTGAAAGAACAGGCTTTATTTCTGTTTAATGTTGAGAATATATTGGCACATCACTACATCTTTCCCCCCCTTTTGGGATGAATTGTATAGCTCTCATAATTCAGGTTCAGCAACGTCTCTGATCAGATGTTTCTGCAAAATGTACGTAAGTCAGGGAAATTGCTGCAGCTGAACTCTGAGATCCTGGTTCACATATTATACTGATCATTTGTGTACAGTAAGGGGGGACTACAAATAATTGGTCTGTAATTTTGGCATTACCTTGAGATGTGGAAATGGTATTCATGTGATAAAAGGCTAACCTTCTAAGAAAAAAATGTTCTTAAAAATATTTGTGCGTCTGTGGATTTTAAACATTCTCCCTTCATTGATTCCACTTGTAATGAACGTACATAATTATGTTTGGAGTCCCTCTGAAGTCAGATTTGTTTCATGACTTCCTCTTGGTTTTGATAATGCATTGGTTTGATACCTGGGGACTGAGAGTATGGCTTGCCTGCCATCACTTTGGTATCCTTATGGCTCTTACTCTCCTGCAGCCTTAATGATGGAAATAGTGATTTGGTTGGCTTATTATTTCTTGAACAGGTCACCCTGAGAAATCTTGACTTGTAGGGTTGCTCATAATCTTGGTGGGTTATCGTGTTGTCTGTACACAGGAGAGCGATTTTATCATGAGTTGCCAGGATTGGCTATATATCTGCTATGGCAGAAAAGCCCAATGCCGCTCTTTGTGATCTCACCAATGCTGCCTCTAGCTGCGCTCACCACTTACTGCCCCTCCACCAATGCCCAAATGGCACTTTGGAGGGACTGTCAGTTGCTCGGCACCTGTTTTTTTAAAAAATTCAGGGCTTTGGGAGCATGTAAATGAGGCCGTCTTTTAATTATTGTTTTTTTCCCCCCATAGTTGCGCAAGTGCACAGATCTGCTTGTCTGATATGTGTAGCCTTGCCGTGTCAATTTCCTTGTATGTTTCAGCTGTCACAGGGAGTATCCAAGTGAGAGAAGTATGTGCACCAAAGTGTGTATGGGGAGAACAATATCTCCCACTTGGCAATTAAATCCTCTTGCAATTAAGTGTTGAATTGACACTTGTCAGTGTCCTCCCATTCAGTACTTTCCCGCATCTCCAGCAAGTCCAGAAAGGGGACGTATTGGCTCTCCCTTTTTCATGGCTTCTTCTTGGAGCAGTTCCCACTGTGGTTACTGCAGTTTTGGGGTAGGGGCCAATATCTCCCAAATGAGCTTAGGCAAGATCACCTAATGAGGGACTGGGGCTCTCTAAACTGCTGTGTTCCCAGGACTTCAGAGTTTGATGCTGATGTACTACTTGTCAGATGGTTTGGGGTGCTGCGTAGCAGCATCGTCAAGGCCCATGTGTTTGATGGCTCCAGTAAGCAAGAAATGAAAAATATGGTGCAAGGTTTAATAGGCTAATCATATTAGAGATATGGCTTAATGTGTATCTTATATTTTATCCCTCTGTTAGTTTCTTGAAGTTAATATACTTCTACAATTTAAATTTAAGGATCTTAACTGACCTTGAAGTTCTTTCTAAATGAATGCTTCAAAAATTGCTTTTGCTTGCATGCACGCACACATGTATCACCAAATGATTGCTACTTGCTGTTGTTTGGAGAATGCTTTAGGATCAGCTGAATAAGTGAAAAGATTGCTCAGGTTTCCTAATCTGTTTTAAGAAAGGTTATTGTATTTAAGAAAGGTTATTGTTTTGAAGTGAGGATTCTCTATTCTTTCGTTTCTGGTGACAGAATTAATTGATGACATGCACATGTCTCTTGACTTTAAGGTTAATCTGAAAAGACCGTGTCCTTTTTGGGCTGATGATGGCCATTGCTCTATCAGAGATTGCCATGTAGAGCCTTGTCCTGAGGTAAGTTTCAGAATAAAGGAACAGGTCAAAACAAGATCTCTTCTGCTGATAAGGTGTACGTTGTCATTTTGAAGGGCTGACATTGGTATGAATTTGTATATAACAGCGGGTTTTTTTCTCATATGAGAATTTTATATCACTATAGTATGATGAGTGATTTTGATTTAAATGCTAACCAGACATACAGCCCCATTCTAAGCATTTTACAAAGAGGTTAAATTGGTCTCAATCATTAGAGAAGTGTGTTTAGGATTGCAATATTGACCAGTAACAAAAATGGTCAAATCATAAGTAAAAGATTTCCAAATTCCAAACAATTCATCTTCTTGTTTGGATGCTCATATGGATTCTTGCAATCTTGACTCACTCATTTAACATATTAAACTTAAGATCAGGTAATTTTGAGGGTGAGAGTGTCTTGTGAAAGATAAGGGTGAATAATCTTGCCATTTGTATGTTTCTTCTAGAGTAAAGTACCAGTTGGAATTAAAGCTGGAAGTGCTAACAAAGTAAGTAATAATAAATTAGGACAGCTTTTGCTATTCCTTTGTATACTCCCCAACCCCCCATCCGGAAAGCATGTGAAATGCCAGAGCTTGCTGCACACTTGTGTCGCTCCCAGGAGCTGCCATAGCATTATGCTGTGTTAACTCATGAAACCAATGGCAGCATACCTTTTACTGTTTTCTCTGTGTGTGTGTGTGTGTGTGTGTGTGTGTATATTATATATGTTTTTTTCTCAACTACCTGAGAGAATTCAAGCTGGCAGCAGTGCTAGAGTCCCACTGTGCTTACTTGCCATGGAAACACAGTCGATCACTCTCTTTTTACCTCTCTGCTCCCTCCCTCCCGTTTTCCAAAGGTAAGCAGAAGCTAAGTGAAACTAGTCTGGTAACATGGGCAAGCTGGTCAGAAGGCATTCACAGCTTCCTCCTAAAATGGCACTTCTGAAATTGTCTCTAGGGGAAAATATAAAGCAAGAACTGAAGAAGAACGTTCTGTTTGTTTTCATATGTATAATACATACACACATGCCTGATATTAATGATACTGGAGTCTTATGGCCCACGGGTACAATAAGAAATTTTGGAAATTTGTATAAGAACAAAAGCTTCTGACTCTTGGATGATACTATTACTCTGAAATATCAAGTGTTTTAGTACTTTAATATTAATCCCACTTGTGAGTCAATACTACCTCAGGGAGGTGCAGGCAAATGTCCTGAAGATTTAAAGTGAAAAACATGGATGGGGTGTGTGTGTGTGTGTATATATATATATATATATATATATATATATTCTTGTTTTGTAGTATTCAAAGACAGCAAACCATACCAAAGAACTTGAAGACTGTGAACAGGCTAACAAACTGGGAGCAATTAATAGTACATTAAGGTAAGCCTTCTTTCATTGTTTTTGGGAGAGTTGAGGTCTGATACTTGGTAACGTCTATTGAATAAAGTCTTCATAGTTGCTATACTTGTAGGTTCTGTGGAAAAAAGAATGTCTTCATGTTGTCATGTCTCCTTTATTGAAAACATATTTGATGTAGCATAGCTATTGGTCCAAATTCTTATCTATCATTTCAGTTTATCAGATTCATGATAAATACAAGCAACAGAGAGGAGGCAGGATATGCCAGATATAACCTCTTAGTTTTCAGAATTGTTCTCCTGCTAGCAATACATAGTAATTAATTTGAAATTCTCTTTCAGGCCATCTTCTCCCCCTTTTCCATTCAACCAAAACTTGTCTGCTAGGGTTGTGTATGGAACATGGGGTATTTCTGTCCTTTAGATTAAGAAAAAGTTAAAGAGCAATACAGTAAGAATCAACATATGTTCTTTAGCATGATAGATCTAAACTGATGCTGCTGCATTTATAGTGTAGCTATGCAATTGTAGTGTTAATTTCAAAATGTTAATTTCAAAATGTTGTATGAAGGCAGTTGCTTGACAGCATTACAGCAAATATTTTGTACTTTTTGCTGTTCTTCTGCTATTTTTATCAGAAGGCTTTATCTACTTAGTTTCGTGATTAGTTTTTAATGATCTGCCGTTACGATCTTGTTGGGACTGTAATGGATATCTGTTGAAGTTCATCTCAGTAGTAATCTTATTTTAAGAAGAATGTATATAAAAATGAAAATAAATGCATTAATTCCATTTGCCAGTGCTCTTTCTCTCTCCTTTCTACAGCATTCAAACTAAAGAGGCTTTCATTGACTGGGCCAGATATGATGATTCACAGGACCATTTTTGTGAACTTGATGGTAAAATAGTTTTGGTTTTGGGTTTTTTTTGGAACCATATGCTTTCCAAGGCAATGTGTACTAAGTAAATAAACTCAGAAATCATATCCATGTAGGATGAGCTGTTTCAAGCAACGCAACCTGGTTCAAACAACACAACAAGCAAGAGAATGGATTGAGTGTGGGTTGTTGTTGAATCATAGATGGTTGCAAATCGTTGTTTGTTGCTTTATGTAAACCCTGCTGCACTAACAAACCACGGTTTCTTAACCAGTAACAAACTATGGGCCTGTTCAGACGACACACACCATGGTTAAGCATTTTGAGCTAAACATTATGGCTTATCATGTCATGTGAGCCATGACTTAGCATGTTGTGTGAACCATTCCTAACCATGATGGCTACGCAACCACAATTTAAACACGCTCACTGACCATTTGCTGCAGAAGGTTAGTGGCCTAACCATGGCTTAGCATGTTGCCTGAACACCATTGAGTTATCTTTGTGAATTGTTTGTGGTTAACAAACCATGGTTTGTTAGTGCAGCTGAGTTCGCACAACACAACATATGGTTCAACTACAACGCCATCCTCTAGCTTGTCGTGTTATGTGAACCCAGCCAATGTGTGCGCCAAATTCTCTAAGAAAATAGGCTTAGTTCTGCTGAACATCCAAACAGAAATGAGCTATGGCCTCATTCACACTTTCCTGCCTATTTCCTGTTTAGCACTAAGTATAGTTTGTCATGATGTACAAACCAGTAAACTAAGTTTTCCATCCTGTATAGTATATCCTAATAACAAACTCTTTTGCAGAGTGCCCTTTAAACTAGAATTGGAAATCCTCTTCAAACCATGGATTCAGATTCTGGTTTGGGGGGCAAGTGCTAGTAATATTTGGATATAATCACAAATTATGTCAATACTAAACGGAACAGAGGGGAGCATGTGAATATGCATCTTCATAATTTTCCAATCCATGAAGGATCATTAGCTTGGAAAAAAGGAGGGTAAGGGTAGACCTGATAGAGATTTACAAAATTATGCATGGTGTGGATAGGGAGACATTTTTCTTCCTCTCCCTCAATACTAGATACCGAGGTCATTCCATGAAACTGATTAGTGAGAAATAGATGAAAGAAAATACTTCTTCACACAGTGCATAGTTAAACTATGGAATTCCCTACCACAAGATGTAGCGATGACCACCAATTTGGTTGTCACTACAACACTACCCTGCCATGGTTGTAGTTTTTATCTTTGGTCTGTTCTGCAATTACATGGAGCCTATAGCTGCTGACCATTAGCTATATGGTTCCTGAAGAATATAACCATTAAGCTTTTGCCATGGGATTCCCTGCAATAAAGAAGTCTCACTGATTTGGGGATCCAGTGTCAGTTAGCCATAGTGTGTGTGCTGGAAGGATTGGGAGTCATGAAAGACAAGATAGAGGATATCTGCTCTTATAATAAAGACTAGTTCTGGAACCAATTATAAGCCATGAATCCATCTGGATTGTCTTGTGTAATTATTTAGTTATCTTTCCTTTTTTGTAGTTACAGTTAATGTTGAGGAAACCTAGCAAGAGGAATTATGAAAACCAAATTGGGTTCCTTTAAATCTCAACTCAGAATTATGCTCCTTTCATAAGAAATTACTGACATTTTGCAGCTTTGAATGTTTGTATTTTGCTACTATGTTTCCATCAAATTTTCCTGCATTTTGCAGATAATGAAGAGAAATTGCACTAGGTTATAAGCTGTGGAATGTAATTTTAACTATTCTAAACGAAAGTGCATAAGAAAGACATAAAATGTGCAAATGCTTATTTTCCCATTTGCATATGCTTGTATATAATGTGATTGTGTGTAATAGTAATACTTTTGGCTTTTTACATAAGTCAACTTATTTTTGATTCCCATTATAGTGCTCTCTTGCATTGAAAGGCACATCTCAATATATTACCAAAGTGGATTTTTTTTTTTCTTTAGATGAAAGATCTCCTGATGCTCAGTATGTGGATTTGCTGCTGAATCCAGAGCGTTACACTGGATACAAAGGGCCCTCTGCATGGAGAGTATGGAACAGTATCTATGAAGAGAATTGCTTCAAGTAATTGGGAAGCCCCCCCCCCAATTTTTTTTATACTGAAATGTTTTAAGTTTCTGTGAATTGCAAGAACATATTTCTAATCCTTTTTTTCCTTTTAGACCACGATCAGTGTATCGTCCGCTAAATCCACTGGTACCAATTAAGGGTGGGTTACTAAATCCTTTGTAATTATAAGAATGGTTTTGACTTTTCAATGCAGCTGTGTCATTTAGGAAAGAAACAGGGACTTAGTGAATAGAGATGGTCTAGATCTAGACTCAGTAATGTTCCTTTTTCTAATCGAAGCATTTTTAAAATTTATATACCCTGCTTCTTGTCAAGTGCCCCTCAAGCTGTCTTACAAAACAAATCCATATAAAATACTAGTATATATGTATCAAATAAATAAAACTACAGACAATAAAATAGCAAGTAAGCAGCAAGACAAAACATGAGCTAAGGATTCTAAATTCTACTGAAAGCCTGTCCAAATAGAAGGAACTTCTCCTGGAGCCTAAAAGATAGCGCTGAAGAGGACCAGAGTCTGGGCATCATTACAGAAAAAGAATTCCCTCTGCTAGCCATCTGTCTAATGTCTGACGGTGTAGGCACACAGAGAAGGGCATTTGAAGATGATCTCAACCAACAAGCAGGTTCATATGGGTGGGAGAAACTTCAACTAGTTCAAAATATGGACTAGGAAGGGGCTCAGCTGGCATATCAGCCGAAGTTAATAGTAGGCACTCCTGGCCGTCGCGTCTATCTGAGCTGTCATCCAGGAGCACCCACAAGCTGCAAACACAGCCTTTCAGGGGAGTGTAACCCCATCCAGAATTGGTTGACACACCTCCAAAGCCAGGTTGGGGGCCTTTGACAGTAAGCACCTCCATCTTATCTGGATTTAGCTTCAATTTGTTTTTCCTCATCCAGCCCATTACTGCCTCCAAGCATTCATTCAGAGGAGACACACTATCCTTAGCTGACATAGAGAAATATATGCCTCTGGATGATCTCTCCCAGCGGCTTCATGTAGATGTTAAACAGCATTGGGGATAGGATGGCGCCTTGAGGTACGCCACACAACAGCTCCTTCTTTGAGGAACAACTATCCCCAAGCATCACCATCTGGAACCTGCCTGAGAGGTAGGACTGGAACCACTGAAGCACAGTGCCCCTGATTCCCAGTCCCCTCAGGTGTTCCAGAAGGATACCATGGTCGATGGTATCAAAAGCCGCTGAGAGGCCCAGAAGTACCAGCAGGGACACATTCCCCCTGTCAGTACTCAAGCATAGATCATCCAGTAAGGTGACCATAGCAGTCTCAACTCCATATCCTACCTTGAAGCTGATTTGAAATGGGTCTAGAAAATCTGTATCATCCAAAACTGCTTGGAGTTGGAAGGCAACTACCCTCTCGATCACCTTGCCCAAAAACAGAAGATTTGATTATGGTCCATAGTTATTAAGATCCAGGGTATCCAGGGAGGGCTTTTTTAGAAGCAGCCGTACCACCGCTTCTTTTAAACAGGATGGAAAACTCCCCTCCCTGAGAGATGTATTAATAATATGTTGTAATTGTAGTCTAATTACGTCTCCTCCCTGAGTGACCGGCCAAGGAGGACAAGGATCGAGAGGGCAAGTTGTCCTCACTCGTCCAAGCAGCTTGTCCATGTCCTTGGTACTCACCAGCTGAAACTCATCCAGTGTAATTCTACTCACGGAGTTGCTGGACACTCCATTGTCAGCCTCTGCTATAACGATGGCATCTAAATCTTCTCTTATCCGAGAGATTTTATCTGTGAAATGATTGTTAAAGGCATTACAGCGAACTGCTGAAGGCTCTAAGATCGGGTTCAGGGGGGAAGGTGCCTGAGTTAGACCCCTCACCACCCTGAACAGTTCTGCTGGATGTGAATTTGCAGACGCAATGCGTACAGAGAAGAAAACTTTCTTTGCTGCACATATTGCCACCCCGTAGGAATGAAGATGTTTTCTATGTCATGTCTTGTTGGATATAAGTCGAGTTTTTCGCCATCGGTGCTCCAGTTGCTGCCCTTCCCACTTCAACTCCCTGAGATCTTCAGTATACCAGGGTGCCCTGTTAGAAACGGGTCGGAGAGGACGTTTGGGAGCGATCATGTCGATAGCCCTAGTTAGGTCTTGATTCCATCTATTGACCAAGGCTTCTACAGGATCGTCAACGATACCAGACATAGAACCCTCTAAGGCTTTCTGGAATCCAAGACGATCCATCAGCCTTCGAGGGCAGACCATCTTAATAGGTCCGCCACCCCTACAGGGGCAGGTGGTAGCCATGATACTAAACCTAACCAGAAAATGGTCTGTCCATGACAATGCAGAGGTATTTGTCACCTCCGCCCACAGATCCGTCTGTTTGGGACTGAAAACAGCATCGAGGGTGTGACCTGCTGAATGTGTAGGTCCAACGACCAACTGGGATAAGCCCATGTTTGTCATGGATGCTATGAACTCCAGAGCTGCACCTGACAAGCTGGCCTTGAATGGGATGTTGAAGTAGCCCAGGACCAACAGCTTGGGTGACTCCAACACCAGCTCTGAGACCAGTTCCATGAGCTCAGCCAGGGAGTCTGATAGGCAGCAGGGTGGTCGGTACACTAACAATCCCTAGTCTATCCCTGGCCTTCAGACTCAGGTGAATTTGACCGGGAATTGAATCGCATTCAATTCCCGGACTGGAAGTCTGGTCAGGTTAAGATTGTCTTTGTAGACCACAGCTGTTCTGCCCCCCTGCCCACTATCCCTCACATGCTCACTAACACAGTACACAGCTGCGAGGGTCTGGGCTCATGTCTGGCCACTGTCATCTCCCAGCCAGGTCTTTGTGAAGCATGCCAGGCTGGCCTCTTCATCTGTAAGGAGGTCATAGATGATATTCGTTTTGTTTTTAACTGACCTGGCATTGCATAGGAGCAAGGAGAGGTTCTGTGGGTGGCCTGGTTAGTTCTCCAAAATCCCCGGGGTAGCAGGGCAACTGGAAGGTAAGATGGGTGTTAGATATCTATCTCTCCTTCCCCATAACTATGTCTGCCTCGCCAAGAAAGGATGCATGTGGCATGTTAACTGTAGTCAGTGAAAGGCATTGTGATGTATGTATGCCATTAGTGCATCCATCAGCAGTGCTGGTTCCAAAAGCTTTCTCCCCCCACTTGAAATTGTAAATCTGAATTGGATGGGGTTACACTTCCCCTTAAGCATCTGGTAAAATACAATTTCCATTGTAGGATTAAACTATTGACCAATGGTACCTCTATCTTGTCAGAAATGAGTAATAGCAACGTTACTGATGTAGTAGAAAATATCATTTCCTTTTTTGGTTTTATTTAATGCTGTGCAGTAGATATTTTACTTGGAAGTTGCAAAACAGGTTCTTTTACTAACTTTTGACTTGCAAAAAGAAATGGTTGTATAACATTCTTGACAGCCTCGATCTGGGCTACTCAGGCATGTAGAATTACTTTTGAATATATCAGTTAAAATAGCAAATAATGAAACGTGAGTTTAATACTAGGCTTTGTGTTTTAAATGTTCATGTTTTGTACAGTAGGAAACAATTCTTTCACTACTTGGGTCTTTATATCCTGAATAAAATAAATGATGGGGTGAAATGCTTTATAAAATGATGGGGTGAAATGCTTTATAAAATTTATAAAATGCTTTGAAAACATTAACAAATGCATGTTGTTTTCAGTACAAACATAAGAGTGGAATAAATTAAGTTACTTATCTCCTACATCTTTTCTTTTTTCAGGAGAGGATGATGGTGAGTCTTCATACTAATCCAATTTTCTTTTGTTGTATCTATAAAGGCTCAGGGCAAATAAAATACAGCAGGTGAAATATATACAACTTTAGAATACAGCTTTAAAATAATCCCGTATCTAATTCTAGCATTGAATTTTATTATGGTGGTAGAAGGAAGGAGGGCAGGAAGAAGGGTTGGGGGGAAGTCAGAGTATGTGAAGAAGGACCTAAATAGTCAGGGTATGAAACACAGATGGTTTCCATAGTTGCTCATCCTTTTCTTGTGGCTAGCAGAAATGGACCTATGTGATACATAATAATTGGTGGTCGGCATAGGCATTTGTCATTAACACATAACCAGATCACTAAATCTCTGGGGGAGTCCAACACAGTAGTTTAGAATGCTAGGCTTTTCATGGTGTCCAGTTGAATCTGGTGGATATTTACATAGAATGAAAACCCTAGGATTATTTTGAAACTGCTAATGTAAATTAATTTTTGTTGTTCACAGGAGAATCTTTCTATACATGGCTAGAAGGTAAATAAAACAATATATTTTATATTGTATGTTATTCTGTGTTTTTAGATTGTGCCTTGTTTTATATATTTTTAAATGATTTCATGGTTTTAATTTTTGTGAACCGCCCAGAGAGCTTCGGCTATGGGGCAGTATAAAAATGCAATAAATAAATAAATAAATAAGCTTTTTAAAATAATAATGAATATAGTGTATGGCTATGTTAGCCTAGTTATGTAGCTAGAGGTTCCTATGATACCTTAAAGACTAGTGAATTTATTTCTAGCCCACGTGTTAATCCCTTCCACAGGACCTGGTCATTTTACCTCAACGATTGTATTGATGAAATTGATACTATGCTACTGACATCTTAGCTCCAGTCACTTTTAATGGGAGCCAGAAGCTGTGCTATTACATCTTCTGGATAAAAGATATAATAGCACAGATTTAATAGGTCTGATTCAAACTAAATATTGTAAAGGTTATTTAAGATTTACAGCACAATCAGAACATAATCTTAGGAAATAATCTATATCCCACAATGTGCATGATTAAGGTGCATATTACCGATTGATACTTTTCACCAATGTCTTCCTTCCTGCTGCAGCCCCCGTGCTGTTTCCACTCATTCATCTCTGGATTCAAATGATTGGACTGGTTCAGGTGTAATGGGAAACCATGGTTTTCTATTACATGAATGAACTGTGCCGAGCTTTGGGCTTGTACTTTACCTGCTCCTCCTTGTGTGCCAGAGGAGGAGATCCACATGCAGTTTTAAACACATTGCACTTTCCCAATGAAGACCAAACTTGGGGAACTGGTTAATGAGAACAAGCCAGGATTCAAAACCTTGGTTTAATTGTGGCTTGTAGTCTGTGGTTTGGATTCTAATTTAACTGTTAGTGAAATGGAAGGGCTTCTTCTCTCCACTGAAGTCTAAGGATCCTGCTGGTGAAAGAGGGGTGACTTTCACTGATCTCCCTCTTCCCCCTGCAACCCCGCACTCTTTTGGGTGGCCCCCCAACCCTCCGAAGCAGATCTTCAGAGGGCAGAAAGGGATAACAGGAAAGGGGGAATCTGCAAAATTGCCTCTTCTCCCTTCTGCTGGTAGGAACAAGTCAATCCAAGCCACTATCCACAGCTCCCCATATTCATCTGTCCTAGGGAACTGTGATTTGTTTAAAAGTTGAAGCAAATTTCCTCATGGCCCTCAAGGAGGAGAAAAGGGAGAGTATGTGAACCCAAGCCTTACTGTGGCTCATTTACATAGTGGAAAACTGTGGTTTCTCATTATGTCTGGACCACTAGGTCAAACTTTCACCAATTCCATTTTTCACTTAATGGATTTTCTCTCTCTCTCTCTAGGCCTTTGTCTTGAGAAACGTGTGTTCTATAAGCTCATTTCTGGACTTCATGCTAGTATCAACTTACATCTTTGTGCAAATTATCTACTTGAAGGTATTTGATATTTTTAATATTGCTGTCATCTCTATTGTTGTGAGAAGTTAATTGTTCTTAACAGTATTTCCATGCAAACTTATCTTGAACAACTTAGCACAGTTTCTTTACTGTTTTTCTCTGTTCAGAAACTTGGGGGAGACCTCGTTGGGGACCCCATGTCAAGGAATTCACCAGTCGCTTTGACCCTACTGAAACAAAAAGTGAAGGTCCAAGACGGCTTAAAAATTTATATTTCTTATATTTGGTGGAACTGCGTGCATTGTCAAAAGTTGCATCATACTTTGAGCGTTCAATTGTAGACCTTTACACTGGAAATTCCCAAGAGGATACAGGAACCAAGTCCCTCTTGTTAGAAATCTTCAGAGACACAAAGTAAGTGCGCCTTCTGATCCCGCAGTTAATATGCAGCTTGGTACAGTCAGTGGAATAATGTTGGCTTCTAAGAAAGTACAGGGAATTCAAAGTATTAAAACAGATAAGAGTCAAAATAGTATCTGGCGTCTAGAAAGGAATGGAAATTCTTCTTTAACCTTTCCTACAAGGACAACAACCACTGGCAAAAGGAAAAACCACCAGCACTTGGCTGCTGTTACAGTTGTTGCCCAAAATAGGAATTCTTTTTTTCTTGTGTGTACATAATGAAGAAAAAAACATCTAGCCTTCTGCAATTTGCCTACTAACCCACTTATGCCATCAGTCCCGTAGCCAAATGTTTTGTGCTAAGGGACCTAAGCTAGGCTGACCATATGAAAAGGAGGACAGGGCTCCTGTATCTTTAACAGTTTCATAGAAAAGGGAATTTCAGCAGATGTCATTTGTATATAAGCAGAACCTGGTGAAATTCCCTCTTCATCACAAAGTTAAAGCTGCAGAAGCCCTGCCCTCTTTTGTACATGGTCAAGAGACAGGGCTCCTGCAGCTTTAACTGTTGTAATGAAGAGGGAATTTCACCAGGTTATATATGCATACAAACAACACCTGCTGAAATTCCCTGTCCTTTGCAACTGTTAAAGATACAGGAGCCCTGTCCTCCTTTTCATATGGTCACCCTACCTAAGCCATCAGGGAATCATTGCGGAATAGCTGGGACATAAATACAGATAGTTTAGCAGGTATAAAGTTATTTAATTCTATTAAACATTATTAAAATAACACTTAACTTTCTACCATTTAAAAAAGGAATAAAATACTGTTTTGTTGTCTGTCGTCCCACCTCCTTTACTCTCAATGGCCCAAACACTGGAATTTAGGAGCATCAGCGTAGCTGTGCTGGATCAGGTCTATTTAGTCCAGCATTCTGTTCATGCAGTAGCTAACCAGAAACCTATGGGAAGCTCATAGCAGGACATGACTGCAATAGCACCCAAAATCAAGTTTACATCTAGTGAACATTTGGATAGAATAATGCCTGTACACTATATAACTAGAAGTGAAAGAGCTAAAGATTTAATTATTTAAAATGAAAGTTGAAAATTCTGGCTGGGTAGGTTGGAATATTGGTTGGGTGGTTGGGGATGAGAGCTCCTCATAAGCCACCCTGATTCCTAAAGCCTGACTCCCCCTGCTGTTTAGGGGTGCTTTTTTTTATGGTGCCTCTTTATTTGGTGCTTTGTCAGCTGTTGCCCCGATTCACTTGCTGTGACTCATTCTGTCCTACCAAAGCATAATTCAGTCAGTAGGGGTAGGTTCTTTTCAATAGAAAAAAGCTTGCCGTAATTGGTTTACCGGAAATCAGGGGTACACAACCTTTTCAGCCCGAAGGGCAACATCTGGTGTGGGCTATGAGCTGCCCAAATGTGCACGTGGTGATCAATCTAGTGGTGGGCGGGACTGAAGGCAAAAGAGATGGAGTCATACTACCATAATGTTTTAGCTTAAAACTCTAAGTCTTAAAAGAGGCATTTAAACCTTTTTAGAATGGAGTAAAACTGCACAAAACCCAGGACACCACCCAATGATTAGTTGGGTAAAAGGGATTGGGGCTATCTGATTTGGCCCCAAGTCTGAGATTCTGCACTCCTGCCCTAGCTGATGGCCTTGGGCTACTTTTATATTGTTTTCTCAGCAAACAGCGTTCTTGGCTCCAGGATTACTTTCATCTCTCCAATCCCCAGCGATCCTGCTGTCAAGATCACTGTTTGCTGAGAAAACAAACCAGGGAGTGATAGTGCTTCAGACTTCACCTGCTGCTGAGATTGCTGTTTGCTAAGAAAACAATCCAGTAAGGAGCCTAAGGTTCAGATTTTAAGAGTTTTTGGCCCCCACTTGCCAGCTTATCAGCTAGGAAAAAGGGGGGGCAGCTGAAGTGGCCAAGTTGTGTAACTCCAATAAGCTTAGTGAGCTTTATTGGAATGCAAAAGCACATACCTATTTAAGCAGGTGGAAATATAAGATGTTCAGTCTATACAGGGAGTGTAAAGGAAGGTGATAACCATGCATTCAGACACAAGAGGAATACTTAACACTACAATTCAGACAAAAACATATGTAATAGGGCTGACAGAATTTAACTTTCCTGCCCCCTCACCTAGAAGACACACCTAAGGGTCAGGAAGCAGTGGGTGGACCACGGTATGGAGGAAAAGGTGGATCACCAAATATTAGGCAGAAGACCTCTGGAAGCAGGGGTTTCACTTGTGGTACTTGCCTCTGCCTGATTTTCTAGGGATTCCCCTTTTGTGCCCCATAACAAAGCCTACCCCAGAGTCTGCTGGAGGGGCAAGGAAGTTAGCTTCCACCAGCTCCATGTGTGCTTTCGTCAGGATACAATCCTATATTTTGACCTGAGTCCTGAAGTATTTTAGATTAACCAATCTGCACTGCTGCTAGTATTGGATATTCCATGTACTTGGTTGTGCCCAAAACTTATGATTTGGCACTTGGTATAGTCATAATGAAGATTTCCTTCCCATGTTTTCCACCATTGTAAAAAATTCCAAGAATTGTAAAACATAGAGTACTTTCAATAGACTCTGAATGGTAAATTATGGTGTATCCAGATATATTTTTAGCAGTTCATCTATGTAATTCACCCAGGTCCTTCCCTATGCACTTCGATGAAAAGTCCATGTTTGCTGGAGACAAAAAAGGGGCCAAATCTTTAAAGGTAAACACAATAATGGCATCTATATTTTTACATAAGCTGTGCAAGCAAGGGAAATTGTGTCAACTTTAAAACCAGGGCTTAAACTTTTTTTTAAAAAAAGTATATAGATATTTTGAAGTCAAACGGAATTGTTTGATGGGGTCATGATTCAAAGAAGGTAATTGTTTAGTAAAAAAAATTGACTATGGCTTTTAACTTGTGCACTTTATTTATTTATTTATTTCATTTCTAACCCGCCTCTCCATCTAGATCGAGGCGGGGAACAACTTGACTTTCCTAATTTCTATTTGAGCAGGAGTCCTCTATTTCTAAATTTTCACAAGTTTTAAAAGCACTTCTGGGAGTTGTCAAGAGAGTTGCTAAAAATAATACTGGCAATAAAACTCTGGTGCAGTTCTGCTAGTGGGCTGCATCACTCATCACAGCCTATTGCGTTTCTTTATTAGCCTAGTCATGATATTCACTTGCATTATTTTGGAGCTCTCATTTTACATTTGAGGTCACATTCTAGTGTTGGCTAACAGATGTGTTATATCTGTATAATTCTGTGCCAACTACTTTTTTTTGCCTTTTTAAAATCAGACTTGTTTACTTTGTAAAACAATGTTAAGCATTACTAATACTAAAGCAAAGCAGAACTTATTAAAAATTGCCTGAAAGGGCTGGTATAGATATGTAACGATGCCCTGTCTCAACCATAAGAACATTAGGAGTACCCAAATGGCATGTGACCAGCTACCATCCTGTGCTCAAAACGCCCCTCCGCTTTTTAGGGCTGGCAATGGTTAGTGAAACAGCCAGTGGAATTGTTACATAGTAAGCTCCCAGCCACAGTTTGCAGCTATGGTTAGAAGTGGGTTTGCAAATCATTGGTTAGTAAAAACATTAGTACAAATTTTACATAAAGTATGGTTACCTCTGAAAGAGGGTGGATGGATTTATGCACATTCCTACCCTTGATTGAGAGAGGATAGCTTTGCATCTGCACCAATCCCAAGAATTTCCTTAGAATTGCAAAATGATAGACAAGCTGAATATTTTAAATGAGCTTTTTTCTTTATTGGTAGGAAGAATTCAGGTTACACTTCAAGAACATATCCCGCATAATGGATTGTGTTGGATGTGATAAATGCAGGTTATGGGGGAAATTGCAGGTACGTGATATCTTTATTAAATTGTGGGTTAACATACTCAAAGGTGCAAAATGGTTTTTCTTGCTTTGCCAGCTACCACATTCCTCTGTTTCTCGATGTAGCTGCCTGGGCCATGCCTCAAGGGGAGGCAATCGCTGTGTTGCTGAGAGGTAGGAAGCTGGTCCACAGGAAAAGCAGGTATCTTATGTAAAATGGGCCTGATACATGGAACTGGACCTCTACATTTTATGGCTGGTTCATATCACATATTAAGATGATTTCTAGCTGCACAATATGTTTTCATAGTGATCGGAATATGTTTTTAGCAGTTAAAACATGTTGCTTGCATTCTTTGGGTTTCACCCAGTGTTGCATGGGTACACTTCCACTTGCACAATGAGACTTCCCCCTCCCACTGTACCTCCCCAAATATGATCTGGACAATTCCCCAACCCTATGGAGCAGGTTTTGGAGGTGTACAGAGGGGCTACAAGTAGAATGGGAAAAGTTTTGCCAGCGGTGTCCATTCCATTAGCAGAGGGGCACAGCTGGATTCAACCCTTGTATTGCAAAAAATTATCATGGAGAAATTAGATGCTTACATTTTTAATGAGTAAAGATTTCTCTTAAATAGGGTTTTAGCCTTTCATTCATTGGTAATGAATGTATTCATCTGATCTGACAATAATATAATATAGGCCTAATTCATAACAATTATGTGGAAGATGGTGGAAAGGGTAGTATTGGTTCATAACATTTTGTCAGTACTGGTTTACAATTGGTACTATAGTCTTGCTATTTAATGGGCTTCTCTCTTATAGACTCAGGGTTTGGGAACTGCTTTGAAGATCTTATTCTCCGAAAAAGAAATAAAAAACCTTCCTGAGAACAGTCCATCAAAAGGTTTTCAACTTACACGGCAAGAAATAGTTGCTCTCTTAAATGCATTTGGAAGGCAAGTTACACTTTTAATTTTATTTATAACTATGTAGTTATAGGCTACATAGTTTTTAATTTTAAATATTAACTACCTTCTCAAGACTGTTTGTACAGTAATACAATTTACAATAACATCATATAAAATATAATCCATTTTATGGAACATTTTGATTTTAATCAAGATATTAGAAGTATTTTAGGTATGTACAAGATGCTTACAGTTCCCCTCAATTTGACAATTGAGAATAATGTTCTTTAACGTGCTGAACTTCAGCTTCATGGGGCATATGCATATTGATTGGTGGTGGTGAATTAGATCATTATTGTAATCAATCACATTGTTCTGATTTGTGTAAAGAAGAATTACAAATGAAGGACTTGAGTATACCATTTGGCGAGCAAGTTTTTCCACCTTTAAGTTGATCTACAATGTCCAGTTTTCTTAATCTTTCTCTTTTTCTTTCCCCTTCCTCATAGACTTTCTACAAGTATACGAGAACTGCAGAATTTCAAAGTTTTATTAAAACAGACAAGTTAATGAAAACTTTTGTATCTACTGGTAGAAGCAACCATTAATTTGACACCATGCAGAATGAAGCCACTTTATACAAACTATTCTAGAGGAAAATAAAATCTAATAACAACTTGAATATTTAAAGTAGAAAAGGTTAGTCGTTGAACAAGATATTTATGAATGAAGTACCTAATTTTAAACATATAAATTATGTTCATTTCCTCTATTCTTCTTCTCTTTGTACAATTCTTGTACCATCGTTTGATATGAACTTTAATTGTTTCTTCTATTCAGAGACTCTTGTATTACATCAAATTGCAGTAATTTCATCCAAACTGCATTATCCATGTGGGAAAAACTTTGCAGTTGCCTAAAAATAGCTGGTGGTGTTATTTTAATCTTCTATATTTATTTGAAGGACCAGGTGCTGTTAAACAAAACCCTTTCTTTGTTAGTTCTATATATTTTACTTGTTTGTAACTAAAAGGGCCAGTAAGGATTTCAGTAAAATAAACCCTTTGGCATCTAGGGGAGACCAGCTTTCTTTCATGTTCACATTTTATTTTATTTTTGCACTTGCTTAACTGCCCCCTCCTTAGCTTTCTGTTCCTCTATATCACAGCTGCCTTCTCAATGAGGAGATAAGATTTAATTAAAAACCCTACTCCAGAGTCCAACAATTCTTGTTATGGTGTCTGCTGAAGGGGCCTTTAGAGTTATATACTGCTAGCTTGAAATGCTTTGCTCAAGCCTATCATTGGCTTTCTACTGTGTAGCCAATTTCTTTCTCTACTTACATAGAGTGGACCATTTAAAATATCACTCAGTCTTTGAAAAATGCTGCCAATTCCCCTTATTTTGGTTGTCCTATAATTCAAGTACTATAGGGAGAATAAAAGTAATCAACACCTTTCACAGACACATTAAAAATATGTTAATTTTTGGAACTCTATACTGCATATCCTACCTATGCAATTTCCAATCATAGCTTAAAAATATACAATGTCTATAACAAAACAGGTATATACTGAAGAAATGTGATTCTCAGCCATTACCTACAAAGGGGAATTTAATTTTGTTACCACAGAACAATAGCAGACAATGGATACATTTAAAAAAAAATCTGCAATAGGAGGACTTCTGTAAATTGTGATGGAGCAGCTTACTTGAAGACTGTCTATAATGTAATATTTGTACTTAGTGGGGGAAGTTTGAGTACAGCATGAATGTCAACGTTGGTACAATATACAGACTTGTACATAATTATGTTTTGCTTTGATAAGTAAAACAGTCTTTACAAAATTAATTAAAAGTGCTCTTAAACCCTTCTGATTTAAGAAATCTTATTGATCCATAACTTTGTAGAATAAAATACGTGAAGTAATGTGGGGCGGAGGGTGGCAGGGGTTCCATTTTTAGTTAATATATTTTTGCATGTAATGAGTGAAATCTTACCTGAGAAAACTAAGTGAAAGCTTTGCTGAAAGCTTTATGAATAAGATCTTTAAAAATGTGAGTAACCTATGCTCTGCAGACTGCATTCAGCTTAAGACTTTTGGATTTTGAGGGGTGGGGGGGAATTTTATCTATCAGAAAAGTGAGGTTCATTTATTTGATTTGTACCCCAACTTTCTACCAAAACAATGGCACTCAAGGCAGCTAGGTTCAAATCTTTATGGTTGTAGAAAAGTCTAAGCCACTGGTTCTGTGGCTTAGAAAGCCTGTAAATTCCATCTGTGGCTTAGAAAGCCTGTAAATTCCATCTGGCTCTGTTTTACTGGTCAGGTCAATAAAATAGTGACTCGTTTGGCAATAAGGTTTGCTCCATCCAGTTTGAGATGTAGCAAGCATAATGTTACGTCCTGTGGTGTTCCTCTACTTTCAGAAGGCTCTTCGATTTTGCCAGCGATATAAAGATGTATGTGATTTCTCCTTCCCCTTTGTCCCCCCAAATCTGCTCCAGAGAATTGGGAGACCCTTTGGGATGGTGTGGGAAGTAGTGCAGGAGGCTGTGAGGGGAGGTGTGAATCAGGTAAAATTGCTTCTCTGTTCTGCTGACAAATGCCTCTGCTGAATCCATTTGTAAAAGAGACCGCTGAATACAACTGATAGGCTTAAGACATACAACTGCACTATTTTTTGTTTCCTAACTCGCTAAATGTTACTGAGTTAGCATATAATGCATACTGCTATACCCATGACCTCTGTATCTCCAACTCTTTCCTGGTGTGTGTTTGCTGTATAGGCGTAAAATATTTGATGCTTGGTTGCAAACGATTGCTTGCAAAACGACAACATGGTAAGTGTAGTAACTGTTACTTGCTCTCTTTACAACACTGGCTTGAATAGATTCGCATCAAATTTGCAATTCTCTACTTTTAAAGAAATATCTAATTTAAAGACACTACTTCATCCTTTCCACTTGATTATGCTACTCTGCCTATGGAAGAAACGAGGGACAAAATCTTCTAAGTGTCTTGCAATGAGGTAGATGCTGATTGCAAAATCTGTGAAGAATTGGGTCTGTAGTGTCAAAGTATGACTTAGAAGGTTGGTTGTTTACATCCAAGATCATGAAAACTACTATTGGTTTAGTAGCACGAGAACATAGAAAGAGGAAGTTACCAGGCTTCTTGGCACCATTAAGAGGGAGGTTAAGAAAATAAATTAACTGCAACAAGATGGCCAAAATATAATAATTGTTGTAGAAAACTTCAGTAGTTTTCTTGAAGAATTGAATTTTCAGTCATTTGAGATGTCAAAGCATCTGTTTCACTATGATGAAGGATTTTGTCAGTTGGCCTAACTCTTGATCATCTAATGTCTGCTTTACCATTTGTTTTTTTACTAGAAGAAAAATATATTCTTCAGAATGCCTAGTTGTGCATAAGGGAAACTACATGACTTTGTTCCTTTTCCTGACTTTGTTGTGTAGCATGCTTACATGAGAGTAAGTTGCCTTGACCTTACCATGTGGAAAGGATGGCACCAGATTGGGGAAGGCTGCAGTAATTAATTTCAGCAACCCAAAGAACTGTGCATGATACACTGACAACCACTCATTTATTTCAACGGAGTTCAGCTTTCTTCCACTATGGTTGTTGGGGCACCCTCAGTTTTGCTGTTATTTATTTGTTCCATTTCACATATACTTACTAGGAATAATCACCTGAAAAATGTTAATTACTACTTTGAAACTGCCAAGCTTGCCTAATATTGTATTTGCAATTGGCATTAAATCATTGTTATTAATGAACTTATGAAATGGGAAATTTTCTGTGGAAAAAAAATCCACTTCACATTGCTGTTTGTTATACTCTTACCAATGAAAGTGAGGAGATGGTCAAATAAGTCCCTATGGATGGAGTTTCACCAAAGTGGGAAAGTGGATAATAGTCAGCACTCTAAAGTAGCTTTACTGACTTAGCATACTTTCAAAAATTGAGCTCCAGTGTTGCCAACGTAAGAACTATGTCTTCTCTTGTCTGCTTTATTGGGAGACTGAGTGTCCTGTTCTGTACTAGACCCTCTTAAAAATGACCTGACTTATTTCCAGAGGAAGATCCTCAGTTGATGGTTTTACTACTGTTTCTTTCTTTATATAGAAAGCATAGTAATAACCTAGGCTGCAATCCTATACACCCTTGCATAAGTGTAAATTCCATTGATCAAAGGTTTACTTATATTTTAGACTCTTTGGCTAAATGAGTCACAAGTTGTGGAGGCCTAACCTAGACACAGGATAACAGGAAGTGAGATGAGAAAACAGGCTCACTTTAATGTGGTTTTTATTTAGTATGGGAAGTGAAATGTTTATACAAATTGCGTTGGAAAGTATGGCACATTTTGTTAGTGTAGTCAGAATAAACACCTATTTCAGGCATGCACAGCTTCTAGCCTAGCAGGGACTTCATGAATATCCTGGTTTTACTGCCTGACTTGGACAGCAAAAGTTATCAGGCACCTAGCAGGCTCCCATACATGATTGGGGCTGTGTTTGGCCAGTTAAATTGCACGTTGTACAGACCTGACCTAGACACGGATGTATGAAGTAACTTCAGAAATCTAGTTTTAAAGCCAGTTAGACACATGGCACCAATTCTATACACACTTAGCAATAAGGAATCCATTGAACAATATCTGGGTTTGTAAAGCTAGTAAACTCTATTTCTGGGCAGATGCTCTCGTCTCCCACCCACATGCAGTCCAGATTTAGTCCTGGCTCTGCCTCCCTTAGTCTCACTGAGGGGGAGAATATGTTCAAAATCATAAGTTGGCAAATCAAGTGCATTAAAACAGTTCTCTCCATTTGTGATTAGGGCTTCGGTGGCCCTTTATACTTGCTGACCTCCTCTGTAGCTAAGCAAAGCAAAATCAATTATGCAAAGTACGCACATTTGTTTAATTACACAGACCGGAGGATTTGGGTTCCTTGTCTTTGAGGCATTGGTGGTGCTAGATTCCATCTTTTTGAGCTTAGACACTCAGATACTCGTTTGCACCATCTTCAGTTGCTCTGTTGCTGAGGCTGCCTAATTGGTCTGAATCCTGCTAGCTAGATCACAAACGAACAGACGATAATGCTTCATTAGATATTACTGAATACCATTGCAAAGTTTGTTGTCTTTAAACCTGCAGAAGGCATGGGAATATCCCTTGAATACAACCAGGGACTGTTAATTCACTCATGGGCTCCGAGACTTGCGCTGGCCGCCATTTTGAGTATGCAGCCCACGACGCCTAGGTTTGTACAACACAAGCCACGGCCTGCCCACACTGCAGCTTGCATGTTCAAAGTGATGAGCAGTGTGTGTCTTGGAGCCCCATGGATGAATTAACCCACAGTGGCTTGTCATGACATGCGAACTGACCCATTCACTTGTTTGCAAAACAGCCTCCCATGTGGGGACTAACAGGTGTGTGTTTCCTTCTGTTTTGCCCTTTCCTCTCAACAATTCTTGTATCTTCCATTCAGCACACTTTCTAAAATTGTCATTGTCCAGAAAGACAAGCCTGTAGTTGTGCAACTGTATCCATAACTTTGAACAAGGTGCAGTTGAAGCCGGAATTATCTATAAAATGCAATGAATGCTAATTGGCATCAGATCTTCAGATACTCAGTTGGCATACAGATGACTAATGATAAAATGTTTACACAAACCACCTGTAGTGATTCCTAATGAAACTATTGGCCTAACATAAATTATACATATATCCAATGAGATATGTATGGGACAGATGTAAATTTCAAATTTTTGTATTATCAAGACTTGATCAGGATAAATTACTCTTAAGGTTAACTTTACAGTTATCTAATATAAGAAGCAATTCTACATGTATTTAAAGTACCTTGGAGATTTTTTGTATTTTATAGTTTTTTAAATTATCTGTCCCAAGCTGGATGAGGAATGGTACCTATTCTTTACTCACTAATGCTAGTATTCCATGAAATAAATGAAACTGACTTTCTCATTAATCACAGTAGACAACATTCTCTTGCAATTCATTTCATTCAAGCATGGCTACAATACTTTTTAAAAAGAGTAATATAAGTCTCTCTTTTTTTAAAAAAATGTGCATTTTGCTGGAACGAGTCTTTTTTTTAAAAAAATGATTTATTTGCATATTGACACTGATCAAAAGACTTGGTGTGATGTGCACAATTCCTATCAGCACTATTGTTTAAAATGCCAATTTCATTTCATAAAGTAAAGTAGTTCTGTACATATCAACAGTGACAATAAAAGAAAAAGATTCTGTAAAGGTATAGCAGTATCTTTCTAACATGAAAATATTTGAAAATACATGTTATGATTTTTTTTCTCTGAAGCCATCTGGTAAAAACAATCTTATTTGATCTTTATTACAAAAGGAGACTCGATGTCCATTGGGAACTCTCTCATGTATAATTCTAGTGCATTTGCAAATCTTTGCAGGATCACAGCCTAAACATAGGTTCTTGCAATGAAAATATAACTACTGTGTGATTTCACAAAGTAAACCTGTAGCTTATTTTTCCTCCTATATTTTCCATGGGCTGTGCTAAACTTGTAACTTCTGCTCCATTAATCATGCTGAATAAAGGGAAAATGCCATTGGTTTGGTTTTACATTGGGCTTGGTCGTTCAGTCTCTGATACATTATCATGTTGCAAGGATCCAACTTGAGCCATGAAGCTGTTGCTTTGATAACCCCAGTCATAGTATTCAGGGGAGAAACTAGAAAACAAAATTAAAGAAATTAACTTTGTAAAATGTGTGAGATAACACAACATGTTATCACATGTTCTTGTGAAGTTCTTAGCATGCACATGACTAGGCATACTTAGGTTCAAGGAACTGTATAGACATGTTTGCAATCCTGTGGTTCTTGAATGAATTCCAGTTTCATCTGGCCAAGAATTTGCTAGGGGGCCCTGGAACTACAATACTGTGGCTTGGCTTAATTAAATGTTATACTTGGCTGTTAATCCAGGTCATCAAGAGTTCTACACTAACAATCACCAATTATATAACTAAACCTGAGTACAATTTTCATTTACACACGAGGTATTTTGATGAGACACAGGAAGAAAGATTCCAGCAGTACACATCCGTTTATGCGTTACAGCATTTACAACCTGTTTGGCTGGTGGTCTTCCCAACTCACTGTAAAATAATGCATTGCATGAAGTAATTACTATTCCTCTTGGTGTCTCCCAGCATTGTACAATTGAATGAAGCAGAGTGTGTGTGTGGGGGGGGACCTTAGATTTCCCTGGAATGTACACAAATAGGTTAGAGTCACACAAACCTGAGTAATGTACACTGTGCATCATAAATGGATGGTGATATGCTATAAAAAGTAAATGGTTATTATGAACAACAAATTAGTGGGAAAATGTGCACAATCAGCTAACTAGTCTACATAAGACTAATCTGAAATAAATGGAACTTAAATGTTAGATTCTACAGCTCCAAAAACCTGAAGAATCACTTAGCTCTTTCCATCCACAACTGTATGAGGTTTTCTAAATGTTTATTTGATCATTCTACTCTTAGTATTTGATGCTGTCATCATTAGTTTAATCTATAGCCCCTACCCCACAACCCGTCATGCTTTGTATGCACATGTTTCGTACTATACTTCCCTAGAAGACTAAGGACACAATCCTATGCAAGTTTAGACAACAACAAAGAAGTCCTACAACTCTCAGGATTCCCCAGACAGCATAGATGGGAACATCACTACTATATCAGTTTGCCTCACCTGCCATGTATGCTGTGTGGTGATATGCTCCATGCCAAATCATCATCACTATCATATCTGCGAGGATTGTCAAAGAAATAAGATCTTGGATTGAATGCATGAGTTGGTACTATTCCTGGGTTTGTCTAGGGGAGAAAGAGAGGTTATTTTGTATTGCGTTCATTTGAGGTAGAGCTTTGTAATTTGGGATCTTCTTAAAAGGAAAATGATTTCTTGTTGAGGCACTGATATAGAGTTGTCATCAGTTTACCATCCTATCCCACATTTTTGTTCTCATTTCCACACTAGCTAGTTTGTCAAATGGTAGTTAGTATCTCAACCGCACCATATCAATACATGCTGCTATTTCATTTGCTTGGAGGGTGGAGAGGATGAATGGGAACAGATAAGCCTTGCAAAGTTTTCGAATTAGGCAAAAGTTTTGGCTTAGCTCTATTTTGCAATAACCTGAAAAATTCTCACTACTCTCCAGATCTAGCATTACCCTATAATTTCCCCTTTAGCTATAGGAATCTGGCGGGTCTTAGTTACTATGTAGTAGTGCAGAAGTTTCCAGTTTTTTAGCCAACTTCATGAACTTTCATCCTTATTGCCCTAAAGAATAGAAGCTCAGCAGCACATCTTGCAGTGTCCTCTGTTTATCCTTCCAGAGCTGAGTAAGGTCACAATGAGTCTAATCCATAACATTTGGAGTCTGATTTGTAGTGCTACAAGAAGTCCATGCAACTTCAATGGCAAAGCATATAGGAGTTACAGTGAATTGTATAGTACATAGAAACTAAACAAATTTTTGATAAAATAAATATTTTGCTTGAATAATCTTAGGAAGTGCCTTTTCAGCTTGTTTTAATTTGCCCTTTTTGAGTTTTTTTATTATATATTTTTTTATTTAAATATTAAAATACAATGAAATCAAAAGAAAAAAATCCCTCCCCATTCCCTCCCCACACTTAGTCGATTACAGAGTTTTCCTTGTTACACCTTTCATTTTCATTTTCTTATCCAGGATGGTATATTAAATTTCCATTTCATTTATTAATCATCTGCTTTTCATAAGTCCCACAAATTTTTGTAAGCTTCTACCAAAGTAATTCTATTCGATTCCTTTTTCATGTAGTCTATATATTTTTGCCAATCCATCCTGAAAATATTTGCCCTTTTTATTGCTAAACTGCTCATACATGGATTTTGATCAAGACTTCTGGGGAATAAACAGTCAATTTGTATCCTGTCTACAGCTAGGCTGACCATATGAAAAGGAGGACAGGGTTCATGTAACTTTAACAGTTGTAGAGCAAAGGGGATTTCAGCCAGTGTCATTTGTATGCAATTAGTTCCTGGTGGAATTCCCTCTTCATCACAACAGTTAAAGTTGCAGGGGCCCTGTCTCTTGACCATGTACAAAAGGAGGCAGGGCTTCTGCAGCTTTAACTTTGTGATGAAGAGGGAATTTCACCAGGTTCTGCATATATACCAATGACACCTGCTGAAATTCCCTTTTCTATGAAACTGTTAAAGATACAGGAGCCCTGTCCTCCTTTTCATATGGTCAGCCTAGTATAGACGTTCTAATTTATATGATGTTTTCAAAATGGCCGACAAGCTGCCCTTCCTTTTTTCTACTTGCAAGACATACTCAGATTTTTCAGCCTTTCCTTTATCTTATTTTCTATCAAATTTTTTAATCTGCAATTTCTTGAGTTCAGATGCCCAAACTGGATTCCAAATGTGGTCTGTTCAGCACAGATTAGACCATGATTGATATGTATACATGTATATGTGTATATGTATGTGTATATATGTATGTGTGTGTATAAACTTTTAATACCAATAAGATAAAAAAGTATCCTCTAATACATCCTAAAACAGCCACCACATCATATTTGCTTACTCTAATCTTATAGACATTGGTTACTTAGGCATTGTTTTGTCATTTGTATCTCTCTCTACACCTATCGTGGTAAGGCACACATTTTGTCTACAATAGCCTTTCCCAACCTGGTGCATGCCCTTCCATATGTTCTAGACTTCAACTCCCTGTGTTCTTGACCATGGATCATGCTGGCTGAGACTGATGGAAGCTGAAGTCCAAAATATCCAGAGAGCACCAAGTTGGGGAAAGTCAAATTAGAGAAGCAGATTTAGATACTAGAAACTTAGGAGGGGGATTACATTGCAAATCTTTATGAATGGAGAAATCAAACAATACATTTCTTTTCCCAGTTAATTTAGATTTTGTTTGAACTTTCCTATATAAACTTCCTATTCTGCACATACTATGTTACTATTCTCTTAGAGTACAACCCCCTCTGGTGGCAAACTGCCACAGTATCTAATGTTGCTGATTTATTATAGATGAGAGAAGGAATACTTTTTGTTGCTTTTTGGTTATATTTTAATTTTGAAAAACCCACTTTATTTTAAAGATATACACACCCACACATGAGTGTATAATATTTGCCTAATTTTCCAGGCTTGGACATCATTTATTTGATTTCTCTGTGTCCCTATAACAAATAGTTCTCAAGGTTCCAAACAGTAAAACAATTAAAATGTTAAAGACTACATACATAGAATGAAATGAAAAGCACCACAGTTTTAAAAATCCTCAATTAAAAACAAGCAGAGACTAAAATATATCAGGCAACAGCTAGTATGATCTAAAAAATTCTGTTTCACTTTAAAACAACAACAATGGGACAGCCCAGCAGAGATATAGAGATTTTTTAAAATCCTATGAAAATAAAAAGGTTTTCACTTGCTGTTGGAAAGACAGCATCCTGGAGAAGGGGCATTCCATGAGTGCAGCGACTTCTACTGAAAAAGCCTACTCTTAAATAGCCGGTATGGCAGGGCACTCTGAACAGGGCCTATGTTGATAATCTCAGCCTCAGGAAGCAATAGTTGGGAAGAGGTGATCCCTCAGGTACGTATAGGTCCAAACTGTGAAGAGCTTATAGGTTAAAGCCAGCACTTTGAATTGGGTCTAGGAACAAGCCAGCAGCCAACAAGAATAGCACAGTATTGGTGTAATATGATCACAATGCCTGAATACTGTCACCACTATATTTTGTACTAACTGAAGTTTCTGGACCTTTAAAGGCAGCTCCATGCACAACACACTGCAGTATTTTTAGGTGGGAGGTTACCAAACTTCACATGAAAAAGCTAAATTGGTTATATACAAAAACTTTGTTATACAACTGTACAAAAAACAGTATTTTGGTTTAAGTAAAAGTGAGATGGTTTGTCATAGAGTTTTCAAAATATGTAGCCTAGTAAAATACTCATGGTAACTGTATTCCTTTTCTTTCTAACTTTTACCTTCGCAATTACTTTTGATGCCATTCCATTAACCTTTTCATAAAGAATGTTTTCATTATGCAAACACCGATGGCTGATTAGAGACTAAATCTAGCTGTACTGTAACACTGATCTATCTACACTCCTGTATAACATTCTGTAAACTTCTGCGTTAAGTGCAACTCTGGAACGAGGCGGGCAGCTTGTGGTCCTCAACAAGTTGTTAGGCTGTAATTCCCATTAGCCGTAGCCAATACAGCCAATGGTAAGGGATAATGGGGGTTGTAGTCCAACAACGTCTATTGGGCCACAAGTTGCTCTCCCCTGCTTAAATGAGTCCTTAAACAGTGTCACAGTGAGCCACTGTAAACTGAGATTAGAGCAACATGTTCAGTACTTCCCATCCATAACAATCCCTCATCCAGACCCAGGAATAATAGTAGCTTTTAAAGCCCCAAATCTTGTGACTCCTTCTTTCTACTAACACTGAGAGTGTATCTAACATCAGGAGAGACATGCCATTAGTCCCATAGTAGTGTAGTGGTAAATTCTGAAGTGTAGGCATTTATCATGACAGTCTCCATAGCCATGCCTCCAGGGAGAGTCCAAAAATGCAGGTAGCTGTGTAGATTCATCTTTCTCGGTACATCAATACAATGTTTGCATACGTACATTTTATATATGTGTGCATGGAGTAGCTCACAATTTATTGTAGCTAAGAAAGCCCATTTCCTCTACTGTAAGGACTGCAGCTGAGCTCAAAAGGCACAGGGAAATCTAAGGGGTGTGCATGTGGCAGATCGTGCCTGGTAATCAAAAAGTCTCAGTGTTTCAAACCTGAGAGCCCTGGCTCCATTACCACACTGATTAGACATCTCTCTCCTCTAGTAACTATCAATCAGAATGGGTTCCATGGAAGAACAATTAAGGCTATGCAAAGAAGTGGTGTTAGGTTGGAGTTTATATCATCTACAGTTAAAATATTAAGAAGTGGGTGTATGACTAATGGAGGAAAAGTATAACTTACTAGGTCTTTTGTAGGGTTTCGAACACGGAAGAAGAAGACCACTAAGGAAGTGGGCAGGAGCTCCCATACGAACAAGATTATTCCAAATACTACATATCCAGCATCACCCAGTTGGCATTTCAGATCTGCCTGTTGCAAAATTAAAGTGAAATATATTTAAAATTAACAACTGAATCCAGCTTTTGCCAGCTCTTATACCACCCCACCCTCAATGCAGAATGTAAGAGGAAAACATAACAGTCATGCTGTTCTGCATGCAGAGATTCAACCCTACCCATTCTATGTGAGAATCACCTGTATTAAGTATATCACTGTGGGTATTCGAGATTGCTTAGATATCTAGAATTTTCTTGGACTAATATCAATAAGCACTATCTGTTCCACCCAATAGCAAATATCAGAGAGATCTTCTGACCCGCAGATTCTGCATATCAGAATGTCTTACGCAGTGTATACTTGGAAAATATTGAACCAGGAAGTAGCAGTAGACTCTATAGTGCAAGCTGCTTTAGAAATATAGAGATACACCTAACCTGAATGATACACGGTGCAGATTTGGCCTAATTCTCAGTCCTGTGTTGGAAGGGTTATACCTCTGAGTTAGTGTGCCTATATACACCAATTGCTGGGGAACACTGGTGGTAGGGTACGGTTGTACCTGTGTCCTACTTGTGGGATAATGGGTGGCAGCTGGTTGGCTACTGTGTGAACAGAGTGCTAGACCTGGGGAAAAAGGAGGCTAAGGGGAAACATGGTAGAGGTGTACAAAATTATGCATGGTGTGGCGAATGTGGATAGGGAGACATTTTTCTCCCTACTAGAACCCAGGGTCATCCCATGAAGCTGATTAGTGGGAAATAGATAAAAGGAAGCACTTCTTCACACAGCGCATAGTTAAATTATGGAATTCACTACCACAAGATGTAGTGATGGCCACCAATTTGGATGGCTTTAAAAGGGAGTTGGATAAATTCCTGGAGGAGAAGGCTATCAATGGCTACTAGCCCTGATGGTTACGTGCTACCTCCAGTATCCGAGGCAGTAAGCCTGTGTGCACCAATTGTTGAACAACATGGGTGAGAGGGTGCTGTTGCACCATGTCCTGCTTTGTTGGTCCGTAGTTGACAGCTAGCTGGCTAGTGTGTGAACAGAGTGCTGGACTAGATAGACCCTTGGTCTGATCCAACATGGCACTTCTTATGTTCTTATGACCCTTGGTCTGATTCAGCATGGCTCTTTTTATGTTCTCAGTTATGAATAATGCTGAAATCCCCTCACTGCCTGTACTGCTAATAGCCTAGGTTGGGGGAAGCATCCACTGCTAAGGATTCATCTGATACCCTGTACTGTTTTAATCATAGCAGTGACCTGAGTGAAATTTAAAATAAAAAACCCCACTGGGCTAAAGACCTGTTTTTGCAGATTACATTCCTTAAGACTACAAGTAAGTCTGAAACTCAAGCTTGGCCTTAGAGTTCCAGGTGTCTCTGTAATTTTTAATTGGCATTATGCTACAATGAGGCAGGTGCCCAGAATAGCTTTCCTCAAGGTAAATGAGTTATTTTTCTCCAGGGCAAAGTGATTATACTGCTTTGGTTCCCTGGTTTTAAGACACCCTGGACTTCAAATGATATAAACGTGTAAACAAGCTCTCCACTCTTCAACAAAGGTTCTATTGCCTCTTTTTAATAAAAGCTGGTTAAACTTTGTGTAAAATCTTATTTACAGTTTTGCATAAGATAGATTAGAAGTTACTATTTAAATTCCTGCCTTGCACAATGAAGAGGTCTTGAGCTAAGCCCGTTGTGGCAAATTATTCTTAAAAGCAAATCACTTTGGTGTATGGGGAGGATATGTTACTTTTATGTTATGAAGTGCATGAATTAACATCTTTGCTGTTGGAGGAAAATATTATACTTGCCTGATCTGATACATTGTACCAATCATAATCAAAAGATGTCACTGTGTTGCTTTGAGAAAACGACAAAATGACCAGGTTGTAACAAGCTCTTGATGTATAAAGTAGTATAACAGTCACTCCTATTGTTGTTAATTGACACACAGATGAACCCTAGAGGAGAAAGAAAACACATATTAGTCTAGTCATATCTGGATTTGGAAAGTGGGCACTAAAATACCATGGTTCTTGGGTTTAGGGGAAAGGTGCTAGTCCTCAAGTAACTTTAATTCGAGGTGTGTGTTTTTACACCCTGCAGGTTTCTTTTAGGCCAATGTGCTGAGATGTGCTGATATTTACCTACAGAGGTAGACAACTGTGGGGGAGGGTGCAAAAGGGATTAAGTGTTTACTACTTCCTTTTTCTAAGGGTAGATACTTTCAAAGAAATGTTTTAGAAAAGCAAATAGTTCAGAAGATGGCACATCTGTTGTTGTTGTTGTTGGAGGAACGGACTACCCAGTAGCTCCACATTACAGATTCAAAACCATGCTCCTCAATGCACTTGCAATCACAATGGAAGTGCTAGCAAGGAATGCAAATTGGGGAGAGAATAGCTTTTTCCCTGGCAACAGAATACTGCAGTTTGAAGGCCTGGGAAATGTGGTATCTCCTCAACAAGCATGTTCTTTGATTAAAGACATCTTATTGCATGATTACACAACAGGTAGAAGAGGCTAACTTGTGCTGTAACTTTAAAGAACCACATGGAAAGGGAGAAATGGTGGGGAGAAATGCTCACAATGCTTAATCACAGGAGAGAGTCTGATTTCATAAGAACATTTAAAAAAAACCCAACACCCTCCTGTATCAGACCTGAGGCCTATCTAGTCTATCTGCTACCTGTTAAGAACACAACTGTGGAATGGAGAATATGAAGGCTAGCAATGGCTACTAGTCATGATGGCTATATATTACCTCCAGTATAGGAGGTAGTATGCCAATGTACACCAGTTGCTGGGGAATATGAGCAGGAGAATGCAATTGCACTCATGTCTTCTTTGTGGGCTTCCCAGAGGCAGCCGGTTGGCCACTGCGGGGAATAGAATGTTGGACTACACTGAACTTTGGTCTGATCCAGCAGGACGGTTCTTATGTTCTTGTTCTTAATTACATTTAATTGTGGCAATATTAATTATGTTAAGCAGATTTAGTACACTAAACTATTTGTGGGGTGGGGTTAGGTTACAGTATATCAACGATGTTATACAATGGATATGGCAGCCACTGTTCTCAATTTCACTGAATGTACCAAAAGTGAAAGTTATTGTCCAATGCTTGATTATAATCAATGTTTATATATTAATATTTCAGTTCAATCCTGCACAGACATGTATATAAAAAAGTAAATCTCACTAACCCAGGTCACACATTGTTGAAAATGCAGTGGGAGTAAGCATGCATGGTGGTTTCTGTGTGCTGGGTCACAGATTTCCTGAAGTAAGAAAAAGCTTACTCACAAGGAAGTGTTCATAGAATTGCAGTGTTTGTTATAGACCAGCTTTTTTGTTTTCTGTTTATATTTTGAGTTGGAACTAAATGTTGTTTTCTCATTTGTTTTATTTTAAGTGTTTAAGATTATATACTGTGGCCCTAGATGTTTCCACATAGCCTAATTCCCTGGATTTAAACACACTGCATTGCAAAACTGTCATCTTGAAGGAAACAATTTAATACTTTGCTGTAAATGAGATTTTGCTGACCTAGAAAATTCTGATATTTTAAAAGGAACCAAAATGGAGAACTGTGATAGCTGTGGTGGGACAGATGCATGCAACAGGAAATACTTAAAAGAAGGTTTTTTTGCTGTTTACATCTCTTTTGCTGTTACATACATCCTTCTGTATGTTGGAGATTAACCACTAAAGCTATGGAAATCTGAGAGGGTCTCAACCTGATAGAAACCTCCCCTCACATTTTACCCGAATCCTAGGGGCTATCTATATGGCAGTGGGTTGCCGCTGCAATGACCTAAAACTCCATGCTTTCGCTGCTGTGGGACGGTGGTGGCTAATCCCAACACCGCAGCAAAAGTGTGGGATTTCTGGCACCGGGCCTGCCCCCTGTCCTCTGCCCGGGTGGACAGCAACCAATCAAGGGTCGCCATCTGCCCGACCGCACCTCCGCTGCAATTCCAGATATGCCGTATACATCTTGCTCTGGAGAAAAAAGTCGAGGTAAGTCTCTGACTTTTTTTCTTCAAAGTTTCAAGGGAAAGCCCCGTGGTGGCTGAGAATCTCTGGCTGCATAATATAACTGATGCAGCGCAGATTCACAGCCACCGCGGGGCTTTGGTTGCCTATAGACAGCCCCCTTGACATAGTTTTAAAAAAGAGAATAAAGACTAGCATTTTGCAGGATGTTTTTTTGTAAAATGCAAAAATTGTGAGGGTGATACCTGGAAATCTGAATATAATGGTGGCTTCCTTATATGTGGGGAAAGCCCCGCAGTGACTGTGGATCTGTGCTGTGTCAGTTACACAAAGCAGGTGCAGCTTGGCAGCCACCATGGGGCTTCCCCACAATGGTGTGATTTGAAAAAGTTGAGGATTTACCCTGACTTTTTCAAATGGTGCAACGTCAATGCGGCACTTCCACCATCTGATGTCACTCCAGGCCAATCTGGGGTCAACCCAGGGGTGGTGCCTGATGGAAGGCAACCGACAATTGGTCGCCTTCTACCAGGAAGAGGGCAAGGCCGGCTCCAGTACCCAGATGGCCACCCAGAAATCCCACACTTCCTAACCATGTTGGCTACATAACAACAATTTGTTGCAAAAGGGTTAGTGGCCTAACCATAGCTTAGTGTGTTGTTGGAAAAGGCCCATTGCTTAACAGAGTAATTCTTTGTTCTGACATCTTTGCTGCAGTACTATTTCCCCCAAAAAATTAAAAATAACTAAGATATTTACCTTGGATTCCAAGTAAATATTTGCTAAAGACATCTTGGAAATCTTGTAGAGACAAATGGAGAGCGAAATGGCACACAGCACAAACAGTGTGTCGTTTATAGCAACCCTGACCAATACAATGATTTGCCTTTCTGAATTATCTATTCTCACGAGCACTGCACAGGTTACATTCACCAACAGGAAAAGTAGGCTGACAAAGAAAGAGACCAGGTAGAGCGGCAACCTGAAGAGGGAAGGGAAGGGTAGAGGGGTAGAGATTAAAACAAAAAGCTTTTAGCAAGTATTAATAAAATGCTTAGTGTTCTTCAGAAATATGTTCTCTCCAGGACAAAATATTTATATAGTTTACAGATTTGAAACTTAATATTTACTTTATTTATTTAATGTAAAATAAATCTCATGTTTCCACTAAAAATAGCACTCAAGGTGGCTAACAACAATAACAAACAGATAAAATGTAACATAAGTTAAAAAAAATCACATTAGTTCAAAACACTTCGGTCCAAAACACATATCAGTTACTATGAAATAAGAAATAAGCAGAGCCCACCAGTTAAAACATAGCTCAGCAAACAAAGCTGCTTAATAGCCAAAAGACTGCCTGAATAAGAAATGTATTTTCCTGTCAGTGGAAGGACAATAAAGATGGAGCTGGGCTTGCCTTCTTCGGCAGGGAGTTCCAGACCTGGGAGTGGCCACTGAGAAGACCCTCTCTCACTGCCATTTCTATAGAGAAAAATACTCCACTTCCTGTCCCAGGAAGTACAACAATTTGGAGGAGTGGCATAAAGGCCAGGCATGGGTCCATACCCCAGGAGGGGCTCACTGACCAGAGCCCTCTAGACCTGCTCCTCCTCTTCACTTTTGCAACCTTCTTGTTCACTAATCTCCCACTGTGGCCCAGACAATGGTGGAGGTGAGGAGGAGGCACAGAAGATGCTACTGCTCACTGGCTTGCTCCATTATATAGAAAGCAAGAGGTAATAATGATGAGAAAGAGGCTGAGGAGCAATAGCAGCTGACGATAATTGTGGGGAAAATGCAGATCCAATGAAGGAGGGGGGGTGCATTGAAGGTGTTTTGCCCCAAAGCCTGGAGCTGGCACTGCCAGTAGCGACATGGCACACACATCTCTGTCCTGTAACACCTCACTGCCACTCGCTCCCTACTCTGCCTGGCCTCTGCCTGCTGCCTGCCCAGTCAAAGGCTGTAATAGGTGGCTCATGCGAGCAGAGAAACACATATGCACAGGCAATATCTTTTGGCGTGCGTGGCCTTGGCAGCTGGCATGGCTCTCTCCTTGCTGGCTGTGAGGGAGTGGAGTCAGAGCTGGATCTCCAATTTTCCTTCCAAGGTTGGAGCGCGGACTCGGAAGGGTTTTTTTGAGCCAACTTATGATCCCTGTGGACATAGGATTGTTCTCCTAAAGATCCAGAACAAATACATATACATATACATATACATATACATATACATATATATATATGACAGGCACAACAGAGTGTGATGAAGGAGATAGTATTTAGGAATCAAATTATTTGGAACAAAAATGTTTCATTTGTTCACCACCAAGTCCAATTGCCCACAGGCAAAAACTTGTATACTTTAATTGTACTAAGAAATTTGTTACTAAAAGTGTTTACACACACACACACCACACACACACACTGCAGCATTTGAACTATGGAAAGGAAACTGTTAAATAGTTGCTCAGTCACCACAGCCTACACATTTGTTCCACTTTCATGAAAGACTGATTTTTGAAAAAATCACAAACTGTCTTAAGATGAGGCTTTTATTGTGCAATCCCCTGCCTCAAACACAGAAATTTACAAGGAGTCTAGACGTTCTCGTCTTTCATTTGTGACCCTCTGCGTTTCCCCACATGTTCTACTGCCCTTTTTATCTTACCAGAAAAAAAATCCATTAAGGAGGGAAAGATGGACAATGCCTTTGGACTGGTTAGCACTAGGAGCCTTCTGTCTGGAAGCATACTCAATTTAAACTTGAAAGTTCAAAGGGATACTTTTTCAAATATTTTGTACAGAAAAGCAGGATGCAACAACCTACTATGCATGCATCCAAACAAGCGGCTTGACTGCATGGAATTAAAAACACATCCCAAATGGAGGATAACTTCTGACATATTCTTCTGAGCAAAAATTGTAAGGACTGCAAGTCCCTCCCATGAAGGATCCTGGAAAGTCAAAGCAACTTCTACCTGTGGCTGCCATAAAGTTGGGAACTTTCTATCTTGTACACACATAATTTATGGGTAAGATATGCACACATGACTGCAAACCCAAACTCTGACAAGTTAATGCAGTATAGACACATAACAAAACAAGCACATCTGTGTTCTATTATCTGCAGCAACTTAGTACTCAGGTGCACACGGGGAAGATAATATACTGGAGCTTGGGTCTGTCTGGAAACCCACCTTCCTCATAGTTTCTAATGTGTGGGATCTCTCTAGTTGCATGTAATGAAGAAAATGAACTTGCCACCTGCTCAGGAACGCTTTCATCTTTACTTTGCAATACCAATGGTTTAACCCTGATATTGAAAACAGATGCCAAGGCTGAGCTTTGTTGATTAAGCCTGATCTAGCTCCCAATTTCACCTTTCCATTCAAATATATGAGAGGGTGGTAGCAGGCTAAATCAGGAGCTTGATGACCAAAAAGGGATTTGTGGTGTGTACTTGGAGAAGTAAAGGGACTAAATACGCACAAAATTTAGGGCTCAAAATTAAGGGCTATCCGATCCACCTATGATACTCATAAGCCTCTTAACTCGGAGGCTTACGAGTATCCAGTGCAGAGCGGGAGGCACAATAGAGGACATCTTTGCCCCCACCTTGCCTCCCACTCTGCAATTTAGCTAGATGGGTGTTTTCACCTGTCTAGCTGAGGGTCGGGGACAGGGAGGGAAGGAGGCTGGGGAGGCCCTGGGGATATGATGTAAGCCATCCCCTTTCCTCTCTGCCCACTGGTACATCCCCTTTATCTTCCCCTTTCCCTTCCCTCCAAGATCACCTTTGCAACCTCGATGCAGCTCTCTCTGCACTGGCTGGGAGTGGGAGGAGGCAAGGAGCTCATACGGTCTGAGGTCAGAGCACTGTCTTTGACCTTGAATCCAGGAAACCAAACTATGACACACACACACACACACAGACTCTGACTAGGGGCGATAGGATTGCTCTCCCTCTGTGTGTGTATGTGTATATTATATATATATATATATATATATATATAAAACCAGACCCCAGGAGATCCAAATCCAGGTTGGGAACACAGAGTGTGGGGGATGGGTGGGGGATTTAACCCTTCCCTCCCCTGATGTGATCCTGAAAAAAATGGTGCCCCTGGAAGTAGTTACCTACAGCTTCTCCTAGACTAGAGCAGAGGTGGGCAGAAAGTAGATCTCTAAATGTTTTGGACTTCAACTCCCAGCATTGGCCATGCTGGCAGGGCCTTCTGGGAATGTCTGGAGATTTACCTTCTGCCCACTCCCTGGTACTTTCTACCTTTCTTGAGTCCTAATTATTGGATATGACTCTCATCTCCTCCTAGGATACTCCTAGGATGCTCGCACATCATGGCAGGAAGAGCAAGACATCCTGTTCCTGAGGTGAGGCAAGATCAAGCTCCTGATGTGGGCCTTTTGTCAAGATTTAAGTGCTGTCCTTTCCTCAGATATTCAGCTGTGTAGCTTGCATATCCTGTATGTTAGGAAAAGAACTGCACTTATTTCAAAGCACGATAGCCTAAAGTGTGCTTCAAAAATCATGTAGGAAATCATGTTGTTGTTGTTGTTGTTACTTGACTAGGTATATTAAAATATGGCCCAACAATGAATAGTTGTGTTTCCTTTTACTCTGGCAGGGAATGTGTTTCTTACCTGTATTTAAGTAGTTCTGGTGAGTATTTTGATTTAGCTTTGAAAATCACCTGTAATAAAATGAGAGTGCATATTACACTTGCAATGAACGGTACAAATACAGCTGGCACTCTCTTGTATTCCAAACAAATCGATTTTATTTCAGGCAAAATATTAGGCTACATACATTATTGTTGGACTAAATTCTCATTCACAGCAAAACTACTGAACTACTTCTGGGGAAAAGGTCTCTTGTTATTGCTGATTTGTAAAAAGCCAGATTCTTGGAGTCATCCCACATGTAAAGTAGCAGCAAAGCAAATCTGGATTTGGCACTAAATGTCCAGGGACTTGAAGCCAACCCCAGACCACTAAACAATTCAGTTTTTTAAAAGTGCAGCAACTAAAGCAGTGTAAGATCAAACAAAACCACAGAAACCAAGACAGTAAAAACAGCAAGCACCAATTCCCCATTAGAGGCCTTGGAGTTAAAAAAAAAAATCTGTCACCTGAACGATAAAAACACTATGTCAGCTGCCCATGCCTAGAAAGAGCATTCCACAAGTGAGGTACCACCACTTGAAAGTCTTTCTCTCCAGTTGTTGCCCACCTTCTCTATGAAGTTGGGTCGGGGGGGACACAGACAGACATCTTTCAGATGGTTCACACAACATGAAAAGCCAGAATATGCGTTGAGTGTGGGTTGTCGTTGAACCACGATTGTTGTTGAATCATGGGCTATTGTATTGTTTGAACCCAACCATTCTAACCAAACCATGGTTTGTTAACCACGAATAATCCACCAAAAGAGCCCATGGTTTGTTGTTGGGATGTGAACTGTGGATTGTTTGTGGTTAACAAATCATGCCTAGGTTCACATGAGGCAACAACAACCCACGATTCAACTTGTACTCAACTCATACTATGACTTGTCATGCTGTGTGAACCAGGTCATAGGGTGGCTACTTAGGCATTTCCAAAAAAGAGGAAATGTATCACCAAAAAAAGGATAAAAACTGATTCATTTACATGCAATTTGTATAGTTTAATTTATGTTTATAGATGCAAAATTAGAAAGAATTGCTATAATTTAATTAGAAATCCAATACATCTCACCATAGTGGGGAATACTGTAACTGGGGGGCTGTCTGTACGCTCTGGAAGTCCCGAGGTGGCGCTGCAGTGGTGCTGTGTTGATTATACGATGCAGCAGCCACCTTGAAGCCAGAGTGGGATTTTCCAGAGAAGCACTGCATTTTAAAAGTTGGGAGTGGAGCAAGGTGAACATTATCCTTTGGCCATCTAATCTTGCTCCATCCTCGATGTGGAGGTGTGGCTGGGTGGGTGGCGACCCCTGACTGGTCACTGTCTGGCTGGGCAGGTGGTGGGCTGGCAAGCCAAATGGCCACCGGAATGCCTCACGCTGCCTTCAGTGTGGGGAAAAAGTTTGCCTTTTACCGAGGAGCGTTTTGCATCTAATGTTTTAAAGGTAAGTGGGGGAAAGCCAGGGAGGGATTTGGGGATTACCAGGTGCAAACCTGGAGGAGTGAAACTGCAGGGATTTGGGGAGACGTGGTGCCAATGTGGCACCATCAAGACAACCCCCAAATTACCTGTGTCTGCTGTCCAGCAGCTAACTATTGATGCTTCAAGGCACCTTCTCTCCATTCTTATGGTTCTTGATCTTTAAACCAGTCTTGAACTGGGCAGCCCTTGAAATAGAGGAGTGTCCTGTATAAAGTAGGACACATGGCCACCTTATGAGATCTTAAATTCTAGGCTGGTTCATGTGGAAGAAAACAGTTCTTCATGTACCCAGATCTCAATCCATTTAGGGCTCTAAAGTTCAAGACCAACACCTTGCATTGTGCCTAGAAACACACCGGCAGCCAATGAAGCTTTTTCAATACAGATGTGATATATAATCAAGTCAACCGAACACGTTCAAGTTATACACCAGGATGCTGTTTCCTGGACCAGCTGAAGTTTCCAAACAGTTTTTAAGGGCAGCCTCACACATAACACACTGCAGTAATCTAACCTGGATGTCCCAAGAAAATGGATATTTCTAGCAAGACTATGGCTGCATTCGGACAACACATTAAGCAACTGAGGAGGGGGGATACAATCATCAGTTGTGTTGCTTATTGTGTTGTATGGTGGGTATTACACCGCTCACAAACTACTGACGGTATGCTATTCCGCCCAAATAAGCAACCGAGAGAAACAACTGGCTTGCAAGTTGTTTAGCTCGAAGCCAGTTATTTAAAGTGTTGTGTGGAGGGATGAGTATGTTAATGGCGTGTGGTGAGTGGGTTAAAACACAAGCCCATAGAGGCAGGTGGCAAGAGCGATGGCTGCCACTCTGCTACAACTGGTGCAACTTGCAGAGGCTGCTGGGATAGAACTGGGAGGAGGGAGGGTGGGTGGGGAGAGGGGCAGGGGCTGTGTCAGTCAAACGCTGGGTTGACTATTAGTCCACTCAACGCCAGCCCCAACCACCCACAGTTGTGTAGGAATATGTTGTGTGGGGAGTACCCACAAAATAACCAACTGTGAGTTGGCTACTCAACCCACCATTGACTAATGTGTTGTCCGAATGCAACCTATTGCTGTCTTTGAGGGGCTGCAGCTAGTGAAAAGTGCTTCATGCTGTAGCTCAGTAGCAAAGCCCATGTTTTGTATGCAGTAGGTTCCAGGTTCAATTCCCTCCATCTCCAGGTAGGACAGGGAAATACTCCTGAAATCCTGGACAGCTACTGTCAGTCAATGTAGTCAGTGGTAGGGAATGGTGGCTCTCGAACTGTTATTGGACTGCAGTTCCCAATTGCCATTACCAACATGGCAAATGGTGAGAGGTCTTGAGAGTTGCAGACCAACTACATCTGGAGGGTCAAACATTCTCCATCCCTGGGGCAGACAGTATTGAGCTAGGCTGACCAACTCAGAATAAGGCAGTTTCCTATGTCATACTTGGGCATCCATCATAAGCACCATTTCTAACAGTACCTCCAAGCTGTGAAACTGCTTCTTAAGGGGAAGTGTAGCCCTGTCTAGAATAGGCTGAACCCCACAACCCAAAACCACTGAACAACCAACTAACAGTGTTAGATGCTAACACGCACCAAAAACTCCAGAGCCCACCCATAAAGTGCCATCTGCCATCAGTACCTCCACCATTTCCTGCCACAATGCCTAGGAGCTTGATTTGGTACAGGGCAGTGGAAGGCAGAGGTGGAAGGAGCTGCCCAGCCAAAACAGAGTGTCTTTTCCCACTGAAGACTTGGAACTACCAGTTCTGCAATCCTCCATGGGAAATGGATGGTTTTCTAGAGTCTGGGTCTGCCTCCTTCCTATACCCCTAGGTCAGGGGGAAGAGACAGCTCACAGGATGGAGGACAGCCTTTGAGTAGAGTTTCTTGATCTTGTGAGCATGCCTGCTTGAATAACTGTGACACCCCTTACTTCCATCTTGTCTGGATTGAATTTTTTTCCCTCTTTTTTTTTTTTTTGGTAAGGGGAAGTTCTGTTATGCCGTGGGTAACTGATTGTTTCATTCCTCAGCTGTCTTTATAGAAATGAAATACTTCCTGATATCCAATGTCAGTCTGCTTTGTTGAAAGAAACCTATTGTTTCTTGTCCATTTCCAGGACTGCTTCACCCATTAGAATAGAAACAGGTGTATGTTAAATATGTTTAGCATGTATCCACTTCTACCCTGTAAGAAGCAAGGATGGGTGTGAAATGCTGTTTCTGTTTGGGTTTGACTAGAATGTATCCAATTTGCATCTCCCAGAACTGAACACGGATTTGAATGCAAGCTGTATTTGTGTCCACGTCCTGGTCAAAATACTCACATTTCCAAGCTTCAGTGCAATTTGCACAACAAATAAAATTCATTTCAAATACAGATAAATTCGGCAGGCCTACCCAGTCGAATTTTAAGAGTTTTATCTGTATTTTACATAATGTATTAATTTTATATGTTTTTAATCAGTTTTATGTATTTTATGTCATTTGTATCAATGTTGTTCCCCGCCTTGATCCTGAGGGAGAGGCGGGTAAGAAATAAATAAATAAATAAATAAATTATCTGTACATTTGAAAACATGCTTTAGTCAATGGGATAAAATATGTACATTTTTAAAATGTGCAAAAATATGCATGTGAAAATACGCATGCTTTTCCCCCCTGTGGAAACACCCCCACCCCCAAAAAAGATTGCAATCTGATAGAGCTATGAGTTGGAATGAGCTTTGAGGTGGAAATTGGAAAACCTTGACAAACTCGAGTTTTGCTGAATCACTCATGCTTAGTAAGAAGTGTAGTAATTACAAATTGCTGTTCTTAACTGTGTGTAAACTGTAGAAATGTGTTTTGATAAGCTGAAATCTCTGTGGTTACCCTCAGTGCATGTCAAAAGAACATAAGAAGAGCCATGCAGGATCAGACCAACAGTCCATCTAGTCCAGCACTCTGTTCACATAGTGACCAACCAGCTATCAACAGGAAACCCACAAGCAGTACATGGGTGCAACAGCACCTTTCCATCCATGTTTCCCAGCAACTGGTGTATATAGACTTATTGCCTCTGATAATGGAGGTAGCACATAGTCATCGGGATTAGTAGCATACAGTGTCTGTAGTGTACACATGGTGTAAAAGATGTGTAATGGATTGATGGTTAAAGAAGGTAGCTATTAAATACTTAATAGTATTTAGTATAAAGGAAAAGTGATATGTACTGGATATGAAATAAGTACCACTTGTATTGTTACATATGAGTATTTGAATATTCCTAGTCAAAACACTTGTTTTAAATGGAGGTCTTTAAAGTAGGGGTGGGCAATGTGGGACCTCTCCAGATGTTCTGGCTGCCATTCCTAGCAACCCTAGGCAGTGTAGCCAATGGTGAGGACTGATGGGAGCATTAGGCCCAAACTCTGAAAGGCCACAAGTTGGCCTCCCATGTTTTAAGGACTTGAATACTAGTATATTCCCTATTTTTATTTTAATCTAAATATATCCTGTTCTACTTCCTCCTAGCCATTTCCCCATGTGTAATATGTTCCAAATCCATTAATCATATTTGTTTCTGTTCTCTAAATCTTGTCCGTTTGGTTTCCACCCTTGTAAAAAATCTGATGATCGAACTAGATTTAGTAGTCCATAAATACTCAAGCATGTCGCAGAAAGGAATGTATTTCTGCTGCTCTGTCCAGACAACAGAGGTAGCCAGATCCACATAAAAACTCTCTGTAAATCTGCTTTGTTGCTTCAATGTTCAACCAGGAATGCAGGAAATTGAAAAAGTAAGTACTTGGAAAAAGCAGATATGTTTTCTCTTGCATCCGTATTATGCATATATCACATAACCTGCTTTGCTGCTTATAATTGTCATATCTGCAGTGTAGACACACAATCCGTTGCCATTTGTTAATTTATAGTATATCATTCTTCTAAGGAGCTCAGGGAAGTGCACATGGTTATCTTTTCCCTATTTTATCCATACAACAACCCTGTGTGGTGGGCCAGTCTGTGAGATAGTTGCTGGCCCAAGCAAAATTATTGGTTGAGGATTATTGGGGATTTGAGCCTGGGTCTCACCAGTCTTAGTGTGATACTCTATCTTAAGAGCCATGCTGGATCATAGCAAGGGTCCATCTAGTCCAGCATTCTGCTCATACAGGGGTCAATCAGCTGTCAACCAGAAACCCACAAGCAGGACGTGAGTGCAACAGCGCCCTCCCACCCATGTCAATAGACCACAGTCTGGCTCTCAATCTACAGAAAGGCATTAACTAAAGACCTCATTCAGGTGCTGAATCAGTACACCTAATAGTGAATATAAAGCTCCTTATAAACACAGCCTAAACACACAACGAAGGTATGGTGATATCTTTTATTGGCCCAGCTTCTTTTGATGTGCAACAGAAAACAAACTTTTGAACTTCAGAAGATTTTTCAAGCCAAACAGACAGCGGAATGTGCAGTCACATAAAGTAGCTTAAATGTGGTTTGCACAAACAATCAAATTAACTAAGAGCACAATTCTATGCACCCTAAGACTGTAAAGATGTTCAGCTTCTTAAGGTAGATTATATCTTCTGAACATCAAAGACATGCTGACAATGGTATAAACAAAATGTTAGAAAGATTTACAGGAAGAATCCAAGATTATTTTCTTGAATCTAGCACTCCTGTGCATTTTTATTTCAAGGCTTATTTTTAAAAGACCTTATCCGTGTTCTGTTTGAGGGAAAGGACTGAAAAGTCAAAGATGAAATGACAATTCAATCAGGACATTCGCAATTTGTAAACACAGATGTAGAGAAATCCACAACAGATTCAAATCAGTTCAGATTTCTATGAATCCAACCTGAGAATTCCACAGTGGACTGGCTTTTCCCAACTTGCATGGATTCCATTGAATTCTGGACTGGTATTTTTTTAATTGGGGGTGTGTGTGTTGTATTAGCATAAGTGTACACTGTGTTAATGCATGCTTGCACAAGTGCACACCAGCGCAAGTGTGCATTTCCAAACAGGTATTAAAATTCTTGTACAAAAAAAACAGATTCTGTCAATAAGCAGAAAACGGAATGAAAGATACCTGGCAATCTGTGAAACACAGATGGAACACATTTAATAAAATCTATACATCGCTACACAGATGGCAAGAGAGCTATGCAACAACATTTTGCAGTCTGGAGTGATTCCATTTAGTCCACTCCAGATATTTTCTTCATTTTGTTTTTTTTTCTGGAGGATGGCTTGGACACATGTGCCCATTATAGAGCTGCATTAAAATCTTTTGTTTCACCACTGATGTCTATAGGCAGCTCTCACTTTTGTCTGTGGGGACATTTTAAAATGACTTTGCAGTGTGAACCTGAAACTGATCTATCCAGACAATGAGACAGTTCTGTCTATTCCTTTTATCTCTATGTTTCTCCCAGAAGATCTCAGGGAGCTGAAGCGGGAAGGACGATGACTGGAGCGCTGATGGTGGAAAACTCGACTTATATCTGACAAGCCACGATATAGAGAACATATCTGTTCCTATGAGGTGGCAATATGTGCAGCGAAGAAAGTTTTCTTCTCTGCACGCATTACGTCTGCGAATTCATGTCCAGCAGAACTGTTCAGGGTTAAGATCACTGACCATGCACTAATGTTGATGGATATCAAAATGAAGAAGGATTACAAACAAGCAAAGAGATGGAGATTGGACGGAAGAATTTTTAAAAATAAAAACATAGTAGATAAATTAAAAAAGGAAGTGCAGGAAATATGGCAGATAAATGAAAAAGGAGTTAAATCGCAAAGATTATTATGGGATACGATGAAAGCAGTAATAAGAGGGATCTGTATTAGGGAAATGTCCACACTTAAAAAGCAACAGGAAGTACTTAATAAAAAGGCTGAAGAAGAGATAAAGAGTTTAGAGGAAAGATTGAGAGAGTCAAAAGATAAGCGGTTATATGCCCTAATTCAAGCAAAAAAAAAAGGAATTGGAGAAAGAAGAAATAGAACAGGTTCAAAAGAATTTGTTATATTTAAAGAGAGATTTTTTTGAATATACTAATAGAAATTCTAAGATGCTGGCTAGATCCACGCAGTCAGAGAAGGCTAAGAATATGATAGGAACAATAAGAGATAAGTTAGGGAATAGATGTAATTTAATGAAAGATAAATTAAATACTTTTCAGGAATTTTACAAAGATTTATATACTTCAGAGGCGGTTTCACAAGATAAGATTCAGGAATATGTAGAAAGAAATTGGAAAATAAGACTGGATGATCAAGATAAGGAGTGTATGGAAGCCTTGGTTACTGAGAAAGAAATTGAGGGAATTATTGGAAAACTAAAAGGAGGTAAGTCTCCGGGGATTGATGGATTGGGGCCGGAATTTTATAAAATATTTAAGGATATTTTAATACCTAGATTAAAAAAATTATATAACAATATAATAGAAGGAGGAATGACTCCGCCATCATGGGACCAGTCCATGGTTATGTTAATACAGAAGCCAGGCAAGGATTTGACGGATCCAGCATCTTATAGACCAATATCTTTAATAAATCAGGATGCAAAAATATTTTCAGCAATAATGGCTAAAAGAATGGGTACATTTATTTTTAAATATATTAAAAAAGATCAATGCGGATTTATTGTAGGTAGGAAAATGCCGAATTTAATTGGGAGAGTTATAAATATAATAAATATTATAAAAAAAAGGAACTTAAAAGCAGGATTATTAGCTTTAGATATTTTCAAAGCCTTTGATTGCGTGGAATGGCCAGCGTTAAAAATAATATTAAAAACATTTGGGTTTGGACATAAATTTATGGGAGTAATTAACCAGATGTACAAAAATAATAAAGCGGAAATAATGGTTAATGATGGGTTAACGCAACAAATAACACTAGCTCGAGGAACTAGGCAAGGATGTCCACTTTCACCGATTTTATTTGCAATAGTTATAGAAATTTTAGCAAATGTAATTAGGGAAGATGAAAGATTAAAGGGGATAGGAAGAAATTATAAGATTAAAGTGAATATGTTTGCGGATGATACGTTATTGACACTAGAAGATCCCCTAGAAAGTGGGGAGATGATTCAGAAACATTTGAGAGAATTTGGGGAAATTACAGGATTACAAGTTAATTGGGGGAAGTCAGAAATGATGTTGTATAATTATAATAAGGAAGAGATGGAGAAATGTAAAGCTAAGTTAGGATTAAGGCATAAAAATATAATACGATATTTAGGAGTTAATATAGATAAAGAATTAGAAAGAATAGAGGAACTTAATTTTGTAAGGTTAAGAAAAGAGGTAGGGGAGAAATTATAGATATATAGAAAATTAAAACATTCTTGGTTTGGTAGAATAGCGGTTATTAAAATGAAGATATTACCTAAGATTAATTTTTTGTTTAGAATGTTACCTATTAGAATTTCAGTAGCTGAGATTAAAAGTTGGCAAAACATGATTAATGCTTATTGTAATGGGGATAAAAGAGCTAGGATAAATAAGGGGTTATGGTATAAGGCTCAAAAGAAAGGAGGTTTAGGACTTCCGAATATTAAGAATTATTATATTGCTAATCAGTTAAGATATGTTATTCATGCTATTTTAGGGGAGCAAGATTTGGAATGGTTGGAATCGCAAACAGTAGAGATAGAATGTAAATTGCGAAATATATTTTTTACTAAAATGCAAAAGAAAGAATTGAAGGTACTGGACAACCCATTGTTGGAAAATATATTAACGATCTGGGAGAAGTATAGAGGGAAATGGATACCAGGGGATTCTCCACTCGCCCCAGTTGTAGTAGTGGGAAACTTCCCAAAAGTATTAAAACCAGAGATAGAAGCGAGACTGAAAGAACAAGATATTATTAAACTAAGGAATTGGATGGAAAAGATGAAGGATAGTGAGCATATTAAAGATTTATTTAAAGGACAAAAGATAGCGTGGTTCAAGTGTTTGCAATTGGTAAAATGGACACAGGAATGGAGGTTAAAAAATAAGAAATGTAGAAATAATACTAGATTTGAAGATTTAATTGAACAATTAGGAAAAAAAGAAGAAGCCAGAGCTAAGAAAGGACTCACTAGTGAGATATATAAAATATTAATAGAGGAAGAATTTCAGGACTCACTTAAGGTTATAAAAGAGGTATGGGAAGAAGATGTAAGGGAAAAAATCAATGAAGATAATTGGGGGAGGATATGGAATGTAAGAATGTTAAAGTTACTGTCGATTAGAATTAAGGAGAACTACTATAAGACAGTTTGGAGATGGTATTTAACACCTGTAAGATTTCACCAGATAGATAAAAAAGTGTCCAAGACTTGTTGGAGGGGGTGTCAGGAGGTTGGGACCTATTTTCATATGTGGTGGAGCTGTGAACAAGTACAAAAATTTTGGGAAAGGGTTTTTAAAGAAATAAGTGATATAATTGGAAGTAAATTGGAATTAAACCCGAAGTTAGCTCTACTAGCAATATGGGATAGTAGGAATAAGCATATAATAAATAGAGAATTGGTAAACAACCTCCTGGCACCCATTAGAATAATGATTGCTAAAAATTGGAAAGGGCAACGAAGTTATATAATAGAAGATTGGTATAAAGAAATCTGGGATATAGCTCTGAATGATATGTTGACTTGTAAAATGAAAATAATGAGGGGAATGTCCAGTAAGAGTGATTTTGGAGAAATATGGACTCCCTTTTTGGATTATGTTTTAAGATCGGGAAAGGGACAATCGCCTTCAAAAGAATCATTAAAATTTTGGAAGGAGGATGAATGATTATGAGAAGGTCTCGGTGGGGGGGGTGCACGGGGGAAGTCGAGGGTGGTAGTTTGTTTTATATTATGTATTGTGTATGTTTGTTTTGTTGAAATTAATAAAAATTATATAATAAAAAAAGAACTGTTCAGGGTGGTGAGGGGTCTAACCCAGGCACCTTCCCCCCTGAACCCGAACTTAGAGCCTTCAGTAGTTCATTGTGATGCCTTTAACGATCATTTCACAGATAAAATCTCTTGGATAAGAGCCGACTTAGATGCTGTCATTGTAGCAGAGGCTGACAATGGAGTGGCCAGCAACTCCGTGAGTAGAATTACACTGGATCAGTTTCAGTTGGTGAGTACCAAGGCTGTGGACAAACTGCTTGGATGAGTGAGGACAACTTGCCCTCTTGATCCCTGTCCTTCTTGGCTGGTCATCCAGGGAGGAGATGCAATTAGATTACAACTACAACATATTATTAATACATCTCTCAGGGAGGGGAGTTTTCCATCCTGTTTAAAAGAGCGGTGGTGTGGCTGCTTCTGAAGAAGCCCTCCCTGGACCCCCTGGACCTTATTAACTACAGACCAGTATTAAATCTTTCATTTCTGGGCAAGGTAATCGAGAGGGCAGTTGCCTTCCAACTCCAAGCAGTTGGATGATACAGATTTTCTAGACCCATTTCAAACTGGCTTCAGGGCAGGATACGGAGTTGAGACTGCTATGGTCGCCTTGGTCGATGATCTATGCTTGAGTATTGACAGGAGGAGTGTGTCCCTGCTGGTACTTCTGGACCTCTCAGCGGCTTTTGATACCATCGACAATGGTATCCTTCTGGAACGCCTGGGGAGATTGGGAATCGGGGGCACTGTGCTTCAATGGTTCCGGTCCTACCTCTCGGGAAGGTTCCAGATGGTGATGCTTGGGGATAGTTGCTCCTCAAAGAAGGAGCTGTTGTATGGTGTACCACAAGGTGCCATCCTATCCCCAAGCCTGTTCAACTTCTACATGAAACAGCTGGGAGAGATCATCCGGAGGCATGGGGCGGGGTGCTATCAGTACGCTGATGACACCCAAATATATTTCTTTGTGCCTTTGACAACAGCATCAGCTAAGGATAGTGTGTCTCCTCTGAATGAATGCCTGGAGGTGGTAATAGGTTGGATGAGGAAAAACAAACTGAAGCTGAATCCAGATAAGATGGAGGTACTTACAGTCAAAAGCCCCAACCTGGCTTTGGAGGTGTGTCAACAAATTCTGGATGGGGTTACACTCCCCCTGAAAGGCTGTGTTCGCAGCTTGGGAGTGCTCCTGGATCCATCACTCCAAATGACAGCTTAGATAGATGCGAAGGCCAGGAGTGCCTACTATCAGCTTCGGCTGATTCACCAGCTGTGCCCCTTCCTAGAGTTGGAAGACCTAAAAACGGTAGTGCGCACACTGGTAACTTCGAGGCTCGACTTCTGCAATGCGCTGTACATAGGGCTACCTCTGTGCCTAGTCTGGATACTTCAACTAGTTCAAAATATGGCAGCCGGGTTGGTCACTGGTACACCTAGGGGTGACCATATCACACCAGCTTTAAAATCACTTCACTGGCTGCCAATTAGTTTCCGGGCGAAGTACAAAGTGTTGGTCATCACTTTTAAAGCCCTACATGGTTTGGGTCCAGGTTTCCTGCGGGATCACCTTCTCCCATACAATCCGCCCCGCATACTCAGGTCCTCTGGGAAGAATTCGTTATGTCAGCCAAATCTAGACTGACAACTGTTACCCAGAGGACCTTCTCTTCTGCCGTTCCCAGACTGTGGAATGGCCTGCCGGAGGAGATTCGTCAACTTAACAGTCTCTTTGACTTTAAGAAAGCCATAAAGACTGATCTCTTCCGGCATGCCTACCCTGTTGAATTTTAAGAGTTTTATTGGTGTTTTATTGGTATTTTAATAATGTATTCATTTTATGTGCTTTTAATTTTAATCAATTTTATGTATTTTATATTTGATGATGTTCCCCGTTTCGATCCAGAGGGAGAGGCGGGTAAGAAAGAAATTTATTATTATTATTATTAATAATAATAATAATAATAATAATTATTATTATTATTATTATTCCTTCTTCCTCCAGCCATTCCATTCCATTGCCCCGGCACCCAGTTTTCATTTCCCCCCAGTCACTCCATTCCATTTCTTCTTCCATCCAATTATCTGGGTATTTTTTTTCCTCTCAGTTTGTCAAACATTCTATACCACAGAATTACTACTGGGCTGTTTGGGGAGATTCCCCCCCCCCTTAGGGTTTTTTCTTGTGGTTTTCAAATCCCTGCAAACTTTGGGGTCTGCTGATACTAACCTCTTACGTGAGAGTGGTGTCGATTTGGTTACATTTGCATGAGCACGGGAAAACTTTAATTGGTATTAGAAGGAGTGATTATAGAATACTACTCTGAACTTCTCAAGAATACATGGTTGCTTCCACTTTCTTCAAGTTTTGTTTCCTTTGTCCCAATGACAAAGTGGGGAAGCCTCCCAATGATCCAAAAACTACTGAACAAAAGCTACGCTACATATCACTGACTGCTTGAGGGTATGTTCATACATGAGGCTGAAAACTATTCTTCTTTCAGTTGATTTATAGCAGGGTATGGAACCTCTTTCAACCTGGGGGCTGAAATTCATTTTGGAGAAGCTGTCAGGGGCCACATTCCAGTGGTGGGAAAGGCTAAAGCCAAAAGGGTGTGGTCAAAACACAAAACATACAGGCACATTGTAGCTTAAAGCTGTCAGTAACTAAGCCTTAGGGTAGGCATTACAACCTTTTAGAATTGGAAAAACTGCAGAAAAGCCGGGAAACTACCTAATGATAAGTGGTTGCGGGAAAGGATTAGGGCCAGAAAAAGGAGGAATGGCCTTCTGAGAAACCCCATAGGACTACATTGGGACCCAGGGTCAGCCAGATTTTCCTCAGGGTTAAGGTTCCCCATCCCTGATTTATAGTCTGAATGCAAAACCTTCATTGGCCAGAATGTTCATTCGCATTACAAACGCCTCTTTCTCTTCTGACTTCACAACAATATTCAAAGGCAATTTAAGCTTCGCATATGAAAACACTGCTTGTGTTAAGTTCTGGCCACATTATATATTAAACAGATGTGGAACGCAGCCTGAGAACAGATAGCTTTGGAAATCCTAAGTGGAAAAGACAAGCTACATATGACAAGAGAAGGCAAAGAAATCTCTGGTTCCCCAGCCAAGCATAAAGAAGAAAATTAATTCCAGACTAACAGCAGGAAACAAAAAAGGCCCATTATCTTCAAAAGAAAGTGCTTTCAGGACACTGCTCCTATGAGGGTACACTGTACTGTATATCTAGGGCCCAAATTCAAGGTGCTGTGGTCAAGCAAGAAAACTAACCCTGCAGTGTTGCATGCATTCAGTACTGTGTTTAAACAGAGCTCTTGGCCATGCCAGCACAATAGATCCCTGACATGCATGCATAACAGCTGAGGATCAGGTTTAAATAAAATGCCAGTTTTGCTTAAAAGCTATACCTATACAGTAAATTCAGCCAATGGCTCAGGATATCTTAGAGTATTTTGTGAGCAACTTGCAGGAGCAATCTTGTAATTCAAGATGGAACTGCATATTATACAGCAAATATTGGTTTCCCCAACCCATTGTTTGATGTGTTTTCATACAGCAATGTGGGGATGAGCAGGACATTTGCGGGAGAGAATTGCTCAGCTGGGAACATAAGAGCCATCCTGGACCAGAGCAAAGGCCTATCTAGGCCAGCATTCTGTTCACGCAGTGGCCAAACAGCTGCCTGTGGGAAGCCACAAGTAGGACATGAGTGCAACAGCATCCTCCTGCAATTCTATCATCCAGAACTTCTCCCTGACAATCTCTTCCTCCCAGCTCTCCTCCTTCCCATGGCTCCAAAAACAGAAATAAACCTAGCTGGGTGGAAAAGTCATAGAGGCAGGGAAGAATCAGAAGGTGGAAAAGGATTAAACAACCCTTTCAACACCTGCCAATTCTCCCCTGAAAATGCCCCTCCCTCATGACCACTGGGCTGCAAACACGGAAGTGCCTCAGCCTCTTATTCTCAAGCATTTGCTTAATTATCCCTAAGCACTTGTTAGTCTCTCCTGGCATAATTCCATTGGCTTTCCTACAGGGTTTCTTCTGTCATGGTGATGAATATTATGGACTTTTTCTTCATCACTTTTATAACCTTATATTTTTGCTAGCAATCAGTAACTTCTTCACACAGTACAGCCAGATTTTATGCACAGTGAGGCATAACTAGTCTGCCTTTCTTCTTTTTATTTGGGTGAAAGTTGCCTCTATGACAGAGTTATTTCTTCTCCCGTTTCACACTTGCCCTTGCTTGTTTGACAGTGTGGGTGCAATTTTTAAAAGGGCATTCTGTGACAATAATATGTTGAACTACAAGCCAAACTTGCCACTTTCCAATTATTATCTGAAGCACTGACTATTGACTACCAAAGGAATTCAGTGCAATCCTAGACATGTTTACTCAGAATCAGAATCAAATCCTGTTGTAAACAATGGGAATGACTCCCTGTTAAGTGCTAGGATTGCAGCCGGTGTGTGACTTATTACATGGATTTTGGAATTATTCTTTGGAGTGTGCTATAGTCCTTCAGATGCTGTTCCAAGACTTCTCAAAATATTTTAATTATCTTTCTTTATGTGCAAATACTGCCACAACTGTATGTTAACTTTTGTGTGCGTCTTCTGCAAGCCTCTTTTCAATGGCAACAGCACAATACCCTATCTGTACTTAATAAAAGACTGTCAGATTTGCTAATGACACACTTTTTTTTAATTTTCAAATTAGGGACCTTCTCATAATCATTCACTGTGAAGTAAATTGCTGTTATATGGGGAAGAAGGCCAAAGTTTCAATACTCTGCACAATTTACTGAGGTGTAAGCTCCACTCGTTTTAATGGGATATCCTTTCAAGTAAACATGTATAGGAACAGACTGCAAGGGTGCAACCCTATGTCCGTTTAGATAGAAAACACTCCCAGCATTCCCCAGCCAGCCATAGCGACAGTGACAGGCCCAAGGCACTCTGTGAGTTCCTGAATGGGACATAGCGCAAGTACCACAGTTTCCAGAAATTTCTTATGAAACCATATTTAAAGAAACAACAATAAAATGCTAACACGGTTATACTGTAATATAACAATAAAATGGTTACTCTGCCCAACTTCTTTAAAATGTTGTAAATAGTGTTACTGACTTTCCTTTTAGATTTGTATATAAAGCAAAATGTTTAGTGAAGTCTCATTTAGTACTCATTTGATCCAGTGATCAAATTGCTTTGTGGTATTAGTAATCATGCTGAGCTTATCTGTTATGAATTTTAAATATTTAAAGCACTTTACATACTTTCCCTCTCAGCATTTCTTACAACAGCCCTGCAAAATAGGCCAGAAGGCGGGCTTTGCCATAGCTCACCTAGCAAGTTCCTAGCTAAGATGAAAATGAACCCAGGACTTTCTGGTTCACTGTTGCCATTCTTAACCCTTGAACCACACTAGTGCTCAGGAATTTTTTCCTGCACATACCATTTCACCAACTTTCATTGGATGTCAGTAATGAAATTAAAACTTCTGCCATGCAACATTGTATTACACTTGAGGATAATTTTATTTTGGTTCAGTCTGATGAAAGAAAAAACTCTTGCATCGAAATTAATGGCCATAAAGAGTGCTGCATCTCTTGAACATATCCAGAAAGTCAATCTATCTCTATGAAGGTGAGACCACAGGGTTGCAACTGAAATAGTCCCCTTGCCAAACAGATTTGTGTGAGTTGCGAGGCCTTATTTTGCATTGTTGATAAAATCAGCTTCAGTATCTCTTTGAAGATCAGAACTATTCATTCCATATGTAGTTTTCAATGTAAAATGATGATTCTACTGAAAATTTTGCTGTTGGGTGATCTCCTGCAGCTGTTTCAACTTCATTCAAAACTGAGCTCAGAAATGTTATCTTTGCATCTTTTCCAGACACACAGTGACAACAGGGGGCTCTTGATTTTTCTGCCAAAGAAAACCCTTTAAACTAAATTCTGTCGTAATCCCGTCAGCCCAAATGCAGAAATTACCATTCCTTACCTGAGTGAAGTAAAGATTCATCAGGGTCAGTGTGAAAAACTGGAGACACACTGGGAAGCAATAAAGAAGCCAGAAGGCAAAGGGCCTGAGAGAGTTTGCGGTGACAGCATCTTTGAAGTAAAATGAAAAAAGCACAGTCCTAAGAGAAGCCCAGAGCAGGCACAGGAATAAAAAAACAGTTTGATAACTAAACCTTTTGTGCCGGTGGTGAAGAACCAGCCAGAGCTGAATGTAGATGAACACGAAAAGGAGTGAATAAAAGACTGTGTAGGCAATCGTTAGACCCAGCCTCACATACGGAAGCACAGCTGGACTCAGCGTTGAAGGAAAGGTGTCATTTGTCACTGAGTCCCACTCAAGGGCCTCCATCTGAGCTCTGGATTATTCAGGCAGAGTTAATAACTTTGCCCGTTGTTGTTGCTGCTGCTGCTGCCGCTCCTTCGCTTTTCATCTTCTACAGCAGATGAACCAAGAAAAAGAAAACAAGCCGCACTTCCTCTTTGGCTCCCCCAGTGACGGCTCGTAGCACATGATCACCAACCAGAATGATTCATTAGGACTGCCTCCGTCAGCAGTTGGCGAGGAAAGGCGCGTGGGGCGTAGGGTGTGGAGAGCTGAGTTTTTGTGCGCGTATTCCTCAACCTGCGTCCTTTGAAATAAAATACCCACTCCCTTCTTTTCAGGCAAGATTTGTTCTCAGACGGCATCATCTGGATTTTAAAATTCTGAACAGCCCGAAGAAACAAGTGTAAAAAAAAAATCACGCCCACTGTGCTGTGTATTTTCCTTTATGTAATTTCTCTCCCTGCACTCCCCTGTCATAGCAGACTTTAAGTGTTCAAAAATGCGATGAGGGATCGCTGTTGTCTAGTTTGACCTTGACAAAGCAGGTAAAAACTAGGCGTTTTAGCATCATTAGTTTATATGGCAGAGTGGATGTTGGAGGGAGGCGTGGACGTTGGAGGGAGGGGTGGAGGGGAAAATATGCATTTTGCCTCTAATTCAGACATCAAATCCATAACTGGAGTGGGGGTTCTCAACGAGGGATTCGCTTCTCACGTATTGCAGTTGCCCGGTCTGTCTAAGGGCCTGTGTCATGGTCGAAGTTGTCAACACCAAACTAGGAAAATTCAAAATATAGAATAAAGATCTGGGCATAGTGATGGGGAAAGACTGAGGCTCAGTGTGGCTATTCTCTAAAGAGTCTCCTTCACTCCTTCTCTGCATAGTGCTCCCCAACATGTAAAGAAGCAATAATATCAAGTATAAAAATTATGCTCCTTCATTTTCCAATATATTTCCAATTTTCAACCCGTCTGGTGATCTGTGGGGAGGAGCATGGCAAGAGTGTGGATGAGGAGTGGTTTATAGAACAGATGACAAAATGGGATGTTAGCAGGATGTTACCCAGAATTTTCTCCATATGCCATATGCAGGTTTAGGGGCAATTGGAAATGTTTTCTACAAAACTACAGGGAAAGGAGTATAAGAGATAAATTTTAGGAGGTTAGCTCAACTTTAGACAGAATAGTGACTCCCTTGAACACTCTAGTCTTTAACCTTTATTTGCTTGTTTATTTATTAATAATAGTCATTTCTAAGCAGTTTACATACAAAAATATTAAAACCACAGTTAAAATACATATTTAGTGATAAAGAGGATGTTCTCCATTTATAGTTGAGCTGTCCAAAGGACTCTAATCACTTAGGCTGACCATATGAAAAGGAGGACAGGGCTCATATAACTTTAACAGTTGTAGAGAAAAGGGAATTTCAGCCAGTATCATTTGTATGAAATTAGTTCCTGGTGAAATTCCCTCTTCATCACAACAGTTAAAGTTGCAGGCACTATACTAGAGTGACCATATACAAAAGAAGGCAGGGCCTCTGCAACTTTAACTGTTGTGATGAAGAGGGAATTTCACCAGGAACTAATTGCATACAAATGATACTGGCTGAAATTCCCTTTTCTCTACAACTGTTAAAGATATATGAGCCCTATCCTCCTTTTCATATGGTCAGCCTACTCTAGTCTATTTATAAATATCAGGAACTACAGAAGAAAAAACAGGATATAAAATGTCTTTTAATCCCTTAAACTTCTTACTTCATAATATGGAGGCTTAGGTGGAAGGGAAAGTCTTTGAGGTTGGATTAAATTATTAGCCTCCCCTTACCTTGTACCCACCCTCGGATGTTTTAGATAGCAACTCCCATCATTCCCATTTGCTGGCTGGGAGTGATGGGAGTTGCAGTCCAACAGATCTGGAAGATACCAGTTTGAGTAAGGCTGGATTACAGTGTTGGAATGACATGGATGTTCTTGTGAACATTAAATGTGGGTGGGGGGAGGGCATGCATGTAGATTGGCCTGAGCTCTCTGGAGGAATAGTGGAATGAAAACATAATTAATAAAATAAAAATTGGGGACATTTGGCAGACCTGTTGGGGGGTAACGTTACATAACACTTCAATATCCTCCTTCCAATAACTTCAGTAAAGTTAATTTGTGAAAGAAGAAAGTGACATAGACCCATATTGTTTATTTGGATTTAGTTAATGTATCTGTATGTTACCTATATATATATAAAGAGAGAGAGAGAGAGAGAGAGAGAGAGAGAGAGAGGAAGGATTTGCATCTTGAAAGGTGGCATATACTGTAAATAATTGTAATGCATAAATAAATGTAATTGTCCTGGTGCTGCAGGGAGTAAGGTGCTAATCCTCAGTTTGAGACCTTTGCCACTTAATACTATAGAATCTTAATAGAATCTTGCACACATATTTTTTTCAGAATTACTGCTGTGATATATGTAAATATTGGCATTCCATTCATTATAAGTTTATCTGTCTCTGTTAATAAGTACTCCATTTTATGTAAAGCAGATTGTTAGTTGATTTTTTTTAAAAAAAAGTGTTAGCCAATGTCAAGATTGTGTGAGAGCACAATGATAAGCTATCTTCTAAGTTCCTGTTTGCCTCATGCCCCTTCAGAGCATTGTGCACACAGACAGAGAGGATGTAATCTCACTATTTTCCTGCTTTGTTGTGGGAGGGAGATAAGGGTCAGTATGTCACTTTGTGGACTCTTAATCAGGCAGAGGCGCCTTTACTGTATGTTACACAGGCACACAAATGTTTGAGATCTGCATGATCATCACCCTAGGGTTTGGAAATGCTCATGAAACAGAGGTAGGAATTCCTTCTTCTCAGAAACTGTTCCAGTCATATGCCAGTCTGCTGGATCCTTGTGGGCTTAGTGTTCAGAACCAGCACTGATATCCTGAGATTGCAGATTCCTTAAGTCTCTTCAACCTTGGATTTGTTTAAAATGGGCAAAAGCATCATTGGTTACCAAAGATGAAAAGCAGTAGCTTAGCGGTAGAGCACCTGCTTTGCATGCTAAAGGTTCCAGGTTCAATTCCCAGCTTCTGCTGGTAAGGTTGGAAAAACTCCTGCCTGGATAGCTGCTGCCAGACAGTGTCAACAATACTTGGCTAGATGGACCCATGACTCAGTACGAGGCAGCTTCCTATGTTCAAAACTAGGCTGACCATATGAAAAGGAGAACAGGGCTCATGTAACTTTAACAGTTGTAGAGAAAAGGGAATTTCAGCCAGTGTCATTTGTATGCAATTAGTTCCTGGTGAAATTCTCTCTTCAACACAACAGTTAAAGTTGCAGGCACTATACTAGAGTGACCATATACAAAAGAAGGCAGGGCCCCTGCAACTTTAACTGTTGTGATGAAGAGGGAATTTCATCAGGAACTAATTGCATACAAATGACACTGGCTGAAATTCCCTTTTCTCTGCAACTGTTAAAGTTACAAGACCTCTGTCCTCCTTTTCATATGGTCAGCCTATTTTTACAGTGGGTTTGACTTCTATCCTGTGAAAACAGGGGAACTATTTTCATATCTCTAAAGTCACACTTTTGTGAACCATCCAGAGGACTCCAGCTATTGGGTGATATAGAAATGCAATAAATAAATAAATAAATAAATGTATTTAGACTTGGTGTGCTTCCAGGTGAGGCTTTAACCGAACAACTGCCTTGCCTTAAACATAGAATTTTACAGAGAGGGTCCAAAACATGTTGCCTTCCATTGGTAATACATCTTTGTTCCCATTGCTTCTTCCATCTTTTTTCTTAACAAAAAAAAAATCTGTTAAAGAGAGAAAGATGGAATTGCTGCACAAAGCCTTTTAACTGGAAAAGCTAGGAGCCCACTGTCTGGAATCACTCCCAGGATGGTTGCCAGCCAGTTCACTGAAGCTTTCAAGGCTTAGGGACTGGTTCCTTTCAGACAGATTACAGCCCACTCTTGGACTTAAACATGCAGAAGGAAAAAGTAATGCTATAATAACAGAGACCAGTAGATGTCTCCATAGTTTCCCTTTCTGCACTGAAAAATGGTGGGGGATGGGGAAACCTCTCATTTTAGGGATTGTGAACATTTGCATATATTTTTTTTTTAGAAGTCCTACTGAAATGTAGAAATTAATAGCTCTTTCCGAACATTATTTTAAAGTTCCTGATCCTGAGGAAAGTTGTTGTACTGGAATAGAATAGTTTAGATGATGCAGTGAGTCTTCAGACATTACCTTACTGTACATGCAAGGTAATATCTGAAGGCAGTATTAGATGTAACAGTAGTGTTGCAGAGGAATTAAAGCATGGAGAATTTGTGCCTCCTCTTCCTGTACAGCAGGGGTGGGCAACCTGTGGCCCTCCAGATGTTGTTACACTGCAACTCCCATTAGTCCTAGCCACTATAGTCAATAGTTAGGGATGATAGGATTTACAGTCCAGCAACATCTGGAGGGCTACCAGTTGCCCACCCCTGCTGTAGAGGAAGAGGATGCACAAGTTCCTCTACAACAAAGTTACATCTAAATACTGCCTTCACATCTAGCTTGTGGTCCTGGTCCTAGTTCAGATAATATATTACACTGTCAGCAAAGATGAACATGAGAAGACAGTTGAATAAACACAGCATTTTTCTCAAGGGGATAGAATAGGTAAACCTTTTATTGTTAGAAAAATAGACTTAGGGCTCAATCTTATGCATGTTTAGACAGGAAAAAGTCCTACAACTCCCAGCATTCCCCAATCAGCCATGGTGGCTCAGGAATGCTGGGAGTGGTAGGATTTTCTCTCTCTCTCTAAATATGCATCGGATTGTGCCCTTAATTGGTTTCTTGTCTCAATTTATCTATGCTGAATCTAAAGAGCTTGCCTGTCTTGTCTGATCTGTGGAACTCTGATTTACAAGAGGTCTCATTCTGCCAGTCAGTTGACCCTGCATCTTCTCTGACAGCCCATCTGCTACAGCTTCCATGTTTCCAATGACTACATGTGCATTTAGATATGCAACTTTTAAATGGCCCCCATGTGTAAAACAGACCTGCTAGCAATTATGCAATGGCCACACAGGTTGTCTTATAACAGTAACTCATGCCAGCCAGCCATTAAGGATTGACAGTGGTAGATTGCTCTGACACACAGACCAGTTTTGTACTCTGAGTCTCCTTGCTCCGGACTGTGCTCCTTTATATATCTGCATATTCTGGTTAACCCAACCCTTCAACATAGACAAATTGTTTATAGCATCGCAGGGCTGACTCCTGTTTCCGTAGGCCTAAAGGCAAGACATGTGTAATGCTACACACACTTGCTGTACTGCCCCCAGATCTGCCCCTTCCTCAAGAAAACTATTAGCACATTTCCATAATGCAGCAGAGCCCCTGTTTCAGTAGGAGTGTGTTGCTTTCATCACTTTTATGATTCTTATCACCGTTCCCATTGGTCTCCCTAGAAGGAGGTACATGAAATTCAATACAGGCAGCCAAAATCCATGAGTTGTTGTTCAATTACTACCATGCAAATGTACAACTGCCTTTCTTTCTTTCTTTCTTTCTCTCTCTCTCTCTCTCTCTCTCTTTCTTTCTTTCTTTCTTTCTTCTAATTACTAATTATGTTGTCTATATACCTACTTTTTTCAAGCAGTAAATTACGCTGCATACACATTTCTTGCCCCCATGTGGAGCAGAAAAAGGGTTGGTTGGTTGGTTGACATTCCCTTGTATAGCATCAGAAAGTATGGAAGATATGAAAAGACCATTCTTGGTTTAGGGAGATAGAAGAAGGAACTCTTTAACTCTTCAACTGTCCACAGAGAAGTGTTTTTGCACATTTTTCTTTAAAAGTTTGTGCTTTGCAAGATTTGTATTTTGTCTCAATTCTAACTTCTCTAATATTTAAGCCAAGAAACTGAAAACATAAGGTAGAATTGTAATGTCAGACCCCTTCGCTGCAAACCCTTGTGTTTCCCAGGCCTTGATCACTGCGAAACTCTTGTACAGAGCTGGCAGATTTTCATGTTTGGCCATTGCCTTATAACAAATGTACCGTGTGTATAGTCTACAAGGGAATGTCAAGCCATATTTGGGAAGAAGTGTGTGAGTGTTTACGTTGATTTGTAGCTTCTAAGTGGAATGAACTGCATTATATCTGAGACGAAGGCTGGGGTCAAAAAGGATAAATAGTTGTAATTCAGGAAATCATGGGCTCTTTTCTAGATCTGGGCAACGTCATGCTAAAGGAAATGTCATAAGAGTGTTGTTGTTTTTAAAGTAAGCTACATTTGAAGGAAAGTTGTTAAAATCATTTTAGCCAATGACATCATCTATATATTTATGTGTAAGTCAGCACTAACAACATCTATACATTTTATTGAGAAGGAAAATGGTGTTTTAACCCCTTCTTGTCTGACTGAAGAAGACAGACTCTAAGAATGACCCATTTAAGAAAGGAAAACTGAAGGAAAACAACATAACCTACTATGAGCTCATGGATATACATCCTTGGAAGGGTTTCTGCCTTGAAAGGCAGCCAAGAAATGTTTTAAATAAATAAATACATCCACTATATTACCATAATGCAATCACATCACTCCTTCTCAAGTCTTGGACCAGACACGTGATCACTGCACCTAAAAAGGGATATTATAGAGTTGGAAAAAGTGCAGAAAAGAGCAACTAAAATGATAATCTTGTGGTAGCGAATTCCATAGTTCAACAATGTGATGTGGTAAGAAATACTTTCTTTTAGTAGGAGGTACTTACTAAATACTTAATACTATTGTAAGCCTATTCTTGATATTAATCACTTCATGCTGCTGGTAGCCAGATGCTACATTCCCCCAAGGGAAGGCTTACTTTCTCTTGCTTGCATCTATCATGGAAATTCAGGAGTGATCAGGTTTATCCCTCCTCTTCCTTCTCTGTTTGAAGCTTCCGTGAACAAACAGTAGAATTTGCCAGAAAAGAAATGCATGTCAAAGGAAACCTGGGATTCTGGAAGCAGTATCCAAACAAGAAAATTGTAAAGCTGTTTAGAGACCAAAATGAGGTACAAGGACAACTGAAGCTGCAAATAACCCCAGTTATAGGGGGAATGGATTTAAATTTATGAACATCTAAAACAGGAAGGCCTTTAGCAACTAACTCACTTACCTTGGTGTTTTTTTAACCCAGGGCTTATTGCTCTATCTAGGGTTTGTTTGTTTTCTTGTTCCCTGGGTTGGTTGGTTCCCTCCTCCTTTGCCCACTCTCTCCCTGTTCCTAAATGCCTTTGTGCAGTGTTGTACTGGCATGTAGGGAACCCAGCGCTCTGCTTTTACCCATAGCAACAGCCCATGGTTTAAACAACCCAGAGTTCACAACCTAACAGCAAACTATGGCTTCTCTTTCTTGGTTGTTCTCAGTTAACAGACCATAGTTCGTTACTACAGCCACATTCACACATCATGACAATCCAGAATTCAATTACCCATACAATGGGTTAACATTGTGTTATTATTAATCTGGCTCTGAATATGTTACATGTTCTGTATTAAGCATTTAATGGTGATGACATTAGGGTGACCATATGAAAAGGAGGACGGGGCTCCTGTATCTTTAACAGTTGCATAGAAAAGGGAATTTTTCAGCAGGTGTCATTTGTATATGTACATGCAGCACCTGGTGAATTTTCCTCTTCATCACAACAGTTAAAGCTGAAGGAGCCCTGCCCTCTTGACCAGATGCAAAAAGTAAAAAAACTTTTCAGTGTCACTGAATAAATAATAAAAGTGTCAAATAATAAAAGTAACCAGCCTTAAACAGAGCAGGAAACATATGTATCCTCTTGTTGGTGTAATCTTTTCCAGTATAGTCAATGTGCTATATATTCCCAACCAAACATGTTGCTGAAAGACCTTTCCCCTTTACTCCAGTATTTATACATTGTTTAATTGACAGAAGCCTAGGGATTTGCCTTCAGGTCAACAAATTTAAAAATCTCCTCACAGATTCCAAGATGCTGGAACCTAAATGCTATTGATGGGTTAAAGGCTAGAACACAATTGCTAAAACATGGCAATAAAAGATATTAGTCCCTTATTACTATTTTGGATAAACCGCAGTATGGAGAGGTTGTGGAAGGTCCCTCTGCCCAGTTTTGGGGGGATCTTCTTCCCTCCAGCTTGCTCCATTCAGCAGTGTCTCTTGACTCTTTGTGTAGCATTTTCATGACGCTGAAAGGGGCTGCTATGGAAAGGAGGGAACAGGCAAGTCCACTTCCTCTAGCTCAGTTGATCCAACATAAATCTATCTGACAGAAAATAATTATTAAAGAAGTAGATCTCTCTCTATATTTATTGAGGTTGGCAATGGATGGAATCAATGAATGTGTATTTAATTCATTAAAGATAATAAAACAAAGTCCTTTTTAATAACTTTAATAAATCTCATAGTAATTTAGATATTGCATTATCTCCATATTTTTTCGAAATGAGATTACTGGAGAAAAGTGCAGGAGATTGATGGCATCATGTAAGGATTCACAAACGTCTGTGAGTGGCCAATCAAGTGAATGCAAAAATGGCTCATGTAAAGAAGCTTTGAGTCTATGTTGCTGGGTATTCCAAGAATATGGTAGTATAAGGCTTATTACTCGAAATTTACTGGAACAATTTTGCTCATTTATTTTTTAAACTGAAGCTTAAAAGTATAGACATGCAGAAAATTTTGAAAGTTCAAAAAAATTCAAAACTTGAGCTTTAATAGCCAAACAGTGTGTTTCCACACCCTGACCAGGAGCCTGAGGTGGTCAGGGAACTACAGCTCCCATGTAGCTCCATGCCATACAGGCATGCAGGGAGAAAAACACAAAGGCGGGGATAGAGGGAGGGCCTTGGGCTTTGCAAGTAGAGCCCCCACTTGGAGCCATCATATTGGCAGCAGGGATGGTGGTGGAGGTTGCAGCAAAAGCTCCGAGGTGGCAGTGGAGGAGGAAAACAAGCAGCCTTAGGAAAAGCCGGGTTTTAAAAACTGGGGGAAGAGGGAAGGAGGTGGGCTTGAGGCCTGAGGGGAAGAAGTGAATGTTGTTTTGCTGTGATGGGTATGAGAAAGCAAGGGCCAAAAGACCTCAGTTGCATTGAAGGAAAGTAACCTCCGCACAGCTTCTGGATGACTGGAACAGTATGTTTCACCCTTAGACTATTAGTGCCTAAGGCAAGATGGGCTTTACACTAGTGCATACCTAACTCAGTATATTGAAGCTATAAAGAGCTAAATGAGAATATTTCTCCTCTGACTGCAGACAAGGCTGCATTTGCCTTTTTACAATCAGCTTGTTCATACATTCTTCACAAAACCGCACAGTAAAGAGCAGGTTTTGAAAGAATGTGCCATCCTAAAGGGAATGCTGGAATGTACTCCCAAAAGCTATGCATTAATCCCCACTGTACGCAACTCCCAAATACACATTGGGAGATGAGGAAATCTTTACAGGCAATAAACTATCACACACATCCCCAAAGGCAAGGAAGTATTCACACATGGCAGTGCCCAGGTTTTCTCCCTCTCCCTCTCTCTCCACACACACAGACTACGAAACTATAATTATCGTGGCCACTTATGCTTCACCAAAAAAAGAAGAAAAAGGGAACACAGATTTGCATAAAATTTGCACGTATGAATGTATATGTATAGATGCAAATTTAAAACCCATTATTGTACTTTAAATACAAATACAGTACATCTCACCATAGTGGGGAAGACTGTGACCTGTGACATGCATGTATGCCTGCCCAGTCTGCTGTCCAGGTGCTACCTTGATGACCAGCTCCAAGGCCCTGCTCTCTGTCCTTATGGTTCTGTATCTTTAAACTGTATTTGGACTGGACACGCCTTCAAATAGAGGACTGTCCTCTGTAAAGGAGGACACATGGCTACTGTGTCATGTAATTCGAGTTCATGAATCGAATTAGAGCCTTCCAACTCTAACCATCATAAGGCCATTCTTTTCTGATGCCTGAAGTGAGTATCTCAGATGCTAGTTTTTCTGGCAAAGCCTCCATGATGGTTTCCTGCTTTGGCGTATGGCCCTGGCCTGTAACCCACTGAATTCATAACAGAGAATGGAATGTGGCAATTGTTCCTATTGCTGTGTGTAATGAGCAGTAGGAATAAGATCCATGCATCAAACACAATTCCCCTTTCAGTTAGTTGGTGCCCAGTTCCAAAGGGGCTTTTACACTTGGCAAAATGACCACATTTCATTTAAATCAGAGCCAGGTCTCTGTCTCTGTCTCTGTCTTTGTAATAAGATACATTTTTGCAGCATTTCATACATCTTTTTCAACCAGCTCAGAAATAAATGCATTTCCATCTTAAAAAAACTGTAAATAATAATGTTTCTGTTGTTGGCCAGCAGAGACCATTTGATGAGAGTTGCAAATGTACTTAGCCATTGTTCAGTAATACAATATACTTCAGTTGTCACTACCCTTGAACTGAGTGTTCCTTTTTTATTTTGCCAAAATATATTCAAAACATGTGGATTTTACTTTAATCATTCTCCTAAAATTGCTGGGGTGGTTTAAAAACAGGATATCCTAGAAGCAATGTAGTTTATTCTGATCAGCTTATTAAAAATTAAAGCCCTGCACAAAGTTACAAATGGGGTGGGGGCAGTGGGTCATCTGACAGAATTAAAAGGAGAGGAATAGAGCAGAATTCTGCCCCTCTAGTATTATCTGATAACAGAAAACAGGGCCAGCAGAGAATGTAAAAGTAAATAGATAAGATTTAACCCTCAACCGAATGTGTGTTTGTGTAAAATATCCTAGATCAAAGTTCTTCCTAATGATGTAATCAGTGACAAAACTATGTATTCCCATGTATCTTGCCCTCCAGAGTAATAGCACTGGATTTAAAGATTAAAGCCTGTTATGTAGGTAGAGGAGTATATTAACACATTTTCTATAATTAATACCTCCTCCTCCCATCCCTAAATGGAGCCTATGAACTATCTTTCTATACCAGGCTATTTATTTATTTAAGACTATACAACAGAGACTCTGTAGATGTGCACCACTCATAATTTGGTGAGGGTTGTTTCTTGCTGGCAAAGGCCATTTCTCTGATCATCAAAGAGTTATATTCTACTGTTGTTCTACAGTGACAGATATGTGAAAGATTACTATTAGGTCCTTAAAGTCCTGAGCTCCTTGATTTGCAAATTAACCTGTGGCAGAGGTGTTGCACAGCCTGAGGGCAGACTTCCAGACTTCCAGGGCTGGCCCTCTCATAAGGTAGGGTGAATCCCCCACCTCCAGCAGCATATCTGGAAGGGTGGCAGATCTAATGCTCCTTGCCACTGGGAGGGTTGCAGGTCCTGATACTGCCGCTGCATTATGCCCCTCAAAGTGAGGCATACAGTGGGCAGCTGCTCTGGAAGGCCCTGCTGGTCACTCCTGTATTGTCACTGAGTCTGAGGGTGCCTCTACAAGAGAGGTTTAAAGCTCTTTCAAGGCGCTTTAAATTTTTTATCTCTACAAGAGAGGAGCGCAAATTGGGAGCTGAGGCGCTTTAAACATCAGATTATTCGCATTATCGAATGCGCATTAAATAGCGAGTTTTATTTTGCTCCGGCTGTTAAAGCGCATTTTGACAGCTGACAGCCGGGCGGTCAGGAGGCTGAATGAGAGGAGGAGGAGGAGGAGGAGGAGGAGGAGGAGGAGGAGGAGGAGGAGGAGGAGGAGGAAATTATGTCACCCTCCCTGAGCCCGGAAAGAACAGGATTGCGCGGAAGGGAGGAAAGCGGGAGGAGGGGAGCCTTTAAAATGTGTCGCCCAGCCTGTCCAGGCGGAGGCTGGATCGGACAGAAGGACCCGCTTCTCTCCAAAGGGAGCCGCTTGGCTTTCGACCCCGTTGCCCCAGGAGCTGGACTAGAGATCGGGTTTCAGGTAGATCCCGCAGGCGGGCGGCGCAGGGACCGTTCCGTCACTCGCTTTGAAGCTGCAACAGCAGCACCGCCGCCACCTCGTCCCCCAGGGGCCGCCGCCATCTGCGCAAAGGAAGAGAGAGCCGCCTTCCTTGCCTCGCTCCGGCAGACGACGTCCCCGGGTTACAGCCCTGAAAATGTCACCAAGCACCTGCCCGATCCTTCCCACTAGGGCACCGGTGGGGGAGGGGGGACCACAGACACACGACCGCGGCTGCCGGAGCATTCAATCGCCCCGTCAGTTCCTTCACTGCCCAGCATAACAACTCGCAGGGACCTGCCTTAAAGAGACAGCCGCCCGCCCTACCTCCCTCCTCCCCCCTCCCCTCTCCCTGCCTGCCTCTCGTGCAGAGGTATTAGGAGTAAATGCGCTTCAGCAATGAAGCGCATAATAACTTAACCAGGCGCAAAAGCGAATCCTTGTGGAGGGGACCATAGTTCTGTTTGCTTTGTACTGTGATAATAACTTCCAGAACCATTTTAGCAGAGCTAATCCCTGCTCTTATAATTAACAGTGGAATTCTATGCATGTTTACTCAGAAATAAGTCCTACTGCGTCTAGTGTGGCTTATTCCCTTGTGTTTGGGCTTGCAGCCCAAAGGTGTTTTCAGTGCTTCCTATTATTCTTTACCTGAACTTGCTCTATATGGAAACATGAATCCTCTGTTTTGACTTGGAAAGCCAACACATTGAAAACACATACATATTGTTCCTTCCTCTGATTTTAGGGGAGAATCTACCTTGTCACCTGATTTTGCAGTCGATTTTCATATTTCAGTAATGCCATACATAGTACAGCAGGGGTGGGGAACGTCTTTCAGTCCAAGCTCTCAGGAGGCACGTTCCAGTGGTGGGTGGGGCCACAGGCAAAGGCGATGGGGCTAAAGGCAAAAGGAATGGAGCCGAACATACCAAAAACATCAGCATATTTCAGTTTAAAACTCTTATTGCCAGTAACTGAGCCTTAGGAGAGGCATTTCAACCTTTTAGAATGGGGGAAAACTGCACAAAAGCTAGGAAACCTCCAAATGATTGACGGTCAGGGACGGAACAAGGGGAAGGGTGCATAGTTGTCTGGGGAACTTCACCACCTCTGCAGTACAGTAATCTGTAGTCCTGAAATTTCAGTAGTTCTGTTTAAATTTAAGAAGGGCAGCCACAGGACTGCAACTATGAAATAAGTCACCCATTTCTGGGTGATTTGCAGTAGATTGGCAAAGATTTCTGACTTCCAGAAGCCCTTTAGATTAAAAGGAAATCGTGTTTGCTGACCGTTGCTTTGCTTCCTGCTTCTCTTCTACATTTAAAACGAGCTGAATTACATGGGAAGAGAGCAGCGACCGCATAGCCTGCAATTTAAAACCTCCCAGCTCATATAGTTCAAAGGGACACCACCGTCTAGTGAGCGTTTTATAGTGCAAGTTTGACTGCACATAGCTGGAAATCCCAACATATTTAAGAAGAATCGGGTTTTCCAAGGTTTATTTTTAAATGGAACAACTAAAGGAAGGAGTAGGAGACTCCCCCTAACTTCCGTGAGTGACCAGTCACAAGCATGCTATACATTGCTCATTTAAAGAAGCCCCACAGTTATTTGACAATAGCAGCAACAAAATGACTGTTTCCCCCTCCCTGCTCTAAATTATGATGAGAGCAGTGTCAACTGAATGGCAAAATGAGTCCTACTGCAGATTGGAATACTACAAATCCGGGAAGAACGGCAAGCTCTTTAGATTCAGTATAGACAATTTGAGATAACTAACCAGTTAACAAAGCACCCCTATGTATGTTTGGACAGAAATAATCCCACAACTCCCAGCATTCCCAAGCTGACATGGCTGGCTGGGGAAAGCTGGGAGTTATAGGATTGCATCCTAAGTGTATGTCTTTTGCACCAGCTTCCAGTTGGTGACTCTTGGGGTTCTGGTAAAAGGCAAAGGGCCAGTCCACCCATGAAGTAGGGTGAGGCAGCCCCGTGAGGCAGCAGAGCTGGAGAAATGGCAAATTGCCCCACTTCCTCCCCTGCCCACCCACACCACCCCAGCCAGAAGAGCTGCCGCCTCCAGCTGGTGCTCTAGGGAGCCCCACTAGCTATTCTCTCACCGTGTCATTTGCTGCAGCAAGAGAACAGTCACCCATCTCCCATGATATCTCACATGATCTCAGTAGTGTCCCACAATATCTTGCGAGATCTCCAGTGTGTCTCAAGGAGATCCAGGCCAGGTCTCAGAAGAGCTTGACAGCTACTCACAAGATCATACTAGAATCCTGCAGCAAAGGTAAGGAAGGGGGGACAGGCACACACAGTGGTGGCAGCAGACGAGAGGTGTGTGGTGGTCGCAGTGGTGTGAATTCTGCACTGTAGTCTGCAGTCTGTAGTTTGCCCACCATTGGTTTGGCGGTGGGGTGCAGTACACATGTGACACACATCTCTATCCTCCTATAGTGGGGAACATCCAGGGGGCTCCGGATGAATGGCCAAGGGGCTGTTGATGCTGCTAAAGAAGGGCAGTCCCCTGGTACTTCTTCAAACAACATCTAATCAATATATGGAAATTGTGTTTCCCCCCTGCTGCATTAATGGTGGCTGGTGGCGGCGAGGGAAAAGGAAAAAGGGAGTGGAATTTAGCTTAGATAGCCATCATAGCTACAAAAAGTTGTAGGGTCAAATAATATCATTCTGAATACTCAGAGGAGCCTGGACTGGTCCATGTTGGGTGGGCTTGATGTCACTTTGATGTGATCTTGCAAGACAGTTCCTGGTAACACTAGGGATCTTTTCTACAATGTAAATAGTAATATAGAAAGCTGCTTTACACAAAGTCAGACTCTGGGTCCATCTAGCCCAGTATTATTGACACTGACTTGCAGCAGTACTCCAGGGTTTCAGGCAGGAATTTTTCCAGCTCTGCCTGGAGTTGCCAGGGATCAAACCTGGGACTTTCTTCAGGCAAAAAGCATGAGCTATGGCCCTTATGCCTTTATCAGTATGAATGTTCATGGTCTTAAGAGGGAAATGAGTTTCCCTAGTATGTGAGCGGGTAACATGTCTCATATAACTGGTGGGGGAGGGCGAAACGTCTCACGGTTCTGGGGGCGGAAAGTTGGGTAAGTCAGATCGGTTTTATGGATGGATTGGGATGCAGAAGCTAGGAGGGAAGCAGAAGCCCGCCCTCTCATTGCGATAGGGTGGATTTTTAAAAACTCTCCGTTGATTCGTTGGCTCCGCATCCCAGCAAGCGTCTCCCCCTCCTCATTTTGCTCCGCTGCCCCGGCGGGGTTTAAAACATGCAGCTTTTTAGACTACTCGGTCGTCTCGCCCTGGAACTTCTTGGAGGCGCTGGAAGGAGCAAGACCATGGTCAGCTTGCGGGGCTTGAGCTTGTGGGCGCTGCTGGCGCTGGCGTGGCCCGGGGCTTGCTCCCCTCGCGAGGGGCTCCTCTTCCCCTTCGGCTTGGAGCGTGGAGACGCGGAGCTGCAGCCCGGGGACGACGAGAGCTCCCCGCCCTTGGAGCTCAGCACCCCGCTGCGCTTCTACGGCTCCAGCGTCAACTCCCTCTATGTGAGTGCATGTGGGGGGCCGTGGGGGGCGGAGGAGGAGGAGGAGGGCTGTGTGGCGCGAGGGGAGGAGGAGGAGTGGCGAGTGAGTCCTGGCAAGGACAAGAACGCGTCGTGAGGGAAGGAAGGCGGCTCGGCTGTGGGAGGAAGGGGGCAGTGAGCACCATGGAGGGCTGAAGGCTGGGAATGAACAGGGGGCTGTCGCTGCTGTAGAGCAATAGTGGTGGAGACAGGCTGCTGTTGCTCGCGCTGGCGGCCAACGCGGTCAAACGCAGCGCAGAGGAAAGGGCTCTTGCTGGTGCAGCCTTACCCAGCCAAGTGCCCTCCAGAAGTGTTTATATTTATTTATTTATTTATTTATTTATTTATTTATTACATTTGTATACCGCCCCATAGCCAAAGCTCTCTGGGCGGTTTACAAACATTAAAAACATTGAACATTGAAAAACATTATAGTCTGAAAGAGCTATCCAAGGTGGGAAGGAGTGGCAGAGCTGCGAAGCAACCTGCTCCTTTGGAGTTCTGACTAGTTCTAACTGAAACGCAGAGCGGATTCACCACCCCACTGACATCGGAGTCACCAGCCCCCACTGAGTCCAAAACATCTGAAGGGCTCCAGGTTTGGGGAGGCTGCTGTGGTGAGTGGTTGCTTAATCCCTAAAAGGGGAGAATTGTTGGGTCTCCATCCTATTTGGAATTCCTACCCTTTGAGTTGGGAGCCCTTTTCTCTACTTCCAAATGTGTAGCTATGGCTGATAGCTAAGGCTCAGAGGCACTGCCATTGGCTCTATATGTATTACTTATAATTCGTACATCTCAGGGATGAGCCTTGTGACTGAAAATTGATTCCTAGGAGAAGACCAGGCACATATTAAGCCTTGGTATGCAGGGTTCCAAATAAACATTCTTAAAACAAAAGGCACTCCCTTGGGTCTGTAGTTCTCTTACAGCTGTGTATTCTCTAAACCAAACGGCACCCCTTGTATTCCGTGAAGCGGTTACAATATTCTGGCTAAAAGAAAAGTTCATCCCATAAAATGGACAACTGACAAACTGCATTGCATATCAGGAGAAGGTATGCAGGAGCAGGTCAAGGAGGTGACTGCTGGGTATGGAGGGGGGGAATTTCCAGAACTGTTTTGGCAAATAGTTTTTTTTTTTTTTTTGCTTTGCTAATTCTAAACGAAATAAAAAACAGATGAGCTTTGTCCTTTCCAGGACTTCCAATCCCAACTGGAAGAGGCAATGTTGCTGTTATTTCAGCAATTTACTCCACTGCACTCTAGGTCATGCAAATAAATTATGGCCGTATCATTGAGTACAAAGGGTCAGATCCTTTTCTGTTCTAAATAATTGGCATTCCTCTCTTGGCACTATATCAGCCAAGGATTTAGTCCGTAGCAGTTCTTTTCTGCAGAACAGTGGGTTAGTTTGTTTGCTTTGCTTATTCCAGACGTGACCATACTCTCTCAGTACAGTAGAGGTTGGAGCTGAGCTAAGTTTGGTTATCTTGCTACTCTTCTGGTTCTCAGAATTATGCACCTTTTGCAACATTCAGGTCTTTCAAAATATCTGTATTGTGTTGTATTTCAGTACGTTTTCTCCTCATTTCAAAGGCCAAATAGTGTAAATGTTTTGAACTGTTATTTGGACGTAACACCAAAACGTGGTTTGGCGTTATAGGAATAAGTTGGCGCAAGCTTCGGAGTTGCAAACTCCCTCCTCCCCTCCCTTGCAGCAATTAGTAGGTTCTAGTTCTGATGAAATGGCAAACTGTGGTTTGCTAGAAACAAGAACAGGCAAACGGGGGGTTGTCTGCAAACCAGTTTGGCTTATGACCCTGGTTTGCAGGTAAGGGAAAGCCATAGTTTTCCTATTCTGAATAAAATAGCAAAATATGGCTTGTCACAAACAAGGATCAAAGTTTACTCAGTGTTTTGTACAAAGTAAGGAGGAAGGAGAAATAGGAATGCATGAGTCTGTGGCTTGTACCTGCTCTACCATTGTTTGATGGTACATTTGATCACACCCCAGTTCTTATTGACACAATATATGCTGATGTATCACTGGTGCTTGCTTCTTAAAACTTGGGACCCAAGTACTTGAGGTACCATCTTCTCTCATATTAGTATGCCTGTGTAAAGTGGAAGGGAAAAGAGGAAAAACATGCCCCAGCATGCATAGAGCTCATTTGCATATGGAGCAGAGTTGTGCATATGCCCTTCTAGGACTGTTGAGATAAGTTAAGAGACAAAAGGGATAGTTGGGACCCTTGTGTTTCCATCTCTGTCAGCCATCCAGCCTGACTCAGAAGGACCCTGGGAGAACAGGGATCAGGACTCTACTCAAGAGGAAAGGATCAGGAGGAAAGGATTAGACTCCCATCTGTGAAAAGAAGAACTGAACTTGATCTATTCTATGCTGGAAACAGTTTCTGGTTCAATAGACAAAGAGCTAAAATATTCTTGCCTAATAGACACACTCTTTGCATAAAAACAGAAGACCCATCCTTTCCTAAATCTACCTCAAACCCTCTTAAATCTACCTCAAACCCTCTTAAACTAATCAATATTTACAAAAAATCCACCCCGCTTCCTCTTACTACCACCTACTTGTCGACATTGTCCACTCCACCTCATTTTCCTCTTGACCCTCTTATTACAATGGTCCCCAATTCCTATTGCTCTTACCTGCCAGTCCACCTTATTCCAGTTCTCCCTAATTCCATTGGCCTACCTAGACCATGGGTGGGACTATTTTACCTAAAGATTGTTGGTTTCTATTGCTAAATTAGAATAAACATGAGTACTTATACCTCAGGTGTGTGAGTGAGGTTGCTATTCAGACAGTCCTAAATTGGTGTTCCAGGAGAACAAACCACCCCTAGGCACAGAAGCTGGCCCTGGATGCTGACCCAAAGGTTACATCTGTGTATTAAGATAAGCATCTCACACCTTCCTTTGGATACCCCCACCATGTTAGGAATGACTGGATATGGGTCTTTATTTGTTTGTGGCATCCCGCTTGTGGAATCCACTCCCTAGACTGGGAGGTGGGATTTAATGGTCCTGTTCAGACAACATGCTAAACCATGCAGGTTAAGAGTTTTGAGCTACACATTATGGCTTAGTGTGTTGTGTGAATCATTCCTAACCATGAGCATGAGTAAACCGTGGTTATGTAGCTACCATGGTTAGGAATGATTCACACAACACACTAAGCCATAATGTTTCGCTCAAAACGCTTAACTTTCATAGTTTAGCATGTTGTCTGAACAGGGCCATTAAATCCCACCTCATTCTATCATCTCTTGCATCCTGCCTCAAAACATAACTTTACAATGCCCTGTTCCATAAGTTCCCTCTTGTTCTTACTGCCTAGTGCTACAGCCTGCAACAAGAACTATGCTCACTGATTGGCTTTGGTTGGGCTAACTGTTTTTGCAGTATCACCCTATTTTGCAGCCTTGTCAGGATGAAAATACCAATCTCAGCTTTTTGTTGGAGTGGCAGGAAAGGAGTGTAACACTGTAGGAATTTAGCTTAGAATACCACCAAGACTGATATTGTAGTTCAAATATTATTAAATTTAATAATATCTCGACCAAACTACGACTCCAGTAGATATCTATATCTGAGATGTTAAAAGTTATTTATTCTTTAGGCTTCAAAATAAGCTTTTAAAAACAATATCTAGCGTGGAATATGCACATTGGGTTCTATGTTTAGCACACATGAGTCAAGTAACCAGACTAAATGTCTTGCATCTGTCTAAAAGCCAAAGAACATTGGCCAAATGTGGCCCACCAGACTTGCTCACCTGGCCTGCAGGGCCTCAGGTGAAGCCCCAGCCCATCAGAAAGGGAAGGCAATGGAGGAGTATACATGGAAGGTGACGGAGGATCAACACTTGTTGAGTCTGGAGTGAAGCCAGCACCTCATTGGTGTTTGCTCCACCTGGGTTTTCCCAAGTTGGAAAGAGCCCACACAGAAATTCTAGTCTGGGCTTTGGCTGGGGACACGATGACATCAAGGGGCAAGGCCTCACCCCCTTATGATATCTGGCCTGCAGGGCCCCCTGGGATCAATATGCCCCCTGGGTCCAGAAAGGGTTCTCACCCCTGCCAGAGAACATTGAAACAAGCATATGTGCTTTTATTGCTTTGGATAACTTTGGTATGCACTTGTTTTGAGTGACTTTAGCCAATGCTTCTTTTATTCTTGTGTATGGTCAATCTAAAGCAAATGTTCCTAAATTTCCTTTCGGATCCTGTTTTTGAAATGATTCCAGTACAAGTAACACAGATAATCCATTCTGATATAACATTTTCTGTACATGTTTATGGCATCACTGAAACTCATTACTTATGCAGTATATGTTGAACACTGGTCCGTCTTTGAGAAGATGGCTTGCAGAGTATGTTCTGTTTTTTCAGGTTATGTTATTTGAAAAAAAAATATGTTTCCAAGGAAAGTGTAATCTCTCCATGCCATTGGGATTGGGTGGGACAGAACAAAAATCTAAACAAAAAACAAAACAAATGAGTACTAGCATGAATAGTCAGGATATGGAAATATTTCATTAAATTTAATAGTTTGATTGTGTATGACAATAAGTCTAGATTTTTAAAAAGCACTTGACAAATTTTGTTCTAGAATATAACTCTCAGCTGTATTGTGAGCCAAACTAATCCATGTTACAGTAATACTTGAAAGCGTCAGATAGTTCAAAACGTTAGCCACAATTTCAACTACTTGACCAGACTTTTGTATGAGCTCACTGATCTTGTATGATCTTAGGATTCTTCCTTATGCTCGGTGAGAACAGTGGTCTGCCTAATGTCAGAAAACCAGTGTGGTGTAGCAGTTAGAGTGTTGGACTCGGAATCAGGAAATCCAAGTTCTCATTCAGCCATGGAAACTCACTGGGTGACTCTAGGCCATTAACAGACTCTCAGCCCAACTGACCTCACAGGTTTGTTCTTGTGAGGATCAAATGGAGAGGAGGAGGATTATGTACGCAGCTTTGGGTTCCTTGAAGAAAAAAAGGTAGGATACAAATGTAATAAATAAATAAATAAATAAATATCTGCTTCTTACTGTTTGATTTGTCTAACAGCAAATCTTGACAGGTTCAGGTAAAAGTCTTTCCTAGCTCTGCTACTGGGCCCTCCTCTTCATGGCACCGGTGTGGCCGCATAGCAGCATCGCCCGGCGTCACACCCCGCATTGATGCTCCTTCCTCCCATCTATGGCGGAAGGAGCACCACAGTGGGTTTTTCTGCTCCTGCCGCCACCGCTACTGTGCTCGCACCGGCCCAGCGGCAGCTGGAGGGGCGACTGGGAGCATCGGCCATCCTCTTCCATGGTAAGTTTATTTTTTATTTTATAAATGGAGGGAGGACTGCAGAGGTGGTATAGCAAGCTTATGGCTTGCTGCTCCATCCCCTTCCCTGCCCAATCTGCTCCGCTCTAAGTCGGGGTAAATGCCCGACTTTTTTAGAGTTGAGCTTTGGGGCTGTTCCCCACAGTAGCTTTGGAGAGGCGGCAGCGTCATGTAATCCACCTGACGCCACTCCAAAGCTACTGCGGGGAATAGCGCCCATCTAGAGGTACCCTGGAGAGTCCTTTAGTGGAGATGCTAGGGCTTGACTTTGGGGGCTTCTGCTTACAAAGCACATGCTGTTCTGCTGAGCTATGTCTTCTCCTCTACCACGGAGCTGTGGCCTTCGGTTATTAATTGCACAGAACTCATGCACACTCTAATGTACCTACATTGTGAGGCTGAGATGCTGAGAATTGCATTGCTTAAAATATGGTGTCTTCTCTTCAAACCCCAGTACTATTCAACTAGTTGCTTTCTCTTCTCTATTATTTGCTGCTGCTGCCTTTGTAAATTTCTTTAGCTAATTGAGGCAGAACTATGTATAAAGTGTGTGGCATGTTTTCTTACATCCCATAAATGTAGCTTAGTCATATATGTCATTCAGAAGTACTGCATCCTAAAAATATATCAAGAGGTTGTGTTCTGTCAAATCAAATGGGGCAATACCTTAAAAGGAAATGATGAATGATACAGTTGTTATTGTCTCCAGACAATTACTGATGATCAGGGGTTTTCCCCCTCCTACACTTCATATAATTATTAGTCTCTAATAATAAGCAGCCTTACTGTAAAGTGAATATCTTGGTTTGAACAGACTGTTGGTTATATTTGCTTTCTATATTCGTGTTCAGTCATACTTTAAAGGGAGTCACACAGATTTCATCAGACTTAAAATACATTTCCATACTTAGCTTCACTCAGGAGTAGAGTCATTCCTTGTCCTATTGAAGTCAATGGCAAAATTCTCATTATTATTAATATGTCCAATATTCCTAATTTCTAAACTATAGTAACTTTAACATGTGTTTATTCAGTTATGTTAACCTGTGGGGGAAGGATGGTCTCTGTGCCTTCGGCATCCAGTCTGATAAGCTCCTAGGAAGATTCATCCTTGACTCCTGACTCCCCTGCTTCCTGTCTTGGCTGATACACTTCTGGTCCTTCTTCTTCAGATTCTGAGCCCAATTCAGCCCCTGAAATCCTTTCCCCCACACTAGGGAGAACAGGACTTAGCTTTAATGGTCACAAACGTTCTTTCAACGTTCTAAGAAGATTGCAGAAGAAGAAAAAATGTAGAAGAAAAGTGCAAAATGTATGGGAGCCAGAATCAACTCCCAAATATTCCAAGCTATGATGCAAGTAGTAGTGATGTCGACTGGAGAGTTTTTTCACATGGTGGATGTTCCCTAGCTTGTCTCATAGATCCTGCTTTTGCCAATGTACCTTGCCCATTTAATCACATGGTTAATGTAGTTCAGCTCTAGCAACATGTTTCAAATAATGCACCTTCAGTACAGAAGGTGCAAATGGAATCTCAAAGATCACAGAGATACCTGATCAAGCCCGTTTTTTGTCATTGGTTGGAAGCAGTTCACTTCTCTGATCTGGTTTTCCTCATTCGGGCCCTGCATTTAATCTTCCACACAAGGGCATTGTCACTGGCTTTGTATCTTGCTTTCCTTTTCATGCAGATGACTTGTCCACCACTAGCACTCAGGAGTGCTGGGATTCCAGGCTGCAAGGCCTACATTCAGATTTGATCACCACCTGGATTGGACCAAGAATCCATCTAGATCAGCATTCTGTTCACACAGTAGCCAACCAGCTGCCCACTGGAAGCCCACAGGCAGGACTTGAGTACAACAGCAACTTCCTGCCTAAGTTCTCACCAACGGGCATAGATAGGCATACTTAGGCTGACAATATGAAAAGGAGGACAGGGCTCATGTAACTTTAACAGTTGTAGAGAAAAGGCAATTTCAGCTGGCATCATTTATATGCAATTCATACCTGGTGAAATTCCCTCTTCATCACAACACTTAAAGCTGCAGGGGCCTTGCCCTCTTTTGTATCTGGTCACTCTACTATAGTGCCTTCAACTTTAATTGTTAATTAATTCAAATTGCCTAATTGGGGGAAATGATGGTGGTGGAGGGATATCAATTTAAAAGAATATATCTAAAAGCAATGATAAATTATAGTAAATGGCTGGGTCCGAGGGAAAGTAAGACCATGAATGAAGAATAACTTTAACTTGGGGAATTAATTTAAATAGCCTAATTGGGGTAAATGGTGGAGGCGAGTGATACCAATTGAAAGTACATCTCTAAAAGTAATGATAATGATAATGAGAGTGTGCAAACATCTATCCATGTGTGTGTATGTGTGTACACCGCATGTGTGGTCCCTGGGGGTTCTGCCAACCAAGTTGTAGCCCTTGGGACTGAAAACATTCTACACCCTTGTTTAGAGGAACCCAAAGACCACGGAAGTGTAGATATTTTTGCACTGATCTGTGTGGGAAAGTATGATTACTGTGATTGTCTTTTGAATGCCAAACATGCAATGTAAACCGCAAAGATGGATGCTATTAAGTTTTTTCCTCTTTATATTTTAAAGAAATCTGTGTCTTTCTGCCAGGTAGCAGAGAACTTTAAACACAGGCCTGGTAAATCAGCATCTGTAGCCCGGTCTACGTATGAAGAAGGAGGTGGTAGTAGAATACATTGCATCAGTTCAGACTGCAGTGGGGGGACCTTTGCATTTCTGCAGTCTTTTTGGTTAGGACCTCCTGCGGTTTAAAAGATAATAATAACAGCAATGTTGTGGTGAAGTTAATTGGTTCAGGGCTGTGGCACTGGACAAGTAACGGTGGGATATAACCTTCCCACATGCCATTTTTAATTATTAAATCTCCCCATTCCCTGTTCCCTAAAGATGCTCTTTTGTTCCACAGGACAAAAACAATATTTGCATATTGCCCCCCAGAGGAGAGATAGTAAGTTTGGGAGGGATGTTAATTGGCAAAGTGACATGGGGAAAGGGGGGAAGTTAACTCCCTGTGCCAGCAATGTGGTATTATTATTATTATTATTATTATTATTATTATTTGGTATGTGATTAGGATATTGTGGTGACTATTATTCTGTGCATGCTTCATTAAAATGCCAAATGTAATTACTGCATTTCCAGTAAGAGTGAAAACTGACAAATTATTAAGCACAGTGGCTCTGAGGTAGCAGAATGTCTAATTATTGTTATTATTATTATTATTATATTATAATGTCTAATTATTATTATTATTATTATTATTATTTATAACCTGCCTCTCCCTCCGGATCGAAGCGGGGAACAACAACAAATACAAAACACAAGAATCACAAAGTAGCTGAAATATTAAAAACCAATAAAAACCAATACATCGTTAAAAACATCTTAAAATTCATCTGGATAGGCCTGCCAGAAGACAGCAGTCTTCATGACTTTCTTAAATTCATGAAGACTGCTAATTTGTCTAATCTCCTCCGGCAGACCATTCCACGGTCTGGGAGCGGTAGAAGAGAAGGTCCTCTGGGTAACACTCATCAGCCTAGTTCTGGTTGGTTTGAGTAAGTTCTTCCCAGAGGACCTGAGTGTGCTGGGCGGGTTGTACGGGAGAAGGCAATCCCGCAGGTAACCTGGACCCAAATCATGTAGGGTCTTAAAGGTAATAACCAACACTTTATACTTCACCCGGAAACTGATTGGCAGCCAACGAAGCAATTTTAAAACTGGTGTAATGTGGTCACTCCTAGATGTACCGGTGACCAACCTGGCTGCCCTATTTTGAACGAGTTGAAGTTTCCGGACTAGGCACAAAGGTAGCCCTATGTACAGCGCATTGCAGAAGTCAAGCCTCGAAGTTACCAGCGTGTGCACTACCATCATTAGGTCTTCCAACTCTAGGAAGGGGCGCAGCAGGCGTATCAGCCAAAGCTGATAGTAGGCACTCCTGGCCGTTGCATCTATCTGAGCTGTCATTTGGAGCGACGGATCCAGGAGTACCCCCAAGCTGCGAACACAGTCTTTCGGGGGGGGGGTGTAACCCCATCCAGAACTGGTTGACACACCTCCAAACCCAGGTTGGGACCTTTGACAGCGAGCACCTCCGTCTTGTCTGGATTCAGCTTCACTTTGTTTTTCCTCATCCAGCCCATTACCGCCTCCAAGCATTCATTCAGAGGAGACACACTATCCTTAGCTGACGATGTTGCCAAAGGCATAGAGAAATATATTTGGGTGTCATCAGCGTATTGATAGCACCCCTCCCCATGCCTCCGGATGATCTCTCCCAGCGGTTTCATGTAAATGTTAAACAGCATTGGGGAAAGGATGGCACCTTGTGGTACACCACATAGCAACTCCTTTTTTGAAGAGCAGCTATCCCCAAGCATCCCCATCTAGAACCTGCCTAAGAGATAGGACCGGAACCACTGAAGCACAGTGCCCCCGATTCCCAATTCCCCCAGGCGCTCCAGAAGGATACCATGATCGATGGTATCGAAAGCCGCTGAGAGGTCCAGGAGTACCAGCAGGGACACACTCCCCCTGTCAATACTGAGGCGTAGATCATCCACTAAGGCGACCAAAGCGGTCTCAACTCCGTATCCTGCCCTGAAGTCAGTTTGAAATGGGTCTACAAAATCAGTGTCATCAAAGGTTGCCTGGAGTTGGAAGGCAACCGCCCTCTCGATCACCTTGCCCAAAAATGGAAGGTTTGATACTGGCCTATAGTTATTAAGGTCCAGGGGATCCAGGGAGGACTTTTTTAGAAGCGGCTGTACCACCGCTTCTTTTAAACATGATGGAAAACTCCCCTCCCTGAGAGATGCATTAATGATATGTTGTAGATGTGATCTAACTGCATCTCCTCCCTGACCATAATAAGAACATTAGAGTTATTAAGGGCTGCTTGTTACTTTTATCTATGATTTTCTTAACTTATTATGAGGAAACATGAAGCAGCGATGTGAAAGTCAATCCGCAAACTTATGTTTATGGACAACGAGTATGACAGAATCCCAGGGGGTGGAAAGAGCTTGTAGTTATTATTTCAGAGGCATTAGCCCTGTTCACATGGAGAAGGGGGTTAGGGTAACTATGGAGCAGGGAGATGTTGCCTTTAAAAAGTTGGATCCAGGAAATGAAAGTCCAGTCAACTTTAAGTCGATACTGTAAATTCGATCTTGTTTAACTTCAGGTACCACTTCATGGCTTATTTGGGTCGCCTTTACTTCATTCTGATGTCATTTTGTACACACGAGCGGGGCACAGATTAGATGTGTATGCGACTTATAGCCTCAGTTAATGCGCGTTTCCAAGGTGTTGATTAAACGCGACTTTTAATGTTTCTCCGATGTTTGATCGAATTTTGGTCGTGTAACCTCCACTGCCCCCAAGTTTACTGCCACTTTCTCCACTTTCCTCAGAGGCGGTACTTTCAGGATACAGGGGGAGGTACTTTTGTCGAATTACTCACGTTCAACCCTATAGCTGTGATCCTGCTGTGCTGCGAAACTCCTCCCTCCTACTTCCTTCTTCTTCTCTGTTCAGTAATGGCTGATCTCAAGTTTCCTGAACTAAAAGTAAAGTTTCTTTTCAATACCCACTAGAATCTTTCTTTCGTTGAGACAAGTGGATACTCACATGGAGCTGGTTCTACAGGAATCAAGGGGGTTGGAATAATGTGCGTGCTTCATTTTTAGAATAATTTGCAGTCCACTAAGGCTACCCTTCCTTCCCCCTCTCCCTTGCTGGAATAACGTCTTGAAAAAGAAAGGGAAAGTACTTTACGTGCAAGTCTGTTCCTGCTATTGAGCGCTGTTACTCGGGAGTAAGGAGCATTGAGCAGGTGGGGGGACTTGCTCCCCAGGAATCTTAGCACCTGAGCATGCATAGGGCTTCATATCTTCTCTTCCTTCTTTTATTGATTTTCCTGGAAGTTTTGTGTGTGTGTGTGAGTGTGTGTGTGTGTATCGTAACAAAAAGAACACTTATTTTATTTTCATAAAGCAATGAATGCAATATCTTTATTCTACTAATGGTTACATGTGGCCAAAATCCCATTGAAAAGTGTGGCCGGAGCAATCTGAAAGGCACTGCTCAAGTGGGGAAAACACAGGGGATTGGTTAGAATGCGCCAAACAAAAGGGAAACTTCAACAATCGTACGGAAATTAATGTCATTCCACAGATGCAACATCCAAGCTGACTCTCCCAAGTTGGGATGTCCCCTGCCGTGCCGGTCATTCAAATGGCACTGGCAGTTGCTGGAGTGGTACCAGAGAGCGGGCATGCTAGACTATAAGCTCCAGTCTCCTCATTCTGCACAGAAGGCGATGCAAGTGGTAGAACAGCAAGTGGACTGTGTGCGGGGGGGGGGGGGAGGGAGAGAGGACATCGGTGCCATCCAGTTTTTTTGTTGTGGGCAGTGTTCATCCCTCCCCCACTCCCTCATTCCGAGTCACACATCTGCGACGTACAGACCAAGTTATGGCATGACAAGGTTGCAGTCTAACCCGCTCCGCGTTGGGCATCCCAGAACCATAGTGTGCTGGCATCTCGGGGTCTGTAGACAGACAGAATAATAGCCAGCTTGTGTGGAACTGGGAAATCAGTGCAAAATGCAACACAAAATGCAAACCAAAAATTTGTCCTTGAAGCAGCACATTACCAAGAAGGTAGATAAGGGGAAGCTGCCGCAAGCATGGTGAAGTGTTAGTCCAGTATCCAGCATTTGCTTCTTGGCAGGAGCAATGGGGGGGGCAGAGGCTTCACGGGCGAAAAATGTTGCTTTTATGGTTTTACAATAGGTCGTCCAATGATGCCCTGCTAACAACTATAATTGTAGGCACATCCAATGTTTAGAAATCGTACCCACAAGCAAAGTAACACACTATCGTGATTGGACAGGCAACCGCAAGAAAGTCAGGTGGGCAGTGTTAACGAATGGTGCGAAAGTCCGGGGGAGGTACCATCAGGAGACAGGGTGGTGCTTTAGTCAATTTTTCCATGTTCAATCATACACCCCTGAACTGACTCTACAGTGAAACTCCGCATATAAACAATTGTAAAGTGAATTTTATGATGCCCGTAATTCGCCTTAACGGCTCTCGTCTACCGCTATTAGATGTAAATACGAATATAGGGAAAAGCGCATGTTATCAGAAACAGGCGCCAAAGAGATGTCGTGTAGACCCTCCCTTCAGAACCTACACCAAAAGGGTTGTAACACCACAGTGGGTAACCAAACTAAATCCAAATAGGCAAACATCACCAAAGAAAATTTAAATCAACTTAATAATTTATTTTGAGAAAATTACAAAAGTAACATGGTGATTATATGAGCATTAGAAACATTCTTTGTTATTACAGGGAAAGGGAACATAACAAAAATATGAGATTAACTAAAAGAATTGCATTTCTTGAGCTTCAACTGCAACGACTTGAGCTACCACTACTAGGTTAAGTTGAAGTTTCCTAAAACATTGCTGAAAAGTCTGCCAACTGGGCATGTTATCTTGATTGATGGTCCATGGTCCATCTTCTTTGAACTCATGTTCACCTGAACATATCTTCCCAATTGTCGCTCATGCTCAATGCTATGATTTGCCCTGCCCAACTAGTGTTGAGTTAGGACATTTTCTTATCTTATGAGAGGTGGAACAGTAATTTTCCTCCTCCCGGTGGGCATCTGTGTATGCTCATTTCTTCTGGTTTTTTTGCTTATACACTCATATCTGCTTCCTATTCCCCCCCCCCCCCCGCCCCATCTTCTTCAAAGTCTTAGAGGTTGTCCAGGATCCGCTCCTGGACGTTCAGAATTCCACCTTCCTGGCTGGACACTCTGATTCTGCTCTTTAAAGATATCCTGCCTCTTTAAGAGCAACCTTGTCCCTTTTCTGGGACCCAAGCTTCCACCTTTCTCTTTTCCCCTTTTCAGTAGCGTGGGGATTCGAGCTGTAGGCAGGTATGAAAAGGAATCTCCAACAATACAAGTTTTAAATCAAAACTCTTTACTATTCTTGGCATAGTAAGGCACGCTTGGCTTAAGATATTTACACACATAGAACTGAAGTTACAAAGGCAAGAAAACAAACAGACAGGAGTAAAAACGCAAGTCCATCTTCTCTAACTACTCCTGATACTTACTCCTAAAGTGTCCTCTGGAATGGTTTTTACCTCCATTCCTAACGAAGGCAATCTCTTCTCTCTCTGCCACACCCTCCTCCTAGTTTTTGACTCATAATCCCTGTTCTCTCGCTTTGCCCCTCCTTTTCCTAATCACCCTGGCTAGCCCTTTGTTAGGGTGATTGGCTATCCTTTTGTGTCTTGCTCTAAGCTTGTCCTGAGCTGTAGACCGATCAGAAAGCTATTACCAGAGCATTAGAGAAATTACCATTTTAGCCCTGGGGTGATTCACTCCTATTATTATTTCCTAATCACTCTACTTCACAACTGTTAACTCTTTACATCCAGTGAAACCTTAACAGAGGTATTATAATGTCATAACATCAATTGGCATTGAATGAAAATTTCAAAGTCTTCGTGCCCATGTGTCAGGGTCTGGAGTATAAGTATGAGGTCTTCTTAAATATGAGTCTGAGTTTTTTTAAAGGGTCTTCTTGTAGTTCTCCCCAAACCCTCACTCAGGTCATTTAACCATTCCAGATCAAATAGCCATCTTCAGTTTTTAGTAGCCTCTTCAGAGCAAAATTATTTACCCCTTTTAGTCCCAGATTAACTCCCAAAATTCTGGTGGATGATTAAGTGGTTAAGGATCTAGGCGTCCTACCTGATACCACCTAGACCATGAGCCAGTAATGCAATGCATTGCTAAATAAAAAATAAAGTTATTATCTTAGGTTGCATTAACCTAGGCATAGTGTCCTGATCATGTGAAATAATAAGCCCTATTCAGGCAGTATGAAATTGTAAGCATGAGGTAATATGTGTCCCGGTCACTCCCTCTCTACTTCCAAGGTTGATCTAGGACATCTGAAGAGAGGCTGTAATAGGGATGTCTGGATTTTGTGAAATCTGTCCCCCATACCATTTGACTTTCCCCACATATATTTTCCAGCATGACATATGTCTCAGCAGAAACTTGTGTATATTCATTTTAGTCCATCTTAAATTTCTCCAGCATCCCTAGGCTGTAATTATGTTCTATTGAATGCAGCTACACTCCTCTTTGCAATCGGAAACTATGTGAAGGATTGTAACTGTGTTCAGCCAAACACTATTACAACCTCCCTTCAGACCTTCCAATTCAGTAAACTCTTTCTGGTAGAATCTAAAAGCATAGTTCAGGAACCCTGAGAAAACAAGCCAAAGGGTTGTTGCAAAGATATGACCCAGAAGAACTCCTCTCTTAATTGAAATAATTGGTAGAACAAATGGATTGTAACTTTTATTTAATTTTATTTTCAATAGGTTCACACTTATGTGCATTATTTTGATTCAGTTATATATTCCTTGATGTTGGTGGCACACATGGAAATATAATTGGTAGGGCAGGAAAATACTTTATATATTTGGTTTCAGGCTTGAAATACAGTTATTTTCAGACTAGGAAATGCTACTGACCATTATTAGCAACTTATATAAAGTAAGTATTTGGGGGTTTGTAACATTTTACTCAACTTTCTTTTATTAGGTTCTTACTAATGGCATCATTGCAGTAAGTGAACCATCAAGGGAAGAAGATTATCTTAGCCAATTTCCTCTCAGTTTTGGAGGTATCGCTCCTTTTTATGCTGATTTGGATACTACAGGCGGACATGGGAAGATATATTATAGGGAAGATTCATCTTCTGATGTTCTTCAGCTTGCTGCCAAGTATATTAAAAGGGGCTTTCCAGAAACTGACTTTGACCCAAGCGATGTCATAATTGTTACTTGGGATTCTGTGGCTCCTTATGCAGGACCTGAAGAAGATACCACATTAAAAGTCAAGGTGAGCATGTGACAGCCTAGCAAGTGATAGATTAGAAGACACAAATTTAGTGAGCCACTATTCTTTTAAATGCTCAAACTATATGCAGGCTGTGTATGTTTATTTGGAAGTAAGCCCCACTGAGCCCATTGGGCTTATCCCCAGAACAGCCTTTCCTAACCTGGTGCCCTGCAGATGTTTTGGGGTACAACTCTCATTAGCTCCAACCAGCATGGGCAATAATCGGGGATTATGGGAGTTGTAGTTCAACACATCTGGAGAGTTGAAAAAAGCTGCCCAAGTAAGTAGATTTAGGACCGTTGCTTTACAGTGCAGTCCTACGTGTGTCTCCTCAGAAATAAACCCCATTACATCTAATGGGGCTTATTCTCAGGTAAGTGGATATAGGATTGCATCCTAAGAATTGGTAACACATGAGCTTTTGGAAGAGAAATATAATTGTAAAATAGTGTCAACTGATCTTAATTGCTATGCACATTCAGCACTTCAGGTAAGATATGCAAACACTCATACTTATGCAAACCATCCTGAATTACCTGGAATAACATGGATGAAAGAACTTGATTTTAGTATTTGTATTGTTTAGATGCATACAATGGGTTGGCTTGAGACTTGTCCTTTGAATGGAAGGGCTCCTTCTGTTTGTGGAAGGGACGAAAGTCCAGTTGACACTTCCACAGGCAGGGGCTGCAGGGAGAAGAAGGAATAATCAAAAATTTCCTTTTCACCCTCCAGCAGGAGCATTTGCTGATGGAGGTCTATTCACAGCCAGTCTGGATCCAACCCAGTGAATTTAGCAGTTGATGGTGTTTGTTGCCTCTACTTGACCAAGATAAAAGTTTCAGTTACAATTTGTTGACTTTAATGGCCAGTTTCCCATTGGTTTCAGTGTTTAAGAATTTAACCTATAGTGCCATGTATGCAACTTGATACGCAGTAATCAGCTGAGTTAATGGCAGATTTGGCGCAACAATTGCAGTGACACACTTGAATTTTAATTTTCCAAATGCATACCTGAATTATATATATTTACCCCTTCTTTTTTGCATCTCTGTATGCAAAATAGGACAAAAGAGGACACTGATTTGCATAGAATTTGCATATGCTGATTCATATGTATAGATGCAAATTTAGGAATAATTTTAATTTAAATAGAAATACAGTACATCCCAGCATAGTGCAGAACACTATGACCAGGTGACCTGTGTGCCTGCCTGTTCAGTCTGCTGTCCATGTGCTGCTGATCGGCAGCTTCAAGGCCTAGCATTTCCTTCTGATGTTTCTTTATCTTTATACCGGAGTTGGACTGGACAGCCCTTCAAATCAAGGACAGTCCTCTGTAAATGAGGACACATGGCCACCCTAGGACCACATGACTTAGGTTGCAACCCTAAGGATATTTACTTCCAAGTAAACCTCTATGAAATAAGTGGGGCATATTTTTAAGTAAAAAAGTTTGAGATGATGATAATGATAAATTTATTTAATTTCATTTCATTTCTATATCACCCAGTAGCCGAAGCTCTCCAGGCGGTTTACAACAATTCATCATAATCATAATTTTTTTTAGGGTGACCATATGAAAAGGAGGACAGGGCTCCTGTATCTTTAACAGCTGCATAGAAAAAGGACATTTCTGCAGGTGTTATTTGTATGCATTCAGCACCTGGTGAAATTCCCTCTTCATCACAACACTTAAAGCTGTAAGAGCCCTGCTCTCTTTTGTATCTGGTCACTCTAATATAGCTCCTGCAGCTTTAGCTGTTGTGATGAAGTGGGAATTTCACCAGGTGCTGAATGAATACAAATAACACCTGCTGAAATTCTCTTTTCTGTTCAACTGTTAAAGATACTGGAGCCCTGTCCTCCTTTTCATATGGTCACCCTAATAAAATACATCATAAAATATAAATATACAAAAATTAAAACAATTTAGACAATTTCAATAGAATACTAAACCTGTTTAGATGGGTGGCATAAATGCCCCATCATATGCCATTAAAGTGTTCCGTTATTTAATACACTTAATTATGTCATACAAAAGCAAATATAACATAAAAGGGAGCCATTAATCCTTTAAGGCTTTCCTGTCGAATGTTACTTTATTTATTAATACCCAACAAATGTCACTTAACAAAAGTCTTGTATTTAGAATGTAACACTCTGTTTGGTGTGCAAACATTTGTGTCAGTTGTATGCCATAAATGACAAACTTCTTCAAGCATATGGCCGTTTTGCTTTAAAGGAATTGCTAAACTACTTTTAGTGCTACTGAAGATAGTCTTGACGTTATAGAGAAACGTTATAGAGAGACGTTATATGTTTCATAAAGCATAGACCTATAATCTCTGGCTAAGGGAGCAGAGGCTTTGTACGTCTTAAACAGCAAACTGTCTTGTGCTACATAGCAAACTGCTTCTGAAGCTGAGGAAACTTTTGAAAGCAGTTTGTGATTTGTCATGGGCATATGCTATTCAAAGGGGAGGAAGGATTTAAAAAATCCCATATTATGTGTCCTAGGCAGACCTTCGACATAGCTAAATTGGTTCTTTGGAGCCTGGCCTACAACTTTTTCATGTTATGAATTATAAGATTCTGTGATGTTCAGCGTTCAAAACAATTCCTGTTTTTGCAAGAACAGTTTTGAGAAGTGTGTTAATAATAATTAACGATGTCTTGTTTCCTGGAATAATTATGTTACATAAACTCAGTTTATATTTATGAGTTTTATAAATTATTATTATTATTATTATATCTAATTCTTATATTTAATCTTCTACAAATAAAATTTAAATCTTCCCAACAGAGAAACACATTCCAGGCTGTTTTAGCAACTTCTGATTCCAGTTCCTATGCAGTTTTCCTTTATCCAGAAGATGGTTTGCAGTTCTACAGTACACATTATAAAAATGATAATGAAGTTGTCCCAGCTACTGTTGGCTTTAGTCAACCCTCTAAAAACTACTTTTTATGGGTAAAACCTGGATCATACAATATAATTGCGAATGATGAAGAGATCCTTGGGAATCTGCACAAGTACGCTTTAATAAGTTTTTCCAAATATTTTTGTATTGTTGTTTCAATAAGCATTTTTTCAAAAAATATATAAATTATTTAATGTTCTAAATTACAGAAATTGCTATTGATCTTCAGAAAAATGTTTTCACTTCTAAAATAGCGCTCCAATTTTATAATGGGAAAAGTACTCAGAAATCTTAAAGATCTTTCTTTTTTTCTCTTATTACTACTGATGAAGTACCATTAATGTGCATGACATTTTATAGACCTAAAATAAAAGTTCTATTCTAAAAGGCAATCTAAAATTGGACAATATGAATGGGCAACAAAGAGAGGAAGGGGTGGTAGAGGAAGAACTATTATAGCTTGAATGTTTGTTCATGGGCATATGAATAAATGAACTGTTCATACATTAAGTCCCAGCTCCTACATTACTTAGGTGGCATAGAAGCTGCTGAGAATTGGTACCATGTAGATACTATTTCACTTGAAAAGGTCTGATTTTTAGCAAATGTGTCAGCACAGCTGTTTTGGTAATTGGTGGTGTAGAAGTTATTTAACTTGTTAAATCTATAATATTTATAGTGATTGGTAAGATTGTTATAATGTATAGTTAAAGATTTCTTGCCTTCTAGGAGCAGCAATTTGGGAAAACCAGGAGTCTGGGCATTTGAGATTGGTGGCTCAGATAATATCCTGTCAGCCAAAGTCACTCAGACTCCTGCCAGTGCAGAATATGGTGACTATGACCAATTCCAGGAAGTGACTACAGACCCCTCCATATCACATCAAGATTCCATTGAAATAAGCCAGCCAGAAGTTTCTTATGATATCTCTAGCAGAGGAGATAGTCTACACACTAGCTATAACTTACCTCAACCAGCTGTAGAAGATGATTTTCAGTCTCCATACCAGATTTTAACAGAACGTCCTCCAGTTGAACCTCCACTCCCAACAGGAAAAAGCCCACCTCTCCAGTTTCCAGGCCATCAATTTCCCCGACAACACACTCAGATTATCGATGTGGAAGAAGTTGATGAAACTGGAATTGGTAAGATCATTTGGGACTGGAAAGGTCATTTCATGAACTACGGAATGAGTAATATGCTGATCTAATCCAATAACCCATTATTACACACCTACTCAGAGACCCAGGCGTGCATCTTTTGAAACCAATTCCTCTCCCCAGAAAACTTTAAGCTATGAGGGGCCAATTCTTCTCAGAGCATAAAAGGAACACACAGAAGTGAAATTGGACACACATCCTTTAAAGCCAATTTTCTTGCCCAGCTTGCCATTGCTGTGCTCATGTCTTTATCCTGCTTTCTGCTGCCTGTATTCACTGCCCTAATAGAAACAGCATGTTTGTGCAGCCCTCAGTCTCTGATGGTTGAGGAGTGGAGGGTTGAAATGATTTTCATGCATGCCCTGGGAGTCACTGGCCTGTCTGGCCCCTGTGGCTATCTCACTCTTCAGGTATCACTGTGTATGTAGAAGTGGAGGTTGGGGAAATAATGTTTGAACAGCTAAATAGCTCCATTGAAGGAAATTGAGTACACTACTTTCAATTTCTGCCCCTACAATGGAAATAGTACTTGTTACCATCATGATGACATATAATGTAATGTGCTGTTATATTAGTTTGCTTTTCCTTATATAGTTGATGGAAGCAGAATGCAATTACATAGGTGACTAAAATCACAATTTGCAACTGGTATGAAGTAAAGTGCCATGAGTCGAAATGTTGTGCCAGTTCCAGAAATCAGTGTTGCTTATGCATTCTGCAGCGATCCATGGATTTGTTTCCTGTGCTGCTCTGTAAGCCAGGGGTAGGCAACCTGGCGCCATCCAGAAGTTTTGGACTACAATTCTGTAATCCAAAATATCTGGAGGGCACTGCGCCTGCTGTAAGCCATTGTTCCCCATGAAACCATCTGCTTACTAAAGGCTGCTTCATGTGATACAAATCAGTTATTTGCAGCATATCCATCAGATGTCTTCACAGTGATCAGGTTCTTACAATTGTATGGTGGATTGTTAATCACCCTCCCATGCCAGTTGCGTGCCGGGGTGATTAGCATAATTATCCTCGACAACATGGCTTGTTATGCCACATGAACCCAGCTAAGGTGGCTTGTTACCATGGTTAACAAGCCAGCCAGAATTTATTAACCATGACAACAAGCCACCCTGGCCAGGTTCACACAACACAACAAGCTGCACTGCCAAGGGTAATTATGCTAATTCCACCTGGTACGTCACCAGCACACACAGCAGGGAAAACAGGTCACAGTGGCTTATTTCCTGAGCCAAGATTGTGTAAACTGGGAAACAGTTTGAAAGGCACTCTCCTATTTCCAAATATGCACCAGCAATCTGATGCCCAGGAATTGTGATGGCCTCCTGAGCAAATGTCTGTAATGTGTTTGCAGACACAGATCTTCCCTTCAGATTTTAAGGTGTTTACTGCAGGGACATGTGATTTACATCTGGCAGATAAGCTGCAATTACATTTTTTTGTACCATATGAAGAAGCTCTCAATTGTGCATGGCTCAAAAGACCACCAAGTCTCCTCTCCCATGTGAGCTGCCTTCACCAGCAAGTCCATGGATCAGACTGGAAACCAGTATTGCCAACTAATTGGTATTTCATGGTGGTGATTGCCCTGGCAGTGCATTTCTTAAAAAAACTATCTAGTAAATCATTCCCTCTTTTTTTTGATGCTCAACGGTGAGTGCTAATGCATTTGCAATGCAAAATGGCATTATCCATGCTCAACAGGGAGGTATCAGCAGGTTTAAGGAAATGCCAGCAGTTTCAGAAATACAAAAACAGCCCAGTGATGAATGAGGCATGGAGTGCTGACTGAAGAAGAAAGAAAACCATGTAGAGGTGGGAATGGAATGGTGTTTCCTGAAAGAACACATGGCTGGATGGCTGAAATGCTGAACAGGAACACCTAGCACTGCAACATTTTTGTTGGAAGTCCCGCTCGTATTTTCATAATGTCTTTGTAGTCTGTCTACAGAAGCACATTCAAACAGGTCTGAAAAAGCATCTTGCCATCAAAAAGTAGAAACTAGAAATTTGGAATGTGGAGTCCTGCCATCAACCCTTCCTTACTGTTTGTAGCAAGCTATGTTCCTGTTCGATTTCATAGGCAGCAAGGGGTGTGTGTGTGTGTGTGTGTGTGAGTGTGCCATATAACTTCAATACAGCAGTATTAATGCAGGAGACTTCATGTAGTACAGTGCTGCTACATTTTGTTGTCTGGTAGACTGCTTCGCAAATGCCAGACAAAAGAACTGGGGAAATAAAATGCACCAGGAGTGCCTTAGGATGCTTTGTGGTTGGGAAAGAGGCAGCATTGCTGACCTCTCATTGAAATGCAGTATGCTGAGAACTTTTATTTCCCCTCTCTACAGTGTTCCATTACAGTACAGATGTCCAGCAAAGCTGTGCAAACAACCGCCATCAGTGTTCTGTTCACGCTGTTTGCAAGGACTATCCAAATGGCTTTTGTTGCAGTTGTATTGCTGGTTACAAAGGCAACGGCAAGCAGTGTGTAGCAGAAGGTAATTGTTATATTGTTTCAAAACTAGACATTCTAAAATATAGCACCACACATTTCTGAAGCAGCCTGTTCTTTGTTGAATACAAGCATTGCCATGCTGTGGCAGACAAGGGATTGTGGAAGTCTAATATTAGATCTTCAATGATACCCAGTCTAGGGTGCATCAGTGAACACTGCAGTGATGAAGGCAAGTGCGGTCACCTACCACTCTTTTAAAATTGAGGGAGATATAAAATATTTGGTTAACCAAATTGAGAAAGGGATGAAACTTACGTTCATAGTGTATCTAAACATCTTACTGAAAGAGGTGAAGGGCTTAACCAGCTAACCAAATATCTATAACGCTAGAATAACTGAACTTGTAGAATTTCTTAAATTGTTAGAAGAAACTGGATGACATAATACCGCTATAATCAGACAATGAATAGAATTGTAGAGTTGGTGGATGGATGAATATATTTGATTGAACTTTAGAAGCAAGTAAGCAAGATAGTACACCTAATAGTCCAAAATGGGAGATTAATTGAAATTAGAATGGATTCCATCTTTAAGGGCACAATTCTGTGGAGATAATCAGCCGCCTCCGAAGTCGGAGGCGACTGAGTATCCAGTGCAGAGTGGCCAGAGCACAGAGGCACTTCCAAGAGGCTGGAGTATGCATAGGAATTTGTGTAATGCAGCTTCCCCAGTTTCCTCTCCTTCCTGCCCCAGGGAATGCCCCCTTCTCCCTGTCTCCACACTCTGTTTCTAAGCACCCAGCCGTAGCCAGCCTGGAGAGAGAACCACACCAGCTAGAAGGGGGCAGGGCAGGGAGTGCAGTTTTTCCATGACTAAGAAGTCAAATTTTTGGGAATGCCATCTCAGCTTGGTTAATAGTATTGGTGGTATTCCTAGTTTCAATCATTGATATGTTTCTCATATGTTGTATCAACACGATGCCTTGTTTGGGGAAAGTGTTTTGTTTTCTATATGTATTTTTCCATGTGTGTCTCATACAACAATTCTCTACTAATTTTCTACATATTCTAATGTTTTATAATTCTCTCTCTCTTTCTCTCTCTCTCTTTCTCTCTGTCTCTCTGTCTCTTTCTCTCTATATATTATAGACTATTATAATTTATATATGATGCAGAGAGAGAGAAAATTGTAGTGTGCCTCTACATCGAACGGACTGAGGCAAAGGACCACATTGAATAGATGGATACTTTGAATTAGGTTGATCTCCTGGTACAGATTCTTATTTTTTGCCATTGTTTTTAAGAACAAGCAAGCAAGTTCAATTTGGCTTTCTAAAGATGATGAAAATTATATCTTGACATGAAAGAACAGTTTGTTAAAAGTTAGGAACACAGCTGGAACATTTTAGGTAACAGTGCCAAAAACAATTAATATTCTGCCACAACATAGGCAACTAAAAGCTCTGTTTAGTATAAATTATCTCTAGCTATGGAAACCATTTCAAATTCTTCAGGATGAGATATCCCCTAAAGGAGAGCTGTGTGAACTGGGTTTGCTATTACCAGTATTCTGAATTGTAAATATATATTATTCCCGATTAGGAGAAAGCAGGTGTGGAAATGTAAATCTGAAAATGAGAAGAGGTGAACAGTAAGCAGATCTTATGTGGTTCCTTTTACTATTTTAGGTGCTTGTTAGAATATTAGCTTTTCTTTCCTTCTTTGGATTTTTTCAGCTATCCTGGTTGCAAAGAAAACTTTTGTTATTGTGTTTTGTGCAGGGTAATACAATAACTTTCATTATGCTTTCAAACTCTTATTCCTTTAGATGAGTTTCTGATTTTGCCATATCATTTTGCAAATTCTGGATTTGTGGTACCAGTAGGTCAGAATATTGAGTGAGGGACTCAATATTCTGTTTACAACATTGACTTGCCTTTTATATGAATTTACAGTTAAAGGTTCACTTGCTTTGATGTGCATTATATCCATTAATAGTGGCTTGTCATTCACATAACTTATGCAGTTTGCAAGAAACTCTAGCTAATATGTGTAAATAAAATAGAAAGAACATAGGAACCACAGATATCTTTCTCCAAAGTCCCGTAGTTACAATCTTGGCTGACAGGCAGATAATGTCTCTAGCAAAATAACCTTTCCTGATCTGTATACCCAAAGTCCTTTTTTTCTTGGCTTCTAGCCATGCCTTGGAACTTATCCACTGGTAATCACTCCTTCAAAATATAATAGTGAATCATTTAGTATTAGTTTCTGCCCTCTCTAGGTTTCACCTTACAGAGAGGACAGAAAGCAGAAGCAAGAAGTCTAGTTTCTGCTTTCTCTTTTAGGAGCTAGTGTCATTTTTCCTGGTTTGTAGGGAGAATTCAAATCAGTTTCCCAGTGTAGATGTTATGGTACACTCGTTTAGCAACCCAGGAAGCCCTGTTATTAAGCCAGTTAGGTTCAATGTAAATGCAGTTAAATGTAAGCAAGTATAAAGTGATGCATGTTGTGGCAAAAATTCCCAACTTCATGTATACAGTGATGAGATCTGAGCTAGTGGTGACAGACCAAGAATCTTGGGTTTGAGATGGTCAGCTTGATGAAAATGTTGACCCAGTGTGTGGCTGCTGTGAAGAAAGGCAAATTCTATGTTAGGCATAATTAGGAAAGGAATTGAAAATAAAACTGCCAATATCGTACTGTGGAAAAAGTGGATATGGAGACATTTTTCTCCTTCTCTCATAATACTACAACCTGGGGTCATCCCATGAAACTGATTGGTTGGAGATTTAGGATGGATAAAAGTTAGTACAACGCATAGTTAAACTATGAAATTCACTACCTTGCCAATTTGAATGGCTTTAAAATGGGATTGCACACATTCCTGGAGAAGAAGGCTATTAAAGGCTACTAGTCCTGATAGCAATATGCTACCTCCAATATTAGAGGCAGTATACTTATGTACACCAATTGCTAGAGAACATGGGTCAGATCTACACCAAGCAGGATATAACACTTTGAGAACAGTTTGAAAATTGTATATGGTGTGTGTCATAGGCCCCAACAGTTGTCAATACCATTATAAACTGTTTTAAAGCATAGATATAGATGTATAGATCCTGCCATGGTTAGGAGGGTGCTTTTTCTATTCATATCCTGCTTGTGAGTTTCCCGTGGGCAGCTAGTTGGCTACTGTATGAACAGAATGTAGATGGACTCTTGGTCTGATCCAGCACAGCTCTCCTTATATTGTTATGTTCAGATGTACAATGCAAGGGGGAGGCCACACACATGTCGCATTCCTGATCCAAATGTGATGTCTGAACCAAGCAAGAATGTTGAACTTGAAAAGCAGAGACTGGAATGTGTGTATAAGAGAAAGAAGCATGGGGTTGAGCAGTACATCCTTAAGCCCTAGTTGGTTCATCTAGATAAGAGAGTGGCAAGTGCTTGATTATCTTTTCCTCTGTCAGGCTTTTACATCATGGGCAGACAGGAAGTAGATTGGACTAGATCAGCAAGGCTTTCTGACTTCCACTCGTTTAACAGTGGCTGGCCTTGAGTTATCACTTATCTTTTAGCCTCATTGTTCCTCACCTGGAACGTAATTGCATTTGACTGCTAGGTTTTTGTGCAGCTCTTCTAGTTATTTTTAGAACTATGGCTTATGTGCTGCAGTCAATCATGGGCTCCATGCTCCATACTCTTAACCAGTATTTTGCACCTAGTTCCTCCCATGCCACCCTTTTATACCTGACTCTGGTTGGTGGACCCTTAGGGTTCTAGTGAAGTTTGAAGTTTGGTTTACGCAACTGGGGACATGTGAGAATTTTTGCATGTAACGCTCATGTCAAGATTACGATGGAATTCATTAACACATTGTCTTGTCTCTTAAACTGCAGGCCTCAATGCTTTGTAAATGTAAGTCAATCTGGGGTAGAAAGTTACCTCTTCATAATAAAAGAAATTGCTTGCTTAACTTTTGCTGTGCTAGGTTCCCCTCAGCGTGTCAATGGGAAAGTCAAAGGACGAATCTTTGTCGGAAACAACCCAGTACCAATTGTTTTTGAGAACACTGATCTCCACTCTTACGTCGTGATGAACCATGGGCGTGCATACACTGCCATCAGTACAATTCCAGAAACTTTGGGGTTCTCCTTACTCCCGCTTGCCTCCATTGGTGGTGTCATTGGATGGATGTTTGCTGTGGAGCAGCAGGGATATAAAAATGGATTCAGTGTTACTGGTAAGCTTTACATTGATTCTTAAAGAGTTGCTTTATATTTTTTCAGTGAATTCTACATTCACACGAACACTGTAGTAAAACTTTTCACTGTTGCCAGCAAGTTCTGCTCCAGAGACAGGCCTCAGAAATATAATATAATGCTGCTATTCCTTAATGGACTGTTTTTTGCAAGCTTACTGCCATCTCTCTATTAATACCTTTGAGGATGGAGAGACTTATCTTTGAAAATGATCAGGCACAGCTGAGCCTCCAGGCACAGATCTAAAAGACCAGATTATCTGCTGCACATCTTAGAAGTGGGTGAGAGAGACAGAGTGTGGGCAATATGCATGGGATGTTGCAGGCTGCCAAGAGCAGGAGAAAAAGAATTGGATGGCAAGGGAGTTTGGCAACAGAAGAAGCTAATAACAAAAGAAGCTCTCTGTAGCAACCATTGATGGAGTTGTGCTGTAACCTTAGTTCCCCCTGAGATTCGTTCTCTCTGGGTGATAGAGTAAGGGAAGTGTAGGCATTGGATCATCATACTACTTGCCCATGAAAATGAAAGCAAACCATTGCTTTACTTCTATATTTTTTGGTATTGCATAAAAGCAAAAAGTGATTAGTACAAACCAAGTAGACAGGAAACTCTCTCCAATGGAGGTCAGATACAGGCTTTTCTTGAATTTCATTGGCTCAGTTCGGACGACATGATAGTCAATGGTGGGGTAATAATCAACTTTACAGTTGTTTAACTAGGGGATACTCCCCACACAACATGGTAATAAATAATCAACTGTGGTGTGGATTAGGATCAGCGCTGAGTTGACTATGGCAGTATTCGGATGACACAATAGTCAAAACAACTGACAATTGTTTCCCCCACACCAGTTGTTTATTGTGTCGTCCGAATTGAGCCATTGTTTACACATTTCCTTTAAAACAACTGCTACCCACTGATATTGCTTCAAACGTGTTTTTTGTTTGCAAGGTCATCAGGAGAAAAGTTCACATATTTCCCAGATTAAGGCTGCAATCCTATACCTGTTTACTTGGTAGTAAATTCCGTTAACTCAGCGAGGCTTACTTCTGAGTAGGCATACAATGGCTTGCAGTGTAAAAGTAAAATATAATTAGGAGTAAAACTGATTGCCCCAATTTGTTTTAATATTTAGGAGAATTAAGGCTGGGGAGAAGAACTGATTCTGAAATCTGTGCTCTTTCTCATTGAAACAAAAACTGTTTCTCCGCCCACCACAGTACCGGTGATATCCTGAGACACCCCTCCCACAATGCCTGGGTCTGAGGAAGCCATGCATTTGGGTCTGGCTGTGGCGAGATCTTTGAAGAGCTATACTGGCCAAAGCAGCCAATGTAGCTCTTCAGTGACAACAGTGGGGTGAGAGGTGGGAATGGAGTGGTTGGTCATGGTGGCAGCAATAGGGGCATCTCTCACCTCAGGCAGTGAGGAGCTTGTGTTAGCACTGCTATTGTCCCATTGTTGCTACTTCTGTAACCCAAAGCACACATTACTTTAAAGATGTAGCAAGCATAGGGTGACCAGATAAAATCCAGGTCAGAGCTCATGTAACTTTAACAGTTGTAGAGAAAAGGGAATTTCAGCCAGTGTCATTTGTATGCCATTAGTTCCTGGTGAAATTCCCTCTTCATCACAACTGTTAAAGTTGCAGGGGCCCTACCTTCTTTTGTATATGGTCACTCTAGTATAGTGCATGCACCTTTAACTGTTGTGATGAAGAGGGAATATCACCAGGAACTAATTGCATACAAATTACACTGGCTGAAATTCCCTTTTCTCTACAACTGTTAAAGTTACATGAGCCCTGACCTGGATTTTATCTGGTCAGCCTAAACAAGCAGCGACATCTTTTTTTACTCTGCAGTAAGCACATTAAAGCAAATGGATCACTATTGGCAATATATATTGCAGGCCCCCTCCCACATCTGCAGGGGTCGGAGGAAGATAAAAATCCCCATATCCCCCATGCTAGGGGCTTGATCTGGATCAAAACTTCTGCACTTACTCTAAAGTAAAAAAAAATGAAAAGAGACAAAGCTGCTTGCTACATCTTTAAAGTAGCTGTGCTTTGGTCCTCTGAGAATGCAAAACTAGGTGAAATGGACAAGGAATCATCAACTTTACCTCATTTTCCGTGAAATTATGGGTGAGAAGCTTTAGCAATTTTGCTTATTTTCTCTTTAAAAAAATGGGTGTAAGCACAAGCACTAAGGCAAAGTTAACCATACTATACTTAAGTTTTTAAAAATGATAGTAAAACTTTCCTTCTTCATTTCTGCAATCTCCAATAACTTCACCTTATCCTTGAAAATGACAGACCCTTTGTCCATTTCATCTCATTTCTGAGGCAAACCTAGGGGTGTTTTTCTATTCCCAACTGAAGCAAACCTGGGAATTCTTTCTGTCCTTTCACTTTCTGGCAATCTAAGTACTTTTCCATCTGAGTACAAAACCTCAACTGGAAACCTCATTTGTTATAGGATCCTGAGGTATAACTCTAAGAGCATCTTTAGTTTAAGAAAGCTCAGGCCTTGCCCATAAATGTTTCAGCAGAGAGGTGAATATTTCTTTAAAAATATAAGTAAGAAGTGATTTCATTGATCTTGTAGGTGGTGAATTTACGAGACAAGCTGAAGTTACATTCCTCAACAGCAATGAAAAGGTGACCATTAAACAGAAGTTCAGTGGAATTGATGAACATGGGCATCTTACAATCAGTACAGAACTTGAGGGCAAAGTGCCTGAAATCCCATTTGGTTCTTCTGTACATATAGAGCCCTATACTGAGCTCTATCACTCTTCTAGTTCTGGTGAGTTCAAAATACTTGTGAAACCTTGCTCCTGTCTTCTCTTAACATGCTGTCTAAGTCTGCTACAGGAATTAACACTGAAACAAGAGCCCTCTATTCTGCGTTAGATTTGACATGGCAGGAACGATTACTTTCTTGAGAATAGGAGGTGTACTATAACATTTGAAGAGCCTCTTTTTTAGATTAAATATATTTTCATATCTGATTGGTCATGACTATTATGTATCTCTGGACTTGCATGACTGAATTGTGTTATAACCTTCTGTGATACCTTATCCTAGCCCCTTGCTGCTGCTGTCCCTGTCCCACCTTTACTATTAGGCCCCACAGCTCTACAGCCCAGCAACCTGGCCTCAGACAAGCATCTATGTTCCCGCTGCCCCCTTCTTCAGGTACACCTTAAATGATGACCACACCAGTTGAGTGAAATTAACAAGTTTTATTAACACAAAGTATATCGCATGCACAGTAAGTTATTGGTTTCAAGTATAATGCTTCTATGTTTCAAAATGTTTCTAAAGCTAAACTGTTTCCTCTCAATATCAGTCAATCAAACACCTCACTAGATTCTCCCTCTCCCTCTCCCTCTGCCTCTGCCTCTGCCTCTCCCTCTCCCTCTCCCTCTCCCTCTCCCTCTCCCTCTGCTCAACCCACAACCAATCCCCCTCTTCAATTCAACCCAAAACAACCCCTGTCAGTTCTCCCTCTGTCTGACATATATATATATTCCATTCACTCCCCAGCTCCTCCCACTCTCACACACTTCACCAATCCAGGCACTCCAAACAACTAACCAATCAGCACTCACTTACCACTCATTCTATACTCACCCAGACTTGCAACTCCAAATAATAACTTTTGTAACATATTCACATTTCTAAACAGTAGAACATCACACCTTCCATCAACCACATGGTCAAATCTCTGATTTTATGCAAGAAATGGAAATTATCGTAGTAATTTTTAATAATTTATTTGTTTTTATCTGTTTTAATGGTTTATCTATTTTATTGTTTTTTTATTTATATTTATTGTTGTTCCCCGCCTCGATCTGGATGGAGAGACGGGTTAGAAATGAAATAAAATAAATAAATAAATAAATTACTGTGTCACAGCCAGCAGTTTATCTCCAGTTATGGAATGATCTCCCTGACAAGGCCCACTTGGCACCAACATTGTTATCTTTTCGGTGCCAGGTCAAGACTTTTTCTCTTCTCCCAGGCATTTAACAGAATATTTTGAATTTTTTAATTGACTCCAGATCTATCTTTAGGCTTGGCTGAGAGTCTCAAAGTTGTTTTAAACGTATACTGTCTTTGTATGTTGCCTGTTTTTATGCTTTTATGCTTTTAAATTTTATATATTGATTTTTAATGTTTAATGTTTTAAACTTTGTAAACCACCCAAAGAGCTTTGGCTATGGGGCGGTATAAAAATGTAAATAATAATAATAATAGCTGTTAAATAGAAAATAAGCTTTCCATAAAATAAGTGGTTCTTATCCATATTCTTTGCACTATAGGCAATTTATAGGACATTTATAACAGGCAAAGTCATCACATTTTGTTATCATTCTTTATTGTATTTAAATGTAACAATCTCACAGCCTGGGAGATGTATAACAAGAAAGCATCAACTGGAAAGTCTCTGTGTGGTGGTAACTTTTTCTGTCTTAAATTATTACATCAGCTTAGCCTCACATAACTCTGGATCAGAGCTGTAGATGAACACATCAAGCTTTCTGGCCTTTCACCAAGGACTTCAAAATGGCTGCCCTCAAACAAATTGATTTCGGTGGGCAGATAGAGCTTAAAATGGCAGAACAAAGACTGATACAAACATTTAATTGTATGAAGCAAGGTCTAAGTGGGGACAAGTATTCCTGTATCATTTATAAAACCCAACTGAAAAAATAAGGGTGCATCACTTTGAAATGGGGTGGGCAACCTGTAGCCCTAGTCTCATGTCAAAAGTCCTCTGGATGCGATCAGTTCAGATATCTAGCAAGGGCCATCTGTACCTTCCATGGCAGCCTGCAGGGCTGGGAGGGAGGAGAAGAGAGGGAAAAAGGGGTTGACAGAAAGAGAAAAATGATGACGTACCTGCTTTTGGCTCTCACCCTGCCCACCAACAGATTACTCATGATGGAATGTAGCCCTCAACAGAAAAATAGTTGCTCAGCCCGATTTAAGCTGGAAGATTCCACAGGCAATTCATTTTACAATTTGTACAACTGCTTAATCTATTTTAGTTGTTCAGTCTGTTTCAGCATTTGACATAGCCCTTTCTGCACCAGCCATTTTTCGGGGGGCTGTCCCTGCCTGCTCGTGGAGAGCCTGCATGACACACAGAGCATCCCGCAAGCAGGCAGGGGCTAGCCCTCCATTTTCCCAGGAGTTCAGGGAACGCTATTATCCTAGCTCGTTCCCTGCTCCTGGGAGGGCAGCGAGATGAACGGCTGGTGTGGCCGCCCATCCCGGGCGCAGCCGCGCTTACCCATGAGTAAGTGCGGCTGCACCAATGGCCATGGAGTCACACCGTGTGGCTCCGAGGCCATCAGGAGGGGGGGACAGCAAAATCGCCATCCCCAGGATGGCGGTGGGGAGGGGATGGCGATCGCGTGCGGGTTTTTTTAAAAAAAAATAAACTAACCTTTTGTGCACGAGCACTTGTGTGCACCTCCACGGATCTTTTTTTTTTAAAAAAAAATGGCCGGCACGACTTGTGGCAGCCCAGGAGAAGCCCGGGCCACCGCATTGTGGTGCGGCCTCATCGTGCCGAACCCAGAAGTGGCTACTTCCGTGTTTCCCCGCTTCCCGCCCTCTCCGCCCCTATGGTGCGGAAAGGGCCATAGTCAAATGTAGTGTCTGAAAACTCGTGCTATTAACATGAAATGTTAGTCTTTTAGATGCTGTAAGACAAAGTATTTCTTCAGATCTGAAAACTGCAGATAAGTAAGTAATAGGAAAATTGCTGCTGCCTGAGACTCTGCTTTAAATTGTCATGGGAAAACAAAATGGTCCCAATTTCTATCCTTATATAAAGCATTGGGTTGGATCCAAAGTAGCACTTAGTGGAGTTCCACTTGTTCTAGAGGATTTTCACAATTCCTCCACCACTGCCCCCTCGTCTCCTGAAGAGCTGCTCTGGAGGGCTTGGGGACCTTCTGGAACAACACGAGAGGCAATGCGGGGGCTTCAGGGGGAAATGGGAATCAACAAAGATCACATCCCCACCTCCTTCCTACAGTGGAGAGTGCCCACTGAATCCTGATACCTTTTCTGAATGAAAGGAGCTTTTCCATTAATGTTGTAGCCAATCTGGCTCCAACCCAACAATTGTAACTTTTGGTTGCTTGTCGGTAATATTTAAATGCCCTCTTTTATATATGAGTACAAAGGATTCTATGAAGTCTACTCACAATTTTGACTTTCCTCATTATTAATATGAGATTATTTCTTTGTTTCAGTTATCACATCATCATCAACCAGGGAGTATACTGTGACAGAACCAGAAAGAGATGGGGTGTCTCCAACTTACACAATTCCCTACCAGTGGCGACAGACCATCTTATTTGATGAGTGCATTCATGATGACGCTCATCATTCTATTTCAGCCACTCAGCAACTATTAGTGGACAGCATCTTTGTCTTGTATAACAAAGATGAACAAATTTTGCGATATGCAATGAGCAACTCAGTTGGCCCAATTGGTATGTTCAGTGATAATTATTCTGATTTACTTCCGTTGCACTGTTTTAGAATTTCTTAGGATCCAGACTCTTTTACTCTTTAACTCTGTACATGTGGACTGTCAGGTGGAGGTGATTTTACATAAGAACCCTGCTATACAGAACAAAGGTCCATCTAGTCCAACGTCTTGCTTCCCATAGAGGCTAGCCAGATGCCTCCAGGAGACCCACAAATAAAAATAAAGGCAATAGCCCATCCCCACTGTTTCTCCCCAGCAACTGGTATTCATTGCTTCTGAATGTGGAGGTTCTATTGACAGACTACCCCCCTATGAATTTCACCAATCCCCTTTTAACGCCATCCAGTTCACATGATAAAAATGCCCACCATGGCTTAAATAAGCCATAGGCTGAATTTGGACAACACATTAAGCAACTGAGGGGGGGAAACAGTTGTCAGTTGTGTTGCTTATTGTGTTGTGTGGAGGGTAACACGCCGCTCACAAACTACTGACGGTATGCTATTCCACCCAAATAAGCAACGGAGAGAAACAACTGGCTTGCAAGTTGTTTAGCTTGAAGCCAGTTGTTTAAAGTGTTGTGTGGAGGGGTGTATTAATGGCATGTGGTGAGTGGGTTAAAAAACAAGCCCATAGAGGCAGGAGGCAAGAGCGACCAAAGCAGCAGCTGCCACTCTGCTACAACTGGTGCAACTTGCAGGAGCTGCTGGGATAGAACTGGGAGGACTGGGGGGGGGGGCTGTGTCATTCAAATACTGGGTTAACTATTAGTCCACTCAACGCCAGCCCCAACCACCCACAGTTGTGTAGGAACTGTGGGGAGTACCCACAAAATAACCGTGAGTTGGCTATTCAACCCACCATTGACTAATGTGTTGTCCGAATGCAGCCATAGTGGACTGCGGAGCCTGCCTGTGACCATTTTGAATATACAACAATGGCCGCAGCTTTTCATGTCATCTGAAACTGGGAAATGTGTGTTATGCAAGGGTTAAAAAACCTTGCATAACCCAAAACAGACCATGGCTATGTGAGGATTATTTAACCTGCACATAATCCACAGTCCTGGGATGTGGACGACATGACAAACTTAAGCTGTGGCTTGAATTTTGTGTGAATCTTCATGATAGTACCTTTAAAGAGAGTTTGGTTTTTAGGAGACTTAACAAAGACTTGTGGGAGCACTGGCAGTGCAATCCTAGGCATGTCATAAAATTTATTAAAGCAGTGCATTGAAACGTAAAGAATATTGTTACGTGTGAACCAGCCTAATGTGTCTGGGTTCAGACATCACATAGCAACCCGTAATTGGCCTGATTGGGGGTTGAATATTTAAAAAGGCTGTAGAATGCACCTAGCACATGCCATGGCAAATCATGGGTTAATTAACAGCCCCATACCCTAAGAAAAAAGGTTCCCAGCTGATAATACTATTGCAAATCTTCTATATATACTCATCAGGTAGTTGACACAATCCACTGAGAACTGCTCCTCCACAAATCCTATTGTAACAAAAGTAGCTTGTAGAAGAACATAGAAATTAATGTGAAATATTGCACAATGAATGCAAAGCCACAAGGACATGTACTGAACTTATTATGCCATAGTTAATTGAGAAAAAAGCTTGCGCCTCTTTCTTTAGAAGTAATAAATGAATTTAGAGGCTATAAAACCATGGCTTGAAACTTCTACATCTTTACCATATATTACCATGGTTTGTCATTTGACTGTTATAGCATGTGGGATATACACTCATGCTATAATTTCATATTCAGACACTTTTATTTGAATATGAAAATCTCAATATGAATATGAAACCACTTTTGTTTGAATATGAAAATCCAGATTCTAAGCGTTTAGGAAGTGCTCTCCCAATTAATATATCATCTGCCCAAAGGCCAATCCTTGTATATGCCTAATCCCTGAGTCCGTTCAAGCACAGACAGATCTATCTTTTAAGCAATATTTTTGTTGAGGAGCACAGCAGTAGTAGTGTTGGTGCAATCGTTACAAGTATTCTCATGTTACTATCCTCTGTGGCTTCTTGACAGATGGTTCAGGTGATACAAACCGCAATCCTTGCTACACGGGCACCCATAGCTGTGACACCAATGCAGTTTGTCGCCCAGGAACAGGCAATCAGTTCAGCTGTGAATGCTCAGTGGGCTTCCAAGGGGACGGACATGCATGTTATGGTATGAAAATATCTCTTCATAGAATTTTTTTGGACTTCCATAGGATCAGCTTGGTATCCTGTAATCCAACTATATTCACTTTCAGCATTTGTGTTTTTCTGTTGAATTGTTATACCATAGTTTGGGCATTGCCGTGGGGGCTTGTACATTTTAGCTAAGATTTAATCAGAAGTAGTCTGGAAGGCTTTGTTCAGCCCCTGGAATGTCAGAATCTCTGTCAGCATTCTCAGAGCGGGGATGGGGAGTTTCCCTACTACCCACAGCCACCTGCTTGCCTTGGCAGAGAAGCAGTCTGTAAGAGCTTGATAGAGAAAGGGTGGGGGTTTTGCAGAAGGATTGCCCAGATTGAAGCGTCATCTTGATTTGGACAGGGGCATTGCTGAAAGGCCAAAAGCTTCTGTCTGTCAAGTGGTCTGGAAGAGGCCTACGCCTCCCTTTTTAAGCTGGTGCAAAGGCAAGGAGCCTTTACTAGGAACATCTAGTCTGCATTGCCAGATAACCTCCCATTGTCCGAGACTCTGGGGTACTCTGCACATGGTCCCTCCTAAGTGGAACTCTGGATTTCTAAGAATTTGCCATGCAAAGTACTGTGAGGCTTTTCATAGACTTGAACTCTCGTTTGCTATGGATTGTGTGTCTTTGTTCATCATCAGCTCAGTGTACTGTCAGACTGGATTTGATCTATGACTGTTGGACTTTCTTTCCTCTGCCTGGACTCATGCGGCAAGGAGTTGCCCGTATGAAAGGAGTAGCATGGAACTCCTTGCATTTGAGGGTTTGTCTTTCCCCGTGATCTTGTTTAAGCCTTGACCATGTTGCCTGGAGTTACTAACATGTGATCTGAGGTTAGACTAGCTCTCTTTGGGTGGTTTGTTAGGCCTTTCAAGAATTTACTCCTTTGATTGCCTGAGGGATCATGTCAAGAATCATCCCCTTCCCTTGTCCGGGTTTGGAACTCAGGTATGGATTGACCTTCCATTGTGTTTAGAACCATGGAGATGGCATTGGAGAAACCACATTGATGGGGATCTCGTCAAGGTAGTATTGATTAGCTTTTGACTGTTCTGGAATTTCTTGGAGCCTATACCTACTAACTATCAGTCATATGATTTCTGATGTGTGCAACCATTAAGCTTTTGCTGTGGGATTTCCTGCAATAAAGAAGTCTCACTGATTTGGGTGACCCATGTCAGTTTGCCAGAATGTATGCTTGCCTGAGGAGCTGGGAAACCTGACAATGCCATGGCAAATTTTGCTATATGACATTTTATTTTTCTGTTATACAATACCTAGCAGAAACACTCACAAATGTATGAAGGCACCTGAGCTCTGACTCAATAGAAATAGCAGTATGATCAGATTGTATATACATTTCTTGTATCTCCACTCTACCCTAAAGTCTAGGCAAGTTACAGCCAAACTAGACCCAACAGTGATCATGGAATTTGGCCCTTATGTACTTGTTTTTGTCTTTACTAAATAGCAGCCATGAGAGGACCAGATCTTGATTGGAGATGCCTATGTTGTGGTCCCAATCTTGATTGCCTACTGCCACCCCCCAAAGTTGCTATTTGCCCTGCAGCCATGGGGTTCTGATCCAGATTGGGGTCACAGCAGGGACAAAGGGTTAAGCCCCACTCTCTCTACACTACAGTCTCAATTCAGATCGGGGCCCTCCACCGTTGCTGTTAAGTAAACAAAAAAGCAGCATGTAAGGACCAAATCACATGACTAATGTCTTATTTAGTTTGGACCTTATTATCTCATGGCCAGAGTAGACATGATATGCAGTTACATGTATCTTCCTTGCTCCATTTTTAAAAACCAAACATCTGCAGGTTTAAGCAGATGAAGGGTAGTAGAGAAGATCTTTCCCCTCCAGCTATTTTTTTGTTCAGAATTGCTAACCCATGAGGGAATGCCAGCTTGGAGGTGATTTTTGAGCAGGAAAATGGCTGGAGGGCAAAGGATAAAACATCATCCCTTCACTCAAGCTGGCAGAATCTGGAGGCAACATTGGGTTAAAAATAAAAAAATCCATCAGGAGAAATATCACCTACAACTGTATGTCACAACTAGTTTGGATCTTGCTGTTGTCATGATGTTAAATTACTGTACTGAGCCCTTAGGAATCTGGCAGGATACAAATGAACCAGTATCCTAATGTGGCAAAATCAGGTATTATCTTATTGTTGACTGGTGTCTTAATGTGTCATTTGACAGATACTTCCAATCTCTGTTTGCAATACATAGGCATTTCTTGAGTTGAACTAAAACCAAGCTACAGGTTTGTCAAGTCCCATATTTCAGGAATTGTATTAGTGACAGCTATGTAATAACATTGCTTCTCCGTGTAGATATAGATGAATGCCTGGAGCTATCAACAGTGTGCGGCACCAACGCAATCTGTAATAATCAGCCAGGAACTTTCCGATGTGAGTGTCTAGAGGGATATCAGTTTTCAGCTGATGGACGAACATGTGTGGGTAAGCTTATTTTCAAAACTTCCCTTTATTGTTTTGAGGAAACTGAGCTCCCCTTGAGAAAGTACCAAAGTGTCATTATGTTGTATTCTTCTCGATTTGTTGTTTACCTGTTTGGAAGACAAGTAGAAGATAGTAATTTAGTCCTTTTATTTTAAAAAGGCATATGTTCTTCTTGAGAATTATTAGGAATGTCAAATCTACTCTTCTTTAATGCTGGAAAGGGAATGTTTGTTTATAGAAACAGTAAATGTTTACCCTGTTTTTCCCTGCCAGAAAAAACAGCTTGCAAAATATAACAGCATTAAAGCAGTAACTGAAACACAGTAGGACGCTAAAAACAGCAGTAAAAACACAAAAGAACAAAATGAAGAGTCAGTAAATAAAATTAATCAGCAGCAGAGTCAAACACTCCTCCTCTACTCCTGCAGTCAGTTTCGTAAAGAATGATTGTTGGATAGGCGCTGCAGGATTGATTTGCAAATGTGATCTTTGTGCTTTGGACGTCATTCAAAGTATACATCTGGACTAAGCTTGGCCAGGGTTGTTCTTAATTCTTGTAAAGCTCTGGTAGGGTTGCCACATCCTGACCAAAAGTCTGTGCCCACTGCTCCCATTTCATGGATCCCCCATTTTTGTTCACCAGCAGTCCGTTCCCTCACCTTCCACCCACTGTAGAGCAGGACATCTCCTGCTTGTAATAGCAAACAGGAGAGGAAGCTTGGGTCAATGGACTGCAGTAGTACTTAAATACTTAATGCAAATGTCACAGAGGCCTCCCTTGCATCATTGGGCAAGTGCTGAACCCTCCCCTTTAAAAAAAGTGTGTGCTGTGTTATATATATATGCAAAGGTTTTGTGTGACGAGTGTTGCCATCAGGGCAGGACTTTGGGGCAGAAGTCCAGGGGTACCTCTAGATGGTCCCTTTCTGCCGTGGTGGCTTCGGATTGGCAACAGCTGGGTTACATGACGCTGCCGCCAATCCAAAGCCATCTAGGGGCAAAGCCCCAAAGCTCTGCACTAAAAAAGTTGGGCATTTAGCCCAACTTTTTTAGTTTGGAGCGAAGCAACGGCGGCATTTGCTGTCTGTTGCTTTTACTCTGGCGCTTCTTGGAGGCGTGCCAAGTCTATGGCAACCACTGATTGGTTGCCATGGGATGAGCACTGAAGGGAGTGGTGCAGTGAGCCATAAGCTTGCTGCACCACCTCCATGCCTCCACAGTTCTCCCCCCAATTTTAGAAGTAAAAAAACAACTACCCTCCATGCCTTGCAGTCACCCCACCACCTTTTAAAAAGTAAAATAATAAAAAAAAACTTACTCACCTCCGTGCCTTGCAATCCCTCCCCCCATTTTACAAAAGAAATGATACAAAAATACCGTATTTCATCGAATCTAAGATGCCATCGAATCTAAGTCGCACCTTAATTTCAGGGCCACCAATAGGTAAAAAGCTTTGCGTTGATTCTAAGACGCACCCCGTTTTCAGACATGTTTATATTTTTAAAAAGTGCATCTTAGAATCGAAGAAATACAGTAGGTGGTAGCAGGGCCCAGGCGAGAGAGGAGTGGTGGCGGCGGCAGTGAGGAGGAAGAAGCGAGAAGGCGAAGGAAGGGAAGAGCACGCAGAGACGGGTGGAGGCAGTGGCCGCAGCCGCGAGGGCCCGCATGCGCCCCCCCGCCAGCGACTCAGCCTCCCCACTCACCTCCATTGCTGCCCTGGTCCTCGCTGCCAGCACTGCTTGCAGTGGCCTCCCAGGGGCAGGTAGTCCTCAACGCACCCTCCCTGCTCCACAAGCCCCTTAGGAATGCTGCACCCCGCCCTGTGTGAATCAAGCCTCGGAGGCTCTGCTTGTGCCTTCGCTGCAGCCCCCGCCCTTTCATCCCTGCCAGTCCCGGGGAGGGAGAAGAGAGGGTTGTAAAAAGCTAGCAATTGGGAAATCCCTCTCCCAATCACTGGCTTTTGTTTACAACCCTCCCTCCTCCCTCCCCGGGACCGGCAGGGATGAAAGGGCGGGGGCTGCAGCGAAGGCACAAGCAGAGCCTCCGAGGCTTGATCCACACTGGGCGGGGTGCAGCATTCCTAAGCGGCTTGTGGAGCAGGGAGGGCGCGTCGAGGGCTACCTGCCCCTACTTTGGAGTAACGCCATGTTTCCAGGCTGGGGAGGCCGCTTTAAGCGGCGCTGGCAGCGAGGATCAGGGCAGCAATGGAGGTGAGTGGGGAGGCCGAGTTGCTGGTGGAGGGAGGGCGCATGTGGGCCCTCACTGCCACGGCTGCTGCCTCCGCCTGGCTCTGTGCGCCCTTCCCTTCCTGCTTGTCGCTTCTTCCTCCTCCCTCGCCTGGGCCCCGCTACCGCCTCTGCCTGCCCCCGCTCGACTCGCTCTTTCTCTCTCACCCTTCTCTCTCTCACGTGGCGGTGGCAGGGAAGGTCTGGAAATGCAGCGTTTCTACAAAGTAGGCCACGCTCCCGCGCGCTGGCGGCAAGAACCGGGGCATGAGGGAGGTGAGTGGGGAGGCCAAGTTGCTGGGGGGGGCACACAGAGCCCCTTTGTGAAGGCTTTATGGGTGGTGGGTGAATCCCAAACCCATTCCAGCGCTGGAGAAAACTGGCGAATCTAAGACGGCGTCGATTCTAAGATGCACTCCATTTTTACAGAGGTAAATATGGGGGGAAAAGTGTGTCTTAGAATCGAGGAAATACGGTACTTACCTTTTGAGGAGGTGTGGGCATGGCAGTGGCGGCGGCGGCACAATAAACCGGCGCGATGCTCCCTCCACTGTAGATGGGCAGAGGGAGCGCAAATGCGCATCGTGCCACCTGCCGCCGCTGCCGCCACGACGCAATACAGGTGCTGTCAAGAGGTGGCCCAAGCAGGCTTTCAGTAATGTGAACATGAAAGTCGCCCAAATGCAGCAGGCTGGTTTACAGCATTATGAAGGAAGTGCCCCCTTAAGGCTTTTTAAATCTAGAGCAACCTGATGCCCTCCAGATGTTTTGGACTTCAACTGCTATCAGTTTCAGCCAGCATGGTCAATAGTCAGGAGATGTAGTCCAAAATAGGTTCCACTTTGGGGGAAGCAGTTCTAAAAGCTTGAAGTGAGTATGCTGTTTGCTCCATGAAAATTGTTCTATCTCTACAGTTTATCTAGTGAGGGATGCTGAGGGAAGAGGAGATACTTTAACTGTAGCTGATCTAAGAATAAACTTCTTTAGTATAGGAAGACTACTGAAATTCTTACTGAAGTCATGTAACATAAGTTGGCTTGTGGAGGTTTACATTTGTAGTTTTGAAGGATCTGCTGAGCAATTGTATTAAATATTTCCTTTCTTGCATTTTAGTTATTTCAACATCTGCTTAGAGGAAACTTGAGCTTAAGACCATAGTCAGGAATTTCCTGAATCTCTCTCTCTCTCTCTCTCTCTCTCTCTCTCTCTCTCTCTCCCTCCCTCCCTCCCTCCCTCCCTCAGACATAACTGTAGCACAAAACATACAAATTAACTGTCTAAGAGGGCAATCCTACAGTCCCTGGGAGAACATCCCAGGCAGTGTAAGGTCATTTGGAGTCTCCCTCCAGAGGCCATAGTCACTGCTAGGATCTCAGGAGGGGATTTCTGAGTTCCAGTCCCCCTCCCTTCCTGCCCCCTTGCATTTGCCACAGAAAGAACCATGCAGGCTGCTTCCCAAGGTCGCAAAAGTGGCATTGGTGGGAGGGAAAGGGGATGTTGCAATGATCAGGAGGGGAGAGGAGAAACAGAGGGGCCGGGATCCTGTAGCCTCAACAGCCCTGCCCAGCCCCACCACTGTTCTTCCTCTAGATGGTTCAAACACTCATCTAGAGGAAAACATGTAAAATGGAAGGTGGAGAGGCAAAAATCACCTCCATCCTGCTCTCCCAATGCCAGTAACAGCCTGGCATGGCATTAGATACTCAGAAGTCTCTGTCTAATGATGGCACAACCCCTAGACTGATCCTTTGTATGTTTATTCAGAAGTCCTAGTGAGTTATGTAGAGAGCTTTGGCTACTGGGTGATATGGAAATGTAATAAATAAATAGATAAATAAAATGTGGGACTTACTTCCAAGTCAGTGTGCACAGGATTGTAACCTCAAGGGTTTTTTTTTTAAAGATGACGTGGGTTTTGTTTACTTTTTAAATACATGTTGAAATCAGCATTCAAGGGTCGACTCGTGCACTTGCCTCTAAGAGCAATGAGGCTGGTGAGCAGAAGGCATGTATGGCTTTCTCAGTAGCAAACCCCTGCTTGTGGAACTCTGTTCCGAATGATGTCTGCCAGGCCCTGCTACTATAGGCCATCAAGCAAGCCCTAAAGACTCACCAGTTTACCTTGGCCTCTAATTGAGTTAGAACTGTATGGGGACTGTTTTCTGTATGGTGCTATCTGCTTTTAACTATTTGTTTTGATTTTATCATTACTCTTATCGTGGCTTTTTTAAGAACATAAGAAGAGCCATCCTGGATCAGACCAAGGGTCCATCTAGTCCAGGATTCTGTTCACACAGTGGCCAACCAGCTGTTGACAAATTATGTTTTATGCTCTTGATGTCATTAGGTTTTACCCAAAAGGCAATGCATAAGTCTTGAATGGGGAGATGTAGATGTTTAGAGATATGGCATGGAATAATTGCTTTCATGATAGAAAGGGTTATGTCAGACTGAGTGCTCTGTATGATGCTTTACAGAGCAAGGTGTGAAGCTGGGGGATCTTTCTTTCTTTCTTTCTTTCTTTCTTTCTTTCTTTCTTTCTTTCTTTCTTTCTTCCAAGCAACCCCTGGGAAGATCCCAGGTGCAAACTGAAATGGGCTGTGTTCAGACAACACGATAGTCAACAATGGGGTAATAATCAACTCAACAGTTGTTTATCTAAGGGGTACTCCCCACACAATATGATAATAATTAACCATGGTGTGGATTAGGATCAGCGTTGAGTTGACTATTAGTCTACACTGAGTTGACTCACTCATCCCCTGTCCTCTCTCCCCCCTTCAGTCCTCCTACTAGTATCCCATCAGTTATTGCTGCCAAAAATCTATCCTGCCAGTTGGACCAGAGTGGCTGCTGCCACTTTGACCACTCTTGCCTTGCAACTCTGTGGCTCATGAAATAACCAATGGTGGCCAAGGAAATAACCAATGGTGCCCTCCATGCAACTCAATAACCAACGGTGGTTCAAATAGCCAACTGTGCACAGCATTTTAGTCAGATAACGAACCATTGATTAAAAAACTCCCGGCACACAACACAACAACCCACAGTGGGTTAAATAACCAACTTTTGACTATTTAAACCACCATTCTGAACCCAGTCGTGATCTCAGTACTTAGTGGAGCTTAATTTGAATGTCTGCAACTCTCTTCCATCTTAAGACAGTAAGCAAACGCAGACTCCATGGCTTAATGATCAGCCCCTTTTTTTTCTTCCCCTCCCCCTTTTTAGCATTATTTACCATCTTACCTGATGCAGAGTTCTGAAGCTTCCACAGTATTTTGTGACCTAATAAAGGTATTACACTAATATGGAGTTTTTCTTTTGGAACTGGGCTTTCAGCATTTCTAGTAATAAAAAGCACACACCCCAGCAACCCTCAAATGCTCCCCCTGTCAATTTAATAACGTTTTACAGAAATACGAGTTATAAATACTTTTATTTCTGACATGTTTTGGGGTCATTTTAAATTCTAGATGTCAAAACTCAGTTTGCTGTTGTTCTCTATCAGTTTAAAACTCATTAATCTGCCAACTTTTTAATATCTTACTACTATAGCATTCTGTTGCCAAATTACAATTCTGGGTCATCTGTGGTTTAGTTTTTAGTAAGGTAGTAAATCATTTCCTGTGTTAGCAACAGATAGTTCAACCAGTGTATGTGAGAGGCCTCCAAGGTTTTCTTTTCTCTGTAAATGTTGTCATTGTACGCTAGTAATTATATAAAGGAAATTCAAGTTGCATTTATTGGTATGATTGTTTTTCTTCTGAATCCTGTGAGTGGATTAAATTTCCTAAATCTAAAAATTGCACACTGACATTTCTCAGTGTCCTCCACCAATTCGAATGCTACTCTGAGACTGCAGCTAGTCCAGAAAGGGATTAAAAAACAAAACAAACACCACCCACTTTTTGATGCTTTTTTTTTGAGCAGGTATTGCTGTGCTTCAGCATATGTGCACAAATCTCCCTGACAATTTTTTGAAAAAGTCCTGAGAAGACAGCTGTATGGGACAGAATGATTGAGGGACCAATCATGGAGACGGTATTGCTGGTGCAGGTCCCCCTTTACTCTGTCCCATTCAGCTACCTCCTAAGGTTATTTTTTTTCTTGCAAAGCTGTCAGAAATATTCGCACAAATTTACAAAATTTACAAAAGGGCTGCGAACTAGATGGAGGGGACCTGTTCTGTTACTGCAGGTGAGCAAATTTCCCCCTCCATTTACTATCAGGTAGATATGCGCACATCCATGGAAGCACAGAAACTGCTCCGAAAAGTGTGCTGAGGCACAAACTTTGATTTATTTATTCGTTACATTTATTGTGTTTATTTATTGCATTTCTATACAACATTTCTTATATATACATAGCATAAGTCTAGTAAATAATCTACCAAAGATTCTGGTTGTTTCTTTCAAAATTTGGTTTTGATCCTCAATTCAAAAATATTAAACATATGTTCTTCCTTGTACATTTTTCTAGCTGTTGAACGTGAGGTCAATCAGTGTGTGACAGGCACACACACTTGTGATATCCCTCAACGTGCCCACTGCATATACACTGGTGGCACTTCTTACATCTGTGCATGTCTACCAGGCTTCTCTGGAGATGGACGTTCCTGTGTGGGTGAGTAGCATCCTTTACTCCACATTCCATCTTGTCCTCAGAGGTCTTTGTGCAACTTGGTTATCTTATCCTTACTAATTTGTCTGGATTCCTCTTACTGTAACAATTTTGAGTTCTCAGTCTAAAACCAGAACAAAGAAGAACTTTTTAGGAGGAAGCTGCCAAAGAAAGGCTTCTCCCACTGCTATGCATATCCTCTACATTTTATCTCTTTTAAAAGCCTCTTTTCCAACTGGTACTTAAGAGTGAATGTCACCAACATTGTGATTGAAACCTATATGGCAATTTTACTGATCTGAAATGTATCTTGTGAATGTCAAAAAAGGCAGAAATAAACCAACGAATACTGCAAATATCCACCTTTTCAAATGTTCACAAGATGCATCTGCTATTTTCAGCATTCTCCTGTTCATATCAACAGTTTATTTCAGTGTAGCATTTATAAAGGACATCTGATTGCAAATATCCTAAAGGAAGTATTACTGGAAACATTGGCATCACCAATATGAAACCTTGTGTTGATAGGATGGTGTTAATATGTCACATTTGATCCTATCTCCTGACAACATACCTGGCATGGAGCTGGCAGGTTTCCTTATTCTAGTTTAGCATCTGGTTTGACATGTCCAGTATGCTCAATTTCTATCCTGGGTTCTCTAGCCCCCTCCAAATCACTTTAACTGACTGTTTGGCTGGCTAGCTGGCTATGACCCTATACATTGCAACTGTTTGAAAAACACACAATCGCTTCATGTATAACTAATTGTTGTTCATGAAACTCAGACAACAATTGTTTGAGTGGTAACTCGATGGACACTTACGTTTGTTGCACCAGTGAAATTTGATCGGTGTATGTGGTCATAGCTGGCCCACATATTGGCTGGATGAGACACTTATCCCATGGCTACTAATGAAAAGAAAAAGGGTCTTTGTGCAGAGGACCTAAGGCTGTCCTTGCATGCACATTACTACAAGAAGTTACTTACTTTGATCCTTTTTTTTACAGATGTAGATGAATGTCAGCTGAACCACTGTCATCCAGATGCTTTCTGCTACAACACACCAGGGTCCTTCAGCTGCCAGTGTAAAGCAGGCTATCGTGGGGATGGTTTCCAGTGTGTACCAGGAGGTAAACTTTTTCAGAATTACTTTTTAAAAATTCTAACAAAGGTACACGGTTGGTATAGAGCTAAAGTGGGATTGCGTTTAAATCAAGGCTGGACAACGTTGGGGCTCCAGGAGCAATTTTCACCCCCTGCCCCCCTCATGCTGCACTCTCAGGGGCTCTCAGAAAAAAAACCTGTTAGTGCTAGTGAGTGCAGAAAGGGTCAAAATTTAGTTTCAGAACAAGCTAAATTTGACCCATTTTGTGCTTTGTAATGCTAACACAGCCTTTCTTTATTTAAAAAAAATACATTTGCTTGTGGCAGACAGGGTAGAAGTTGGGGGAACGTTTCCAGGCTGCATTTTTCATGTATGCTTTTTAATTCCCCACCCCACCTTCCATTGACACTAATGGAAGGGAAAATAAATATGCCAGGTCTAGGATACATTTTCACCTTTTCTGGAGGCATATCTGAGGAATGAGGACCATCCAGGTTTGTTTTTGTTTGTGTCGTGTACTAGATATTATAATTTGTCCTCAAAAAGCACCTCACTACTCAAAAGAATCTTATAGTTAAGGGCTAGAATATGATGGTTCTCCCAGAAACAGGAAAATTCATCCAATTCTACTTTGCTTATAATAATGTTTTGGCTACAGTTTTAAAAGTAATTGCAGTTGTTGTGAGCCTATAGAACTTGGCAATTTAGTTTAGTCAACTCAGATATTCTAATTATTATTTATTACATTTATATTCCACCCCATAGCCGAAGCTCTCTGGGTGGTTTACAAAAATTAAAAGATTGAACATTAAAAAGTCAATATACAAAATGTAAAGCCATAAAACAAAAACAGCTAATATTTAAAACATTTTAAACTTTAAGCCTGGCCAAAAATTCAGTTAAAAACCTCAACTTAAGCTGTTAAAATATTCTAAATGCTATCAGAATCTCTTAATTTCAACTAGAGTATTTGATTCTGAAAATGCAGGAATTATTTTTGCATACTAATTCAGTTTCATGAAGCTTGTAGAAAACGCCTGGAATTTTACATATATTCAGGACATAGTCAGCTCGTTAGTAAAAGAGTTACTGATGTAAGCAGTGGCATTCCAGCAGCAATTAAGAATGTCTGTACTTCATTATTCCCTCACGCTCCATTTTTTCAGTTCAAAAAGAAACAGATGTTCAAACCTTGTCAGCTCTTCATCTCCCATAGGCTATGTTTACCAAACAGAAACAAACCCAGACTCTCTGGCTAGGGACTAAAACCAGTAAAAGTCATTCACCACAATTATTAATATGTGCAGTCCAGTTCACATGGGAAATGCATTGGTGGCAAAAGCCCGTATCATGTTTTCTGTGATCAATGACAAAAGCAAAACTGAATGGATTACAACAATAGTATCCTAATGGTGATGTGTTAATCTGGTGTTCTTTGAAGCTACTTAGGAGCATCACTTAAAAAGCATATACGACTTCTTTTGGTACACTCAACTACCAGATCACAGAAAAAACGGCTATATATCTTATGACCATTGTGCTTAGGCCATGCTTTTAAATGATTACATATGGTGGCTGCCACCACATGCTGGCAATTTCAGCATGGGAACTAAGTAATTATCTCCACGGTATGGCAAAATAATAGGAATACTAGTAAGATCCTGTAGTAGCATGGAGAAAGGTACCCTCTCTGCATGATGAGCTACTGCATAGGAACTGCTTACAGTGTGACGATAGCTGCAATATGGAACAATTTAAAAGTGGCATCTCTCTAGTGGTTGTAATACGTCTCCTGTCCCTGTTTGTTTAAAGCATTTGCTACAACCTTAGGCAATACAATATAGCTTGCCTAAACTGTAGGATTATTATTATTTCCATAGGCTTATAAGATCAGTTCACTTATGTTTTAGTTTCTGGAAGCCTTTCAACTAGTACTGAATATCCAAGAAGGATGTTGGAGCTTCTCCATTCCACAAGCCTGCAGAAACTCTATTGGTAGATGTAGTATAGCGTAGGAGCCTTTATTACAGCTCTGCACTGTTGCAAGTCCTGAATCCTGTGAGTCAGCTTACAGAGGTTCTCGGGCTAACCCAGTGTGTGTTCGAACTTAGTATGGAAGATCAGACATGATCCTCTATAGTAAGAGGATTTACCATCATTGGTGGTAAAACAGATTTCATATATCGTTGAAAGTGCAACAACCTTACCAGTCTTTAGCTTAAGAGGCAAGAAGTGATAGAATGTATGCTGTGCTGGTATAGGGTGGCTGCTCATTTAGAATTGTGTGTTAGAGTGCCTGTTTGTTGAAGAAAAGCAGCATGTATAGCTGAGTTTCAGTTGTCTGACCCTCAGTTATATAAATGCTGTGTTATATAATGTTTCTGGGCATCAATAATGCTTTGCACAGGGGTGAGTGAGAACCCCGTTAGGCCCTTTCAACACCAGGCAGTTTGCCTGAGATGGACCCCAGCTACTCCCTGTGCTCCAATGGTGTGTATTAGGTACTTCCGGGATCGCCCTCCCTCCCTCTACACCCAGGGGGTATCCCAGGCAAAACACCTGGTGTGGAAAGGGCCTTATACACCAGTTGCTGGGGGTGCTGTTGCTCTTGTGTCTTGCTTGTGGGTTCCTGTTCAATAGCTGGTTGGCCACTGTGTGAACAGAATGCTGAATTAGATGGACGCTTGGTCTTATCCAGCATGGTTCTTCTTATGTCCTCCACTGCCACCTCCTAGAACTTAGAAGTAAAGAAAGGAGTTTATCCCCTGTACTTGGGTCACTCCAAAATGGTGGCCAGAAGTCTGACTGATGAATGATCTTGACAGCTATTTTTGACGCAGCCTGTAAGACTTCCAATCCATCTTGCTGAACACATGGGACCTAAATTTGGCTAGTATATATTGTTAGAATGTGTTACAGTGGGATCATATAAGTAGAATACTGTAGAAGGAGGTGAAAGTGTCAATAGATACAGCAGGGTTGGGGGAAGGGAGCAATTTGCCAGTTGACGGAAAAAGAATGTGACTGTTGATTTGATGGGAGGGTGAGTGATGGAGGAGCGAAGGAAGGAAGGAAGGGGTCATGGCTGAGTGAGAGAGAGACATTAAAGAAAGTCTTCATGAGAGAAAGAAGAAAACAGGTGAAGAAATAGAGAATAAGCACAGGAGACAGTAGAAGGCCAATAGTAGCAGATTGAACAAGAGAAAGAGAGCACTTACTGTGAATAAAAGAGGCATCTGTTCCTGAGGGAATGAAGGGTCTGTGCTGTGACAGGCCAGGCTGAAGAAGAGAACCAGAATTTGGGGTTTGTGTTTTCTGAAGGGACTTCTGGAGGTTGATTGAAGGGAGGGACAGGACAGGGCTGCAACCGTGTTACAGTGTTACTATTACCAATTGTTGAAACGGTCTTTGATTAAAGGCTGGAAGTGTTTCTTTATTCCAGTATCGGTGCCATAGGTGTTTTGACTCCCCTTTCTTCATTACTTGAATTCTGTACTTGCCTTTCTTTTATCTTATAAATTTGTGTTAATCTCACCCTGTTGTTGGATCTAGTTACATATCTAGGAAAACTGAGGTCCGTTACAATACTGTAGAAATAAAATGAGACATTTGCATCTCTAGTTTCTTTTTGATCTTGTCTTTTATTCACAGAGCTTGAGAAGACAAAATGTCAGCATGAACGAGAACAAATGTTGGCTTTCGGTCCAAGAGGACCTAGGCCAGTTGGCCAATTTATTCCTGAGTGTGACGTCTATGGGAATTATTTGCCTACCCAGTGCCGTGGAAGCACTGGATATTGCTGGTGCGTAGACAGAGATGGTAATGAGATTGATGGTACCAGAAGTGGCCCAGGAATCCAACCTCCATGTAAGTGGCTCCTAAGGCATTAGGTTATTGCATATTTTCCTCATTTAGATTCATGTTTATTGGGCATTTGGACCACAGATGTGCTCCCCTTGTACAGCCCTATTCCACGATTTCATATGCATTTAGGCAGATATGCTGTTCATGTTATTAAACCATATTCAAAATGTTGACATGACCAAGCACAACAGTAGCTATTATAGCTTTGTAAATAAGTTACCAGTTGGAACACACTGCCTTTGTCACCCCACTCAGTGTCATTCAGGGGTTTGTAGTGGGTTGCCGTCAGTAGGCAGATGACACACTACTCTTCTTTTCCTCCCGTTCAGAGCCAGGTGAGGGTGTGGAGGTGATGGACTGTGCCTGGTCATGATAACGGACTAGATGAAGGCTAACAAACTGAAGCTCAGTCCAGACAAAATGGAGGCACTACCAGTGGGTGGTTCCTCAGACCAGATGAGAGAAGTTCAACTTGTTTTAGAGGGGGTTGCACGCCCACTGAAAGATCATCAGCTTGTGTAGTTTTGGGGTGCTCCTGGATCTATTACAGCCATTAGATGCTCCAGTGGACTCTGTAGCACAGAGTGCCGTTTACCAGCTTCAGTTGGTTTCTCAGCTATAACCTTTACTGGAGGAGGATAGCCTAGCTACAATGATCCATGCCCGGTAACCTCCCATTTTGATTACTGTAATGTGCTGTATGTGGGACTGCCTTTGAAGAAGGTCTGGAAACTTCAGCTAATGCAAAATATAGCTGTGATCATTCTAACTGGGAGCAGGCATTATGATCCTATTACATTGTTCGTCTCTTGCCAGCAATGGCTCCCAGTTTGCTTCCAGGCTCAGTTCAAAGTGATGGTTTTGACCTATAAACCTCTACATGGCTTAGCACCTTGGTACCTGATGGATTGCCTCCTCCCATATATACTTATCCATGTCATACGGTTATCCACAGAAACTCTTCTTCAAGCTCCCCCTCATTCTAAGGCTTGGAGCAGAGCAACAATAGAGATGGCTTTTTTCTGTGATGGAACAGTGATTTGATATAAGCCAGCTTCCTATGTCATATAATGCCAGGTTTATGATATCTTCATTGGTTTTCATTTGATTTCTGGGTCCATAGACCTAAGCATTTTCCTCACTATGCTGGGTGCTAACACTGGGCCTGTTCTTAATCAGTTTATGAATAAATAAAATAAGACCATTGACAATACGGGAACTAACATAGTAATTAGTAGCATTTTTTAGTAGTGTGGATAGAGAAGCATTCTCTTTCCCATGGCTCCATTCCTTCAGGAGCAAAATGTAGAATGTAGGAAGCTGCCTTATACTGATTCAGACCCTTGGTCCATCTAGCCCAGTATTCTCTACATTGACTGGCAGTGGCTCCCCTGGGTTTCAGGCAAGATTCCTTCCTAGCCCTATCTGGAGATGCCAGGGATTGAACCTAGGACCTTCTGCATGCAAAGCAGGTGCTCTAACACTATAGAAACAATGAAGAGCTCTGTTCTACCATTCTTTTTTATACTGGCATGATTCAAGTAAAGTTATGCACTTTTAAATCTCATTAATTTCAATGAATGAAGTGTGCAGTGCAAACCTATGCATGTTTACTTGGAAAAAGGCCACTGAGGTCAAAGGGGCATGCTCCCAAGTACAGGTACAAAGGAAAGGGTTGGTGCAATTTTAAGCATATGATTTACTCTTTCCTATTGTAACTAGCAGTACTTCAATCTGCTGAACTTTGGCTGGATTGTATCCAGTAGAGTAATCTTGATTTGCAGATGCAGTTTAGCCTTTCTATGTTTGCGTAATCTGACTGCATGTGTTTTCTATCAATAAGGTCTGGGGACAGTTGCTCCACCTGTAGTAGTCGGACCCTCCACAAAACCAGATGCAATTCCTCTGCCTCCAGGAACACACTTACTCATTGCTCAGAGTGGAAAGATTGACCATGTCCCTCTAGAGGGGAATGATATGAGGAAATTGGATGCAAAAGCTTTGCTGTATGTGCCAGTAAGTATACCTTGAACAACATGTGACTGTTTACATTAGTGAAAACAGAGGTTTTTAATCTGAACAGTTACTATGGAAAATAAAATTCGAATCAGTATCAGGAGCAATTAACTGCACATTGATTTTTTAAATTTAACCTAACTTCTTAAACATTTTTGGTCCCTGAAATACAGATAGATAGAATTTAGGTTACGATGACTAAGAAAAAAAAGGAGCCTGAAATCTTGAAGTTAAGGGTTATATCTTTATTTGCAATTTTAGGGGGGGGAAATACATGCAAAGAAAAATATGCTCCTGCTGCATAATCTTCCTTCTGGGATAGCCTCTTAGAGCTATTATAAGTGAACATGTACAGTATATAGAGCTAATTTTTATTGGCTTCCTTAGCAAGTCAAGATCCCCTATAAACTATCCATATTTTAAACAATGTTTGGGACTCTTCAGTTTTAGCTGCTCAGATTAGATGGCTATAAAACTTTATGCAGCTGTTAAACATCACCCACTGAGCTCCCTCTTTATCTTCCTCTTATTGATTCTCTCTCCTCCTGCTGTAAATTTTATAATCTGCCTTGAGAATTTCCCGTACTCTGGTCAGTCTCCTATACCCTTCTATGTGTTTCTTTTCTAGCTCCTTCTCTGTGTCTGGCCTCAATGAACAAGTAAGTCATTTTTCCATGCTCCCATCTTCTCTTGCAGTTAAATTAAGTGTCTTACTATGTAATGGCTCCCTTGTACTCTTCATCTTTTCTCTCCTTTTGAATCTCAGTAGGTTGTCTTCCTTTACTAATACCTTGGTGTCATTTGGTTTTCCACTTTTTGTTTTACTTGTAGTGACAATTGTGCACTATACATTTAATATGAGTTGTGCTTTTCCCTTTTCATTTGTAGTACTGTAATTTACAGGTTCTAGTTAACATTTGTGGGCATCTTTCCCACAAACTATCATGGAAAATAGCCATGAGAGTATAAGAGAGTAGCTGGAAGGTACAAAGAAACTTAGTGGATTGTAATATTTGCTGAATGTATAAAGGTATAACAGTGATAAGAATGGCAATACAATACAATTAAAATATCAGAATTCACATGATTTTGCGTAACAAATTTGGATTTTCCATTAACCTTATCTGTCAATCACCACCTATAGTGCAAATTTGGTGCATATAAACATTTGAAGCTGTTCTATATTATATCAAACCACTGCCTGTCCAGCCCTATTGTCTACTCTGGTTGGCAGCAGTTCTCTTAGATCTCAGGCTGAGGTCTTTCACAGCCCTAGTTCCTTGTCAACTGGAGAAGGCAAAGAATAAATGTGGCACTTCTGTATGCAAAGCATGGACTCTGCTGCTGAATTAGAGTCTTCCCATAGTTCTGAAGAAATTATGATTTTTAAAAATATTATGTTAGGTGAAAAATGTATTACTTGGATTCAAACGACAGGATTGGATCCAAAGAACTGAATGGAAGAAAAATATCTGCTATGCTGTTCTGCAAACATTTGAATGAGATTGCACCCAGGGCTATAATAGGCAAGTTCTATACCAGTTCTACTTCTGGTTGCACAAGCTACGGAATAAGCAGTACAACGTCTTTGGATTTAATTTCCCATTTCACACACAGTGCACTACCATGAAATGTAAAAGAGCCCTCGCATGAGTGGAAGGGTACTGTTGGTTCCAATCCACTAATTCAAGGAAGGGGAACCTTTGCCTTCCAGATGTTGCTGACTACAACTCCCAGCATGCTGATGGGAATTGTAACCCAGTAACATCTGGAGGGCCACATGTTCCCCATCCCTGCTCTAATTATTGGATGGACCAGTCTTTCTGTGCTGTTTCTTCAGATTATTTTCAGCATAGACTGAAGGAGATCCTGAAGATTTATGTGAAAATCTGCCCCTTTCCCATCTGCTATGATGCTTTTGCTCCCAGCCCTTACCTTTTCATTTACTGTTGTCACTTATGTTGGATCCTTTACCTACTAGACATTTAACATTCACTCCTTCTCTAAAGATCATATAGGTTGTTCTAACCAATTTAATGCTTAACCATTTCTTCTAGCATTAGAAGTGTGATATGTGTTGAGACTTGTAATAGTCTCTCTCACTTGCAGGATAAAGTTATTATTGGAGTTGCTTATGACTGCTTGGAGAAGATGGTTTATTGGACAGACATCAGCAGCCCATCCATCAGTCGAGCAAGTCTGGGTGGAGGAGAGCCAACATCCATCATCAAAACAGGTAAGGCTATATGAATTTCTTCTTCACAACATTGGGTTGTTTCCAGTTAGCGTTCCTGTGCTGATAGAAGGTTTTTCGATCCAGCGAAGAGTTCCAGCAGTGAAACAGGACGTTTGGCTATTCCCCCTCTTCCTGTAACCCTTCACACCACCTCCCACACTGTTCTATAGGGCTCCTCAACCCTCTGGTGTAAATTCTGGAGAGTGCAGGAGGGAGGAGGAATTGCCCAAATTTGCCTCTCCTTGTTCTGCTTATGGAACCCTCTGCTAGTTTGGATACCCTTCATTCAGTGGAGGGTCAGTGGCAGGACCAGTTGAATGCCACCCATGATTTCCAGCATCAGGGTCCACCCAGAGCCTCATGGCTATACCTTCTGTTGCTCTCGGAATAGATGGTTGGAAGGCAGGAACATGCATGGGTGGGTGGGGGTGAAGGGGATAAAACTGTCTCACTATTTAAAAACAAAAACAGGAACACCACCGCATTTCTCATATAAGCAAACAAATAGCTTTGTGCCTAGCACTGATACTTTTGTGTAAAGTTGGTACAAAAGAAGTTGGAAATACAACTATGGGCTCCTCTAAACAAGCGATTTATTGCACGTTGTGATTGGCCACTCACGAAAGTTTGCAGGTCTGTTAAACAACATCATGAATGATCAGGACGATTCCCACAGCATCCGTTGGAAATTCCATCATGAAAAGAACCACTGGTAAAGTAGTAACATCTGAAAAAAGCGGGAACTTTTGCCACTAGATGGCACTGTCTCAATGGAACTGAATAGAAGGGAAGTATTCAATTCAAACCACGTGGTCACCCCTTTCCATCCATGTAATTAAGCCCATAACAATCATGCCAAAAAGCAAGAAGTACAAACACCCCAGATAAGCAATGCAATTTCCCCTTAATGTAAAGATGCCCTCTATTAGATGAGCTTGTCGGCTTTTGCTTGTCCTTGTGAGTGCTGCTAACCATCACATGATGTCTTTTAGGCAGTTATTAATAGAAACATACCATGGACTTTGTATACTTATTATTAAGTATATCCACATATGCAATATTGTATAGGTTTTCAGGGGCACAATGCTATCTATTCTCTATTCAAAAGCCTGTCTGAGCTCAAATCTCCTTATTTCATAGGTGAATGTCAGCAGGCGAGTGATGTTTTAAAAATAGTGGACTTAGCAGGATTCTTTGTGGAACTGGAGTATGGGGAATTTCTCCAATGTGAATACTGATTCGTTCCCCAGGGTAAATGGTACTTAATGGCTGTTACATTTCTTATTTTGTAATAATATTTATAGGTTATAACTGATGCTGACAGTTTGCCAGTGGAATGGAAACCTCCAACCCCCTGCAGTCCCCACCCCACCCAATCTGCTGCAGAGCAGAGGAAGTTGCTGTAGGGGGAAAGAGAGCAATAAAGCCTAAGAAATTGTTGCTTCTGTTGTTGCCTATCATTTTGCTTGCATAATTAGAACATAGTTTGTATAGTTGCCCATTATTTTATTTGCTGTCATGACCCTTACAATGCAATCCTAGGCATGTCTGCTCAGAAGTAAGTCCCACTGAGTCCAATGGGACTTACTCCCAGGTACTTATGTATAGTATTGTAGCCTCAATTGCAAAAATGACCCTTTGTTTGGTGGTTTACTTAAAAAAAAATGTGTGAAATGTGTTTATTTAACCATGGTTTATTGCAAACATAACTATACTGTAAAGCAGCCAAAATGCTGGAACCAAATTGGATCATAGCAATCAAAAGTGCTTTTGAAAATGAAATTAATTATATAATCTATATTTGTCTTCCTTGTTGCAACATTTATTACATTCGTAAGTTTTGTATGGTATCCTTGTACCAATCATTTAAAACTTTTAATGTGAATGTTCTGGTAGTTCATAGTTAAATTCTCCTGTTATATGGCCCCTTCCAGCTCTTGTCTGTCTCTCCAGCTGCACTGCCTGTGAATTCTACAAGTTTCCCAACTTCCACAGCTGCAGAGGCTACTCCACAGGGAGAAATGTTCCCCCTTACTGCTATTTAATAAATTGGATTGGTTATATATCTCTTCATAACCCTGTGTATTGCCAGGCTCGGAGCCTTCAATTCCTTCCAGAAAGTCTTGCAGTAACACTAATAATGCAGTCAAGTTGCAAGAAATTACTGTTGAGCTGGGGGAAAGGCTGCTCACAACATGCATTGTAAATTGCATAGCATCCAAAGGTAGTCAGAGTTTAAGTATGGCTGCTTTGTCACACAGCCTGGTGATAAATTTTATTCTAGACCACACAGCCACATCAAATCTCCTGACTGATAGCTGAAACATGCAAGTAGAGTGGTCACTCGCGAGTCATCAAAAAAGAGGTCATAGATCACTAAAAAGAGGACAAAAACATTTCTGATTTGCATAAAGTTTGCATATGCTAATTTATGGGAAACTGCACATTTAGAAAGAGTGCCTATAATTTTCATTCTTCATTAACTTCAATGCCTGTGTGAGCAGAGCCACATCCATGTGGCTCTGTTGGCCCAGCTGGTCTGCTTGAAAAATGAAGTAGAATGTCCAACCACGAAATGTTGTTTGAGGTGGGCAGGAGCCAGAAACAGCATATTTCCAGAGCCTAAAAGGGAAAAATTAGACAGCCTGATAAAGAAATAAATAAATGGAGTATGGATCTGAACTATTGTATGTTCATGGAGTGTAGGTTTCCTGGAGGGCTGCACACAAATTTTGTTTAATATCCTACTTTTAGTGTGCTTGCACATATAAAGTAGAATTTGTGTGGCATTCAGCTCAAATGGAATTATATTCACAGACTTGGCCTCAATTGTGAACAGCCTGTTCTTTAAAAAAAAGAAACAACATCGTCTTTTGAATGAATCAGATGGGTTTTTTTCCAAACAGAAGAAACCATAACATTTTGAAAGAATACAGCTTTGTAAAATCATTTATTCCTCAATCTGTGTTTGAGCTCAGCAAGCCCTGGGGCCAGGATAGTAAGCCATTATCTGCTGTTTCCTGTTGCTTTAGACCTGGTCACTGTCCAAGGAAAACTATGCACATACGTTTCTCAGAATTGTTCCAAACCTAAATCTGTTCTCCAAGATCTTTAACCACTGTAAAGTTTAAGTCCCATCCTGTTATCTAAGATCAACACTGTTGGTTTTTAAAGCTTGATTACTTTTCAAAAATAGGGTTGCTTTTTTAACAGATCTAAAGTTTAACTCATGGCCCTATTATCAGAAGAAGGTATTACTTTTTCTATTCTTTTTATTGGCTTATTTGTAAGACCATCCCAATTCCTAGTAAGGTCTGTTTTGTTTTCTAAGATAATATAATGGCATTTTTGTGTCTACAATCAATTATTCCCATAGGACTTGTCTCATGAATATCAAGTGGCTCCAGGTGCCCACTGCAGGTATCTTTCCTTGTAGGACTTAGTACTGAAGGAGCAAGTCTAGTTCAGAAGGGTATGTTAAGATTCACGTGGTTGGTAGGAAGTTTAAGTTAATCCATGGTTTGAGATTTCAAATACATAAAAAATTCAAAATCTATCATTTTAATGGAACCTCTGCTGTGTGGTGTGTTTTTTTAGGATTTCATGCCATCCAATATTCCACAAATGAAAATAGGGACATTTCTGTGCAGCAGTGAATGGGGTAGGGATAGAGTTCAATGGACCAGTGACACAGCTTAGCAGGCACACCAGTGCATTCTAAATTCAAATTGCCCCAAGAAGAAAGCAGAACAAAAAGTGTATACAATGAGAGAAATCATTGATTATAAAGCAAGTCAAATAATAAAATGTACATAGCATTGCACTTACACCACGTAGAGGGATGTTGCTCCCATTTTATGGATGAAGACTAAGGTGCAGCAATAAATTACAAGTCCAAATCCATGACTAAAGACTCTTAAGCCAAAATAACAGTTAAGGATGCAATCCTATGTATATTTAGACAGAAAAAGCCCTGCAACTTCCAGAATTCCCCAGCCAGCAATGCACCTTAAGTCAGGTATGAGGAACTTGTGGCCCTTCAGATGGTGTGGGACTACAGCTCCTATCAGCCCCAGCCAAAAGAGCCAGTGGTGAAGGATGATGGCATTTGCAGTCCAACAACATCTGGAGGGTTCCATGTTCTCCATCCCTGAGTTAAGTTATAATAAATGTAGCTCTCCCAATTTCCTCCACCAAATTCCTTCCAGTAGCTTTTCACAAAAACAAGGTTTTTCACCCTAAGTCTTTCATCCACACCACACTTTCTTGTTACAGGCAAGCTCTATCCCTCCCAATATCCCTGAGCATTGCAAACTCCCTTTCCATCACAACTGAACAGCTGCAACTGCAGTCTCTAGTGGTGGACAAATCCCATTGACATACCCCTAAGCCTCGAAATGACTTAGAATGAAGACAGCTATTCTTCCATCCCATGAGAAATTGGCCACACCCCTTGGCAAACAAATGATTGGTACCTTCTTACATAATAACGCTTCCCTACATATATAAAGCACCATTCACTGGGACAGGAACCCTGGGTTCCCATCTCTGTGGAGGGGAGCTCTATGCACATATAGCCATATGCTAGTAGGCTCCCTTCAGAGTGATGTCATCCAGGACCAGGAGGCATAGCCAATGTGCACATCAACATCTGGGAACCCCTTCATGCAGTTGATATTGGAAAAGTCTTCAGTTACCAGCACATAGCAGGCAGGCACATTGTATAATTTAGGGCTAAGGGTGGTTCACAATGTTTTTGTAGAAACCTGAGACTCTTAAGATTGGATCAGCAATTAGTTTGCCTGCAGAGACTTTTAAAGGAGGATGAAGAGCGTGGGACGCCCTATTCAAGCCCCAGCCTTCTGTCAGCAGATGTTGTTGCCACAAGTGCCACTTTCCTCACACCTTTTTCACACCTAGCTTGGGCCATTTCTACACCAGGCTTTTGGCCTGGTATCGTCCCCAGCTGGTCCCTATGTGTTCACATGATGCACAGGGACTCCCAGGGGCGGGGGGCAGGGACAGATCCCTGGGGAAACCTGAATCTTCCCACGGTCTCAGGAACGGCTTGCGCAGGAGATGTGGCCACCCGTCCCAGCTGCTGCCGTGCTTACGTGCAAGTAAGCGCAGCAGCAGAAATGGGCACGGAGCCACACCACGCAGCTCTGTGCCCAACAGGGGAAGGGGGGAGCAAGTCCACCATCCCCAGGATGGCAGGGAGAAGGGGGCCCGATTTTACGAGCGGGTTCCCTCCCCCCCACTTACCTTAAGGGATGGAGTGCAAGAGCGCTATTCCCGAGGTCTTGGGGGGGGGGGGAATAGCTGACGTGATGGCCCGGGAGGAAGCTGGGACGTAGCACCCATGATGTGTATTAAGAAAGACTATCCCGGAAGCAGGTACTTCTGGGATCACATACCCTCCCTCTACACCCCTATGGTGTAGAAAGGGCCTTGGTAACTCTTGGGGAGGAATGGCTGCATTTGTTGCAGACTCCAGAGCTATTTTTTAAAAAATTAAGATTGTAATACTATGTACACTTACCTGGAAGTAAACCCCATTGGACACCTACTTCTGAGTATACATACATAGAATTACATTGTAAGTCTCTAACCTCTTCCCACATAGAGATCAAATAAGCTTGAAAATGCAATGATATCTGAAACATGATGCGTTCTACTGATGCATTTATTCACCATCCATCTCAGTCTTTAAATAGAAACCATGACATGACAGATCTGGATTTCAAATCTATCATTATAATTCTTATATGGAGGATGCTCTGTCACATATATACATGGACTTTTTCCTACTTGGATTATTTGTGTACATAGAATGTTTGGCCTGATACATCATGGTGATTTGTCTCGGTCCTCTGTTGGAGTGCAATTTTTGCACAAGCTGTGAAGCTGAAAATGAACACTATTGTACTTCTGCATTAATAAAACATCCAAAAATGTATTTGTACAATTATTTTTAGCTTGATGATTATGATCTTAGACATTTCCATTGTCTCAAGAAAGCAACCCTATTAACAGAAAAGCCCACAATGTGTCAGCTGACTCCTTTATCTTCAAGTTGAAATAAGCATCCTTATGCTTTTACAAATTAAGGCTTTTTGCATTCTATTGTGATACATTTTTTACTCGCCATTGTTTTAAGGTATTTTTAGACCTGGCATTTTGGGGATATTTAAGGACTTGGGGAAGAATCTAATGCTTCACAATCTGATCTTGTTGTACTATTGTTCAAAAGGAAGGTGCTCAGTTTTTAGACCTTAATTGGGAATTAGCTGAAACTGGTAAACTATTTTGATTGTGAACTTATTTCCCCTGAATAGGGAAAGAGGCTGAGATATTTTAGATGAACTGTATTTTATTTCAGGATTTCATTTTCTCTTTTTTCCTTTGTCACAGATCTGGAAAGTCCTGAAGGAATAGCTCTTGATCATCTCGGGCGCACCATCTTCTGGACAGATTCTCAGCTAGACAGAATAGAGGTCGCAAGGCTAGATGGTAGCCAGCGCCGAGTACTCTTTGACACCGACCTTGTGAACCCCAGAGCCATTGTAGCAGATCCTATGAGAGGGTAGGAAAACACCTTATGAACTTCTCCTATTTTTGGAACATACTTGTTAATAAGTCACTTTATTTCAGGACCTTTGTCAGATTCTTTCCATGTGCTGAGTGTCAGTAAACATGGAAGGGGTGATCCAGTGGATATTGTCTACCTGGACTTCCAAAAGGCTTTTGACAAAGCCCATCAACAAAGACTCCTGAGCAAATTTAGCAGTGATGGAATAAGAGATCTTTTTATTGATCAATAACTGCTTAAAGAACAGAAAGCAGAAAGTAGGAATAAATGGTAAATTCTCTCAATGGAAAGGAGTAAATAGTGAGGTCCCACAGGGATCGGTATTAAGATCCATGCTTTTCTTTTTTTGATATTTTCTATTATTATTATTGTTGTTGTTATTGTTATTGTATCTCTTTCTCAGTTGTGGCGGTTTTTCTAGATGGACATGACGGGCTTTGCCAAGTCATGCTGTCTTTTACAGATTCAGGAATTTCCTAACAATTGAGCATGTTTTAAGTATGACTGCTTTCTGGATGTTGGTGTGGATGTATTTTGGTAAGCCCAGTTTCTGAAGGTTTTCTGTATAGTTTTTATGTGATGCCAGTGACTTTCGTTGACTAACGAAATAATTGTGACCTTTTCCTGTTGCCATAGTTCTTTGACCAATCGGAACCAATTCTTTTCAACTTGTTCATATGTGATCTGGCATTAGGAGTGAGCAGTGAAGTGGCCATATTTGCTGATGACACCAAATTATTTAAGGTGGTTAAAACAAAAAAAGATTGTAAGGAGCTCCAAAAGGATCTCTCCAAACTGGGATAATGGGCACCTAAATGGCAACTGTGGTTCGATGTAAGCAAGTGTAAAGTGATGCACTTTACACTTGTTTATATTAGGACAAAAATCCCATCTTCAAGTATAACCTGATGGGATCTGAGCCAGCAATGACCAATCAAGAAATAGTTATTTGGTGGACAGCTCGATGGAAATGCCAACCCTGTTTGTGGCTGCTGTAAAAAAGGCAAACTCCATGTTAGGCATCATTAGAAAAGGAATTGAGAATAAAACTGGCAATATAATACTGCCTTTATACAAGGCGCAGTATACAAGAATATTGTGTGTAGTTCTGGTCGCCATGTTTTTAAAAAAGATGTTGTAGAGCTGGAAAAAGGGCAGAAAAGGGCAGCTAAAATGATCAAGGGACTGGAATGTCTGGGATTTTTTAGCTTGGAAAAACGGAAGCTAAGAGGAGACATGATAGAAGTGAACAAAATTATGTGTGGTATGGAGAATGAGGACAGGAAGACATTTTAACAGGAAGTACTTCTTCACTTGGCGCATAGTTAAACTACAGAATTCGCTACCACAAGGTATAGTAATGGCCACCAATTTGGAATGCTTTTAAAGGGGGTTAGATAAATTCCTGAAGGAGAAGACTAACAATGGCTACTAATCCTGATAGCTATGTACTATCTCCACTAGCAGAGGCAGTAGGCCTTTGTACAGCAGTTGATGGAGAACATGGGTGAGTGGTGCTGTTTCACTCCCGTTCTGCTTGTGGGTTCCTGACCGACAGACAGTTTGCCACTGTGTGAACAGAATGCTGGATTAGATGGACTCTTGGTTTGATCCCGCTTGGCTCTTCATATGGTCTTACAAGTACAAAATATCCCAACAGATATTTGTCATATCCCTTAGTTTCCAGGAGAATTTGTTTTTTAAACCTAGGAAATTCTAATTGGATATTACATGAACTCAGAAGCTTTGTTAGCTTTTCTGCTTTGAGTTTCCACAGTTTAAAAAGGATTTTTTCTCTTGAGTGATAAGTTATAATAATAAATAGTTGAGTGTGTTTGATTTTGTATAAAGAACATTATACAAAAGCCACATTCCAGGGGGCTGCATGCATACAATTTGTGTAATCACCTGAGTAGTGGTGGTTGCTGAGATTTTCTCTCCATAGCAGCCTCCAGAGGACTTCCAAGTGGCTTCTTGAACTCCATTCAATATATTGAGCTGCTTTGGGGATTTGGCATGAAGGATCATTGTTCAGGTGATAGTTTTTCTACATGAGACCTTTAACATGTCACTTTACCACTACTTCCGGATGTTGTGCGGGTTTTTGATATGCCTGGTTTTTTTCCAATCTCCTATGTATCACTGTATAGCGCTACATAACCTTTCAGTGGTGAACTTCAGTGTCTGTTTAGAAAGATCTGTGAGCAGACTGAAATCTGCTTGTGAAGATCTAACTGCAAAAGCAATGTTACATTTGTTGAACTTTCTCAAAAGCACCTTAATTGGTACCAACAGAGAACATGTCTAAAACAATATTTTAAATAGCTGGTGAGAGGCTGAACTGGGGCCATTTATTGCTGAAAGAATTTCAAGCTGAACTAAATGGTTAGTTTCATGGAATAAGCAGAGTGAAGGTAATGAAAGGGAGCACACTCCAGAAAGGCATATGTGTTTTTCTGAGTGATGGAAAATAAGGAAGTGTGTCTCTGTGTAGCCAGGTTATACAGACATAGGAGCACCTACGTAATTACGGCAGATGCGTTAAACAGTGTTCTACCATTATAAACATTGAAAATTCTAATCATTATACAATCAAGACAATTTGTCATAGGTGTATGAAATTAGGATTTTAGAAGAACCCAACAGCAAATATGTGACATACAGCAGTTTTTTTAAATGCTTTGAAATGCAGTTTTTCTCAGTTTGCAATTATTTTGCAATCATGCAAAAGACTGAATAAAATAATCAACATCATTTTAATATTTTAATATTAATGATATATTATTTGAAATATGGCACTCTCTCTAACCCAAATGAAACCATGCAGAGAAAACAAGGCAATAAGAGTGTGCACTAGGTGAACACTGGTCCCATAGTATACTAAGCATCATTGTTGCCCCCAGCCCTACACAGGAAGAGGATTAGGCTAAAAGGGAAAGCATAGAGACTATGTGTTGAATGAATACAATGTGAGACTGTAGACTAGTGTTCCCCAATCTGGTGTCTGCCAGATACTTTGGATTTCAACTCCCATCACTCCAGCCAGCACAGCCATTGGTCAGCAATGCTGGGAAATGTAGTCCAAAAGATTGGGGATGGCTGGTATAGAACATCTTCTCTCTCTCTCAATCACAATCTCAGAATCAACCTCTGTGTATGTATAAACTGCCTAAATTATCTAGGTGCTGTGCAAAAATTAATCTCTTTACTTAGGAGTTTAATGTTTTTGAGTGGACAAGTGTATTTCTAAGCACCTTAATTCTTTTCTTAAACAAAGGATTTTAAAAATTAGAATGTACAATCTGTCCATGGTACATGGTTAACAAAACAAATGAAATCCTAAGTAAGTGGGACTTACTCAGAAGTAAGCCTCTGTGTTCAATGGAAGTTATCCCAGATAAGGGTATAAAGGATTGCAGCCTAAATAATTTAACTGATACTGGTTCAGTGTACTACTCAGGATACTCATTGCTTTTCTCTTATTAATCAGAGTATTTATTTTTCCTGACACCTTACACACATTCTGTTTTTATTTGTATATCCAGAAATATTTATTGGACAGACTGGAACAGAGAAGCTCCTAAAATAGAAACCTCATACATGGATGGCACAAATAGAAGAATTATTGTTAAAGATGACTTGGGGCTACCGAATGGGCTGACATTTGACACTTACTCTTCATTGTTGTGCTGGGTAGATGCAGGTAAAGGCTTATCCACAATGTAGAATGAACTAAATTGATGAGCCGCTGGCTCCAAAATGGGGGTCTCCTAAAATGATGGTGGTGGTTGTTTATCATTTCAGTGCCACTTTTCAGCATAGAAAGTGGTCCAGATATTTTTTTTTATCACATGTATTCTCTCTGCAACTCCAAGACAGGTTTGGCTGAGATATAGTGACTACCTCAAGGACACCAAGCAAGATCCATAGTTAAGCAGAGAATTGAACTCAGATCAAATTAAGATCCTGAATCTGCCCAATGAAATGCGATGCAGTGTAAGAGTTTGGGAACTACTAATTTTTGCATTTAGAGAACTTGACAGTTGCGAAAACCTTATACTGGAGTGGAGGCTGGAGGCTCCAATGTCAGTGGGTTCTGAATCGGCTCCAGGTTTCAGTCAGAATCAGTAAAACTCTAAAAGGAGCTAATCAAGCTGTGAACTCCTTTAGAGTTCTGACAGAAACCCAGGAGGCAGATACAAATCCAGGAGCAGGGATCTAGTGACCCCATACATCCTTTGTCTTTGATTGACATTCCTGGGGTTTTTTAGGCCAGCCTTCTATTTGTTGGCTGCTGTTTGCTTCGCCAAGGGGGCTCATTTTGAATACATCTGGTTCTGGTTCTGCCCTCCTTTGATTTCTCTGTGCCCAGTTGAGGAGGAAAGAGTGAGATGAACCATCTGTTTTTGTTTTATCTTCTTGTGAGTATGGGCAAATCCATATGAAAGCTCTGGAGCCCACCTATTCTAGCTGTCTTTAAATAAACAAAAAATGAAAATCCTGGTTTTGTAGTCATTCAGATAAATTTGAAAATGTGACAGTCAAGATTCTAAAAAGAGAAAAACAAGGAGGCAAGTAAAAAGGAGTCCTTTCACATTTCTCATAGAAGCTCATTTTATCCTAAGGGCCAAGCTAGTTTTTAAGATTTTCTGAATAACTGCAACCCAAACTGCTATTGTTTCCCTTGCGATCACAAGAATTCCTTCTCACACAAAAATAGCCAATAGGAGTCATCTTCTGGTTATTGTGCCATGTCATATAAATGAACTGTAAAAACAAAGAAGTCCTAAATACCATTTGAACACCAGCATTTGCCAAGTTCATGAAAATAACAAGCCCATTACATCAGTTTACAAATTATACCTACAAATTAAATGCAGCCCTCAGACTTTTGATATATTTCAAACATGGAACTTTGTCCTGAATAGGATACTTAGCACAACTTAAGGAGCCTCAAGCATAGTATGCCTATGAACTCTCATTGTCTTTACATGTGGGCTGCTTGTTGATAAAATGGACTCTCTTTGAGCCATGTTCCTCCCATCTTCAGCTGAGTTCTACATACATACTAGGATGGTGCTTTTTTTTTCTTCCTTTTTAAACTTTGTAGCTATTTCTATTTTTAAGTTTCATTAGATACTACTTAGGGCATTGGAGTGCACAAAAATGTGCCAAGCAATATTGGTATTTCATTATCTGAAATGAACAAAATGACATGATGTCCAGGTTCTTCCATGAGAGTTTGTTGGCAAGTCTTTGTATTGATGCATTTGTACTAAACAAAAGCAACCTTTCCAAAAATTGATATAGCATAGAATCTGCACTTTTGATTTATAAGGTCACAACAGGTGGGATAAAGGATAAAGCTAATGTGGCAAGATGCTATAAAAGAAAGTGAAGCGTTGGTATAAGTATAAGGGTGACCATATGGACTTGAATATTGAATACTCAGTTTAAAGAGATTCTAGCCCTGGGCAGATGTCCGCTCATGGTATACATGGTGGTGGTTCAGGATCATGTTGCTCTGGTTCTCGCTAGGCCACACCTGATGTCCACGAATTGGAGTCCTGTTCAAATAAAGGGACACAGAGTCTGATATGCTATTGTTATAATTTGATTTTATGGGTCAATGAATACCCAGATCAGGCCTCTGTGAGTCTATACTTGCAGACTTCAACATGGGTCTGTCAGACTGAAGTAGAAGTTAGGGCAGCACAGTTCTAATCCCTCACTGCACTTATAGTAAAGATTTATTTTCAACTATTGCTTATAAAGAGATCTTGGAGAAATTTTCTTCTAATGGATGCATTAAAAAGGCATTCTAAAAGGTAATTTTAGACTGTTAGCTAAATGGTTGCTAATTGATTTTTTAAAAAAATATATTGTTCTGCCAGGTAGGCCTTGGGCATAGCTTCAACTGGAAGGCAGTAAGAACTTTCTCAAGGAACCAAGCACACGTTTAGGGAAGGGCTGTAGCTCAGAGATATTGAGCAACAACCCTTCTACATGCAGAAGGCTCCAGGTTCAATCCCTGGCATCTTCAGGTAGGGCTGGAAAGACTCCTGCCTGAAACTCTGGGGAACCACTGCCAGTCAGTGAAGCTAATACTGAGCTAGGACAGACCAAGGATTTGACTAGGGATAAGGCAGCTTCCTACATTCCTAAGAATGTCTGCATAGGGCTGTTTTTTGCTTCAAGCATGCGGAGGGTGTGGTTGAAGCAGAACTAAACTTTATATTGTGGATATGGTGTGTCCAATGCAAAACAGTTGGTAGGAATCAGGAAAAACTAACTATTTTTCACAAAAAAAGGCTTGTCTGGAAGAGATGTAGACAAAGTTTGGCATGGATGAGCCTAGAAGTTTAGAGGAAACCATAAATTCCATTCATATTCCTTTTATTGTGTCAATGCGTCCCTGCCTACAAAAGGACTATTTGTCACATACAAACACCCATTTGTTTTATTCTACGCAGGCACCAAACGGATTGAATGTATGGATCCCAATCAGCTTGGTCGGAGGAAGATCCTTGAAGAAATCCAGTATCCTTTCAGTGTTACAAACTATGGGAAGAATTTGTTTTACACAGACTGGAGAAGGTATGACGATCTGTGTTTAAAAAGCCCTTGTGCCTTGTTCCTGCCCCCCGGCCCCAACTTTGGTCTCATAGAAACGTCATTTGTTGTTTTGGCAGTGTGTACATTTTTCCTAAGAGGATTCAGTCTCCTCTCAAGGCAAACAGCTGAAGCAGACTTCCTCAGCAGGATGCATTTGTGTTAACTGTTTGTTTACTCTTAATGTGGAGGAATGGGAATCAGAAGGTAATTTCCATGCCTTATGGCAGCACTTGTAATGTATAATACAGAACCTGGCAATTGAAACTCTGATTCTTTCTCTTCCTCCAGATGTTAAATCATAATAAAGAGCCTCTATATTTAAGTCATAATATGTGGAAGGCTGAGGACTGAAATCTTTAGGATGGCTCTGGACAAAAATGTAGACACATTCTTGTAATTTGAAAAGAACAGTTGAGAGCAAATGCTGCAAAGTGCCAATGAGGGATTGGCTTTGGAGCAGCAAAATTCATGAGTCACAGTAGATAGCCGTGAAAGCATTGTTTTAAGGTAGGGTGACCAGATAAAATCCAGGTCAGGGCTCATGTAACTTTAACAGTTGTAGAAAAAAGGGAATTTCAGCCAGTGTCATTTGTATGCAATTAGCTCCTGGTGAAATTCCCTCTTCATCACAACAGTTAAAGGTGCAGGGGCCCTGCCTTCTTTTGTATATGGTCACTCTAGTATAGTGCCTGCACCTTTAACTGTTGTGATGAAGAGGGAATATCACCAGGAACTAATTGCATACAAATGACACTGGCTGAAATTCCCTTTTCTCTACAACTATTGAAGTTACATGAGCCCTGACCTGGATTTTATCTGGTCAGCCTATTTTAAGGCAAATACAGGCAGCTTGTAGCTCTTCACATGTTTTGGCCTACAATTTCCATCATGCCTTAGCATTGGCTATGCTGGATCTGGCTGATGGGAATTGTAGGCCAAAACATCTGAAGGGCTACTGAGACAAGTAACTACTTCTTGCTCCATCTGACTAGCTTGTTTCTTAAACATGAACGAGTATATCTGAGATTCACCAGATCAAGAGAGAATACAGCAGCTCTAGAGGACAGATCCCACTCAGTGATAGATTTACAAATCTTTACTAAGTGTTTTGGGCTTCAAGAATTAGTGTATGTGGGTAGTGTTCTCTGAAACTTCTCTCAAGCTGGAGAGAAGTTTCAGAGAACAGTACTGTGATGCTTTATCGTAGCTCTTTTGCTGCTGCTGCCCCTGTCCAGCCTTTACTATTAAGCCCTACAGCTCCACAGCCTAACAACTTGGCCTCAGACAAGCCTCTATTGTTCCAGCTGCCACCATTACCTTCCTCAGGTACACTTCAATGACCACACCAGTTGGATGAAATTAACAAGATTTATTAACATAAGTGTATTGCGTCTCAGTAAGCTTATTGGTTTCCTCAGTTCATTTGCATAGCGGTTTCAAGTACAATGCTTATATGTTTCAAACTGTTCTTAAATCTAAACTTTCTTCTCACAATATTAAATCAATCAAACACCTCACGTTTCCTCAAATACTCTTTCTCACACTCTCACTCTCCAGCTGCTCCCACTCTCCCACACCCCACCAATCCAGGCACTCCAAACAACTAGCCAATCAGCACTCACTTACCCCTCATTCCGTACTCACCCAGACGGACAGCTCCAAACAGTGAGTACATTCTGGCCTAGTCATTAACTCCACTAGTTATAATCCTTACTTTCTAAAGACATATAACTAAATGCATCTCACAATAATAATCTTTGCAACACATTCACATCCTTAAACAGTAGAACATCACAACTACCCATATATATTAATTCTTGAAGCCCAAAACACTTATGGTTTCAAAGAATATATATTTGTTGCTCAAACAATCTAAGAGAATAACAAGCTTTAGTTAAGATGAGGCAGATCATAAACATTCTCAAACACGCATGAGTTATAATTACTAAAATAATAATGAAGATAGCAGCAAGCATATTGTTAACATAATAAAACCTAGGTTCTTCGCAATCTAACAGTCAGTATCAAAGGTTCTTATTTACTTCGATGGAGAGTATGGTGGCAAGGCCAGCCTAAGCACATAAGGCGTTTTTTCATGTTTTCATGATCTCTCTCTCACAAACTGATCAAACCTTGGCCTTTTATAATTTTCACAATGCTCATGAGCTCGTCTTTAGTTTTGGACTTGGTCATACCACTATTCTTACTTTTTAAAATGTAGCCAAGTCTGCCACTGATACTAGTAACACCCAGATGAAGATATCCTTGCCTAGAATGTTTTTAGGATGTTTTAGGATGTTTTAATGCAGTTTTAATAATGTGTGTCATGTTTTAATCAGTTTTATGTATTTTATCATATTGTTGTTCCCCGCCTTGATCCAAACGGAGAGGCGGGTAAGAAATAAATTATTATTATTATTATTATTATTTTAAGCTATGTGCTGCTTTCAACACTTAACCGTCCTATTCGTGGCATCCTCTTTCTATTTCTAAGAATATATTCTATTACTCAAAGTTATCTCACAACACATAATAATAATAATAATAATAATAATAATAATAATAAATTTATTTATTACCCGCCTTTCCCTCCGGATCGAGGCGGGGAACAACATCATCATAAAACACACAAAACTGATTAAAAATACACAAAACCAATATATCATTAAAATACCAATAAAACACCAATAAAACACTTAAAATTCATCTGAGTAGGCCTGCTGGAAGAGCTCAGTCTTTACATACATATAGAACTAATCACACCTAAGATACAATAAAGTCTTATCAATTCTACCCACTACAATATATATTCCGCTACACCACTAGTTGCCTACCTCTGCCCTATGGCTAATTATCATCCGTTTGCATGGAGGGAGGGGGGATTAAATCCTCCCCTGTATTCGCACACACTGATGATTAGGCTTTTAACTTCAGGGAAAGGCATGCACATAGTGCCCATTTGCACGCAGGATCTGTTTTGGGATGTTTCTTTGCACACATGCCCCTGGCTAGATTGTCTTTCAGTCATCCAGAAGTTCCTTTAATCGAATTTCCAGCCTTTGGAAGTCCCAAACCTGGATACTCTCAAGAATATTCTAGGAAACATTATTTGCCATAAAAACACAGGATTTGGCTCCCAGAAATGAAACCTTTGGATTTTTATTTTTATTTATTTATTTATTTTATTTCTAACCCGCCTCTCCATCCAGATCGAGGTGGGGAACAACAATAAATATAAATACAAGAATCATAATATAGATAAAACATTAAAACAAATAAAAACAAATACATTATTAAAAACATCTTAAAATTCGACTGGATAGGCCTGCTGAATTCTCAAAATTAAGAAAGTCTTTTTTATTATTTGAAGTAGACCATTAATTTGGAATGCTGGAACAGCCTACTATGGTCATGCCCATGGGTAGTACCAGAATAGGTACTAAACCTCTTGCATAAATCACATTTTGTCCTTCCCCTCCTATCCATACCCACTACGAATTCTCTGATACTAAAATTCCTCATGAATAATATTCTGTAGCAGACCTCAGGCTCTTCCTAATTGCAGGGCTTGGGGTAGAAAGGTAAATGTTTTTAATAGTCTCTTCTTCCACTTCTTTGTTTTTGTTTTATTCCATTCTTTCTTTGTAAACAAACTATAGAGATGCTGTGGTAGCAGTGGATCGCACAAGCGCAACAGAAAATGATAACTTTCAGCCCCACAAGCGCACTCGTCTTTATGGAATAACTACAGCTCTGGCCCAGTGTCCACAAGGTAACTGCAGAATATTTTGATTTCATTTATAAGTAACTATGGAATCAGAAAATATGAATTCAGAAATTTCCAGTGGTGTGACATGGTTGTCATGGTTAAAAAAATATTGTATATGTCCTTGACTGCTTTGGTCATGCGTTATTTTGGAATTGGAACTTGGGAAACATCTTGATTGTCTCCAGTTATCCTTCTTTTGCCATTCCAATTGTTCGACAAACAAAATATATTAGAAAGGAGAAGCTGGTGGGCTAAATAAAGTGGTGTGTATTTCAGATGTTTGTGCAAAGTTTTCTGTTAAGTAAACAAACAGTTGAATGTCCCAAATGTTCTCTGTAGAGCTGAAAAATATTGTGGATAGTTTTGTTCAAAATTTAAACCCCTTATTTGTTAGATTTAGAAATGGGGTCCTAGGCAGAATCTACACTACTGTTTCAAAACAGTTTATAACAGCAGTGACAACCGTAGGGGCCCAGGACACACTCCATATACAGTTTTCAAACGGTCATATCATGTTTGGTGTAGATCTGGCCCTAGTTGCTTAGTTTATTGCTTATAGACTAACAATGCTTGAAGTCAAGTTCACTTGTGCCTCGTGTAGAATTTTAAGTTGCAAAGGAAGACTGGCACTTTTCTTAGACAATGCAGCCTATGCGTATCAATATGCATCAAAGGGGACAATCTCTAGCTGTGGGCATGTTTCATGGGGATGCACTATAAGCATGTGTAAAAGAGAGCGAGAGAGAGGGAAATATTTCAAAATAAATGGGTTGACTCTTCTATTTTTCTGGAACATGTTAGTAGTGGCACCAAGCTTTGGGATGCCTTCCCCAAGGAGGAATGCCTGCAACCAACTTTCCTGCCATTTAGGCACCAGACAAAATATTTTTAGTTATGCTGGAATTTGAAAACATTTTCAGCTAACTCAGCTCTGTTATTGTGATGCCATGTGATCACTACCAACCTGTTAAAGGTGAACAGAATTACAGCAACTATTAGCCATGATATGCTGAGAAGAATTCCTGGACTCACACTGCACACATTGGGAAGCCCCATCTGTAAGGGAGAAATGGAGTGCAAGGCTTATATGTTTCCCAATCCAATTTAGTGAAAAGTGTGACCTGTGCCTTCATTATCTTTCTTTTTGAAATATTTCAAATGGTTTAAGAGCATCATCAGACAAGCGTTTTATCACAAGCTCGCTACTGCCCGCTTACAGATGTTCGCAAATCCTTTAGACGATGATGTACACCTCCCATACATCTCCCGCTTCTGCTGTTTTTCCTTCGCAAAATAGACCCCTTTTAATCTTTCTTTTTTTTTAATGGAATGTACCGCCATTTCCTGCTGTGTGCAGGAAACGCAGCGCGATAAAAATGCCCCCTGAATTGCCACATGGTCGTTGTTGCTTCCTCTTTTTTCCCCATGTAAAGAAATTGTCGCTATTGTGGGAAAGCAGCAGGAGGCCATAGCGACAGTAAGGAAATGCAAAAATCCACCCGTTTGATAACTCTCTAAGCACTGCTGTTATTCTGGAGCCAATGAACTGAACTAAAATCTAAAGCTATGGCATCTCTAACACAATGGGCTGTTTCAGATGTAATGATAAAGCATTGTTTCATGTTGCATGCTAAGCTATGACAAGCCTTGGACTAATGTGCTTTCCCCACATACCCCTTTTGGGTACAAGAGGACAACACACACTTCCAATTTTAAACTAAGCAGAGTCTGTTATTAGTTTAAAATCTAGTTAGTTCAAAAAAGCCAGTAACAAACTGATGTTTGCGATCCTGGATTATTTGTTGTGGGAAGTGCCTCAGCCCAAAGCTCATCACAGCCCATGACAAGTGGTGTCTGAAGTGTCCCCATGTTTGTTCTTTCTCTGTTGCTTTCTTCTAAATATATAAAAAGGCAAACCAACACATGTCTTAAACACGTTCTTGAATTCCCTTTCTAGGACATAACTATTGTTCAGTGAATAATGGAGGTTGTACTCATCTATGCCTGGCCACCCCAGGGGGCCGTTCTTGCCGGTGTCCGGACAATACCATCGGAGTGGATTGTATAGAAAGAAACTGAGAGCTACAGCCTGGAACGTGTCGAGGCAGCTGCCACCTTTTCAAAATGTACTGTCAATAGCTAGTTAAACGGCCAGTCACATACAAGGAAAGATCTCAAAGATAAGATCTCCAAGCTGCCTGCAGCTAGAAGCCACACAGCACACAAGTTAGGACAACAGTGGCTACATAATGGAATGCTGGTACATCTGTACAATCATTAACTGTATACTTCCCTCCTCTTTTTTAGTTTTAAAAGACAAGTCTAATGACCAGCTGTACTTATGCTGGTTAGGTAACACCTAGTCAAATTGTTCTACAAACTGTAGAATGGGGTGTTGATAAGGACAAGAGACCAAGATTGCAAACACCCATGATCACTTGGTGTGTAAAAGTATTTTGAAAATTCATTTACAGGTTTACTTTCTAAGGCCTACAATTGGTGCAGCTGAGTTGTAAACAGTTGGATGTTGGGCAGTAAAGTCCAGTGAAAGAGTGAAATGGTTGAAATGTCAAATGTAAGAATATATTTGCAATAACCAACAATTTGTGCCAGAGGTTTTAAGAATTATAACCATTATTCCTTCAGACTTTTAAAAGCTGGCAATACAATATTATTGCAGTACTTTAGTAAAAGGATTAAAGCAATTTCTTACCAGAAATTGTTGTCTTGTCTGTACAGGACCAGCTCAGTTTTCTTAATATCACCTTAAGTGGGTATTTTCACCTTTTGCCTGTATTTTCCAAATAGAAGCTTATTGGGGGAGCAAAGAGATGTGTGTGATGCATTGCCCATTTATACTGGTCTAGTTTCTCTGATTTCAATGGACGATTACTGCATGGGGTTGTAGATTTCTACAGAACAGCATGAATAGGAATTTGCCATGAGCAATCAAGATGGTGAAACAATCCATCAGATAGCCAGATATCAGCCATAGGACTTTATGCCGTGATTTCCTTGTTATATAAAAAACCCAGGGCCCCGTTTCTGTGCCAATTGCTAGCAGGCACAGTGCACCCACACTGGAATTAGCAAAATATGCTGAATAGACCAGATGAAGGTTAAAAAGCATTTCCAAATTCTAATACTAACACAATTTTTAGAAGTCTTGCTTCTGCTGGTAAATATACTCACAAACAACAAATAATCAAAATCCATAGTGATAACGGTTTCTAATTATTCATTTTTGCAATGCAGCAACTTAATTAAAAAACAAAATATTAAGACTCCAGAAGATGTTGCTTACCAGGCTAAAATATTATTAAAGAAAATCCAATTCTGAGCCTTCTGCTCTGTGACAACATTTTCATATTTATCATTAAACTACCAAATGCTATATTAAATGTTTTAATTTTTGTATAACTCTTGTATAACTTTAATGCATTTAATTATTACACTAATTCTAATAGATATGTCTGCAAAACTGTAAATACCAAAAACTGTGCTGAAACAAACCAAAGGTGCTTTTAATTACTGTTGTTTGAGAGTTATTTCAATTTCAGGTGACAACACAACAAAGTTTACACGCTGTACCACTGATCACAGCACTGCCAATAAAAGAATTGTTTTGTTTTTGTTAAAAAAAAAGTTTTTGTACTTGCAGTATAACACAAGTGTCATAAAATTTTATTATTAAAAAGTTTTAGATCTACTTTTTCAACCCGTCTGTATCAACATCAGTATTAATTGATACTGATACCACCAGTATCAATTAATATGTACTTTTAACAAACGCAATCCAAGCCCCATGACCTTCTACCAGTCCTATAGACATAAAAGACATGATTTATGATTGATACTCCTGGAAAAATACACGAGCTGCTCATCCGGTACTCAGAATCGATTCACATCAGATATGTCAATGTATATAAGCAGACCTACCGGAAGGAATCCCTGGGTCTATTCAAGGTAATGTACCTACTACCCCCAAAGAAATTTGTGAAATCTTAGTTCTGTAATGGACTATACAGATATAGAGCTTCATAGACACAAAGTTGTTGACCCATATGCCAAGTCCCCACAAAAGTTGCTGCATTTTCTATGCTGCAGATCAGTCTTCCCCAACCTAATGTCCTCCAGATGTTTTGGACTATAACTCCCAGTATTCCTGTCCATTGGCAATGCCAACTTGGGCTGATGGGAGTTGAAATCCAAAACATCTGGATTTGCACCTGCTTGGGGAAGGCTACAGCAGATCATGGTTGAGGCACAGATTTTTAAGATATTAGGGAAGAAATGTGAAAAAGTTGTGAATGGTGAATAGATCCATTCCTAGTTTACAGAACTTGTGCTGCCCTAACTTAAAGATTTTTAAAGAACATTGACAAGAGATCCAGAAAGAGGAAATTCCTAAGTTCTTTGTAGACTCTGCAGTCTTTCATATGTGATTGTGCTCTGTATAATTCTCAGGTGCTTTTTAAGGAAATTTGTTCATTCTTCACTAATGAGCGTGGGTGTAATTCACTTAAGTTGGTCCTAATGATGGTCTCACAATGTTGCCATTCTGAAAGCCTGTGATAAATGGAGTAGATTTTTTAAGGTAAAGGGAATAGCCTACATTTCTCTTTCTTGGCTTAGAGAATGGTTTATCAAGACTAGTTAATATTAAAAACCTCATAAAGAAATCTTATGAGAGCTCATGGATTCCAATTGCCAGTGTGACAGAATACGAATTACTTCCAGTGCAAAAATAGTAGCACACTGACCCTTCTGGCCAAGGCAAGAAGCACCATGTCTTCATCCTCTTAAAGCAGGAGTGGGGAAACTGATGTTGGACTCCAATTTCCATCAGCCCCTCTAGTAAGGCCAATGGTCAGGGGCGATGGGAATTGTAGTCCAATATCTGTAGGGCCACAGATCCCCATTCCTGCTCTAAGACCTCACCCAAGTTAATTTTCTTGAATCTGTAAGGAATCAATCTTGTCACCATCTTCTACTGCAGAAATCCCTTTGTCAAACTCTAAATCAGAGCCAAAGGCATGCAGAAGCCACCCAGATGCAGAGTAGAAAAAGCCTGTGGGATGAATTTGTGCCACTGCTCATTGTGCCCATCAGTATGATTGGGACAATTTTTTAAAACTAGATAATGCAAATACTTTAAAAGGACAAGAAAAAAATGAATTGTTTATCTGCGGATTCAACTACTGAGAAGGGTTAAGATAGAGGAGGGGGGAAATTGTTTGTTTGTTTAGTGACAATAACAAAGATGGTTACATATCTTTGCAGGGGGGAAATCCTGGAACCACCTTAACTCTGTATACGGTCCTCTTTTAGTATGTTGTTGATGTTTTTGTGGTTTTCTGTGTGTATAATAAAAAATTAAATAATAAAAAAGGACTCTGGCTGGCGTGCAAGGGATTGCCCAATTTTCAAGAATTCTGAGACAGGTCAAACTGAGAGGTTGTGCCTTATCCAATACTACACAGTGAATTTCATAGCTTAGAAGGATTTGAATGTAGCTCCTGAATTTTGTGTTCTACAACACTGGCTGTCATTGAGGAGTGTCTTAGGCCTGATTTCATATGTTACCAGAATGGCAGACACCATTTCCTATGAATAGCACTTCGTATTACTCCTGTAAAATCTTGGAAAGGACCACCGAAGTTGACCAATGACCAATGACATTGATGCCACTCCACTGTAGGTATAATGCTGATATGGAAAGAACCATGACATTTGGCTGGTCCATGTGCTTTTCTACAGACATGCAGGAATGATTCAGGACTGGATAATTGGATAATGACGCTCATGTCCTTTGGTAACATATGAAATGGGCCTAAGATTCTTACTGTAAGACTTGCATTACTGGGAAACAAATACTTAGATAAGGCTTAGCAAAAGTTACAATTTTTTCAAGTCTTACAGTCTGGGGCCTCCATACCCTGCCAAATGCCTCCTTCTTTATGTTGCTCCCTGCTTACTCAGATGTGCAGGAGAGATACTGCTCTATGCCCTGCCTTTAAGAGCTGTGAAAGATATGAGATCATGCAACTGTGCTTTTTTCTGTGGTGGCACCCAATGGAATATGCTGCCATTGGAAGTGCCTTTAGCCACATCTCTGAGGATGGCGTTTCAACAACTAATCAAAACCTAGCTCTTCAGGGAGGTGTTTAATGCTAGGTGATGTGATTAGATTTGGACTTTTACAATCTGCTGTTGTCTCTTATGATATTCTTACAGCTGCATTTCATGTGTACTTTTTAAAAAATACTGTTCCAATTTATATTGCTTTTTAGAATGTTGTGCACTGCTTTGGGTGCAACTTAGGCAACTGAGCATTCAAAATAGAAATGATTGAATGATTGAATGCACGAATGAACAAATATGTGCTAGCATTGTGCTGTTACAGGCAAATCAGTCAGTGTAAATGCTTAGCACCAAACTCTCCTTAGATCTCTTTAGGCTAAGCAACTTATAGTTTGCAGTCGACCATGTTGGTATTTAGTATATCTCAGATTTCAGAATGATTGAAAATTGCCCCAGGAAGAAACTGAAACATCTGAAAGGCTATGAAACTGTTGGACTGTCACTCTCCAGTGCGCTGGGGAAATATTTAGCAATAAACATTAACTATGCTATATTAAGTTTTGCTTTCTGTGATTTATTGTCTCCATGGAATTCACTCCTTGGGATTGTTGCCAGCTCAGGACAGCCTGCAAAGTCACAACATCCTCTGTGGGAGGATTCAGAGTTGGAAAACCGCTTGTTCGGCATTCCTCTGATTACACAATTTTGTCACAATACATTGGACATTAACTCAGTGGAACATGATTAAGAATGACAGGAGATTATTAGAGGATAAGAGAATAAATGGCCCCTCAATGACAGTTTCAGACTTCATCAGTTTAATTTAGGGTTATGCATGGTCCAGTTCTCAGGGCAGCATTTCATGGTGAATTGCTTTGGCCTGGGTCTTTAGCAGAAGTGAAACAGTGTGAAACACCATTTTAAGAGAAGCTTGCTAAATTCCAGCCCTTATAAAGTAGTAACGGTGACGTTGTCACTTTATACGGGTATGTCCATCTGGACTACTACTTTGCTGCTTCCAATCAAACAGCTGAGGCTATGTTAAAACTACAACCCAAAACCAGTTTGAAAAAAAGGTTGTCTGTTCTGACTTTCTCAATGGTTTCTGGGAATTATAGTTTGTTGGGGGGTGGGATGTTGGTATATGTTTGTCGGTGATTATTACTTTCTTACAGAATCTCAGTTCCCATTGATCTTCTGTAATGGCAAATCGTGGCAGTTAAACGTGTGTGTGTGTCTAAAGTAGCACATGTGCTTAGACAGTAACTAACAGTGCAATCCTATGCATGTCTACTCGATAGTAACGTCCAATGAATTCAGTGGGATTTCAGATTTCAGCCTAAGTTGATCACTCTCACATCAGTGTGATTCCAAAAGGTTGTTTTAGCACCAATGTTGAAACTCAGGGATGTCTTTATTCCCTATAGGCTGTACATTATATGGAATGGAAACTTTCTGTCATACAAATATATTCAAGTGTCCATGGGACTGAAGCAGTAGATCATTTAAGTAAAAATTTAATAGAGATTTTCTTTGTGTATTAGTATTTTGTTTCATTATTTGTTTCAGTTTCCAGCCCTTCTCATCCTGAAGGCTCAAGTCTGGTAGTAGTGCATAAAACAGGTATAAAATAAGTTCTAATCAATTCAAACTCACTAAATATTACCTTACTACCCTGCTTGCATGCCCATTGTTCCCTAAAAGTGACTGAGGAAAATCTTTAAAAATAGCGAATGTTCAACCTTCCTAGCCCAATAAACATAACTTTGGTTACCTAAAATTAGTCCAAATAAGGGAATAAGTGTGAATGAAATATATTCAGAGTATAAAAGATGACACTGCCTAGACAGAACTGTGGGAAACTAGTTGGCACAGGTTCATCATAAAGCTGATCAATGAACTAGAAGAAAGTTTTTCAGTATGTTCCTCTAATCCTATAGACACTTATTTGGAAATAAGCCCCACTGAGCTCAGTATATCTTCCTTCTGAGGAGACAAGTATAGGATTGCACTGGAAATGACTAACATTAATTAAGGGCCGATCTACATACAAAGTTTTTGACGTTTTATAAGGGTTATGAAAACTCTTTGGGCCACATGATGCACTCCCTATAACGTTGTATATCTGAGGTTTTTTAAAACTCACTTCAGTTATATACAATGGTTTCACTTTTAATAAATCGTTTTAAGTAAAATAATGTGTCCTTCCTTACCGTTTGTGATTCATGGGGGCAGTGCTTCATTTACTGGTGCCCAAATGCTTAGCAGTTGATTGGTGGGGAAGAAAGAGGAAGTGGGCGAGTGAACTACAACACCCACAATTCTTAGCCCTATACTCGCTAGATAATGACAGAGGAACTAAGAAGGAATTGGGTGACTGAACTACAACCCCCACAATGCCTTGCCCTAAACTTATTGTAAAAACAAAAGAGAAAGAGACAGGGCAGAACAGTGTGTGACCGCACTCCGCTTTAAAGAGTGAAGACTGTTCTCCTGTAACGTGAGTACTCAGTAATGTGGCCTAAGACGTTTTAGAAACCTATTTGGAATGTTTTAAAATACTTTTTAAAATGTTCCAAAGGACTGTGAAGATTGGCTCTAAGTAATTAATTCAATTATACACACATACAAATTTCAAACAACATCAATGAAGATTGTTTTTCCTGACTAGAGAACATTAAATATTATCAGTTACAGTAGTGCACCAGAGTCCAAATAGCCTCAAAAACGTAACAAGTTCAAGACCAGTCGGTATCAATACAGTAAAGTGTACTGATGTTGATTTTCAAATTAGCTGTGTTGCCTTTGCTTCCCTGTAATTCATATTGATAGAAGATACCCTGCAGTTTCAGCCTGAATGACAAACTGTCTGCTCGCTTTTGATACCTATCGGACAAAAGTCAAACACATTTACTTTTTAGATAAATACCAATTAGGTGGGATATGCAAGATGATGTGTTTTATTTTTACTTCCACTTTTACTTTTTATAAGCGTGTTGGCCATGTTGGGATGGAGGGCTGAAGCTCTTCCCCCTAACTGACTTTTCCATTTTGCAGCCATTTCTTTCCCAGCCCATCTCTGATACCAGAACCAGAACTGATCTGTGCCAAGGCGTAAAATGCTTGCAGCAACAGAGTACATGGAGGAAAGACCTGTGTGCCCCAACACACCATACAGTCTCAACAAACACCCCTTCAAAGAACATGTGATGGGAGTATTCAGGTGAGTGAATAGGGATACCTGTGAAGGCCTCTTTTTCATGCTCCTGGAATGCACTGATGGGGGCATATGTGGCCAACGTGAGCAATGGAAGAGGTGTGACCTCGATCCCCTTTTCAATACATAAAGGGTATTCTTGTGGACACCCCTACCATCCGTATATACTCTCAAACTTTCACACGCAGGCTCCCTGATCAATGTGGTTGCTACTCCACTCCTCTAGGCTGTACGTCCCACTCACTGGCTGCTTTCGCACAACATATTAGGCAACGGAGGGAGAAATAGTCTATTGATCGTGCGTTAGGTAGGCAGTGCTTCCCACACGACATGTTGCTACTCCATCCATTGAGCGGCTGAAAGTTCCAGCATCCATCTTGGTTGCAGCGTCTCCTCCCTCCCACCTCCCTCAGTCCTCCAGCCGTATCCCAGCATGCACCGCAAGTTCTGCCAGCTGTATCAGAGCAGCCGGGGGGTTTCGGCTGCTCCGCCTGGCAGAACTCTATGCCCAAACGAAATAGTGCACGGAGAGAGAGGGGTTCCCTCCACACGGCACTTTAAACAACGGGCTTCGGGATAAACAACTTGCAAGCCTGTTGTTTCTCTCCGTTGCTTAATTGGGTGGAATAGTGTACCGTCAGTTGTGTGTGCATTGTGTGTAACCCTCCACACGATACGATAAGCATCACAACTGACGGTTGCTTCCCCCCCTCCATTGCCTAATGTGTCGTGCGAAACCAGCCACTCTCTCCCAGCCTGCCTGCATCCTCTTTCACTTCCTCCTCTCTCGACTTGAGTCTGCCAGCCAGTGTGTGTCCGTCTTACTTGTTGCCACAGCACCAGCAGCCAGCCAGGCCACCAATTGTCCTGCTGTCATGACTGCCTTCACCATGGCACTGCTGCCACCAAAACTAGTTTGCTGCAGCTCACTACTAAGAACATAAGAGCCCTGCTGGATCAGACCAAGGGTCCATCTAGTCCAACACTCTGTTCACACAATGACCAACCAGCTGTCGACTAGGGACCCACAAGCAGGGCACAGGTGAAACAGCACCCTCCCAGTCATGTTCCCCAGCAATTGGTGTACATAGGTTTACTGATCCTAATACAGCAGGTAGCACATAGCTACCAGGACTATTGATAGCCTTCTCCTTAGGGCTGCCTCTACAAGAGAGGTTTAAAGCTCTTTCAAGGCGCTTAAAAAAATTTACCTCTACAAGAACGGAGCGCAAATCGGGTGTAGAGGCGTGTTATCTCTCCGATTATGCGCATTATCAAATGCGCGTTAAATCGCGAGTTTTATTTTGCTCCAGCCGTTAAAGCGCATTTTGACTATGTGAACAAGCGCTTATGCGCATTAACTACTTGTAAAGCGCATTTTGGTCATCCGTTAATGTGCTTCGCCACTTCTCGCTGCCTCTCGTGCAGAGGTATTAGGTGTAAATGCGGTTCAGCGATTATGCGCATAATCGCCTAACCGGGCGCAAAAGCGAATCCTTGTAGAGGGGACCTAGGAATATACCTAAACCGCTTTTAAAGACATCCAAATTGGTGGCCATCACTACATCTTGTGGTAGTGAATTCTGTAGTTTAACTATGCACTGTGTGAAGAAGTACTTCCTTTTATCTGTCCTGCATCTCCCACCAATCCGCTTCATGGGATGACTAGTATTATGGGAGAGGGAGAAAAATGTCTCCCTATCCTCTTCCTTCACACCATGCATAAGTTTGTACACCTCCATCATGTCCCCCCTGACTCAACCTTTTTTTTACACTAAACAATCCCAGCTCATAGGGGACTTGCTCCAGCCCCTTGATCATTTTAGTTGCCTATTTCTGTAATTTTCCAACTCTCCAATATCCAATATCAAGTGTGAACATCATACCACCACAATGAGAGAGGTAAGCAAGCGACTTGTACCATTTATGATGGCCACCAGCATCAGCAGCCATTTCAAACGAGGCTTCTTTTTCTTCTTTTTTACTCTAATGTAAGTGCAGATTACTTCAATTTGGATTGGCATCACCATGCTCCAGGAGGTGAAGATTAAACCTCTCCCTCCTTCCATTTGCTTCCTGAAGTTTCCCACCATGGGGTGTGAGTCATCAAAAATTAAAAAAAGGTTTTCATTGAAGTAAATAGATACAAATAGGGTATGAGGGTGGGGGGAAGAAGGTTTAATCCAGATCAGAGCCATGTATATTTAGAGGCTTCCTTGACAGCGCTGAGTTGCTGCTGCTTTTGCAAAAAATGCGTATTTTCGCTGCTACGAGGTGGCAGAGGCGAATCCCCATGCAGAAGGCAGTGCAGGCTTTCCAATGGCCATTTGGCTTGTCAGCCCACTCCCTACCTTCTGCTTGGGCTTCCGGCGATCAATCAGGGGTCACCTTCTGGCTGGGAACGCCTCCACCTCGATGATGGAGAGAGGTTAAACAATGGAAGGGCTGTGTTCACCTCGCTCCAACCTAAAAAGTTGGGTAAGTCCTTGACCTTTTAAATGTGGAGCTTCGCAGTGGCTTTGAGATAGCTGCTGCTTCATAGAACCGCTGGGGGCACCAATGATAACCAGATTAGTACCAGACAAGGGCCCATCAGTGGCACTATGTTGAGGGTCCATTAAATCTGGCACCAGCCCTCCCTGCAACACCCATGCTCCGCCACTGAGATATGGCTCTTGGTGTGCATTATAGAGGGAATCGTTCAGGTACTATATGTTCAGGAAGAGCATTTATCCCTACCTCTGGCAGCCCCTTACACCCTAAATTTTGGGGTTTAGGCACTTTTCAGATTGGTGTTTGGCACCTTTGAAAATAACATTGATTTGGATCAATAGAAGAGCAGTCCTTCCATGGACAGAACAGGCCTGTGATCCAGTGGAGGCCTTTGCTTCCTGGAGGGAAAAATGCAACGATTTTCACGTATTCTTCCTTCCCCTTGCAGTCTTCTGCACCAATTCTTACACTGTTCTGGGGGGTCCTGCAGGCACAGCTTTTGGGAGCTGCAGAGGAAACGGAGAATTGCTGAAAATGGCCTCTCACCCCACCTGAACAGGAGCACTGTATAAGTAGAAATTTCCTCCCAGATCCCCGCGTACAAATCCATTGTAACTTGCTGCCATGCTAAAAAAGGTTAATCTTTGTTGGGAAGCATCCTCCATTGTCATGAATGTTATTATATGCCAATGTGACGTATATCCTGTGTTGCTTTCTCCGTATATTTTAAACCTCTTGCTGGTCTCCCATACTTTACAATTGCTCCTCCTTTTACTTCTCCCCAACATCTGTCAGAGCCTATCTACACTACTGTTTTAAAACGGTTTATAACAGTTATTAACTGATTTAAAACTGTTATAAACTGTTTTTAAGCAGTAGTGTAGATAGGCTCTTAGTCTCCCTGTATTTTCTTTTTGTCTTGAACCATTTTTATTCCTTGTTTGAATGCATGGCTTGTCAATTTCCCCCTCATCTCATTCTTGTTTAATTAACCTATACTCTCTCCTCTAGAGTCTATAGAAAACTTCCTTCCCTCCATGCTTGCTTAATGTTTACTGAGTGCCCAGATAAATCTCCCCTCATTCTTCCATTAGAGGGCTCTCTTGTTCTATAAATTAAAATTTCCCCTCAGTATGGTGGGATTTGCAGGAACATTTCCCCTCTTTACTGCCATTGTCCCCCTAATGTCCTAAGATTACTCTCCAGGCTCGCCCTGCCCTCTTTCAATTTGCTGACCTAGGTTTTAACTGGTAGGTGCGCTCTATTTCTTATTAACTGATGCCTGATCTGGTGTTTTAATGTTTTAATGTCCTTTAACTGCTGTGTTTTATTGATGTCATTTTTAATGTATTTTATTATTTTTATCCACGTCAAGCACCATTTTTAGGGAAAGCTGGTATACAGAATGAATGAATTAAAAAAATAAAAATAAAATGGCCCCTTCCCTTTTTGCATTAAAACATGTAGGTGTTACAGTTGCTCAGTGAAGGTTCAGTTGGGTATATATGTTGTTGGATATGGGAAGTTTGGACAGGAGGGGGTTAATGGCTCCATGAATAGTGCTGGTTTTAAAATCTTGACAAAGTTGTCAAGTATCTCCTTTATTAGGGATATTACAGGTAAATGGGCTACAGTGGCTAGGAAATAGTTGCAGGCTTCTCTGGCAGGTGAGAGACAAAAGGGCATACTCTCCCTAAGCCATGGTTAGGCCGCTTAAACTTTTGTAGCAAATGGTAAGTGAGCACGTTTAAAGAGTGGTTATGTATCTACCATGGTTAGGGATGGTTTACATGACACTCTCATGATTCACATGACACGCTAAGCCATAATCTTTAGCTCAAAATGCTTAACCATTGTGGCTTGGCGTGTCATCTGAACAGAGTCAAAGAGAAAGGGGCAAGGCACAGAGAGTGGAGTTTGGGCTCTTTAAGCTTCTAAAAGTGATGGCTGTCTCCCTGGAGATGGAACAGTAGACTTTTGATGTTTCCTTTTTTAAAAAGTAGTTATTACCATTAAGTGGTTTAAGCAGGAGGTCTCCACTTTTGGGGGGAAGGGTGGTCGTTGGCTGGAAGTGCTGTGCTGCTGGCTGAGCCTGAGGAGTGTTAGTTTGCCCCGCCTATCTCCACAGGTATTTCAGCCTTCAGGCTGCTGAAGGCGCAAGCCTGTGGGCGAGAGCAAAAGGGCTCTCGGCCTGAGGCTCTCAGCCGTGGGAATGAAGCCGTTGGACCAAAACTACAGCCGTGGATGAAGAGCACTAAGACAGGAGAGCCACCTGCACCTCACCCTTCCAGCTGACCACAATGTGTAGGGGAGCGGCAATTGTGTTGTGCAGGGCAAAGGGAGATATGGCGTTGGCAGGGCAATGTGCCGTTACAGGGGAAGGAGAGATAGATATCTAACACCCATCTTACCTTCTGATTGTTCTGCTAACCTGGGGAACTTGGAGAACAAACCAGGCCACCCACAGAACCTCTCCTTGCTCCTATGTAATGCCAGATCAGTTAAAAATAAAACACATATCATCCATGACCTTCTTTCAGATGAGGAGGCTGACCTGGCATGCTTCACAGAGACCTGGCTGGGAGATGACAGTGGACCGACATGGGCGCAGGCCCTCCCAGCTGGGTACTGTGTTAGTGAGCAGGTGAGGGAATGTGGGCGGGGGGGCGGAGTAGCTGTGGTCTATAGGGATAATCTTAACCTGACCAGACTTCCTGTTCGTGAACTGAATCACATCGAGTGTGTGTACCTGAGTCTGAAGACCAGGGATAGACTAGGGATTCTCTTAGTGTACCGGCCACCCCGCTGCCTATCAGACTCCCTGGCTGAGCTCACGGAACTGGTCTCGGAGCTGGTGTTGGATTCGCCCAGGCTTTTGGTCCTGGGCGACTTCAACATCCCATTCGAGACTGGTTTGTCAGGTGGAGCTCGGGAGTTCATGGCATCCATGACAACCATGGGCCTATCCCAATTGGTCTCTGGACCCACACATTCAGCGGGTCATACCCTCGATGCTGTTTTCAGTTCCGAACAGATGGATCTGTGGGCGGAGGTGACGAATACCTCCATGTTGTCATGGACAGACCATTTTCTGGTTAGGGTTAGTATCACGGCTACCACCCGCCCCTGCAGGGGTGGTGGACCGATTAAGATGGTCCGCCCTAGAAGGCTGATGGATCCTTCTGGATTTCAGAAAGCCTTGGAGGGTTTTATGGCTGGTATCGTTGACAATCCTGTAGAAGCCCTGGTGGATAGATGGAATCAAGACCTAACTAGGGCTATCGACACGATCGCCCCCAAACGTCCTCTCTGACCTGCTTCTAACAGGGCGCCCTGGTATACGGAAGACCTCAGGGAGTTGAAGTGGAAAGGACGACGACTGGAGCGCCGATGGTGGGAAAACTCGACTTCTATCCGAAAAGACACGGCATAGAGAACATCTTGGTTCCTATGGGGTGGCAATACGTGTAGCGAAGAAAGCTTTCTTCTCTGCGCGCATTGCGTCTGCGAATGCGCATCCAGCGGAACTGTTCAAGATGGTGAGGGGTCTAACCCGGGCACCTTCCCCCCTGAATCTGATTTTAGAGCCTTCGGCAGTTCGCTGCGATGCCTTTAACGATCATTTCACAGATAAAATCTCTCGGATAAGAGCTGACTTAGATGCCGTCATTATAGCAGAGGCTGACGATGGAGTGTCCGGCGACTCCGCGAGTAGAATTACACTGGATCAGTTTCAGTTGATGAGTACCGAGGACGTGGACAAGCTGCTTGGACGAGTGAGGAGGACGACTTGCCCTCTCGATCCCTGTCCTTCATGGCTGGTCGTCCAGGAAGGAGATGCGGTTAGATCGCAATTACAATATATTATTAATGCATCTCTCAGGGAGGGTAGTTTCCATCATGTTTAAAAGAAGCGGTGGTATGGCCACTTCTAAAGAAGCCCTCCCTGGATCCCCTGGACTTTAATAACTACAGACTAGTATCAAACCTTCCATTCTTGGGCAAGGTGATCGAGAGGGCAGTTGCCTCTCAGCGGCATTCGATACCATCGACTATGGTATCCTTCTGGAACGCCTGAGGGGATTGGGAATCGGGGGCACTGTGCTTCAGTGGTTCCGGTCCTACCTCTCGGGCAGGTTTAGATGGTGATGCTTGGGGATAGCTGCTCTGCAAAGAAGGAGCTGCTGTGTGGCGTACCGCAAGGTGCCATCCTTTCCTCAATGCTGTTTAACATTTATATGAAACCGTTGGGAGAGATCATCCGGAGGCATGGGGCGGGGTGCTATCAGTATGCTGATGACACCCAAATATATTTCTCTATGCCTTCAATAACAGCGCCAGCTAAGGATAGTGTGTCTCCTCTGAATGAATGCTTGGAAGCGGTAATGGGCTGGATGAGGAAAAACAAACTGAAGCTGAATCCAGACAAGATGGAGGTGCTTGCTGTCAAAGGCCGCAACCTGGGTTTGGAGGTGTGTCAACCGGTTCTGGATGGGGTTACGCTCCCCCTGAAAGTCTGTGTTCGCAGCTTGGGGGTACTCCTGGATCCATCGCTCCAAATGACAGCCCAGATAGATGTGACGGCCAGGAGTGCCTACTATCAGCTTCGGCTGATACACCAGCTGCGCCCCTTCCTAGAGTTGGAAGACCTAAAGATGGTAGTGCACGCGCTGGTAACTTCGAGGCTCGACTTCTGCAATGCGCTGTACATAGGGCTACCTCTGTGCGTAGTCCGGAAACTTCAACTAGTTCAAAATATGGCAGCCAGGTTGGTCACCGGTACATCTAGGGGTGACCATATTACGCCAGCTTTAAAATCGCTCCACTGGCTGCCAATTAGTTTCCGGGCGAAGTATAAAGTGTTGGTTATTACCTTTAAAGCCCTACATGGTTTGGGTCCAGGTTACCTGCGGGATCGCCTTCTCCCATATAATCCGCCCCACACGCTCAGGTCCTCTGGGAAGAATTTACTGCAGTCGGCCAAGACTAGGCTGACAACCGTTACCCAGAGGACCTTCTCTTCTGCCGCTCCCAGACTGTGGAATGACCTGCCGGAGGAGACTTGTCAACTTAACAGTCTTTTAGAATTTAAGAAAGCTATAAAGACTGTTCTCTTCCGGCAGGCATATCCAGTGGAATTTTAGAATGATTTAAGGATGTTTTTAGGATGTTTTAGGATTTGTTATGCAGTTTTAATAATATGTGTCATGTTTTAATCAGTTTTATGTATTTTATCATGTTGTTGTTCCCCGCCTCGATCCAGACGGAGAGGCGGGTAAGAAATAAATTGTTGTTATTATTATTATTATTATTAGGGTGCTTGAGGGGACGGCACCTTCAATGGGGCCCCTCCCTCAATGTGTCTACCTTCCCACCACCATTGCCATTGCTCCTCCTCATCCCATTTCTCAACATTGCTACCACTTGCTTGCTTGATAGGCATAGAGCCAGATGGCAGGTAGGCAGGCAGTACTATATGCTCCTCCTGCTAATTACCACCACTATTGCCTGGGCCAGAGCAAAATACAGGTGAATAAGTAGGTTGCCATGGTGAAGAGGAGGAGCAACTCCAAAGGCACTTTTCAGTGGGCCTCTACTGGGGTGCGGGCCGTAAGCAGGTGCCTGGCCATGCCTACCATTGACGCTGGCCCTGGACCATAGTTGAAAAGGCTATGTTAGCCAAAGGAAACATTCCAAAGAAAACTTAAAAGTCATAAAAAATTAAGAATGAGGAGGAGGGGGATCAGCAACAGTCCCGTCCCGAGTGTGGGCCTCTGCAGGTGCCTGACTATTCCAATCCCTGACACCGGCCCTAAACTATTATATGTGTTTTGTATGCCATGCCTAGTTTGGCCCCATGAATCTAGGTCCAAAAAGAATTTCCCTCCAATGGTTAAGAAGACTTACAGTGCAACTTTATGCATGTTTACTTGGAGGTAGGCCTCACTGAATTCAAAGGGACTTACTCCCTTGTAAGAGAATATAGCATTGTAGGCTGTTGTGGTCTGGCCCAAGCACTGCAGTGGGCCCTATAGTTTACAGTCTGAATCTGATCAGAAGTGGTCCGGAAGGGCCTAAGAGCTTAGCTGTGCTGAGCTGCTCATGTAACTGCAAGAGGAAGAGGGTTGGTTTGGGCCTAATTAGCCTGTGGAATGCCAGAATATTGTGAGCTTATCTCTGTTGAGTTTCTCAGAGGAAAGCAGGGGGGAGTTAAGACACCCCTGTCCAGCTGCTAGTTTTTAACCTTGACCAACATGCCTACAGTTAAGAAGGCTAACAGCCTCTCTATGAGAAACTAGAAGGCAGAACATAGATACCTTGTTTGGCAAATAATAATAATATTTATTTATAACCCGCCTCTCCCTCTGGATCGAGGCGGGGAACAACAACAAATACAAAACAAAAAAATCACAAAATAATTGAGCTATTAAAAACAAATAAAAACCAATGCATCATTAAAAACATCTTAAAATTCAACTGGATAGGCCTGCCAGAAGAGAACAGTCTTCATGACTCTCTTAAATTCATGAAGACTGCTAATTTTTCTAATCAACTCCGGCAGACCATTCCACAGTCTGGGAGCAGTAGAAGAGAAGGTCCTCTGGGTAACACTCGTCAGCCTAGTTCTGGCTGATTTGAGTAAGTTCTTCCCAGAGGACCTGAGTGTGCGGGGCAGATTATACGGGAGAAGGCGATCCCGCAGGTAACCTGGACCCAAACCATGTAGGGCTTTAAAGGTAATAACCAATACTTTATACTTCGCTCGGAAACTGATTGGCAGCCAGTGAAGAGATTTTAAAACTGGTGTAATGTGGTCACCTCTAGATGTACCGGTGACCAACCTGGCTGCCATATTTTGAACAAGTTGAAGTTTCCAGACTAGGCACAAAGGTAGCCCTATGTACAGCGCATTGCAGAAGTCAAGTCTTGAAGTTACCAGCGTGTGTACTACCGTCTTTAGGTCTTCCAACTCTAGGAAGGGGCGCAGCTGGCGTATCAGCTGAAGCTGATAGTAGGCACTCCTGGCCGTCGCATCTATCTGGGCTGTCATTTGGAGTGACAGATCCAGGAGTACCCCCAAGCTGCGAACACAGTCTTTCAGGGGAGGTGTAACACCCCATCCAGAACTGGTTGACATACCTACAAACCCAGGTTGGGGCCTTTGACAGCGAACACCTCCATCTTGTCTGGATTCAGCTTCAGTTTGTTTTTCCTCATCCAGCCCATTACCGCCTCCAAGCATTCATTCAGAGGAGACACACTATCCTTAGCTGACGATGTTGTCGAAGGCATAGAGAAATATATTTGAGTGTCATCAGCGTTTTGATAGCACCCTGCCCCATGCCTCCGGATGATCTCTCCCAACGGTTTCATATAAATGTTAAACAGCATTGGGGAAAGGATGGCACCTTGTGGTACACCACATAGCAACTCCTTCTTTGAAGAGCAGCTATCCCCAAGCATCACCATCTGGAACCTGCCTGAGAGATAGGATCGGAACCACTGAAGCACAGTGCCCCTGATTCCCAATCCCCCCAGGTGCTCCAGAAGGATACCATGATCGATGGTATCAAAAGCCACTGAGAGGTCCAGGAGTACCAACAGGGACACACTCCCCCTGTCAATACTCAGGCAAAAATCCCTTCAGTTAGATGGTCGTGAGGAGAGCTATTGCAGCTCCACCCATGCCTTTAAGGCGATCCCCTGGCTAGGAGCCTTTGCTAGGAACATTCTTGTCTTTAGCACCCAAAGTCCTCTCTGTCTGGACTTACCATCGTCTGAGCCACTTAAAGCACTCTTCACATGGGCTGTATTTACACTACTGCTTTATAGCGGTATTGAAGTGCACTGATAACTGTTGGGGCACAGTCCATATTCCATATACCGCTTTCATGGTGTTATATTCTGCTTTTTATTCCACTTTTGTAATGATTTGGCATAAGGTGTAGATCTGGGATGGACCCTTGTTTCTTTGAACGTTGCAGTGTTAATAAATTGCCATGGAATATTATGCTGGAAACAATGTTTATGTTGCCTGGACCATTTTCTTGTCTGGACTTAACTTTTTTTTAGTGTCTAGAATCAACTCAACATTTGGGTTTTCAGCCTGCCTGGTATCTAGAGTAGTAGAACCCCTGAGTGGAAATAACTTGACAGCCCAGGAATGCCACCAGCTTGCATATATCTTGAAACTTGCCTGAGAGCATGGACCAAAGAGGTCCTGAAAGGAATGTTTCTACTGCCTAGTGCCTTCATTCTGTCTCTAAAGTGGACTTTCAGTGACCCTTGAACTTTGATTTGTCTTGATGCACATCCAGTGGAGATTCCAGCGTAAGCTCCATTGTTGGACTGATCTTGGCCTTTATGTATATTCTAGTGTATAACTTGCTCTTGAACATGTCTTTGGCCATTTCTAAACCAGGCTTTTTGTTTGGTATTGCCCCGGGCTCGTCCCTGTAAGTCCAAATGATGCACAGGGACTTGGGGGGGGGGGTTGGCCACAGGATTTGCCCGGGAGAAGTGATCCCTTGAAAATCCCGATTTTACCGTGGTCCCGGGAAGTTCTCGGGACTGCGGGAGATGTGGTCGCCCATCCCGGCTTCTGCCTGCTTACTCACGAGTAAGCGGGCAGCATGCCCATCAGGAAAGAGGGGGGAGCAAGTCCACTATCCCCAAGATGGCAGGGGAGGAGGCCCCCCCGATTTCTTGCATGTTTTGTTTTCACTTACCTTGCTTTGGAGCGCTACAGCACTCTTCTCCCCTCAGCCCGAACTACAAAATGGCGGGCGCGACAGCCCGGGAGCAGCCCAGGCCATCACACTTCTGATGTGGACTGTAGCGATGATTCCGGAAGTGGCTACTTCCAGGATCGCCACCTCCCCTCCCTCTACACCCGTACGGTGTAGAAAAGGCCTTTGATTTGCCTCTGAGTGTGTGCCTGAAGGATTGGGCCCCAAACACAGACTTAGGTTGCAATCCTATGCACATTTACCTGGGAGTAAGTCCCATGAACTAAATGGGATTTACTTCTGAATAGACCTGCACAGGATCACGGTGTTAATCATTCATGATAGGGATACAAAGATATGATGGATGTAATTGCATCTAAGAAAGAAAATGGCTATGGCACAAAGGCAGAGGCTCACGTGAAATGCTGTCCTCTCAGTTTTCTGCCCTGCCAGTCGTTCCATTTGTGTGCCTGGAACCAATTCTAACGTCCTTCTTATGTTGTTATTTTGTTGCCATGTTAAAAATCAATGAAGTGTTAATAATGATGATGATAAAAAAAGATAAAACCATCCAGATGATGAAACTCAGCTAAGTAGGGCATCTCCTTTTTTTAAAAAAGGAAAAAAATAAGTCTATTGTGCCAGCCCATCTGTTATGCTGTCTTGCTCTACTGAGTTATCTGCATGCGTCATTCAGGGGCTGTGTTGCCCAAAGGAAAGCCAGGAGGCGAGTTTGTACAGGGCATTCTCTTTCTGTGCTTTTTCCCTCTGTTTCTCTGTGTGCGTGCTTGCACGCATGTTAATGTACACACACACACACACACACCATGTCCTGTCTTACAATACATCTGGAGGCAATTCTGAAGATGTCTGCCTAATGACTAGGACATACTGATGCCATATTAATTTTCCTTTCCATCCAAACATATCTATGATTGTTCCATGTTTCTTGCATGTTTGATTATTTCAACACAAATATGTTCAATGCATGTATTTCAACACAAATATGTGAATATCCATCAAACTATTATCCTTCAAAAGTCCTAATGACTTTTTTTAAACCCCATCAAGCTTTTTATTGTTTTTATCATTGTCCCTGCCATATCATGTTACCTGATTCTGTTTTTATTACATATTATTAACGCCATTCTGAGAAGCCCAGGCTGAACAGAGGCTGGAGTGACAACAGCAGAGTGAAGAGGAAAAGAAAGAGGCAAGCAGGACATTATGGGCCTTCCCCTCCCCCACGCTCCTCCTGAGAAGCCCAGGCTGAACAGAGGCTGGAGTGACAACAGCAGAGTGGAGAGGAAAAGAAAGAGGCAAACAAGACATTGTAGCCTTCCCCTCCCTCACCCTCCTTCTGAGAAGCCCAGGCTGAACAGAGGCTGGAGTGACAACACTGGAGCCAGCTGAATGGCAGTTAGAATGTGTCAGGGAGTGGCAAATTGTGTTGTGCAGGACAAAGGGAGATATAGCGATAGCAGGGCGAAATGCCGTTACAGGGGAAGGAGAGATAGATATCTAACACCTGTCTTACCTTCCAGTCGCCCTGCTACCCCGGGGATCTTGGAGAAAGAACCAGGCCACCCACAGAACCTCTCCTTGCTCCTATGTAATGCCAGGTCAGTTAAAAATAAAACAAACATCATCCATGATCTTCTTCTAGATGAGAAGGCCGACCTGGCATGTTTCACAGAGACCTGGCTGAGAGATGACAGTGGCCCGACATGGATCCAGGCCCTCCCAGCTGGGTACTGTGTCAGTGAGCAGGTGAGGGAAAGTGGGGGGGGGGGGGCGGAGTAGCTGTGGTCTACAAGGACAATCTTAACCTGACCAGACTTCCTGTCCATGAATTGAATCACATCGAGTGTGTGTACCTGAGTCTGAAGACCAGGGATAGACTAGGGATTCTGTTAGTGTACCGGCCACCCCGCTGCCTATTAGACTCCCTGGCCGAGCTCACGGAACTGATCTCGGAGCTGGTGTTGGATTCGCCCAGGCTTTTGGTCCTGGGCGACTTCAACTTCCCATTCGGGACCAGTTTGTCAGGTGCAGCTCGGGAGTTCATGGCATCCATGACAAACATGGGCCTATCCCAATTGGTCTCTGGACCTACACATTCAGCAGGTCACACTCTCGATGCTGTTTTCAGTTCCGAACAGACAGATCTGTGGGCGGAGGTGCTAAATACCTCCGTGTTGTCGTGGACAGACCATTTTCTGGTTAGGGTTAGTATCACGGCTACCACCCACCCCTGCAGGGGTGGCGGACCGATTAAGATGGTCCGCCCTCGAAGGCTGATGGATCCTCTTGGATTCCAGAAAGCCTTAGAGAGTTCTATGGCTGGTATAATCGACGATCCTGTAGAAGCCCTGGTTAACAGTTGGAATCAAGATCTAACTAGGGCTATCGACACGATCGCCCCCAAACGTCCTCTCTGACCCGCTCCTAATCGGGCACCTTGGTATACTGAAGATCTCAGGGAGTTGAAGCGGGAAGGACAACGACTGGAGCGACGATGGCAGAAAACTCGACTTGTATCCGACAAGACACGACATAGAGAATATCTTCGTTCCTATGGAGTGGCAATACGTGCAGCGAAGAAAGCTTTCTTCTCTGCGTGCATTGCGTCTGCGAATTCGCATCCAGCAGAACTGTTCAGGGTGGTGAGGGGTCTAACTCAGGCACCTTCCCCCCTGAACCCAATTTTACAGCCTTCGGCAGTTCGCTGTGATGCCTTTAATGACCATTTCACAGATAAAATCTCTCGGATAAGAGCCGACTGAGATGCCATCATTATAGCAGAAGCTGACAATGGAGCGTCCAGTAATTCCACGAGTGGAATTACACTGGATCAGTTTCAGTTGGTGAGTACTGAGGACGTGGACAAGCTGCTTGGACAAGTGAGGACGAGGACTTGCCCTCTCGATCCCTGTCCTTCTTGGCTTGTTGTCCAGGGAGGAGATGCAGTTCGATCACATCTACAATGTATTAGTAATGCATCTCTCAGGGAGGGGAGTTTTCCAACATGTTTAAAAGAAGCGGTGGTATGGCCGCTTCTAAAAAAGCCCTCCCTGGACCCTCTGGACCTTAATAACTACAGGCCAGTATCAAATATTCTGTTTTTGGGCAAGGTGATCGAGAGGGCAGTTGCCTCCCAACTCCAAGCAGTTTTGGATGATACAGATTTTCTAAACCCATTTCAAACCGGCTTCCGGGCAGGATATGGAGTTGAGACTGCTATGGTCGCCTTAGTGGATGATCTACGCCTGAGTATTGACAGGGGGAGTGTGTCCCTGTTGGTACTCCTGGACCTCTCAGCGGCTTTCGATACCATCAACCATGGTATTCTTCTGGAACGCCTGAAGGGATTGGGAATCGGGGACACTGTGCTTCAGTGGTTCCGGTCCTATCTCTCGGGCAGGTTCCAGATGGTAATGCTTGGGGATAGCTGCTCTTCAAAGAAGGAGCTGCTATGTGGTGTACCACAAGTTGCCATCCTTTCCCCACTGCTGTTTAACATTTATATGAAACCGCTGGGAGAGATCATCTGGAGGCATGGGGCGGGGTGCTATCAGTATGCTGATGACACCCAAATATATTTCTCTGTGCCTTCGACAACATCGTCAGCTAAGGATAGTGTGTCTCCTCTGAATGAATGTTTGGAGGCGGTACTGGGCTGGATGAGGAAAAACAAACTGAAGCTGAATCCAGACAAGACGAAGGTGCTTGCTGTCAAAGGCCCCAACCTGGGTTTGGAGGTGTGTCAACCGGTTCTGGATGGGGTTACATCCCCCCTGAAAGACTGTGTTCGCAGCTTGGGGGTACTCCTGGATCCATCGCTCCAAATGACAGCCCAGATAGATGCGACGGCCAGGAGTGCCTACTATCAGCTTCGGCTGATACGCCAGCTGCGCCCCTTCCTAGAGTTGGAAGACCTAAAGATGGTAGTGCACTCACTGGTAACTTCGAGGCTCGACTTCTGCAATGCGCTGTACATAGGGCTACCTTTGTGCCTAGTCCGGAAACTTCAACTTGTTCAAAATATGGCAGCCAGGTTGGTCACCGGTACACCTAGGTGACTATTAGTTTCCAGGCGATGTATAAAGTGTTGGTTATTACGTTTAAAGCCCTACATGGTTTGGGTCCAGGTTACCTGCGGGATCGCCTTCTCCCGTATAATCCGCCCCGCACACTCAGGTCCTCTGGGAAGAATTTACTCCAGTCAGCCAGAACTAGGCTGACGAGTGTTACCCAGAGGATCTTCTCTTCTGCCGCTCCCAGGCTGTGGAATGGCCTGCCGTAGGACATTCGACAAATTAGCAGTCTTCTGGAATTTAAGAAAGCCGTGAAGACTGCTCTCTTCCGGCAGGCATGTCTAGTTTAATTTTAAGATGTTTTTAATGATGCATTGGTTTTTATTTGTTTTTAATGGTTTATCTATTTTATTGTTTTTATATTTATATTTATTGTTGTTCCCCGCCTCGATCTAGATGGGGAGGCGGGTTAGAAATGAAATAAATAAATAAATAAATAATTACATTTAATATTTTTATTGTAACCACTTTCTCATAGGAACATAGGAAGCTGACTTATACTGAGTCAGACCACTGGTCCATCTAGCACAGGACTGTTGACACTGACTGGCAGTGGCTTTCCAGGGTTTCAGGCAGGAATCTTTCCTTGCCCTACCTGTAGAAGCCAGGGATCGAACCTGGGACCTTCTGCATGCAAGGCAGGTGCTCTATGCCCCAAAACAAAGCAGAGCAACTTCAGGGGAACCAAGGCCACTTCCACCACCCCCCAGACCACCTGTGAGCCACATTCCTGCCACTGCCATGCTCAGGGGTTGCCCCCCCCCCCAATTGGCAGTTTGCTGCTGAATTTTGGCAGAAACCTATGCAGCCTTAGAAAGGACAAATTTAGCTGAAAACAAGTTAGTGTAGAAGGAAACACATTAAGGCTGCAATCCTTTTCACACATACATGGGAGTTAGATGCATTAAACTCAATGGGTCTTACTTATGAGTAGACATACATAGGACCTCACTGTAAATTAATGAATACCTTCAATGCACTTTATTTTTCATTTGGATTACTGCCAAATGATGAGGCACTAATCTAAATCTAAATAATGATGGACTTTCCTCTCTGCCTGCCTTAAGGAAGTCTCCACAGGAAATATGAATCAATTATTGTAATCCCTTCATAGAACCAGTCTGAATGGACATCAGCCCAGGCTATTCATGAGTTATGTCTTGACTGAAAGACGCTGGAATGTATTGATTGTGATTCTACATATTACAGTTATTATTCCATTGTCTCACATTTTTTCTTCAGTAATATAAACCTTGCCTGTGTTAAGGGAAGAGGCCCTGACTTGAATTATTTCCAGCATGACCCCTTATCCACACTTCCAGTGGTTACTCTTCTAAAGATGCACAATGAGATTCATTGTGATATGATTGCATTCTGCCCTTTCTCCAAGAACCTCATAACGATCTTTTGACCTCCTGATGGCTCTGTGAGGCAGGTTACACTGACACACAGTGACATGTTCACCTAGTGAACTTAGCTGAACTTGGGTCAGATTTAAACTTGAGCTTTTTACATCCAAAGTCAGCACTCCAGTCTAGTGGTTCTCAAATGTTTTGCCTTCAGGGAACACTTTTTTTCCACATAGACCTGTCCACCGATGAACACCTAAGGTAGACCTTACAACCCCAACACATTGCGGAGGATTTTGAGGCGTGTTCTGAGAGGCTAACCACATTTGGCACTAAAAATATGATTAGAAATAATGGTGTCTTAAACAAATTGTGGTGTCTGTGTCTGAGGGGGGTGGTTTAAACCTTCCTTCCCCCATTGCCACCACAGTGAAAATTGCTTCTTCTCTCCTGGTACAGCAGTTGGCATTAGGGGAAAAAACCCTCCTACTGGTGTCAGGTGTAGTGAGGCCCTAAGGCACCTACTCGTTTCATGTCCAGGCCGTTTGGGACTTACTGTGTGAATATTGAGCATGTGCCAAATTCATCCCTACAACAGGCAAACGTCAATAGTGGAAGGCCTGCTGTCATTTAGGGAAATCTGTCTGCCATTACAGATTCTCTTACTACGGAAGCCCTGGCAAGCTTCCAGGGACCCTTCGGATGCCCCAAAATATGTTTTGAAAACCACGACTCTAGACAGTACACCATACTAGTAGTCCAGATACCGTATTTGCGGAAGGTTGAGGCAGCTTGCATTCATTAATAATTCACAACAATGTACTGCAATAATTAATAATCATTAGTAAACAACACAATACATATGACAGGACAGATCTGTTCTCTCCAGTTTCTGGAGTGTTGCCAAGCATCCATAATCTCTGGGAACAGATGTGCCTTTAGCCAATATGCTCACTGAATACCAGTTGTTGGGGAGTAACAGCAGGAATGGGAGACTTCAAGCCTTGCTTGTGGACTTCACAGAGGCAGCAGGCTGATCACTAGAACAGGAGGTGAACTAGACGAATCTTTGGTCTGAATCTTTGGTAGGACCCTTCTTAGAGTCTTAGCTTCTTCTATGCATTCCATATGCATTCCTATGCTAAGGTGCATAGGGTGAAGTAAGGACCTAAACAGGCCTCAGGCAGACTCAGTCTGGATCAAAGAACTGCATTTTCTAGCTCAAAGTAGCACCAATGTGCTACCTCCAATATCTGAGGCAGTAAGCCTATATGCACCAGTTACTGGTTAACATGAGTGGGAAGGTGCTGTTGCACGGTGTCCTGCTTTGTTGGTCCCTGGCCAACAGCTGGTTGGCCACTGTGTGAACAGAGGGTTTGACTAGATGGACCCTTGGTCTGATCCAGCATGGCACTTCTTATGTTCTTACATTCAACGGCACCAGTTGATAATTACATGATTAGGCTATCCACTGTTGGAAAAGAAATTGCCATTAGGAAGACTAGGTGAGTCAAGACCTAAGCTGTGTTTCAAATTGCCATTAGAAACACTGGAACTTGTTCAAAATCAGGGGTAGGCAACACACAGCCCTTGGAGCCACCACGGGTGACCTGGCCCCCATCAGTCCCCAGGCATTGCAACACCAGGTGTGTGAGTGGAGTCATACCTGTGTGACATATTTCACAGTTCTGCTGGGAAACAGGGTACTCTCCTTGCATGCCCTATTTCGGAGCAGAACCAGGAATGTTGGGAAACAGACCATGCAAAGAGGGTCATCTCCACATACCTTCATTCCTAGTAAGATCACTGCGATGGGAAGGGTCTAAAGCCACCTCCCCACTGCAATGATTTTTGAGCAGCCTCACTGCAAAGCGAGGGGGAGAAGCTTTAACCTCACCCCCATCCAAGTAATGTAGAATAGCATCACTGGGGATGGGGGGGTTGACCTTAAAGTCTCCTCTCGATTGCGGTGACCTGAAAAAGGTGTGTGTGTGTGTGTGTGTGTGTGTGTGTTTGTGTTTGTAAGTACTCACACATGTGCAAATCCTGGCTGCCCATCCAACACTATGTGTGACCCTCAGGACCATACGTGTTGCCCCGCATAAAATTCTGCACCTCTTCTCTCAAGCTTCTGCATCCGGAACTGATCTTCCATAAACCCTCAAATGTAGAGGGATTTGCAAAGGTCAGAAATTTGGATCAGCCCTGTATCTTTCATAGTCTCACTGATACTGCCACCTCTTTTGTTCCTTTCACAGAGTCCTGGATTACACTGTCTCCACCAGTAGGGGGGCAGAGGGAAGACATGCCCTTTTTCCAAAATGGCTCCCAGCTTTTAGTATAGTCTCTGGCTGTTTCCTAGTCATTGTGGGCCATTTACCTGAATTTTCCCAACATATGAGATACTTGCTAGGGCTATTAAGGTATTATTTAAGTACTCCTACTGGGTTCATTAATTCTCACCTGTCAATCTTGGAACAACACACACACACATTACAAAATATCTTATCAACACAATAAAATACACGCAAAATTTAAACAAAAGAAAATGCAGCTTAAAAATGAATTAAAATTAAGAGCTAATGGGTTGGATCCAGACTTAGGCATACTTAGAGTAGTTTCATTGAAATCAGTGGAACTCAAGTTAGTCATTATTAAGTTGTCCCATTAGATCTTCTCTAAATATGCCTAAATCTGGACCCGATCCAATGTTTTTTGCTGATCTGAATTCTTTACATGAAGGGTAGAATATAAATGTAACACATAGACTGGCGCTCACAGAGGGCTATAGGTATATCTTTGGATGTGTCAAAAATAAAATAAAAAGTGGTCACCTATGCACCTTTATGTTTCAGCCATACCTAAATTTTAGTGCTCAAGTTCCTTGTGCCCACTCCTTCCATTTAAAACACATTTCCACTCTCACATTCATTGATTCATGTCCACTGATTTATGCAAACTTCCTGGTGCATGACAGTACAATAGAAATAAGAGCTATGCCTACAAGCTAGGATATTTCCACCTTTTCTAAGGGATCAGAGGAATGTAAATCCACTCAAATCCACTCAAAATACAGATGGGAACTTAATACATTTTATGTTGTGTTTGCATCAGTACACAGCTTTTCTGATGCTTCACATTTACTGTGAGGAAAAGGAGGATGTCCCAGTGGCTAGCAGTCTGTTCATTTAATACTCCGCAAAAATAAATAAATCCTGCCAGCCTTATTCCCAGGAGTCCGATGCATTACAGAGCTCACACAGCTCTCTGTGACTCAACAGGTGAGTCACCAGAAGCCATTGTTGCCATGAGCTTTTCATTATTGATGAGCAATTCCTCAGGGCGGCTAATGAAAGCTAAGTAGGTTTGTGGAAAAAAATCTATCTGTGCATGTTTGGTATGTGAAAGCACAAGGAAGAACATAATACAGACACATCTCTCTGTCACAACATTTTGCATCAAGAGTGACATAGCATCTTTAGTTTCTCAGGAAATATTTGAAGCAAAACATCTGTCTATTCACAGTTATTGGGTCTAAGCTAGCTGAGTGATCTTAATAAATCTAATTGTTTTTATTATACCACTTACAGAGAGTTTGTTTCGAAGGTAGAGGGGCAATGCTGTTAGTCCGTTGCAGCAAAAACAAGAAAGTGTTTTGTCTGTTACCTTAAAGTAACAGATAAACAGATACATGAGCCCTGACCAGATAAAATCCAGGTCAGGGCTCATGTAACTTTAACAGTTGTAGTGAAAAGGGAATTTCAGCCAGTGTCATTTGTATGCAATTAGTTCCTCCGCCATATTTAAAGATAAAGAGATGAAACTTGGCACCATGATAGCATTAAGGAAGGGCTTTAGCCATACCAAATTTGAAGCAGATCCATTCATCCGTTGAGTTTTAGGATTTTTTAAAAAGTTTGAGGTTTTAAAATATATATATTTAAAAATAACAGTCATTGTTAAAGGTAAAGAGATAAAATTTGGCACCATGATAGTTCTCGGACAGAGCTTTAGCCTTGCCAGGTTTGAAGCATATCTGTTCCTCTGCTGATTTTTAGGGATTCTTTTTAAGGTTTGAAGTTTTAATATATATATATATATATATATATATATATATATATATATTAAAATAAAACTCATTTTTAAAGATAAAGAAATGTATCCTGGCACCACGGTAGATCTCAGGTAGGGCTTTATCCTTGCCAGGTTTTAAGCAGATCTGTTCATTGTTGATTTTTTAGGAATTTTGTAAAGTTTGAGATTTTAAAATTATTATTTTTAAAAAACCACTGGAGCCATATCCTTCAAACTCAGGTTGTCAAACCTCCTCTTTAGGGTATTGCACCTTGAGAATTTTCAGCCCTTGGCATCAAGGGAATCTCAATTTTTTAGCTAAGAAGTGCTGGGCAAGCAGGGCACCCTTCCTGTTGCAGATTTGGTGGGCAGTCAGACACCTGGAGCTCAGCAGAGGCGAGGCATCCACAGATCAAAATGTAGGAAAGGAGAGGTCAGTCAAAGCAGCCCACAGGGAAAAACAGAACAGGCCAGAGGCCTTTTTATCAGAGTTCCATATCATGGTCGATGAAGTGTCATCCTTAGAGAAAGGCCCCCTCCACAAGGATGCACTTTTGCGCCCGGTTCGGCGATTATGCGCATTATCGCGGAGGCGCATTTACTCCTAATCCCTCTGCACGGGAGGCGGCGAGAGGCGGCGAAGCGCATTAATTGATGTCCAAAAAGCGCTTTACAAGAAGTTAATGTGCATAATCGCTTGTTCACACGGCGAAAATGCGCTTTAACGGCCAGAGCAAAATAAAAGTCGCTATTTAACGCGCATTCGATAATGCGCATAATCCGGGAGATAACGCGTCTCTACGCCCGTTTTGCGCTCCGCTGGTGTGGAGGTAAAATTTATAACGAGCCTTCAAAGAGCATTAAACCTCTCTTGTGGAGGTAGCCAAAAACTGTCATGACCAACAGTGAGGTATCAGTCGAGAGAGAGGCTTTCACCTTTGCGGATGTCCTGTTGATACGGATGTTGGAACCTGGCATGTCGTTGCTTTGCTTTGCTACCCTTTCCCTTCCATTTCACTTTGTTCACTTGTGAGATAGGCTCTGTCTGCACTGCTTAGGGTGACCAGATAAAATCCAGGTCAGGGCTCATGTACCTTTAACAGTTGTAGAGAAACGGGGATTTCAGCCAGTGTCATTCGAATGCACTGTTTTAAGGATGTTTTTAGGATGTTTTAGGATTTTTATGCAGTTTTAATAATATGTGTCATGTTTTAATCAGTTTTATGTATTTTATCATGTTGTTGTTCCCCGCCTCGATCCAGACGGAGAGGCGGGTAAGAAATAAATTGTTATTATTATTATTATTATTAGTTCCTGGTAAAATTCCCTCTTCATCACAACCGTTAAAGTTGTAGGGGCCCTGCCTTCTTTTGTATATGGTCACTCTAGTATAGTGCATGCACCTTTAACTGTTGTGATGAAGAGGGAATATCACCAGGAACTAATTGCATACAAATGACACTGGCTGAAATTCCTTTTTCTCTGCAACTGTTAAAGTTACATAAGCCCTGACCTAGATTTTATCTGGTCAGCCTAGCACTGCTGGCATGCAATGCAGAATGTTGAAGTGCGTGTCAGAGAAAACTAGGTAGATTTGTGGCTTGGGCTGGCTGGCATATCTCTTAGAGACAGAGTTAGACTGAAGACACAACTCAAAGATAGCTGTAGCTGAACCCTGAGAGGCTGGCATGCCACACAGAGCCTTTCAAGAGCGTTTCAAAAAAGTGTTGGTGCAGACAGAGGTGGCAGGTGGTGGAGTATTTTTAAAAACATGAGTCACCAGATGTGACCAACTGAGGCTTTGGCTGGCCTCAGTTTCAGACAGAGTTACAATTCAGAGATGGCTATAGCTTAGCCCTGAGAGGTTGGCGTGCCACACAGAGCCTTTTAAGAACATCTCAGAGTCCAGTGTTGGTGCAGACAGAGGTGGCTGGCGGCGGAGTTTTTTTAAAAACAAGAGTCACCAGATGTGACCAAGCTATAAGCTGGTACCCTACCCCCAGCCACAGCGTACAAGTTCACAGCCTGGCTGAACGGTTGGGAGACTTTGGCAGAGAGAGAGAGAGGGAGATTGTTTGAGGCTAGTGGCTTTGGTTTGGCTGCAATTACAACCCAGAGACAACAGAAGCTGCACAGACAACCCAGAGACACCTGTTGTAACTTAGCCCTACGGTGCTGGCAGGCAACACAGAGCATTAGAAAGAAGGTCTCAGATAGGGTGACCATATTTTGGAAACCAAAAAGGAGGACAATATGGTCGCCCTGCAGGGGGTGTTCCCACCAACATGTCCAGCCGCCCAGGCTAACCCTGTCAACCCCTGCCAGCATATTCAGAGCATGGAGGTGAGAGGGGCGCACCATAGCTTCTCGTTACATGCAATCAGACTGAGAATCTCTTGTGTTTTATTGTGTTTTATTTTATTGTGTTTTATTGATTGTACCCTAATTTGGGATTGTTTTATAATACAAAGAAGGTAATAAATAAATAAATAAACATACCCCCATAATACATGCCTGATGAAATTTATCAGTTTTACCCCACTTGTATTCTTAGGTTCCTCGCTTTCATTCATTAATTTTAACTTTTGTACCCTGTGCTTTCCACTTTAACAAAGTACTACAAAGTGCCTAAAGCAGCAGTATTGAAACACAATCAAACAATATAAAAATTAAACACCAGCAAACAATAAAAAGCACCTGCCAGCCTTTCCTGGAGCAAGTGGGGGGACCCCAACATCTAGAGGGAAGCCCCAAAATATAAAAGTCAAACAATAGCCAGGCCACAAGCCGGCTGAAACAAAATGTCTTATATTTCCATGGGACTAAGCACAATTTTGTTGTAGAAAAGGGTAATATAGTTTGAAAGTAAAAAATAATACAGTGTGCATCTGTAATCATCCACATGGCTGCCCCCTGGCCATAAGATGTTTGGTTTTGTTTTAATAAGAAAAAAATAAAAGATTCTGTGGCAACCATCTTCAGCCCTGATCTAACCCCCTGCATTCTCCTGCCAGCACTGTGCTGAAACCTGTTTGACACTTCCCCATTATCTGCTCCTTTCTGTGGGCCCCTGAACTTTGGCTGCAAGGTCCTGCCCTACTCCACCACTGGTAAGGTAGCCAAGGGCTCTCCTAATTTTCCCCCTCCCCTTTCTTTAACAGTTTAAAGCTCCTTGCTGCAACAAGAAAGAGTGGGACTTACTGCACAAGATAAAAATTCTCTCTTGTTCCCAGAAAGAGGCAGCAGCTGTAGGATATCATAATGTATTGTTGTTTTCTAGGTAATTGTATTGTAGGGGGAGAAACCATCTCCCCTCCCATGTACATATGGAGGCAGCCATACAGTGAGGGAGAGCTTTATAGAAATTTACAGTGCAATTCTATACATGGCTACTTTCAAGTAAAACCAAGTGAATTCAATGGGACTTACTCCCAGGAAGGTGTATAGGATTGTAGCCTTAGAACTATGTATGCACTGCAAAGTAATGAAGAAAAAGGGGCTAAAACAGGAGAGTGATCCCTCACACACACCCCATTTCACATTAAACTCTTTTGATCACCAGGCAGCTGGCAACCTTCCCATGTCCAGCACATAATTACAGGTAGTAAAGGCTGTGAGCTTCTCCAAGCAGTCCCTGCCAATTATGTGGACTGGTAAGCACAATTGTAGCTTCGAGACCTCAAGGCACTATGGTGAACTCACTGGGTGCACTCTCAGACCCCAAGTTACTGGTATCCTTCTGTAGGTTTTCCATCCCTAGTAGGTTAATTAAGTGCTATGCTCCCCCACATCCACCTGCCCTTCCTCTCCTTTTAAAATTTATTTTTATTTTAAATTATTTTTAGGCTGCTTTTAAGGATAGAACCCTTTGGAATTGTTGAGCAATTAATTTCATGCGCACATAGGGTGGGGTGGGAAGAAATGGCCCAAACAGAATTATGCAGAAGAACATAAGAAGTGTCATGCTGGATCAGACCAAAGGTCCATCTAGTCCAGCATTCTGTTCAGTCACCAACCAGCTGCATATTGGAAGCCCATAAACAGGACAGGAGTGCAACAAAACCTTTCTGCCCATGTTCCCCAGTAATAGGAGAACATAGGCTTAGTGCCTCTGATACTGGAGGTAGCACATTAAAGAATAGATGCCAATATTTCCTCTCTGCTAATTCCCTGAGCATTTTAAGGACAACGGGTAACACTCAACATAAACCCAACTTAGATTAAAGCCACTGAAATAAATGAAACTTAGGAAAACTTAAGTCCCATTCATTTTAATTGCTCTACACTAAATAGGGCTTATTTTGGATGTTACCCACTTACTTTAGAAGAAATACTGGGATAGGAAGATGTTTAAATGCTGCATTTTATCGTATTGTATTTTTATTGCATTGCTCTTGCTTTTTACTAGTTGTTTTTATTTTGTTAACTATCTAGAGCACATTTTGTTCTAGTGCAGCCTATATATAATGTAGATAGCTGATAGCAGGGTCACCCCCAAATGGCAGTGTTTTCTACATACTTGGGGAGGGGGCTCCTTATGTAAGCAGAAATGTAAACATTTGAAAATGTATATTAAAAAATGTTTAAAAAACCAGCCTCTGACCACAATGGTCTAACAAGAAGGGATGTCGCTGTGTCAAGTTGGGTGTGGGGAGAAAAATGGACAGGATGGAGAGAAGAGGGAATTTGCCTGATGAAGTTCTTAACACAGAGGTGAGCAATATGGGACCCGTCTGCACCTCCCTGGCCTTTTTGCATCAACACAATCCTAATGGAACAAAAAAAGTGTTGAATACAAGCAAATGCAAACTGGTGGTAAAGAAACTCATTTGAAGAGAGCAGGGAAGGGAACTGGACTTTTGTGTGCAACTCAGTTTGTTAAACTAGAGAGGAAACGCAACAAACCAAAGGTAATCATTTTAATGTATTTTACCAATAAATTACACAATGAACTGCACTTATTTTTGTATTGCCAGGATTTTAAAATTGGAGGGGGGGGGAGAGAGGGGGGTATTTTTGATCATTTTAAAAACGCAGGCTGTGAGTGTCTGAAAGTGGCAAAAAAAAATCCTTAAACCTGTCTAGTACTTTGAAAGGCAATTAAATTTTTACAACTTTTGAGAAACAGTTTTGGCTAATGTCTGTTCTGACTAGAATGTAATTTTAAGCTGCAGGACACCTGTTTTAGCCACTGATCCTGAACAAGTTTGGTTTGAAGCTCCACTGAAATTGATGAGCTTACATTTAAGTATGCATGCTTAATACTGCAGACTTAAAACATACTAACAGAAGGAATAGTATAAGTTCTGCTTGTTAGATACATTTATTTACAATATTTTTACCTCAGTCTTCAGCCAAAAAAGTCTCCCAGAGCAACTTACAAGATTAATAATAAAACAGTCCCTGCTCTTAGGCTTTATATCTAAAAAACATAACACAAAAGGAAAAGGGATTGAGAGGGAGGAGGGGAAAAACACAGGCACCAGATCTTAGTTTCAAAATTCTTATAGGTATTTTTTTCTGGCAGAGAAGGGTGAAGTCAACTCCCTGCACCTGTTCCCTCTCTACCTGATATATGGGACCAGGTGTGCCTCTCTGTTGCCATGATGTTTATTTTGGGAAGTATATGAAGCTTTGGTGAGGCAGTAATTTCTTATAAATCTACAGGGAAAGGGGGGGGAGAATCCTGATGTAAAAAAAACAAGTAATCGATCAAAGCAAGTTTGAATCATTTAGTCTAAAAGGGGGAGGAAAAACCATAAAGCAATTTTCAAGAAGACCATGAACAAGGGGGAATAAAAATAGAGGAACACTGTGTTTCCATCACCGTGCTAAAAAAGACTACTCCCAGACTGCCTGCGATCGCTTCCAGGAAGTGCAGGCCTCCATCATTTCAGCCTCTTCATGGGCCAATCTGGGGCTTTTATTGGCTGGCATGGTCACACCAACCAAGAGCAAGGCCCGGATGGCATGAGGGAGGAGCTGGCCGCTAACAACCCCGATCTGGCTTCAGTAGGGCTCAGAAGGCCAAAACCAGAAGTGGGTGAAACGGGCTTTCTGAGGCCTGCTGAAGCCAGGTCCGGGTTGCTAGAGAGTGGTTGCCATGGCAACCACCCTCTAAGACCCCAGAGCTGGCTTCAGCAGGCCTTGGAAGGCTGAAACCGGAAGTAGGCAAAACGGGCCTGCTGAGGCCTGCTGAAGCCAGCTCTGGGGTCTTAGAGGGCGGTTGCCAATGGGCCTTTCCTGGGGGGGCTAATTTTCCGGATTTTGAGCCCAAACAAAGGGTTTCCCCCCGGATTCAGATTTATCCCCATTTTTCTGGACTTGTCCGGGCAAACTGGACCGATGGTCACCCTAGACGTATTTGTTCAGGAAGTAGACAGGAGTTCAAAAGCTGTATGTGAGAAGTGGTGTCAACTCGCAAGCCTTGAGAAGTTTATGTACATAAGTGACAAGTGTGAATGGGCGAAGTAGTGTCTGCCGCCCATAACACCCACCCTAATGTTAGAGAAACTTGTGACAATCATACACAAGGTTAAAAAAAATGAAATTTAAAAATAAAAAAGCCAGCAGCAAGCCCTGTTAAAAGCAGCAGATAGTCAGAAAAGTCAGAAAAGATATTTGAGGGAAAGGGAGAATGTATCACACAGACAGCCTATCTACACACGCAGGATGAAACACTTTGAAAATGTTTTGAAAACTGTATATGAAGTGTGTCCTCGGCCCCAACAATTCTCAAAACTGTTATAAACCGTTTTAAACCGTTTTAAACCATTTTAAACCGTTTTAAAGCAGTAGTGTAGATAAGCTCAGAGTATAGCAAAAGCTTCAAAGTACAGCAAAAGCTACAAAAGAAGCTAATTTCAGATACGTTGTTCTTTATTTCAGTGATTTTAACATTTAAGATGTTATATAGAACAGATTTGTCTTAATTGTGTGCTGGAAAATCAGATATGTGACCAAGGCTATGTTCAGGTAGGCACACACCCTTGGTGCTGGATGCGCCCCCTGGAGCCAGACATGTTGGTGGGCATGCCTCCTTGGGAGCTGACCATGTTGTCCTCCTTTTTGGTTTCCAAAATATGGTCACCCTATATAAAAACAACACTTTGTCTGCATTTGGACAACACATTAAGCAAACGGGGGGGAAACAATCGTCAGTTGTGTTGCTTATTGTGCTGTGTGGAGGGTAACACGCCGCTCACAAACTACTGACGGTATGCTAGGCTGACCAGGTGGCTCGGGATTTCCCGGTCCTAACCGGGAATCCAGGGGCGAACCGGCCCAACCGGGGGGCGGGGGGGCAAACCGGGGTGGCGGGGGGTTACATGGCGGTGGCAGCAAACAAGGAGCGGCGGTAGACCCGGCGGCGGTGGCGGCGGAGGAGCCCGGGAAGCGGCCTCCCCCAGCAGGTAAGTGACCTCCCTCGCACCTCACGCTCCTTACCCGCAGGGGCGTCCGCTTCCCTCCGGTGCTCGAATCTACTGAGAAACAGGCTTCACGGCCTGTCCCTCAGTAGCGCGCCGGGTGATGACGTCATCACCTGGCGCGATACTGAGAGACAGGCCGCGAAGCCTGTTTCTCAGTAGATTCGAGCACCGAAGGGAAGCGGACGCCCCTGCAGGTAAGGAGCACGAGGCGTGGGGCGCGGGGCACTTACCTGCTGGGGCGGTCCGGTCCGCCGCCGTCTCCGCCTCCGCGCCGCCACCGGATCCGCTGCCGCCGCCAGGTCCGCCGCCGCGCCGCCGCCACCCTGCCGCCGCCGCCGCCGCCAGGTCCGCTGCCCCACCACCACTGCGCCGCTGCCGGGTCCGCCGCCACGCCACCGCTGCTGCCGCCACTGGGTCCCCCGCCAGCTCGTAAGGCCAGCGGCCGCGCGGAAGAGGCGGGGGAGGGCCGATTATGTCACTTCCGGATCTGGCCCTCCCCTGCCTCTTCCACGCGGCCGCTGGCCTTACGAGCCGGCGGGGGACCCAGCAGTGGCGGTGGCGGCAGCAGAGGCAGCAGAAGAGAACCTGGTAGGTCTGGGCTGATGTTTTTGGGGGGGGTGGCTTGGTGGGGGGGTTGTTTTGGGGGGGTGGCTTGGTGGGGGGGTTGTTTTGGGGGGGTGGCTTGGTGGGGGGTTGTTTTGGGTGGCAGGGGGGGACCGGGATTTTGGGTTCCAAAATCTGGTCACCCTACGGTATGCTATTCCGCCCAAATAAGCAATGGAGAGAAACAATTGGCTTGCAAGTTGTTTAGCTCGAAGACAATTGTTTAAAGTGTTGTGTGGAGGGATGAGTGTGTTAATGGCATGTGGTGAGGGGTGAGGGTGTTAATGGCATGTGGTGAATGGAGGGGTGACTGTGTTAATGACATGTGGTTAATGGCATAGAGGCAGACGGCAAGAGTGACCAAAGCGGCGGCTGCCACTCTGCTACAACTGGTGCAACTTGCAGAGGCTGCTGGGATAGAACTGGGAGGACTGAGGGAGGAGGGAGGGTGGGAAGAGGGGCGGGGGCTGGGTTGACTGTTAGTCCACTCAACGCCAGCCCCAATTACCCACAGTTGTGTAGGAAATAGCTACAAAATAACCAACTGTGAGTTGGCTACTAAACCCACCATTACACTAATGTGTTGTCCGAATGCAGCCTCTGTGTGATGTAGAACTTCTAGGCTGACCATATGAAAAGGAGAACAGGGCTCATGTAACTTTAACAGTTGTAGAGAAAAGGGAATTTCAGTCAGTGTCATTTGTATGCAATTAGTACCTAGTGAAACTCCCTCTTCATCACAACAGTTAAAATTATAGGCACTATACTAGAGTGACCAGATACAAAAGAAGGCAGGGCCTCTGCAACTTTAACTGTTGTGAAGAAGAGGGAATTTCACCAGGAACTAATTGCATACAAGTGACACCGGCTGAAATTTCCTTTTCTCTACAACTATTAAAGTTACATGAGCACTGTCCTCCTTTTCATATGGTCAGCCTATGTAGAACTGATGATTAAAACCAAAGTTTTCTTTTGCATGATAATGAATTATTCTGTCACATGATAGTTTGGTTCTGAGTTTCATTTTGCTGACCTACATTGCTTGTGTCATTGGGATTTTTCCAGTGATATTGTGAGGTCTTTAGCACAGTCATTGCAAAGCTGTTGCAGATCCCTTTCCTTCAAGGTTGTGTTTCTGTTGCAAGGATATCGTATTTTTAGCCCATCATGTGGAATATGTGTGGAATATGATTGTGTAAGTGTCATGGGTACTTTTTAAATACTGCCTATTATATTGCCAGTGATGAGGAACTAACCCTGTCCAGCCCACACCCCATAACAGCACCACGTTGTGATCTTCAAAACATTGTTTTAAGAGGATGAGCAGTTTCCCATTTTCATGTTTGACTACTTGTTGTGCTTTTCATCCTCACTGTGTCTAATATTTGTGATTAAAAAGATTTACTTTTGATAGTGGGAATTGATGAAGTGTCAAACAAGAAGAATCCCAGGCATAAACCTTATGTAAAAAATTGATTGTGTGATTTCGCCTTGGGGGAGCATCTGAGCAGAAGATTTTAAAAACAGTTCTTTGTAGGGCCTAATTTAGGCCTGCATTTTTGAGGTGGAGAAAATGTTTGTCTGAAAACAAGCTCATGTGGAAATCATGGCACTTACTTCACAGGGAATACTTGAAAGCTAGCCAAGTGTTTCTCAGCTGTGAGCAATTTCAGTTTATTGTCTCCTATAATGACAATGAGGTGATATAGTCTCCATGTGAAGACTATACCTTCTCTCTGTTGTAAGCCGCCTTGTGAGGACTTCTGCCCCGAAAGGCGGCTAAGAAATGTTTAAAATAAATAAATTTCCAAGTACATCAAAGATCTCACAGCATCCCAGAGAGACTGATGGAAACAGCATGCATGGGATGATTTATTTCCATGAAGCCACAACATACGTCCTAAACGTTCAGCATTGACATCTAGAAGTATGACTCGACTGTGAAATCATTAGGACAACATAAGAACTGTTTGCAGTGGAGTAAATGAGCCTCTTGAAAGCATTTCAATTTACTGATATCCTACATAACTCTCAGCCCTGACATTCGATGTGGAATAAGAGAGGGATACTATTAGATCCTCATAAGATGGTTTTCTGAAGAAGAATAGAAACAACACATTCCCGAGTTTCCTTTCATAAAATAATTTTATTGACCATTGTACTGTTGTTTATGTATGGCCATTTGAGCAGTAAAGCCAATTATATTGTTAAAATCATTGTTCTGACTATTATATTATTATTTTCTATATGCCTATTTGAGCTGAAAATCCAATTGTATCGATTTCATACATTGTATTTAAATAGCGTGATGTGAGTGTCTATATCAGGCTGACCAGGTGGCTCGGGATTTCCCGGTCCTAACCGGGAAACCAGAGGCCAACCGGGCCAACCGGGCCAACCGGGGGAAAACCGGGGTGGCGAGGGGTCACGTGGCGGTGGCAGCGAGACCCAGAGGCGGTGGAGGAGCTCGGGAAGCGGACGCCCCTGCAGGTAAGCACAAAGGGGGGCTCTTACCTGCTGGGGTGGCCGCTTCCCGGGCTCCTCCGCCGCCTTTGCCGCCGCTGCCGGGCTCGTAAGGCCAGAGGCCGCGCGGAACAGGCAGGAGAGGGCTGGATCCGGAAGTGACATAACCGGCCCTCTCCCGCCTCTTCCGCGCAGCCTCTGGCCTCCTTGGGGCTCAATCGCGATGGCGATGAGCCCTGAGGAGCCCGGACGCCCACGGAGGATCCCGCGCGGCTGCGCGGGCGGCAGCGGAGGACCCCGCGCGGCTGCGCGGGCGACGGAGGACCTGGCGCAGCCGCGCGGGCAGCGACAGAGGACCCCGCGCGGCTGCGCGGGCGACGGAGGAACCCGGCGGTAGGTCCAGGCTGGGTTTTTTTTTGGGGGGGTGGCTTGGTGGGGGGTTTGTTTTGGGTGGGGGGGCAGGGGGGACCGGGATTTTGACTTTTAAAATCTGGTCAGCCTAGTCTATATATTTATGTTAATTTATAGATATACGTTGATTTATATCAGCATTATTAACCTTACAAGTGATTATATTAGTTTAGTTAGGCTGACCATCTGAAAAGGAGGACAGGGCTCATATAACTTTAACAGTTGTAGAGAAAAGGGAATTTCAGCCAGTGTCATTTGTATGCAATTAGTTGCTGGTGATATTCCCTCTTTATCACAACAGTTAAAGTTGCAGGGGGCCTGCCTTCTTTTGTATATGGTCATTCTAGTATAGTGCCTGCACCTTTAACAGTTGTGATGAAGAGGGAATTTCACCAGGAACTAATTGCATACAAATGACACCTGCTGAAATTCCCTTTTCTCTACAACTGTTAAAGTTATATGAGCCCTGTCCTCCTTTTCAGATGGTCAGCCTAGTTTAGTAATCCAGTTTTAGTGGACCTTTTGTTTTGGTTTTAGGTTTCCTTTGAGGGTTCCCCTCTCATCTTCTATGATTTATTCCCACATCATCTTAACTTCTAGTTCTGGTGCCTGAAGGAGAGATATTCTACACCATTGTTAGCCATCTCTCGGGAGTGATAGTACTGACATGAATTTCTGTGCCAGCCACCAGTTTGACATGAAGGGCAGCGCTATGTGTTTTGTGCATAGCAAGGACATTCAGAGACCATTTCCAGTCTTCAGATGACTCAGATAATGTGTACTACTTTGGATCTGAATCTGTTCTAATACTGCTTCTTTTCAGTCCTCTTACATATAGCAGATAAACTGGTAATGCTGTGTCTGCACTGTACCAGTTCAGATGGAAGTTTACGTGACTGAATACTTCCCCATACATAAAATTAAATTAATTCCAACACGTAGAAAACTAGTGTGTGAAGAAGAAGGCTGCTATGCTAGGTTCCTTTACCTTGCCATCTAGTTTTCTACGTGTGCAGAAATTTATTTTTATACAAGGGTATTCCATTATGTGAGTCCGCACCTGCAGTACAAACCAGTTCCGTCTGACTCCCAGACACACATTTACAGCATCATATGCTGTTGTGAGAAGCAGGCCTAATGGTGGGTAGTGTTTCTTAATTTTGTTTTTTAATAGTTTAAGGGAATCTGATTTCCTGAGTGTCGATAGGCACAATATGCAATTAAATGAATAAATAAATAAATGAATGTGCTAGCAAACTCCGATCTGTCTAATTTTGTTGTGTTTAATTCTACTGGCAACTACTGATATATGTATATGGGATGGATGGATTTAGGCAATAAACCGAGAATGTTATGCAAATACAAAATATTACTTTATAGAACAGATGGTTTTTAAAAGTAGGCATGCAAACAGATATTTAAATAGAATGTTTAATTCTGACACTTCTGTTTGCATGCAATCATTTCCCCTATAGAAAAAAAGTTGGAATCGTTGTTTGGTTGTCTGCATGGTAGAACAGAGTGGATTAAGAAATAGATGAATTGGGGCTGTAATTAGTCAACAGTGTAGGGTCCCCTCTACAAGAATTCGGTTTGACGCCTGGTTGTCCTATTATGCGCATCTTCTCGCAATCGCTTTTATGGCAAATCACTATACGCGGGAGGAGGTTAAGTGCATAACAGGTTGCCTTACCGGTTGTATGAAATGCGCTTTAGAGGTGTTTAATGCGGAGAATCGCTTGTTTACATGGTCATTAGGTGCTTTAACAGCCGTGGTAAATTAAAACTCGCTATTTAACGCGCATTCGATAATGTGCATAATTGCATAGAAAAAGCGCCTCGACCCCCGATTTGCGCTCCGCTTTTGCAGAGGTCAAATTTTTAATGCACCTTGAAAGAGCTTTAAATAGCTCTTGTAGAGGCACTCTAGGAGATTAGCAATGTGTTTGTGCCTATTTTTGGACTCTACTGTTCAATTTAGCTGACATTTGTTTGATTTTTGTGACTAACAGCACAATTCTATGCAAGTCTACTCAAAATTAAGTTCCACTGAGTTCAGGTAAAAGTGTACAGGATTGCAACCTAAGATTTAACTAGAAAGAGACCAAAATTTTAAAAAAGCAATGCCTTTTGTGTTGTGTAAATAGAGTATGTCCTATCTATTATTAAGGTACATGCTTACATTTAACAGCATATGTTGAGGGTTTTGTTGTTGTTGTTTGACCCAGAATAGTTGTTTTAAATGATATTGTATTTATAACTTGTTTTTATGCTTTTTATGGTTTTAAATTTTGTATATCGGTTTTTTAATGCTCAGTGCTTTTAATTTTTGTAAACCGCCCAGAGAGCTTCGGCTATGGGGCGGTATATAAATGGAATAAAGAATAAAGAATAATAATAGATTGTAACAGAGAGCTTCTCTACACAAGCAATTTATTGCAAACACATAAGTGGACAGTCTCAGAAGTGTGGAGATTCTTTTCTTGACATCAACAACCTCGGGTGCCTCTTCCGCCGTTTTCAAGCTAGGATCTGCCATTTTATAAACCCCGCAAAATGCTGTAATAAATAAAAATTGTGCAATAAAGCAATGCCAACTGCTATGGGGGGAGTGCATGTATTGTGCCGATTGTTAAACCCACAAAGACTCAGGAAGATAAAGCCCTGGTAACACTGCAGGATTTTTGCTAAATGTGAAGAAGTCCAGTTATTGAATGTCTCATGCTAAAGAGACAATATATACTTTGGTGAGCTCATTGAACTCTTTTAACAGAACCTGGGGGCTGTCTATACATGGGGAAAGCCCCCTGGTGGCCGCGAACCTGTGCTGCATCAGTTATATGACACAGCCTCAGATTTGCAGCCACTGTGGGGCTTTCCCGCAAAGCTGCACTGTGAAAAAGTCAGGGACATACCCTGACCTTTTCATTGGGAGTGAGGTCAGTATGGCTCTTCTGCCGCCTGACCTAGTTCCCGGGGCCAATCCAGGTGGAAGGTGACCGGCAATTGGTCACCTTCCACAAGGAAGAGGGTGGGGGGTTGGCTCTGGTATCTGGATGACTGCAAGAAGCCCTGCGCTCCCTCCTTGGCGTTGGGGTTATCCTGGATGAGTAAAACCATAGGGAGTTGGAGGGAGGCAGTGCCAACTCAGGGCCATGAAGACAGGGCTGTGAAGATAGGTGTTCTCATTCCCCCATGGTATGATTTTGAAAAGTTCCTATAATGTTTAATTACAAAGGATAGTGAAACATTTCTCAAAACAGAAATACAATTCTGTGAAGTCATAGAAAATAGCTTTGGCTATTGGGCGGTATAGAAATGCAATAAATAAATAAATTCCTTGGATTTATTCAGTGGTGGCTTTGTTCTAGCACAGCCTTCCCCAACCTGGTGCTCTCCAGATGTTTTGGACCTCAACTTCCATCAGCTCCAGACAGCATGACCAATAGTCAGGGCTGACGAGAGCTTCGGTTCAAAATATCTGGAGTGTGTCAGGTTGGGAAGGCAGTGTTGCTAGCAGAAGATGCTTCCGCTCATGCAAGGCAGATCAACCAATTTTCACCTATTCCCCCTACCCACTATGGCACTCTGCCCTCTCCAAGGAGGTGATCAGTTAAAATTGAGTGTCCTGCCTTGCACTTCTCTGTTAGTGGATAGTCCTTTGGATGGAATATCCCTTTTGTCTACATTAGTAAAGAAGGAGAGCACAATGCAAGATCAGCCTACTAATGGCAACTGGTCAAAAAGGCCTGGAAATTCCGTCTCTAGGCTCCTCTAAAATCAGTACTGTAAAATGGAAATGGATGGCAGCAGATTTCATACTTCTTTTTTATTGCTCTGTGGCTTCTTTGTTTGTGTCCATGTGGACTAATGGGATATATTTTGCATGCCTCGAGCTGATCACATGCAGTTTGGATAATGAAGCTTGCTGTTTGAATAAATGTATTTTATGGTCTGTGAGGATGGCAGCAGAACTGCCCTCCATAAATGATTTACAAGGACAGTCTTGCCATCATTGCTAACATGCAAGCTGGCATGCTGAACAGCATAAGACCTCAAAGATAGTCTTATGCTGCAGTCTTATGTTGGCTTCGTTGGGACCATCTGCTTGTGCTAACAAACTGAGATGCGCAAAAGCTCCTGGACTATGTACTGTTATGGATCTGGGAGTGGGAATGACTTTACCTACTGTTGGACCCCCTTCTATACAGGAGTCTCTCCCAAAAAGAATGACTGATAGTCTGTCACTAGTCCGGATGAACCGTCTGATCTACCCTACTCTGTCCAGCTGTTTGGGAGGTTTCTGAACCCTATTGCCAAGGATCTCTCCCTTCAGCTCAGTCCTGGGGGGGGTGGGGAGAGAGAGAGAGAGAGAGAGAGAGAAAGAAACGTGCTCTGGGTTTTCTTTCCCAAAGCCCAGAAACACAGGACTCAACAAAAGCCGAAGAACGTAAATGATAGTTTTGAAACCGGACAGTCCTTCATGTGTAGGCTGACCATATGAAAAGGAGGACAGGGCTCATGTAACTTTAACAGTTGTAGAGAAAAGGGAATTTCAGCCAGTGTCATTTGTATGCAATTAGGTCCTGGTGAAATTCCCTCTTCATCCCAACAGTTAAAGTTGCAGGGGCCCTGCCTTCTCGTGTATAGTGCCTGCAACTTTAACTGTTGGGATGAAGAGGGAATTTCACCAGGAACTAATTGCTTACAAATGATACTGGCTGAAATTCCCTTTTCTCTACAACTGTTAAAGTTACATGAGCCCTGTCCTCCTTTTCAGATGGTCAGCCTATTCATGTGGGAATGGTCTTTTAGTGAGAAATTCTCTTTTAAAACAAGACAGAGAAATGTCCAAATATAAAAAGGAATTTATTGGGGAAAGTGGGAAGGAAAAAGGGAATAATAAGGGAAGCCAGTAATCACACACACAATACCAAATAAAATAAATGAAGTCAAGTTCTGGTAAGATCTATACCAAGAGATAGGATTTTTTCTCTGGGGGCTCCATCTTCATGGAATGCCTTTTGATGGGAGGGATGCCTGTCTTTCTCCTTGATTACTTTTAAACAGGCCTTAAAAACTTTGTTATTTCAGTCCACTTTTAACTGATGCCGGCTCATATTTCATATTTTAAATGTTAGTGTTTAACTCATTGCTGGTATTTTTTATTTGTGTCAGAATGGTATTTTAATGCTAGTGTTTCAGTTAATTCTATTTATATAACAATAGTTTATATTTTTATACTGTTTAAAATTTTATATTTTGCAAGCCACCTTGAGAAAGTTTTTTTAATGTTAGATGATTTAAATATATTATATATAAGGCTTCCCTTTAATGCCGTAAGTTCCCTCCTTTACTCATGCCTATGTACATACAACCACATGTTTTCCATGAACCAGGCAGGTCAAAAGCACAATTTTCAGCTGCCCACCAGATAGAGGAGGAGGCAGCAGCTACTCAGGTGTAAAACATGTGGATGTACCACTACCCACAAACCAACATCATGTCTAGATTGTCAAAATTGGTCAATGGCAGAGCAGTCCATGAGCCCAAAAATGATCAAACTAGCTGATAATATCTTCATTTAAATAATAATAATAATAATAATAATAATAATAATAATAAATTACAATAGCAATCAACAAAAAACACAAAACCAGGCTGGTACATGACTCTTTTGTATAAACTAAATACCAATAAAGGTCTAAAACAGTAGAGATTACATAGAACACTAATAAAAATGATAAAATAGATGACACACACAATTTAAAAAAGTTACATAAAAAGGTAAATAAGCAAAAATAGAAAACAGGGCTGATTTATCGCAATAGTTCTTTCTATTGGCCGCTATGTGAACCTGGGGTTCCTTTATCAGATATACATCTGGATACCTTTAAAAAAAATTCTAGAATAATATCATGTGGCTTTGATTTGAATTAGAATTGCCATGCACCAGGTGGGAAGAATTAAACTCCTCCCCACACAGGCACCATTTTTTCCTGACCCCCCCCCCAGGTTAAAAAAAAAAGAGGGAAAGCCTCTATTGAGTCCAGTGAAGATGGAGTCACTATAAGAGTACTACTGTATGGAACAACTGGCCGAATCAGAAAACTTTCTACTCTATAGAGGACCACTAAAACACATTAGGGATTGGCAATGTAGATTATCAGCAATTAGGAAGTGGCCTGCATACTGCCTAATTACTTTTACAAGACTTGCATAATTAATTTTAATTGAAAACTGACTATCATTACTTCCCGTTCATCAAGGCCCAACTTAAGCAATGCACAGTCAGCAAATGCACACACACATACACACATTATGGGTCTTCTCTTTTGATAAACAGCTATTTGAAAAAGTCTGAAGTTATGATCCCATTAAAACCATTGCTAGAATCTAACGCAAAAGGTTTCCATCATACAGCCCCTATCAAGTACATTTGGTTGTGTTTTCTTTTTTAAAAAAATAATGTACCTTATTAAAAAATACTGGAGAAAAGTATGGGTTACCATCAAAATACTGTTGTTTGTTTCTCTGCTTTGTCAGTGGTGTTTATTTTCCCCTTTTCACTATCTGACTTTTTTTTTTGGCGATAGATGGAAGACTTGTGACATCTGATGCAGATGCTGGAGTGGAAAGTTCAGAAACTGAATCCAGATGACTAAAGTGAAGTCCTGATTAATGGATACACTTGCCTGTCTTTGTTACTGCTTTGCAGCTCAAATATACAACTCACGGAATAAATATAGACATCAGGAAACGGACAGCAACACACCAATCAAGTTATATTTCTAATTCTATGAGCTCCATCACACCAGCGATTTAGTGCACTCTCACCATGCCTGGTGTGCGGATTTGCAGCACGGTACTCATATGACACTGTGCCTGTCCTGCTGACACCCCGCCTCTTCCCCAGCCTTTCCTAGAATGCTAAAAATCTGGATTATTTTCCCTAAGCGCATTTAACACACCCTAAATCTCCGTGTAGTTTTAAAGGAACTGGGGGCTTGAATGGATTGCATCAGGTCCTGGAAGGGAAAAGCAATCTCTCCCAGCAACCGGCTCCGAGCCTCAATATAAAACCCAAACCTTGCATCCCAGGTTTGAAAGTGTTTTTTAAAATCATACAATGCCTGAATCTCTGCAGAGACAGGATTGTACTCCCTCAATGCCCCCAAAGAGCCAGACTAAAGGGTTGTTCCATTTTTGCCTGGCAGAAAGGCAGTCTGGTTGTAGTACTTATCTGCCAGGACCTGACTGGAGGGAGAAAGAGAAGGGGAGGAGTGGAGTGGAGTGGAGTGGAGTGGAAGAGCAAAGGAGCAAAGGAGCGAAAGAGCAGCTATTCAGGTGAAAGAAAAGAAATCATAAACTTGACGCACGTCTGCCTCAGAGGGGAAATCAGGTGTGATGGAGGTCTATGATGATTTCTGTTTGTCTTCCTGCTTTCACTCTCTACTTTACAAGTCAGAGTTTGACTACAGGTTACAAGCAAATGCGTGTAAAACAAAAAGAAAATCAAATTGGAAGGGGGCTGATTTGAATGGAAAAGTACAGGAGATGGGCTCAGTACTTCTGGTCTTGCTGTTTCCCTGCTCCAGATGCTTCTGGAAGAGAGATAAATAAAATGTCGCTTATTTATATTTTCAGCTCTGGGTTAGGGGAAAGCTGCTTGGGGTAGTGGAGAAACAGCAGGAGAGGAAAGGTTTAACCACCCATTCTGGCCCTTGCCATTTCTTCACTCAAAATCATTCTGCCTGAAACCTGACGCTGCTTTATATTAGTCCAGCTTTGATCAAGCAACCCATTGTGGCTCACTTAAAATGTCTACTCAGAAGTAAGCCCTACTTACTCCCAGGTAACTGGATATAGGATTCATTCTATCATCCAAGAGCTCAATATTTTGACATTCCCCATCATTAAGGAAAGAGTTGTTCTGAGCTACCACAAATATTTACAGTAACAGATGGCTTATTATATTAAACGAAAAACCACAAGGAGAGAGCATCCAACTCAGGGCAAAAAAACAGCCCTTGAAAAACTGGACAGACAAGATAATGAATTGTTATTAAGACAATTAAGAACTCTGAATCCCAGAGGCTTAGGGTGCCTCTACAAAGGCAATTTAAAGTTCTTTCAAAGTGCATTACAGATTTTACCTCTACAAGAGCAGAGCACAAATCGGGGGTTGAGGCGCTTTTTACCTCCGATTATTCGCATCTTCGCATGCGTGTTAAATAGCAAGTTTTAATTTACCACGGGAGTTAAAGCGTCTTATGGCCATATAAACATGCGATTCTCCGCATGTAAACAACTTTAAAGCGTGTTTCATACAGCTGGTAATGTGCTTCACCGCCTCTCGTGAATAGATATTAGGAGTAAATGCGCTTATCCGTATATGTGCATAATCGGGCAACCAGGCGTCAAAGTGAAATCTTGTAGAGGGGACCTTAAACTTAGATCTAGATTTTTTTGCCACTCCTGTGACTCAGCAATCACCTGCAGTGATTCCCACATAATAGCAATAAGGATAGCAGTAATGACTTAATTAGAGACCTTGCACTTATCATTGCCACGTGGAAGCACCTGGCAGAGCACAAAAAAATGACAAAAAAAATGATGAAACAGTGGCCTGGTTCGGACGACATGATAATCAACGGAGGGGGGAGGAAACAGTAGTCAGTTGTGTTGCTTATTGTGTCGTGTGGAGGGCAACACACAACGCACACACAACTGACAGTACGCTATTTTGGGACTTAAACAACAGAGAAAAAAGACGGGCTTGCACATTGTTTATCCCGAATTCCGTTGTTTAAAGTGTTGTGTGGAGGAAACCCCCCTCTCTTCGTGTACTATTCTGTTTGGTCATAGAGTTCGCCGGCTGGAACAGCCGAACCCCCCCCCCCGGCTGCTCTGATACAACCATCAGAACTTTTGGTGCATGCTGGGATACGACCAGAGGATTGAGGGAGGTGGGAGGGAGGAGACGCAGCAGCCCAGAAGGACGCTGGGACTTTTAGCTGCACGACAGGGGGAGGGGCAACATGTCGTGTGGCGGGTGCCATCGCACCGCCGCCAAGATAACGCACAGTCAGTACGCTATTTCCCCCTCGGTTGCCTAAAGTGTCGTCCGAATTCACCCAGTGAGAAAAAATGAATTAGAATATAAGGAGGGCCATGGAAAGATTACATTTCCATTGTTGTAGGAGACTATCATCCTGTTAAGATTATTTCTGCAGACATCTCTTTTCAAGTAAGAATTTGTATATTTAACTTTTGTTAAAAATGTTTTTATAAAAAAGTTTTTAAATGATTTATATAAGTTTTAATATGTAATGTGGACAGGCCCCAGAGCCTTCATATTGTAATATTTTTTAAAAGAAACTTACATATGGGCACAGACCTTTGAGGCAATATGCCTAACTAACCCCTAAACTGTTATATTAATGTATGTGTTATCCCCATAAACCTAATTTAATGTATTCTTGATATTGTAGCCCCCTGAAGAAGGCCTTAAAAAAACAACATAGGCCAAAATGCATTGGGCTTGGAAATAAAGTATTCTTAGCATTCTGAGAACCTGCTTCTCTTCTTTTTTTATTCTCTTAAACAACAAACAACTTATCCCAGAGCTTCAAACTAATACATCTTATAAATATTATTTTATATTTTTGGTAATAGGTCCCCATGTTCTGACTTTCCATGTTGATGAAATATGACCAAAATGTTATTGAGAAAATTCTAGGCTTTGTTATTATTAACATTCTAATACTCTAATCACTGTTTCAGAGGTCCATTAGTTGTTGAGACTATGAGCTCCATCACATCAGCATTTTATTGCATTGTCGTTCTGCCTTGTTTACCGTTTTGCCCCAGGACACTCATACGATGTTGTCCCTGCCCTGCAGTTGTCTCGCCTCTTCCCCGCCATTTTCTGCCCTTTTCTAGGGTGGAAAAAGTATGGTATTTTTTCTCCTTTCCATCCATGTGTATTGCCGTCCCCGCGCTATGTTGCAGAACCTCCCTTCTTGGGGGCATCTGTATTGAAGGGCGGTCTAGCTGAATAAAGAGGAGGGTGTTCTGAGTTACTCAAATGACTTGTTGACCTCCTCTGAACCCCTTCCAGCTTGTCTGCATCCTTCTTGAAGTGTGGTGCCCAGAACTAGACGCAATACTCAAGATGAGGCCTAGCCACTGCCGAATAGAGGCAACCCAAAATAGCATTTGCTCTTTTTGAAGCCACATCACACTTTGGCTCATATTCAGCTTGTGAGCTACAACAATTCCAAGATCCTTCTCGCTCATGGTATTGCTGAGCCAAGTATCCCCCATCTTGTAACTGTGCATTTGGTTTCTTTTTCCTAGGTGTAGAACTTGGCATTTATCCCTATTAAATTTCATTATGTTGTTTTCAGCCCTGTACTCCAGCCTATCAAGATCACTTTGGTCTCCTCTACAAGATTTTGCTTTGATGCTCGGTTGCCCGATTATGCGCATATATGGATGAGCGCATTTACTCCTAATACCTATTCACGAGAGGCGGTGAAGCGCATTATGGGCTGTATGAAACACGCTTTAAAGTTGTTTACATGCGGAGAATCGCATGTTTACATGACCATAAGGCGTTTTAACTCCCGCGGTAAATTAAAAGTCGCTATTTAAGTCTCATTCTGTAGCCAACTGTGGATCCACCTAATAGTTGTTCCATCTAGCCCACTTTTAGCTAGTTTGTTAATCAGACTATCAAGGGGCACTAGCTTTGCTGAAGTCAAAATATACTATGTCTACAGCATTCCCACAGTCCACAAGGGAGGTTACCCTATCAAAAAATGAGATCAGATTAGTCTGGCAGGATTTCTTCTTGACAATCCATGTTGGCTTCTAGTAATCACTGCATTGTTTTCAAGGTACTTAGAAATTGACTTTTTCATAATCTGTTGCAAACATTTCCCAGGGATTGATGTCAGACTAACTGGTCTGTAGTTCCCAGCTTCCTCCTTTTTGCCCTTTTTGAAGATAGGGACAACATTAACCCTCCTCCAGTAGTCCAGCACTTCACCCATTTTGCAAATATATAGACAGTAATTTTGAGAGTTCTTCTGCCAGTTCCTTTATTACTCTAGGATGCAGTTCATTAGGCCCTGGAGATTTGAACTTGTTCATAGAAATTAGGTGTTCCTTGACCATTTGTTTATCAGTCTCAAGCTGCAGCCTGCCCTTTCAATTTATACCTCACATTTGACAGGGGTGGGGGGAGTGTCACAGACTCGCTTTTGGGAGAAGACTCGGCAAAAGTAGGAATTGAGTACTTCTGCCTTTTCTTTATCAGTTATCATTATGCCATCCTCAGTGAGTAGTGGAACCACCATTTCTTTCCTCTGTCTCTTACTGTGCACATACCTGAAGAAAGCTTTTTTGTTGCTTTTAGTATCCCTCCTTGGGATCCTTTCCTTGTTAGGGAGTTCCCTAGATCCCATAGTCTTGGTACAATTATGGTGCATGTTGTTAGATTTCATGTAATCAAAATGAATTAAGACATTAATATTGAAACCATTTATTTAAACTTCTGAATGTTGTGCATTCTGTTTATAATTGATTTGGGTTATTTTTGTTCATAGTAGTAGTAATCCTGCTCATGACCACCATCTGTCCATTCAGATTTCTCATGTACCAAATAATGACTGTGAAACTGCAGCTTAGTGTGTTAGCAATCACATGATACAGAGTCCCATGCCTCTTAATCAGAGTATCAAGTGATTAATTCAATGTGCTTCTTATTTCCTGCCTCCGCCTGTACTCTACCTCTTGAGAAGGAAGCAGCTTGAGTTCACTTCAAAGCTTACTCTCTTCTTGGCTAGTGTGGCTTTTGTTTCTGTCTTGGTTTTTTGCCCTTTTTGGCTTGCCTCAGTTACAAGGGAAACCGCAAAATTTTCTGTTGAGGGTTTACACAGAATAGCTGCACAGCAGCATGATCATTTATACTGGAAAAACTGCAATAGAAAATGTTTCCAACTGAATTTGAAACCAAGGCAGGCATGAAAAAAGTCTATAGTTTTCATTAGTTTCAAACCTCAATGTCATATGATAATTAATGTTTGGGGAGTGTTTTTAATTATTTCTAATTATTCTGAGCTCTGGGGTATACTGTAGCCTTGTTTGAAAACAACTACAGTGCAAATGTACCTTTGTAAGAACATAGCAAACAGTTTTATTAGGTTTTAGGGGAGCTCACACAAATACAAGAGGCTCCCTGTTGCTGAAGTTGACCCACAATACATGGGGGGCAATGGCAATGGAGGAGGTGAAGCTAGCATGCTCCTCCTCACTTTCCCTCTTTGTGTGTTCATAGAACATGGGGGTATCTTCACAGTGCTGCTTTGCCACTCCTTCAGAGTAAACCCCCCTGGTATTACAGCTGCTGGTGGGGACAGGAAATTCTTTGGCTCTCCAGTGGCCATTAATCTTGTTGGGCTCACCCCCTGCTCTCTGCTCCTTTTCCGGTGAACTATCAGCAGTTGCCATCTAACCTGGAACACCCCCAGCTCAACACCAAGGTCACATGGTGGAAGAATTATGGTGACCTCACTTCAAAGGAAAAAGTTGGGTAAGTCCCTGACTTTTTAAATGTGCAGATTCAGGGAAAAGCCCCTCAGTGGCTGTGAACTGGCATCTGTATCATATAACTGACGCAGTACCACAGCACAGCCATCACGGGGCAAATAAGTCATATAGACAGCCTCCATGTGAGCAGAATGCCTGAATAAAACTTAAGAGAATCAGAGAACTGAGTTGGGACCCTGTAAGATAACAGCATTTTTGGGATGTGGTCTTCCCTTCTCTAAAGATCTGATATGGGGGAGTGAGTTTTGGCAGTCTTTTAGAGTGTTTAAGCTGCGTTTCCACAAATATTCAGGTTTTACCAACCTGAATATTTGTAAAACAAACAAACAAACAAAAACAAAATGAAATATTACAAAACACTAGGGTGACCACATTTGGGAAACTAAAAAAGAGGACACCCAGTGGGGTGGGGGTGGAAAAGCAGCTTTCAGGGGCCTCTGGGATGCATGTCATTCACCTCCACCACCTTAAAGGCCCCAAATGGGGTGGAGGAGGGGAAAGTGTGTCATTCCCACCCTCCACTGCTCCAATCAGGGCCTTTTCTATAATGTCTGGGACTGACACGCTTTCCCCTTTCAGGCCCTGATTGGAGCAGTGTGAGGGAAATGACCCACCTCCAGAAGGTGTGTCATTCCCTCCCACCATGCTAATGCAGCCTTCAAAGGGAAAGCGTGTCTTTCCAGGACATTATAGAAAATTACAGAAAATCCCCCCTGACACCCAGAAGAGAACAAAAACCAGGACAAATCCGGGGAAATCCTGACAGTTGGTCACCTTACAAAACACCATCAGTTTCAGTGTCCTCCTTCCCAAGGGTACTAAACTTGTAAACTGGGTAGCTGTGCCCTTAGATCTAATCACTGCTCTGAGAATTGGGGAAAGCATAACAATATGAATCTTCTACTCTTCCATTGTTTGTTCCCTTTTCTTCTTTGTTGTGTCTCATCATAACTTCTAAAACTGCCAGTACGGACTATCTCCTTTTAATCATTGTAAGGGACCTAGTTTCTTTTTAGAGGCCTACAGAGGCAAGATAATAAGATCAGGCTAATGGCCTAGGGTTTTCTGTTGGGAGGGGGGATCCTTGAGAGGAATAGTTTCATTTCCCAGTTAAGTTTCAATTCCTGAATTAAGTTTCATTTCTTCAAGGCTGAAACAATACTTCCTGTTTTGGGGGAAGAATGTATAAAAAGAAGGGGACCCAGGAAGACCAGAGCATGCAGAAGAAACAGGAAGAATCAGTCTAGAAAAGTCTAAATGCAACTAGGGTAAAGGAACTTGCATTTTGCATCTTTTATTTTCTTTTAAATGCCTGTTGTATCACTCAGCTCTATTGAATAAATATGCTTATTTGTAAGTTGCTTGTTTTAATCTATGTAGTAAACTGTTTTGTTAAGACAAGTGGCTGGAGTACCACGCCTAAACCCCACATTAATTAGAAGGGGAAGGTAAAGGAAGGAAGACGGGACTCTTAAGGAGGCATGGGACTCTTAAGGAGGCAAAAGATCCTTAAGGAGTTGCTCCTGGGGTCCAGGACATAGGTGGAACCCTGGCAGTGCTTAATTCTCTCTCTCTCTCTCTCTCTCTCTCTCTCTCTCTCTCATTCTCTCTGGGATCGCTCTCACCACCTGTATTTCTCCCTGCTGCCTCAGATCTCTCTTCAACTGAAATATAATTGATTATCAGTTTGATGTTTTCAGATGTGATATTTCAGTGATGGCAACCACTTTGTGGAGTTCCTTTCCCATAAACAGAAACCCTTCCTTACTGCACAATAATTTTGTAAATATCCACTCCGAATATTTTTAAATTGTTTTAATGGCGGTTGGGTTTTGTCTTTTTCCTTTTTGGCTTATATTTTATACCTCCCATAGGGCTGGCTTTAAGATGCCTGAGGCAAAGAACAAGATGATGCTCTCACCCCTCCCCTGTCCTCTCCTCACGCACATTCCATGTACAGAAACAGACCAGAGTGGAAGATGAATCTTACTCTAATGCTGTCTGTCTCCACCTCACCAGACTAGCTTAAGGGTTACAGGGAAGGTGCACATACAGCTCTGCTGTCCAACGCATTATCGCTGCTCCCTGCCCCCCAGCATCTGCTGCTTGAAGTTGCTGCCGCACTCTACCTTATGATAAACTGGCCTCCTCCTGTATATTGTAGAAAGACAACTAATCAATGTATAAATAGTACATTACACAGACTTTCATTTACTTTAATGGGCTTTGCCCCATATCTTTTAGCTATGCATCTTCTCCTGCGTGATCTGGAGTCTGGCAGCTTGTTCATAAACGTCTGCCAATGTTCCTCTTGGAAATAAAATCATATGGATAATATTTTCATAGATTCTGGAAAATCATATTTCTGAGTAAACAGAACACTCAGGCTGCCTCTTTTTAGTGTGCGTGTATACATACAACCTTCCTGTAGTTTGATTTCTTGCCTCTCCATTCTTTGCTCTCTTTAAGCACTGTTTAATTGTGAAATTCTTGCTGTGAATTGAGAGCAGCTTTAGGATTTGTGGGGCCCATGGCAGGAAAGAGGAAAGCTGCTAGTAGCTGCTTTGGAAAAAAAGAAGCAGACAGTGCTGCCTGAAGGGTTACATGGAGGCTACAAGGGCTGAGGCTGGCAGGCAAACTGGGTAGTATTGCAGGGCCCTATGATCTTCATCTACTGAGGAGAGTTAAATGCAAAATTAAAAGAAAAGAGGGAAAAGTAACATGTAACGCTAAAAGCCCTACACAGTCCACCTGCCTCATCCTTTTCTTTTTTATATAGCAAGTCCCATGTAACCCAAATCCAAGGTCAATGTATCACTGATGTGATTAATTCTGAATTCTCTTAAAGCTATATTAGCACAGCAATACTCAGGTCGTTTTCACACCGGCGGTTTTAAGCACACCCGCTGCGACTTTGCTCCACTTATTTAGTGCTGGACTCGCATGACGTCGTCCCCATCCTGCTGCTGTCCAGCCCTGAGGTCGCAGTTTTTAGTTTCTGTTTCGATTTATCCCTGAACGGGCAAAGTCCAAGCCAAGCAGCAATACCGACCACGTGTGATTCAAAACACTAGACTCGAATAGGAAATGGAGGGGGAACCCGCAGAAGCAATCTGCGGGAAAAATAGTAGGTGTGAGAAAGCCCTCAGAAGAAGGCAGGAGGAAAGATACGTAGGGGGAATGAGAGCATGTGATGACTTCAGGAGTGCCATTTCGTGCCTGTCTCTTAAATGATGGACACTGAGACTAAAGAAACAGAATAGAATAGACAGGTGAGTGGGTGTCATTATAGTACTATAGTACTGTTTATGTCATCACTCTGTCTGAATAAAGACTGATATAATAAAAAGACAGATAAAGAAATTGTCACATGTTGATGCTATATCTGCATCAAGAACCCGCCATACAGCTGGGAGTGGGGATTATTTAAGTAAGCTTTTGCACCTACCTTTTTAAGGTGTGTGTGTTTAATGTATGTTTGCTCAGCTGAGCATGTAAAGAGCCAGCTAGTATTACCAGAAAAATTAAGAGGCTATACAGCTGGCAGCTTTTATGACATCAGTCATGATCTGGGAGAATTGCTGCTGAAAGCATGCAGCACAAATAAATGCGTTGAAGGCAGTGGGTATTAACAAAGCACGTAATACAAAGCAAAGCTCTCCTAGCTGTAGACATCTCATATATAGAGAACAGGGTAAAACCCTGGTTGTTTCTCTGTCAGCCTTCCCTTCTGTGCCATTGTTTGAGCCACTGTAGTGTCCCAGAATGATTATGAACCAGAGGAGATTTAGTCATAAGCTCAGTGCAGACAACAAGGTTACTGATGTTTGCTTCTTGTTCTTTCTTAAGGTTTTCTTCTATGGATTGGCTCAGTCATCTGTAGTAATGAACATGTTTCAAAGTTGGTGGACTACACCCCATGGATTCAAACAGACTCTGTCTGCCAAACAAACCTAAGTTTTATTTAAATAAAGCCTTTCCCACAGAGATCTCTCAGGTTGTAGCCTCCTTCTCCTCTACCTCTTCCTGGTTTCTCCTAGGAACCACAACTCACTCAGGCTGAATCCAGCAGTTCTTTCCAATTGCTATGATTTTGTGTGATTTTATTTTTCTGCCACACATTCTAATGTGTGGTAAAGGCTGGGGGCCCTATGAAGTGGTAAGGCTTCCCGACACACTAAAAATTAGGGCAACTTGCTTACACTTTGCCAAAAAAGAGGATGTAAATGGACAGAAATGTGCATGTGGTAATTTATATTTATTGATGCAAATTTAGAAATAATTATATAATTTAATAACAAATCCAATTCCTCTCACCATAATGGGGAAGATTCAGTCAGCTGTCCAGATGCTAACTGGTGATGGGCAACTTCAAGGCCCCTTTGTTCTCTCTTTAACCTGGATTTAGACTGGACAGCTATTCAAATGGAGGACTGTCCTCTGCAAAGTTAAGGTGACCATATGAAAAGGAGGACAGAGCTCCTATATCTTTAACAGTTGCGATGAAGAGGGAATTTCAGCAGGTGTCATTTGTATGCATGCAGCACCTAGTGAAATTATCGCTTCATCACAACAGTTAAAGCTGCAGGAGCCCTGTCTAGAGTGACCAGATACAAAAGAGGGCAGGACTCCTGCAGCTTTTACTGTTGTGATGAAGAGGGAATTTCAGCAGGTGCTGCATGCATGCAAATGACACCTGCTGAAATTCCCTTTTCTATGCAACTGTTAAAAATATAGGAGCCCTGTCCTCCATTTCATATGGTCATCCTATTACAGTAAAGTAGGACACATGGATACCCAGCCAAAAGTACATGTGTGCTTCCTCACTCATACTTCATGCATGGAAGCTCACTAATGGGACTTTTTAATAGAAGCTTAATTAGGTTCATTAGTGTAGGATCAAGAAGTCTCATTCATGTCAATAACATGCTGCCACTGATCCTGGAGGCTGTGTGTTGCAGGGGGAAGGAGGACAGGTGAAGTAAAAGACAAATAAAGGAGGAAGTGGACAGATAAAACCTTTTCTGCCTCTGGGCTCAACCAGTGAAGCAGAATGGCAGAAGAATCAGGCCAGACAAAATGAAGTACTTCTTCATGCAACACATAGTTAAACTTTGCAAGTTAAGCATACCACAAGATATGGTGATGGTCATCAACCTAGATGGCTTTAAAAGGTGATTAGTCACATTCATGAAAGATAAGCTATCATTGGCTACTAGGCATAAGAGGTACAGGAAAAAGGGCAGCATACTTTTCGATACCAGTTGCTGGGGAACAACAGTGGGAGAAGGCTATTGCCTTCCTACCCTGCTTATGAACTTCCCATAGGCATTTGGTTGGCTACTGTGGAAAACAGAATGCTGAATCAGATAAGGCCTCTGGTATGATCCAGCAGATCTCTTCTTATGTTCTTGAATTCTAGTTAGGCCATAAGAGATACAACAGAAATACAAGAAAATGCCCATAGAAGATATAGGTAAGTATAAGATAGTTTCATTAAACTGAAGAGAGTATACTTCTCTTTCCTTCCTCCAGCTAACACTATGTGTTTTTTTGCCAAAGAATCAGATCATTATTAAATCAATAGAACAGCAAAAGAGAAAGAAATGTTACAAAAGCAAGCCTTAAGAAAAACTTGCACAGTGCCTTTAAAATGATTCTGCAGCAATTTAAGAGAACAGCCATTAGTGCTCGTTCTGAATGGAATAATGATAAAAAGCTCACAAAGTCTTACCTGTGAAGTTTACTTTGAGCATGAATCTTGGCTTGCACACTCAACATTAAGTGAAACACAAACAAATGGATAAAAGTACATTCTGCCCTTTCTTAAATCTCCGAAGGGGTGGGCATCTCTGCAAAAGAATACTCTTGTCCTCGTTCCCGTTTGCTACCTGTAATATCTCCCAACTGCCGTGTTTTAATTTGTGTTGCATTCTCACCTCTTGTCTCCTGCCTTCAATGGCTCTCAAGGACACACACAACAGTGAAGTTGCTCGGCCCAAATCTTATGGCAATATGTCTTTAAAAGATCAAAGACAGTTTGGAAGAGACCATCATACAGCACCATCATACAAAGCCAGTGTGGTATAGTGGCTAAAGTGTTGAACTGGGAGTCAGGAGATCCGGGTTCAAGTCCTCACGCAGCCATGGAAACCCACTGGGTGATCTTGGGCCAGTCACAGACTCTCAGCTCAACCTATCTCACAGGGTTGTTGTTGTGAGGATGAAATGGAGAGGAGGCAGCTTATGTACACCGCCTTGGGTTCCTTGGAGGAAAAAAGGTGGGATATAAATGCAATAAAACAAACAAATAAATAAATACAACACCTTGACATAGGGGATTCCTAGTGAGAGCATGTTTTCCAATAAGGTGCCATCTTGGGAGGTATACTGCCGTTTCCCATCCATTATATCTCATTGGAAAAGTCATTTCAACTACATTTATTTTAATTTTGTTTACATTTATCATCTATATAGTAAAGCCTTGAGCCATGTAACAAATGAAAGAAAGCATGAAGACCCATTATATGGACTTAAACAATAAAAATGAGGTTCTAAGATATATTAAAAGACCCAAGCCCTGTTTTAATTTAATCTTAACTTCTACAATCTCTCTGAACCTAACCACATCTACTAAACTATAACATGTATAGTGAAGAGAAAGTGGTGTTGGGGAAACTATTTATAATCACTGTTACCATGTGTCGTGTACTCAATCAGCATGTGAAATCTTAAGTCTTGGGCTTAGAGTCGAGGTGTGCCACAGGGAGATCACACTTATACTGAGGGGATATTAGTGACTGAATACAGATCAAGGCTTAGGTCAAAATACAGTATGTTTTATTTCAAAATATATGGATTAATATGCAACTTTCGTACAGAATGGAAGAGCTGATTGGACAAACACATTTATTATACACCCTGAACAACTGCTATAGTAAACCTCCAGACCAAGGAAGTGAGAGAGAAGCAGGAGAATTAATTTTGTCAAATAAGGAAAGCTTATTTTGTCAAATAAGGAAAGAGAGCTAGAGATCTGTCAGGCAGTTCTGGAAGTCTAGACTCAATGGGGCAAACTCAAAATGTAAATGGCACAGGAGGGGTAGACTGGAGAGATGGTAGAGTAATTTGAATGAATGAATGAATAAATGAATGAATACATAAATAAAGATTAAAGCACCTATTCCTGTGATGAATGGAGATGGTGCTTCTTAAAGGGCTCAGGGTGAGCAGTAGTGTGTTCTCCAGTCAATGGTGGGTAAAACACCCTGCTTCTATGAAAATGTCTAGTGCTCCCAACCCTCTTCTATTGATGTGAACTGTTAATCTTGACTTCTTTGGAAGAGAAAGACTGAAATAAATACGATCCTTAAGATTTATCTCTCTGGATCCTGGCTGAAACTGCCAAGTCACAAATGCATACATTGCAGAGGTAACATTTGAGTAAACAGCAAGGGATTATTCCCACCGAAAAGTAAACAAGATTGCTTATCGTGACAATGGTGCAACGTCACAGATTATCTAAAGATGGTGGGTAACCTTGTTCAGTCATTCAAGATAGGCCAGGTAGATGGTCTGTTCCTGCAAATGAGGAAATACAAGTTCTTGAGAAAGACAGAAGACAAGATTATGCTAAAATGAGCAACACAAGTGTCTGATCTAACATAGGGTTAGAGCCCACAAAGTTTGCCTATGGCTGGGTTAGATTAAGAAAATACATTAAATAGTAACTATTAAATTTCCACATGTTCATCATCATCATCATCTTTATGTCAGTGTACATGGCTCTTTACAGTTTGATAAGTAATTAATAGATTCCTTCCCATAGGAAGGGACCTATTAAGTACCTATTTAATAGGCAATAGGGTAAACAACAGAGGGAGAAAAAATAGCAGGTAGCAAAAGCTGATGTGAGCAAATGCAATTGAGGGTGCAATCCTATGAATGTTTAGACAGAAAAAGGTCCTGCAACTCCCAGCAGCCCCCAACCAGCATTTTTTTCTTTCTAAACATGCATGGGTTTGTGCTCTAAACATAAGCTTAGTTATATAGATGGAAATGTCTAAATGAGGTTTGGTATGATCAAATAGTACTTGTTGGTACTTGTGTGCCAATATGAACATTGAGAGCAAAATTAAACATAAGGTGACAGATTGATAACTGGATCTCGCAACATGTTGTTTTGAGATCTATAACTGGATCTTGCAACATGTAGGGCATCATCAGATGAGCATTTTATTGCATGCTCCTTACTGGGCACCCATGGATTTTCACGGGTCCTATTCACATTGTCTGTGTCCCGCACACCTCCCCTCCCTTTTTCAGGCAACTAAAATGACTCTTGTAAATCCAAATTATTTTTTAGACAGAACTTGCTGCTATCTCCTGCTATGTGCAGGAGAAGCAGCATTACCAAAACGGCCCACTGAATGGGCCACATGCACATTGTTTACTTCCTCTTTCGAAAGAGGAAGTAATGTGGGACAAACACATGGGAGGAGGTAAAGAAACATGTCCCCCCCCCCCGTGTGATGACACTCTTAGTTAAAACACCTACAGGCTGGGAAGAGGGAAGTAATGATTAGGCTGAGGCTGTGGTGCTGGAGGAAGGAAATTTTATTCTAGTGATTGGTGAGCTCCCTCTGTTTCCCATCAATTTGGTTCTGAAAAAAATGGACAATAGTGTGGCTTATTTCTGAGCCAGCCTGAGTCTTTTCTAATTCTTGCTCCTTTCTTGCCACCACATTTACTGGGCTAATGCGGTAGTGTTCTAGGCTCTGGTGGTGGTAGCAAGTAGGGGTGTGCACGGACCCCCCGGATCGGATCGGGACCCGGATCGGGACCTCCAATTTTGTCCCGGACCGGTTCGGACAAAATCGGAGGCCCCCCGGACCGGATCGAGTCCGATCCCGATCCAAAAATCGGAAATTTTTGGATCGGCCGCCATTTTTTTCCCCATAGACTTGCATTGCAATGCAAGTCTATGAGGAAAAAATGGCGGCGGGTGGGTAAGGGGGGGCCTAACTCCCTCCCCCCCCCGGGGCCGTCCGCTGTGGACGGCCCCGGCAGGTAAACCCCCTCCCCCGCGCTCCCTACCCCCCCTGGGGCCGCCTGCTTCCATCCGCTGGCGCCCGCGGGCGCCAGCGGATAGAAGCGGACGGCTCCGGGGGGGGGTAAGCCCCCTTCCCCGCCACTTACCTTCTCGGCACGTCCGGCGCCGGCGGCTACTACCAGCGGGCTCCGCGGCCTACTCTCGAGTAGCGCGCCGGGTGATGACATCACCCGGCGCGCCACCCTGGAGCAGGCCGCGGAGCCTGCTGGTAGTAGTAGGCGCCGGCGCCGGACGGGAGCCGCCGGGCCGGGCAGGTAAGGGCCCCCCTCCCCCCTCCCCCCTCCGCGCGCCCCCTCCTCCCCTCCACGCACCCCCTCCTTACCTTTCCGGCCCGGCGGCTCCCGTCCGGCGCCGGCGCCTACTACTTCCAGCAGGCTCCGCGGCCTGCTCTAGAGTAGTGCGCCGGGTGATGACATCACCCGGCGCGCCATCCTAGAGCAGGCCGCGGAGCCTGCTGGGAATAGTAGGCGCCGGCGCCGGACGGGAGCCGCCGGGCCGGAAAGGTAAGGCCCCCCTCCCCCCTCCGCGCGCCCCCTCCTCCCCTCCACGCACCCCCTCCTTACCTTTCCGGCCCGGCGGCTCCCGTCCGGCGCCGGCGCCTACTACTTCCAGCAGGCTCCGCGGCCTGCTCTAGAGTAGTGCGCCGGGTGATGACATCACCCGGCGCGCCATCCTAGAGCAGGCCGCGGAGCCTGCTGGGAATAGTAGGCGCCGGCGCCGGACGGGAGCCGCCGGGCCGGAAAGGTAAGGGCCCCCCTCCCCCCTCCGCGCGCCCCCTCCTCCCCTCCACGCACCCCCTCCTTACCTTTCCGGCCCGGCGGCTCCCGTCCGGCGCCGGCGCCTACTACTACCAGCAGGCTCCGCGGCCTGCTCTAGAGTAGCGCGCCGGGTGATGACATCACCCGGCGCGCCACCCTAGAGCAGGCCGCGGAGCCTGCTGGGAATAGTAGGCGCCGGCGCCAGACGGGAGCCGCCGGGCCGGAAAGGTAAGGGCCCCCCTCCCCCCTCCCCCCTCCGCGCGCCCCCTCCTCCCCTCCACGCACCCCCTCCTTACCTTCCCGGCCCGGTGGCTCCCGTCCGGCGCCGGCGCCTACTACTACCAGCAGGCTCCGCGGCCTGCTCTAGAGTAGCGCGCCGGGTGATGACATCACCCGGCGCGCCACCCTAGAGCAGGCCGCGGAGCCTGCTAGTAGTAGTAGGCGCCGGCGCCGGACGGGAGCCACCGGGCCGAGAAGGTAAGTGCCCCCCTCCTCCCCCCCCCCCGCTGTCCACTTTCATCGGCGGGCGCCCGCTGGCGCCCGCCAATGGAAGCGGCGGTGGGCGCCAGTGGGCGCCCGCCGATCCGCCGAACCGGTTCGGAGCTTTTTCGGACCGGTTCGGATTGGATCGGCCGATCCAGCTGCGGGATCGGAAATCGGATAATTTATCCGATTTCCCACTGGACCGGACTCGGATCGTGGATCGGGTCCGATCCAGTGCACATCCCTAGTAGCAAGCCATGGTAACCAGGGAGAGGGAAGGCAAGAGCATCTTTTCCCCTTCCTCTGTCTATTAAAGGCAGCACTCTACTGGGGGCACAGCATGCTGCAGAAAGTGGGGAGGGAAGGAGGTCTTGTCCCCTCTTCATTCTGATGGTGGCAGTTCTCTGGCACTGGCAGCAATGGTGGAACGTGGGGAGAGGGTAAGCCTCACTCTCTCCTTTCTGTGGCTAGCATAGTGGTATGCAGTATGATAGAATGTAAGTAGTTCCTGGGAAATGTAGTTTTCCTAACATTTCCCAAGGTAGAAAAAGATAGACATAATATACTAGAACCTGTCTTTTCCTCCTCTCCTTTTCAGGTAATAGCAGCTTCTGATGGCAGTGGGGTGGGGGGGATTTACATGAGGGAAAAGGGTATATATTCAGTGGGTTTTCCCACTGAGTATTCATGCATAGGATTATATTGCACTATGATGCAAATGTTAGGTTTAGATACACTTAAATCCGTTTATTATAATGAAAATCCGTCTTAAGCACAATGCGAGAAATATACAGAATGGTCATTATATTTGCTAATTATGTGCATTCACAAATACAAATAAAACCTTTGATGCAATGACTTAAAAGCAGTTTAGAAATTTGCTATCAATTCTTAGATTTTGCTGTATCATGTATGTTCAATAGAAGAGTTGACTTACAGCACGATCCTGTCTATATGTTTACTCATAAATAAGTTCCACTGAGTTCAAAGGGTCTTACTCCCTAGTAATTGTGCTTAAGATTGCTGCCCTAGACTGCGACCTAAAATAGATATACTTATTACTCAACTATTTAGAGAGGACTTGCAGTGTTTAGGCTTGCGTCTGTATATGGTTGTTGAGAAACTGACACTGACATGCCCCAGTTATTAAGCCTATTAGGAGTGTAACTCCGAACAGAACTTCGTTCCCTCTTCACTAATTGCAAGTTCACAAAATGATGCACATCTGTCCAAACTTCTTAATTGTTTTTTATCTTATCTATGGCTATTCAGTGAGCAGAGATATTATTCTCAATCTACTTCTCACTCAGGTCAAAGACAAAACTCCCATTGATTATAATGGGATTGGTTTGCACCATTTGACCTTCATAAGATAATCTCTATTTGTTTAAAGAACACTTTATTCTTATCTAAATTATGCAGAGTGAAGTAACTCACACATTTTTGTATACTGTGAAGAATCTAACAGTACAAATGCTACCCTTTGCATGGTTATATTGATTTTCAAGGAATTCAGTAACACAGGTTTGTACATATTCTCACCCATGCTAATAATACAGATATATAACTTTTCTATTTGTGATCCATTTATCATATACACTTCATGATCAGCAAAATTATTCAGTTATTTTCATGTTATATATTGAGGTTACAATCCTATAGCATGCACACTTAAATGTAAGTTCCATTGAATTCAGCAGGGCTTACTTCTGAGTAGATATGTATAGGATTGCACTGTACATTATTTCATATATTCTTTATCCTACTTTTCAGTAAAAAAACCAAACTAAACATATTAAGCATTCATAATATAAACAGGGAACAGTAAACAATAAACCCAAACCACTGAAAGCAGCCAGCAGATAAAATGACGCAATAGTCTGCATTAAAAGATCTTTAGTACCAAACATGCATAAGATCCCAGAGTGGTGTAGTGCAGCCAGGGTTCACAGGGATGTAATGATGCACTTTTTTATTAGCAGGGATGGTGATGTCATCTGCCACCCCCTTCAGGCTTTCCTGTTCTCTGGATTTCTCCACACTGGGCTTATATCATGCAGTCAAGATTGGCTATTCAATGAAGTTAGCGGGTCCTTTTCATGTTGTTGTCATCTTCCAGTTTTCTCCTGTCATTGTTTAGCTTTATTACACCATGATTTAAATAGCTGAAAATGCAGTAATAAATGTAAACCACTATCAAAGAGGCAGTGTAGTTCCAGAATTGCATAATATTGCGCAATGTCGCAATGCCATCTACTGGCTGTATAAATGGAACATCCCTGCAAAAGAGATGGCCAAAAAAAGAAAAAGGTGGGAGAACAACACATGTATGTCAATCATAATCCTGCAAAGGCTCTGGAAGAAGAAAGCCTGGTAAGGGTGCAGAATTTTTGCTTTGATATAGAGGAGCCCCCTCTGAGCTTAGATCCTCACAGTACCTGGGGGTAGGGTGGATTCTACCAGCAACAATGTATTGTTCACTGTTGTGATGTAAATTATTTTGTGGTGGCTTGGCCCTGAATGGGCAATTAAGACCCACGAGCTTACAAAAGACCTGCTCCTGGTAGAGATGAAAACTGCTGGAACCGGTTGTTGATCTGGATCAACACAGCTACCTGGATTTTTGGACTCTCCTTGAGTGTGAGGCTATGGTGGCTGTCATGATGAGTGCCTGCACTTCAAAGTTGACCACTACACCACTGACTGCATGACTCTTACGAGTAGGCACCAAAATCACAGACCTGGGAAGAATGTTCCAGAGCTCAGGTGAGTGCTACTACTGAGAAAGCCTGTTCCTCAGACACTACCTTAACCCAAAGAATGTCTGTTCCGTATTATTTTCTGTCCTCTCACTTCATATCAGGCAGATCATTTTTTGAATCTGAACAAGTCTATCATCTTCTTCATGATAGCCTTTCAGATATTTGAACACCATTATCACGTCTCCCCTTAATCTTCTCTTCTCCAGTCTCAATATACCCATCTCTTTCGAGCATTCTTGATAGGACTTGGTTTCCAGACATCTCTACATTTGCTAAATGCAACATCTTGCTACATTTGGTTCTCATGTCTTTCTTGTACCTGTTGTTCTGTAACTGTCAGTAGCATATGCTAAATATACCATTCAGCGTAGTACCCTTTAGAGATCATTAAAAATAAGGTATTGTGTAATTAAAGGAACATACTTTTAAGACACGATGTTAGCAGAGTTTGAACCTGAGCCTAGGCACTTACTGAGTCTTTTGGCACTAAGTAACCTGCCTGCCACCTTTATGGGCTACATGTAACATTTGGGCATAAGAAATATAAGGATATCAATTCCTATAGCAAGGGTAATGTAGTGGTCTGTACTTTACCACACAATTCACTATGTGCATCTTGGCCATTTCTTACCCCTTCTGGTGCTCAACTATAATAATAGAATTATAGAGTTGCAGGCCATCTAGTTCAAATCCCTGCTCTGTGCAGGAAATCTAGAACCAGAATAACCTCGTGAGATTGTTTCTTGTGTTGGGGATGGACAACTACAGAATTATGGTTGTCAATTTCCCTGCTCTCCTTGTCTGATGAAGAGATCTGACTGGAGATCATGAAATTTTGCTGATTTTTGTGACCTTTGCATTTGCTTAATAAAAGTATTGCCCTAATACTACTTTTGGTATTTGTTTACAGTATTTTTTTTGTTGTATTCATGCTGTAAATTTGCAAGTTGGACATCCAGGGTTATAGTGCAGCTGTGATGGGACTGTTATTGCTAAATAATAATAATAATAATAATAATAATAATAATTTATTTCTTACCCGTCTCTCTGTTTGGATCGAGGTGGGGAACAACAATATAATAAAATACATAAAACTGATTAAAACATGACACACATTATTAAAACTGCATTAAAACATCCTAAAAACATCCTAAACCAGTGGAGGTCCATCTTCCTCCTGCCATTTTCCATTTCCAGAAGCTAACCATTTTTTTTGTAATCATACATGCCTATAGTCCATTGCAGCACTATAAACTGAATATTTATCACAGTGGTACATAAAGGCAGAAGACTGGATTCTCAACTATGGTGATACCAAATACCATAATTTTCATTTGTCTTGTAGTTACATGAGGCAAAATATATTATTCTTAATGTTGTTTTTTGTTGGTTTCCCCCCTCTGAACATTTCACATGAGAGCCTTAATGTTACATACAAATGATGTCTAGGTTGTTCGCTGCTTCTTACAAGCCAACTGTTGGGAACTGCAAAAGTCTGAAGAGGAAGGGGGGATGACGGGCAGGGGCAATCCTACACTCACACCCACTGATAAACAACAAGATGAACATTTAAAGAAATGACAGTTCCCACTTTGCTGGTAAATTAAACAGGATTTTTTTGGGGGCTGCTGGAATGAGGAAGGGAAGCAGAAGGAAAAGCAGGAGTGGAGTTTTGAATGTGGAAGAAAAGGATTGTGGTCTTAGCTCTAATACTGAAAAGAATGTGCTGAGAGGTAACCTGCTGGTAAATTCTTTGTATGTACGCAGGGTGGGGAAGGGAGACTGTTGCTATGAAGCAGTGAGGGAATGGCACTTTGTACATGCTCCAGAAGTACTTTCCCCATAGGGCTTAGCCGTAGTATTGAAAACAGATTCCTTGGTTGAGGCTGAAATCTTGGCACAAACGAAGTTATGGGGAGAAGGAAACAAGGATAGCTTGCCTATAATAAGGAGGGAGCAAGGGAAAGGTGTAAAACACCAAAAAAGAATATGGTTTTATGAAATGTTGCTGGAGGAATTAAAACGAGGAGATTGTTGTGTGGAGGGGAAAGGCATATATAGGTGCGGAGGCTATCTGTCCCCCCTTTGTACCCGTCCCTTGACCTTGTTAGTTCCCTTTCCCCCAAAAATGGGGGAATGAAGGCCCCTCTTTTCCCATTATCATGTCTTGGTGCATTCTTTCCTCCCCCAAACAGGTGGAGGGATAGCTATATCAGTGGTGTGTGTATGTACCTGTTTGTGTCGTTGGCTTTAGTTTTTGAGTGAGGCAGTGACTATGGTCTCGGTGTGCATGAAAGAATGAATATGAGAGAGTTTCTATGGGTGTTTATGTTTCCTGTGTCTGTGCACAGTTTGCTATAAACGGGGAAGCTTTAAAAGGGAACTTAGGTATGTATGGGTGCCTCTACAAGAGAGGTTTAATGCTCTTTGAAGTCTCATTAAAAAATGTACCTCCACACCAGCGGAGCGCAAATCGGGCGTAGAGGCGCGTTATCTCTCCGATTATGCGCATTATCGAATGCGCGTTAAATCGCGAGTTTTATTTTGCTCCGGCCGTTAAAGCGCATTTTGACTATGTGAACAAGCGCTTATGCGCATTAACTATTTGTAAACCACATTTTGGACATCCTTTAATGCGCTTCGCCGCCCCTCGTGCAGAGGGATTAGGCGTAAATGCGCTTCTGCGATTATGCGCATCATCGCCTAACCAGCCGCAAAAGCGAATCCTTGTAGAGGGGACCTATCTTGAATTCTCTACCTTTAGATTCACAGACTGGACTTTTGGACTTGTCTCAGTGTTTCTCCCCCGTAAAATGCATTTTTCCCACATGCGTAATCTTCGACCACATGCATACAAGCGATTTGGACGTGTCTTGGCTCATTTTTTGGACCGATTTGTTCTGCATGCACGCCGTTCATTCCTTTCTGATCACACACTTGCCTTGCTTGTATTGCCTCCATTGTTAAGGGCCGTAAAATCGAAAATGTTTCATCAACCTTTCTGAAATGTACAGGTGCCAGAAAGAAATGTTTGTTTTACATTACCTGAAAATTTCAAGAAGATTGGTGAAAGATTGAGGGAAGGAGAGCAGTTTAAGGTAGAAAAGGAATACAAACCTCTCTCCCTGCTTTTGTAAAATTTACTTCCAGCTTGAGACTTTTTGTACTCTCAATTTGCATAATTTCTAGAGCCTTATTAACTAATCCAGTGGTGGGATCTTCTTCCTCCTTGACTGTAGTTGATGGAAAGCTTTTCATTTTTTTAAAATTCCCTTCGGTTTACTTTTAAGGACTATTTTAACCTCTCATTCAAGTCAATGAGGCAGCCATCTTCCCTCATAATGCGACACTGACATACGCTCAGTAGCGTCGCTCTCCCCCCTCCCTCCTGCTTTAGAATGTGGGGTGGGTGAGTGAAATGGCTGCTGCCTCTATAGCACAGACCTTTTGAGTGAAGAAGAAGAGTTTCTCTTTTCTCTTCTGGAACATGCATTCCTTTGGCTCTGAGAGTATTTTGGGCTATCTTCATAAGGCCAGTTTGCTCTTTTGCTCCCTGGTGAAGCAGGGTGTGGTTCTTCTGGATCCATGACAACCTGATCTTCAGATCTCTCCTGGGAATAGGTGGCTATACCTTTCTTTCTATCCCCCCCACCCCATACACACACAGTGCTCCTTCCCTCTTTTCTAAGAGTTTGGTCCATACCGCTATAAGTTGAAAGCTTCAAACACTTCATTTAATTAGATTGGGCTGGTGTTAAGTTTTAAGTACAACGTTGAAAGCTTTCAAAGTGCTTCTGGGCCTACAACATTGGTTTCAGCCTAGTCACCCTGTTTTTCTAATAAGGTTTAGAAACAGTTGAGCTGTCGTTTATTTTGCATAGTGTACACACATGGATTTTCTTTCTAATCCTTGCAGTCTACACTGGCTCCCTCCTTGATGTGTTTTTGGATGCAGACAAACCCTTTTTTGTTCCAGCAGGCCTTTGGCAAATAATCTGGACCTCTGTCTATACCTTTGACTTTTAAATTGTTATGTATTTAAAATGTTTAAAATGCTTTAATATTGAAAAGTATTTAATTATATTTTTAACTTTTGTATATTTAGGCTGACCATATGAAAAGGAGGACAGGGCACATGTAACTTTAACAGTTGTAGAGAAAAGGGAATTTCAGGCAGTGTCATTTGTATGCAATTAGTCCCTGGTGAAATCCCCTCTTCATCACAACAGTTAAAGTTGCAGGCACTGTACTAGAGTGACCATATACAAAAGAAGGCAGGGCCCCTGCAACTTTAACTGTTGTGATGAAGAGGGAATTTCACCAGGAACTAATTGCATACAAATAACACTGGCTGAAATCCCCTTTTCTCTACAACTGTTAAAGTTACATGAGCCCTGTCCTCCTTTTCATATGGTATATAGTATATTCCTATTTATAGGTTTTAGCTGTATATGTTTTATTTTTGTAAGGCTGCCCTGAGGCCCAGCATTGGGCAAAAGGCAGGATACTACTACTACTACTAGTAGTAGCAGTAATGTTTCAGATTTCACTTCTGCATCTGATGTTCTTTTGCATTTACTTTTCTTTATAAACCATTCATATCTTAAGACTTCTTGTGTGGCATGTTTTCATTGGTTTAACAAGTTAAAAGGGGTATTCACTGTTTTCAAAATCTATTTTCAACAGGCCTAGTAACTTCAAGAGTAACAGAGTTGGGGAAAATCCTCAATCTCTTTGCTATCAGAGGCACTGAGGAAGGGACCCCTAGAGATAATTTAGACTGACCCCAACCACAAAACACTATTCCCCCTTCTGAAGAGATCTGGACCACAGACTACTAAAGACAAACAAAGTAGCAGGCCATAATAACAGTTCTCATGTGGCTATTTGCCTTATGAGGCAGGTACTCTGTGGGCTACCAAATGGAGGGACTAACAAGCCATAAAGTTGCCTGGCTGGGTCTGCCAGAAATCCATCCTCAACGCTCCTGGAAGGTCCATGTTCTATAGCACCTGCTGTCAGATGAACTTGAGGGAATCCCTCCCTCCATCCCTGGGTTTAATTTACTGGCTTCCCCTGGCTGGACCTTGCAGGAAACTTTAGGGACAGACAGAGCAGGCATTCATAGCGCACATAGAATTCTAAGACTGGCAAATCTAAAAGCAAGTGTGTTGCTTTTCAAGAACCAAGGAAATTCAATGGGTCTTACTTTTGAGTAAATATCTAGGGATGGAAATGCAGCCTGTGCAAGAACTGAGTAGGGTGACCATATTTGGGAAACTAAAAAAGAGGACACCTAGTGGGTGGCAGGAAAATGGCTTTCTGGGGCCACCTTAAAGTCCCCAATTGGAGCGGAGGAGGGGAAAGCAGGTCATTCTCACCCCCATCCCACTGCTGCAATCAGGCCTTTTTCTATAATGTCTGGGAATTACACATTTCCCCCTTTTTAGACCTTGATTGGAGCAGTGGGAGAGAATGACACACCTCCAGAAAGCATGTCATTCCCCCCTGCCACGCTAGTGGTAGCCTTAAAAGGGAAAGTGTGTAATTCCAGGTCATTATAGACTATTGTATAAAATCCCCCCTGACACCAAGGATAGAACAAAAACCAGGAGAAATCTGGGGAAATCATGACAGTTTTTTTAAAAATGTATTATTGCATTTATATTACACCTTTTTTTCTGCCAAGAAACCCAAGGTGGCATACATAATCCTCCTCTCCATTTTATCCTCACAACAGCGACCCTATGAGGTGGGTTGGGCTGAGAGTCTGCAACTGGCCCAAAGTCACCCAATGGGTTTTCATGGCTAAGTGGGGAGTAGAACCCAGATCTCCCAGCTCCCAGTCCAACACTTTAGCCACTACGCCACACCCTAATGGTCACCCTAGAATTGAGCCATGCCAAGTTGGAAGCAGATCGGTTTGTGCCTTAATTTTAGGAAAGTTTTTTTTTTAAAGTTTGACTTCAATTTTTTCCCTAAAATTCAAGGCATGAACCAATCTGCTTTCAACTTGGCATGGCTAAAGCCTTACTTAAGAGGTACCATGGTGGCAAGTTTCATCTCTTCATCTTTACTTTCTTTTTTTTTAATGTAATGCTCAAGGCCCTAGACCCCAAAGAGGAGTATTGGGTTTGAAGTTAAAAAGAAATTCTAAAACTCAAGGCATAAACAGATCTGCTTCCAACTTGGCATGGCTCAATCCCTACTTAAGAGCTACCATGCTGTCAAGTTTCATCCCTTTATCTTTAAAAATGATGGAATTGTAAGCATTTTAGTTAATTTAAAAAATTTAATTGAAGCTTTAAACATTTCTAAAAATCAAAGGATGAACGGATCTGCTTCCAACTTGGCATGGCTAAATCCCTACTTCAGAGCTACCATGGTGCCAAGTTTCATCTCTTTATCTTTAATTTCATTTTTAAAACTTGTACAGCTCAAGGTCCTGGACCCCAAAGAGATTTCTGTTTGAACTTTAAAACATTCCTAAAAATCAAGGCATGAACAGATCTGCTTCATACTTGGCTAGCTATATCCCTACTTAAGAACTACCATGATGCCAGGTTTCATCTCTTTATCTTTAAAAATGAGGGAGATGCAAGCATTTTGGTTGATTTATTAATGTTAAAAGTGAGTTCAACACATAACACTAGCTTTGATTTTATATTGGATGTCAAGATGGTATAACATCCTGGCTGACGCTGGCTTGGTTGTCAACTGTATAATATCCACTCATCCGTTACACAAAGCCATGAAATTCATTAAACAAAAAACCTACGGTTTACAAAAACAATGTTAAGGCTCTACAGTTTCCAACCAAGCACCAAAAAGCAGGGAAATTGGGAGTTAAGGCTCACAAGCCTTAACACCACATCCTCCCTAAGGAGGCAGAAAGTGCAAGTGAAATTCTCATTCTCCCAAAGCAGATAAACCATGAGGACAGGGTGGAGAATATGATATGCAGAGGTGACTGTGGGGTTGTGGAAAACTGATCACGAACAACTTAGGGCCACCTACTTCTCTTTTTTTGTTTAGAGCAGCCCTTCCCCAACCTGGTGCCCTCCAAAAGTGTTGGACTACAACTTCCATCATTGCAAGTCAGTATGTCCCATGGTCAGGAATGCTGGGACTTGTCATCTCAAATACCTGGAGGGCAGCAGGATGGGGAATGCTGTTCCATACCCTTATCAAATACAGGGTCTGCCCAATACTTTTCTCTCACACACATCTCGCATATAGCAGCACTCTTGATAACAAAAGGGACACTATTCATTACAGATCTAGAACCAGAGCATGTGCCAGGCACTTCCAACTTTTGGTCAATATCCTGCCTTTCAAAGAACCAATGTTTTTTTCTTAAAATGTATTTATAAAAAATATACTGTTCACTCCCCACAATCCCTGCACAATACATCATCTCATCAAAGCAACAGCGGAGCAGAAGAGGTTTAGTTTGGCTGTCTTGAACACCTTTCAGATGAGATTAGTTTGCAATCCTATACCTCTTGGGAGAAATCCCTAGTGAATTCAGTGGCACTGGCTTCTGAGAAGACATGTATAGGAGTCAACCTTCTCCAGCCTGCTCCCCAGATGTGTTGCACTGTAACTCCCATGTTATGCGTTATGGGGAAGACAAAAATCAATTCATACTTAATTTTAAAATAATACTGACGCATGAAAGTATTAGGTGGTAGCTCTGCTTTTGATCTCACACTGCTGAACAAGTAAGAGAAATCCTTTATCTGATATTCAAGAAACAGACATCCTATGCCATGTGTTGAAAACTAATGTTGATGTCTGAAGGGCTATCTGGATTAGGTGTTCAAGATTCATTCATTGTTGTTTCATTTGGTTTTGACAGTTTATTTAAAGTGATGCAGCTCTTTTGTAGTTCCTTGATTGATCACATATCTTAATGCTGGAAAACATCATACTTTAGTACAGATGTGGGCAGAAAATAGATCTATCCTGATGATTTGGACATCAACTCGCGGCATTCCTGATAACTGCCCATGCTGATAGGGGCTTTTACAAGTTGAATTCCAAAACATCTGGAGATCTACTTTCTGCCTTGCCTTGCCTTGTTCTTGAACAACATTCCCCAACCTGGTGCCTGTCAGATGTGTTGGGTTGCAACTCTCAACATAAGGAGATGCTCTAAGAAATGAGAAGTAGCTGGTCCTAAGTTGTTCATCATCATTTCCCACAACCCCACAGTCACCTCTGCAGATCAAATTGCATATCTAGATTTTTGAGATGACAAGTCCCAGCATTCCTGACCATGGGACATACTGACTTGCAATGATGGGAGTTGTAGTCCAACACCTTTGGAGGGCACCAGGTTGGGGAAGGGCTGCTCTAAACAAAAAAAGAGAAGTAGGTGGCCCTAAGTTGTTCGTGATTAGTTTTCCACAACCCCACAGTCACCTCTGCATATCATATTCTCCACCCTGTCCTCATGGTTTATCTGCTTTGGGAGAATGAGAATTTCACTTGCACTTTTTGCCTCCTTAGGGAGGATGTGGTGTTAAGGCTTGTGAGCCTTAACTCCCAATTTCCCTGCTTTTTGGTGCTTGGTTGGAAACTGTAGAGCCTTAACATTGTTTTTGTAAACCGTAGGTTTTTTGTTTAATGAATATCTCTCTCTCTCTATATATAGAGATATATATGAGAAAATGAATGTTTTAAAGTAAACCCATTACGACCGTGAAAAGGTAGCGACTAAGGAGCAATATCAGTGGAAGAATCGACTTCCGGAGGGGTATCCCTGTTAAGTCTGTACAAGTGTTGTGGCAATTGAAAGGCTAACAAATTTATTATAGCATCTTTCGTAGACTAGAGTCCACTTCATCTCATTTCACGAAGTAAAAAAGACACAGAACAGGACTGAAGTTATGCGAGTACGTAATAACGTTAGGGCGGGAAAGCCAGGGCGGAGTTATGAGAAGGAGGGCAACAAAAGATGACAGATCGTAGCTCTCTCCGGCTACTGCTGCATAAGAAAGGGGTTTCCCTTTCCTCAAAGCTACGCTCTGCCATTTCCATTGGTCCTTGAGACGCACGTGACCGCAAGAGGGGCCGCGGGGAGCGAGCCTGCACGGCCTAGTGCGTGGTTTGGCTGCCTATGTTGCAACTGCTGGAGGGGGCGGGCTGCTCGGTTTCCTTGGTGATTTGAAGTGGAGAAGGGAGGGCTGGAGGCGGCAGGACTCCTCCGTGTCATGGGCAGCAGCAGGAGTTGGGCGCCGCTGTCGCTGTCAAAGGGATAAGAGCGGCACTGGCGGAAGGCCGGGCTGGGCGAAGCGGCTGTGCGCGGACTGCTGGAGCAGGTAAGCGACGGGAAGGAAGTACAGTCACCGTAGCTGTGCGGGGCCTAAAGCGGAGGAAAGCGGGTGGCACATAGCAGAGCTGCTGGGTGCCACACGCGCAGAGGTGGCTGCTCTGCCACGCTGTATTCCATACCCCTCCTCCTCCGATGTTGCAGTCATTTGCCCCGACAGTCTTTTATATGCACCCCTCAGCAGTCTTTCCCCTCAACCTCTCCAGTGGTTCGCCTTGCAGGGACGGGGTGTTGGTGGTGAACACAGCCCTTGCCTCAGTGGGGGATGCCAATTGCCCTTTCGCCCCCCTCCTTCCATTGTGTTGACTCACTATTGCCACTGCTAAGTGACCGTGGTGCGGTAAGAGATTGGAGAGCAAGGCTGTGTCAAATGCTGCTCATCTTGTAGGATTTCTTTTCCCCCCTCTTAAACTCTTGCCCAGTGTGATGGATATTCCATTATGATGAAGATGATGATGATGACTTTCAGTGGTTGTTTCAGAAAATTGTTTTCATTGCTCTGCATTGTTTCTGGTGTTGTTGTGATTTGGCAATCTTGTGGGCAGCGGGTAACTTTATTTTTTGTAAGAGAGGAAGAGCAAATTGCTTGTATTTGCATGCTCACTAGAGCGGTTTTTCCAGCATCCTCTCCCCATATCCTATTCTCATTGCTGTTGCATGGTCATAAATGGGATTCTGTCCTTGCACCCCCCATTTCCTTCCCCCAGCCTGCCTTTCATAATGTGCTCAGTACTGGCTCTTCATTATTATCTCTGACATTACTAGCTTTGATGGCAACAGTACTTGCCAGGAGGTTGATACTCTAGGCTCAAACCAACTCCCCTGCCTTTGGCACTGAGCATCAGACAGGCTGCAGGAGGGTGGAAGGAAGGCAGTGAGATTAATTAGCTGTAGCAATCAATACTCAGGTTGCTTGCAGAGGGGAGACAATGCATTCTAACATTGGGCATGAGTCTCATCAACACAGCAGCAGAATGCAGTTGCCAAGTGAAGGAGAGGAGTTCATTATAGCAGAGGATAAACAAGCATTGCTGGAAGCTTTAATGAAATGCATCTGTGTTTTCTCATTTCCTGAGCTGCCTTGGACAATTTCCTCATATTCTTGATTGCCCCTGCCACTGTCAATTTTGTTATCCTCCTGTTACAGCAAACTTGAGTCTCAGCAGGTCAAGAAATACCATGGGTCAAGCTGTGAGAGCTTACTCTGGTTCTTGGCACAAAAGAAATGGGAAAGATTAGGGCTGATTCAGTTTAGGGTCCTAGCGGAAAGCAAATAACCTTCAACACTACAGAGGTGCCCCTCAGTACTGGGTGCCAGGCTCTCACAATATACTAATTGGAAAAAGTGCAGGCTAACTCTTGTCTCTTCAGATCCAAACTTGATTCAAGCACAAAAAGACTAAGCTGAGACAGGCCATGGAGGGGCTTTTGCTGCTTTTATGCTGAAGGAACTCTGATACTTTTTGTCATTCATAGTGTGATACTAAACATATTTACTCAGAAGTTTTGTAAAGTTTGGAAGGTCTTTCCTATGTTTAGAATTGCAGCCCCCAGGGTGATATGGTCTGGGAAAATGGTGATCCATGGCACACATTTCATTATTTATTTAATGTTATGAAGATATGTATTATTATTTTTAAAAGCAACAACATATAGAATGAAATCTATAGTGGCAATCTTACAAAAGTTGCAATGGTAGAATATTCTAGTGCATTCTGTTTTTTGTCAGATTTTCCACATTTGTGTATCAGGGTTCATCTTCTCACCACAATTCTCAGGTAGATGATGTTGAGTGATAGTAACTTGTGCAAGGCTGATTGGGGATTAGAGCCTGTATTAGGTTGTCTCTTAAATAAATGTTAAATTTGTTTATAACAGGAATTTATTATTTGTAAAAGCACCCTGGAGTCTACATATATGTAAAAGAATACAGGTCCCCCAAAGGGTCTTAATCTAAATAGTGCTCAAATCACATTGGCAGATTTTCCCAGAACAATTCTTGTTAAATAACTTTAACTAGATTTTTTTAAAGATGAGCTGACTTTGTCAAATATGAAGACCCTGTTACTTGTCATCTTTACCTAATGAGTTCTATTTTATAATTCTACTCTATACATGTGACATTTCAGTGACATGAGGAAGAGGAGGATTTTACATAATTGGAAATGTATTGCAGACAACTGGGGGGGAAAGTGCTCATGTGTGCTATCAAACTCTTCATGGATTTTTCTTCTTATGGTATTAATTTGAAGTTAGAGTTTCTTGTTGTCTCTGCCCTTCTGTTTGTGTGGAAAGCTGGGTGGAGATCTGTGGACAACCAGCTTAAAGACTACTTCAAACTAACCTCAGGAATTTCCATTACATCCTAGTTTATATAAATCTATGAACTTTGAATCTAGATTCTAATTTGGAATATAAGTTGTGTGTGGATATATAACATTCCTACATTCCACTTGAATGCAGTATGAATTTAACATAAAAGGTAAATTAAAATTGGTTTAAAATAATGTATATAAATTCACTACCCATATGCCTAATAATAGAAGTACATCTCTTTCTCCCCAATGCTCCCTACCAAGAATAAAACATATTGAAGTACTTGCACAATGCAGCAAATGCTAGAAAAAACATTTTTAAATAAGAAAAGGCTACTGTTCCAAGTCAAATACTTTTGCTATTCATAATGGAAGATAAAATGTAACTTCTGCTTTTGAAGGAACAAAACACATGCACACCTCACAAGTGTTCAGATGAAACTTTAGCTAGTTTGTTTACTGTAGGCAGACTCCTAATTTGTTCTTATACAAGAATTAGATGATTTGAATATATAAGGATTTGAAAGAGAAATAATCACTCGCCTTATCACTTGTGGCAAGTCAGAAACACGTTAACCAGACAGAAAAAGTTTTGTAACGGTAAGAAGTTGATTCTTCCAGATAATTGATAATCCTATTAATCATTTGTGGCAATATGATAAGATACCAAAAATGTGTGGGGACTAGTAACATCTTTAGACTATATATATATGTGTTTTGTGTGTATGTGTATGTATATATATGGTAGCCTTATTTCAAAGGCTGTTGTAAAGTCTAGTTTAATTTATTTGCTCTAAACATGAAAGAATGAAGAAACAAAAATCTGTTTGCAACTCATGTGACTTTTTGAAAGCAGACATGGCCTCAAATTGTTTGCCTGCCCAATTTAGTATCGACCAACTCTGAGTCTAATACAACAGTGCTAGCATGTCTTTATTGTGACATAATTTTATACTGAAGTTCTAAAGTTCCATTATTTTTATGTGTATGAGAATTGTAAGTTGAGATTTCCATGGCATTGGTATACTGACTTTACCATCTCTAGCTAGCTAGTGGGGCTGTGCACAAAACACACTTACTCACACTCAGTGCTTGAGTGTGGCTTGTTGTTCAATTTTCTGCAGGGTGGCTTGTTAACCTTGCAGCATGGCTTATGTTTCTCAAACAAGCCACCTTGAGAAGCCATGGTTTGTTATTGTTAACCATGCCACACTGCACATTTAGCAAGTCACCCTGCAGAAAATATCCTGGGTTCAACAAACAAACCGCGGTTTAGCAACAACCGGGTAAGTGTGTTGTGCAAACCCAGTCAATGACGGTTCGTTTTGCAGATTTGCAAATCTCAGTTAAACACGCCTAACAAAAGGGAAATTGCAACAATCGTATGGAAATTAATGTCAGTCCACAGACGCAACATCCAAGCTGACTTTCCCAAGTTGGGCTGTCCCCTGCTGTGCGGGTCATTCAAATGGCACTGGCGGTTGATGGAGTGGTACCGGAGAGCGGGCATGCCACACTATAGGCTCCAGTCTCCTCATTCTGCACAGAAGGCGATGCAATTGGTATAATATCAAGCGGACTGTGGGGGGGGGGGGGAAGAGAGGACATCAGTGCCATCCAGTTTTTTTGTTGTGGCCAGTGTTCATCCCTCCCCCACTCCCTCATTACCAGTTACCCACCTCTGCGACACATAGACCAGGTTATGGCATGGTGAGGTTGCAGTCTAGCCCACTCAGCATTGGGCATTCCAGAACCGTAGTGTGCTGGCATCTTGGTGTCCGTAGACAGACAGAATAATGGGAAGTTTGTATGGAACTGGGGAAATCAATGTGAAATGCAACACTGTAACGGAAAGGATACTCAAAAAATTGTTCTTGAAGCAGTACATTTCCAAGACGGCAGATAAGGGGAAGCTGCTGCAAGCATGGAGGGGTGTTAGTCCAGTATCCAGCGTCTGATTCTTGGCTGGAGCAATAGGGGGTGTGGACGCTATGCGGGCGAAAAATGTTGCTTTTGAGGTTTTACAATAGGTCGTCCAAAGATGCCCTGCTAAAAACTATAATTATAGGCACATCCAATGTTTAGAAATCATACCCACATGCGCAGTAATGCGCGATCGTGATTGGACAGGCAATGGCGAGAAAGTCAGGTGGGCGGAGTTAATGAACAGCGCGAAAGTCTGGGGGAGGTACCATCAGGAGACAGGGCGGTGCTTTAGTCAATTTTTCCATGTTAAGCCATACACCCCTGAACCAACTCTGCAGAGTAACTCCGCATATAAACAATTGTAAAGTGCATTTTATGATGCCCGTAATTCACCTTAACTGTTCTCGTCCACCACTATTAGACGTAAATACGATATAGGAAAAAGCGCATATTATCTGAAACAGGCGCCAAAGAAACGTCTGTCTTAGTGATGTATGAGAACCAATAGATATGATGCAATTTTTTTCATTTTGCCCTTGTTTGGAACCATTTCAGCTGCCTTTGTATCATCAAGAGTCAAGTGATGGTGGGGATTTTATAGTTAAATCTGAAGGGGTTGTCATGTGTCTCTAAAGACTGATGTATTGCTTCCTTAAGGGCTCTTTCTTTTTATGTAATATAAGAGAAATGACAGAGTACTGTAATGTCTTATTGCCTAGCTTTTATTTATCATTATTCTGTTTAATTGAGTGCACATCCTACATTTTTCTGAAATCTCACTTCCTGAAACATATTGAAATAAATATAATTCATCCTATAAAACAGGTGTTTTGTTAGTGTAAAAGCACTTAAAGCAAGAGCTGGAAGACTGTAAAAATTGCACTAGGTGATCTTGCTTTGTGATCCTTTGTTAGTGTGCTGATGGTATCCTGATGGAACCTAAAGTAATGTTTTTGACTTATGCTATATAGGCTTAGCTGAATCAACATCTAACAGTTTTCATGTGGCATAATGCCACAAAATAGATCAGAGGTCTGCTGAAACATATTTGAAAGGCTGCTGCTGGCAGGATGCTCCATGAATGCTTTATACATTTCTTTGATCCAAACTTTCATTTTGTTAAACTTCTTTCTTGGAAGACTTTGGGGAGAAAGTAATATTGCTTTATGGATTCCTTTTTGAAATGTTTCAGAAGATGGAGCAGCTCATTGAATTGAAGGCCGTTATACTATCCCCCTCCTGTTTTAAATCATGGAATGCCCAGAAGCTGGGGCACATTTTATCTTTATATAAAATTTAGCAGACATTTCTTTAAAAACTAAGTTTGGATGTATAAGCTGTATGATGTTGCATACTGGTAGTTAGTTTATATTTTAGCTGGTAAGCCTCCTCCACTTTTTTCCATCCACAGGGTTAACTTTCATTTCAGATTTCTATTGCCAGTGAATGTGCTCTGGGGTGGCCCTCTTCCTTCTCAAGGGCTCAGTTCAGACAACACGTTAGTCAACACAGAATGAAAATTCCACTCAACGGTTGAGTTTTTAGGGGGTACTCCCCACACAACATGTTTTAACTCCACTGTTGTATGACTATGGGCTTCCGTGGAGTTGAGTAAAATCAACGTCTGCGATCTTTGATTGACAGTTCCTCCACCTGTCTCCTCCCCCGGTCCTCTCAATCGTATCCCATCAGCCATTGCTTTAAAAAAAAATCCTTGCGGCTCTCCCCTAAGGGCACTTGCTCCTTTTTCTGCTCTTGCCAGGGAACTCTGTAGCCAATGGAAAAAGTCAATTCAACGCATCGGAAAACTACACAGAGCCTGCCACACAACACAATGGTTGTGCATGAACTCTCTTCTGCACAGTGTGGATATTCTGCGTGGAGTGTTTTCCCAAAAAACTCCACCGTTGCGTGGAGTTTTCCTGCTAGACAACACATTTCTCAACGGTGGTGTAAAAACTCCACTGTGGAGTTCTAAAACCACCATTGAGAAACGTGTTGTCTGAACTGAGCCAAGGTGTCTACTTACTAAACTGCCAGTATCACCTCTATCCACCTCTGTCCACATCAAAAGTACAAGAATATAGGAGTTAAACTGTTTTATTCTTTTGGGAAGGTGGAAACTACTTTAAGGCTTGTGTTTGCAAACTTTCTGACTTCAAGAAACCTTTTTCTTTCACACGGACTGGCCTATCAAGGAAATCCTATATGTTGGCCATAGAACCCCTTCACAGTGCTTTGAGTTTGCTCCATTCTGATTTTTTGTGCGGTGCTGGCTAGGCCCATGGTACCTATTTTGTATGAACCAGATGTTTGACTTAGAATACACACTGAATGTTTGACTTAGAATTGCAGAGAAAATTTGGTATTGCTGCTTTCCAGGAAAGCCTGTCTGCCATTACTGATTTTCTCATCAAGGGATCCCTGGTAAGCTTGCAAAGAACCCTCAGGTTCATTAGAGAATACTTTGCAAACTGTTTTGGCTTAGACAGTGGATCCTCTTATTAGGAAAACTTTTTCCAGTGGAACTATTTGCTGTGATGCTGATTCAAAGGTACTTCATTATCATGGCTTTCTGCTGCATACATAAAACCCTTCATTACCTCCAATATCATTTTTGCATGATAATACAAGATGAGAGCTAGAATGGTCCTAACTTCCCCTGACTTGATTCAGGGAGCTTTCTTTCTTTCTGTCTGTCTGTCTTCCTTGCTGCTTTTGGGACTTGCTTGCAGCGTTTGACAAATAATTCCAGGATTCTGTCCTAGGTGCACAATGTCCTGAACCAACCCATCCTTGGATTGAACTGTGTGGGGTAATACCTATCCTCTGCAAGGACATCTCCTCATGGATCATGCAGAAATAAATTTTGTTTCTAATGCATGCTTCAAACTTTGGCTTTGTGTAGTTGAATGTGTTTCATCTAACATCTTCCCACAAGGTACCCTAAAAGTAGAAATAAATGGCTCTTTGCATAGAAAGAGAGGTGAAAAACTAAGCAATGATCTTTGTTGCACTACTGAATGAATGGATGAACGACCTGTGTGGCTGAAGGTTCCTAATTTGGCTTGATTTAGCCGTGATATACAAAAGGAAAGCTTGACTTCAGAAAGGGCTGGGCCTCGTATTAGAGAGGTTATTATGAGAAGTAATTGAATAGGAGCACAGTGGGCCTGCCAGTACCCTGGGGTAGTGTACTTCTTCAAAAGAATATTGAGGGTAAATTAACTATTGAAATCACTGTGAGAGCCAGATTCTGTATCTATCATATTTAAAAATGACAGTAAGTCAAGCAAAGCCAACTGAAGTATCCCTTTATTAACTAATAAAACATAAACATTTATATCTTCCTTGAAAAAACAGTAATTTAAAGTGTTTTATTGGTGTTTCATTGGTATTTTAATGATGCATTGATTTTATGTGTTTTAATCAGTTTTTTATTTTATGTTTGATGCTGTTCCCTGCCTCGATCCGTTGGGAGAGGCAGGTAATACATTTATTATTATTATTATTATTATTATTATTATTATATGCTAGTGCAGTGAAGATAGCCTCAGAGAAGTTTATACTGCCTCACTGTTTCTTAGCAGACAAAATGAGTAACAGTGTGTTAAAGGTATTTACTAAACATCCCACTGGAGCTGCAGTTTTGTTTTGCCTGATGTCCTCTATTCCTATACCAATTCAAAAACTCACACTGTGACCTTTGTGTGATAGCAGTGTCTGATTATAACCAGCCATGCATGTTCACTTGGTAAGTGCTGGCTGCTTGGAGTTACTCAGTAACAGTTATTCATGCACACAGGGTTGCTGCATGTGTTGGAATGTGTGTGGGGTTTAGTGGGAGCATTTTGGGGATCTTGTACTGAAATGAACAGGGAAGTACTTACAGACAGGTAAACTTTTGCATATCTGAGCCATTGTGGGGATTAGCAGTGGCTGATATGTGTGTTTGCAAAGGGTTTCACACCCTTCTTATAGCATAGGCATGTACAAGAGGCGTGCCGGGTATGCCCAGGCACACCCTAAAGTCTGAAGCAATGAACACTGAATTGAGGGGGGGCATTGAGTACGGATCCAGAGGGGTATCCAGACACGGCGGGGGTGGCCCTTTGGTTGCTCCACAGCCACACCGAAGAACAGCTGCCTCCGAGAGAGCACCATTACTCCCGTCAGCAGGAGTGAAAAGGAATAGCTCTGCTGGGAGCCCCTCTGCTGGGAGCTGCACCCCCCCCCCCCCCCGGCCACTAGGCCTCTGCTGGAGCAGCTGCGCCAAACAACCTCATGCCAACAGAGGCATGTGTAAATGACACCAGGTGCACGCCATGCCAAAATGTCACCCATGCGGTGGGACGACCCTCCAGCAGCTCCACTGCCGCTGCCCCTGACAACGCACCATTGCTCCCAGCAGCAGAAGCAAAAAGGAATCGATGTGCTGGGAGTCTCTCTGGCAGGAGCTGCACTTCAAAGAGGCTAGGAGGTTGCCCCTGATGGCTAATATTGCCTTGTAAGCCCCTCTTTTGACCAGTGTCACCACAAAGCCCCATCAATGCTGGGGCTTGAGGAACATCTCATTCCCCACCACCACCTGCAACGGCCCTCTCGCGGTCAAGCAAGTCAGGAGTAGGGCATCTGTGTCTACGGTGATCCTGCTCAGACAACACACAAAGCCACAGTGGTTAAGCAGTTTGAGCTAAACATTAGGGCTCAGTATGTCATGTGAACTATGACTTAGCATATCGTGTAAACCATTCTTAACCACGGTGGCTACATAACCACTGTTTAAACACACTCACTAAACATTTGCTGCAAAAGGGTTAGTAGCCTAACCATGGGTTAGCGTGTTGTCTGAACAGGCCCATTGTTTAATAAATGAATGAAAATAAATGTCCCTTATGATTGAGTATTCAAGAAAAGTTTGCCTTTAAAAAAAATTCCCTGGGTGCACACCCTAATGAAATGTGCTGTGCACGCCTATGTCTTATAGTGGGATATGGCAAGGGTGCTTTTAAAAAAGTAATGGGGAGCCCCTCAGGTTCAACATGAATTGGGGGGGGGGGTCAGGAAGGCACTTCACTTTTCTGGAAAAAAGAAAGATACAATCTGTGTATTGAATGGATTCATTTGGTGAAACTGCTGTAAAGCAGTTATCCCATTGAAACCCAACTGACTTGTTCTTCTTAGTTTAAAAGCAGCTCAAGGGGTGGTGGCTGCTACTTAAGGAAAAACACAGATAAGACATAATTTCCCTTTAGATTGTTCTTGCACGAGTACCCTATAATGTGGGTTAAATTCTGAAAGAGGTATGTTCTGCTCATTAGATGTTCATTCAGCAGCTAATTATACTCGCTTACCTCCTTTTATTACCACATGTAGCCTCTGGCAAAAGAATGGGCATATTTCAGGGAACTAAATTAGTACTGACTCCCTGTTTCCCTATTACTCCTTAGTACTGCCTTCTAAGAACATAAGAAGAACCCTGCTGGATCAGACCAAGGGTCCACCTAGACCAGCACTCTGTTCACACAGTGGCCAACTAGCTGTCGACAAGGGAACCACAAGCAGGACATGGTGCAACAGCACCCTCCCACCCATGTTTCTCAACAACTAGTGTATACAGGCTTGCTGCCTCTGATACTGGAGGGAGCACATAGGCATCAGGACTAGTAGCCATTGCTAGCTTTCTCCAGGGATTTATCGAACCCCCTTTCAAAGCCATCTAAATTGGTGGCCATCACCACATACTGTGGTAGTGAATTCTATAATTTAACTATGCTGTGTGAAGAAGTACCTCCGTTTATCTGTCCTGAATATCCCACCAATCAGCTTCATGAAATGACCCTGGGTTCTAGTGTTATAGGAGAGGGAGAAAAATGTTTCCCTATCCACATTCTCTACACCATGCATAATTTTGTACACCTCTATCATGACTCCCTTCAGCCTCCTTTTTACCCCCAAGCTGAACAATCCCAGCTGTTGTAATCTTCCCTCATAGGGGAGATTCTCCAGCCCCGTGATAATTTTAGTTGCCCTTTTATGTACTTTTTCTAGCTCAACAAAATCTTTTTTTAGGTGTGGTGACAAAAACTGTACATGGTATTCTAAGTGTGGTCGCACCCTAGCTTTGTATAAAAGCAGTATGATACTGGCAGTCTCTCCCCCCCATATTCATTTTCTAGTAATGCCAACGTGAAATTTGCTTTCCTTAAAGCGGCCGCGCACTGGGTTGACATTTTCATCAAGTGGTCCACCACAACCCCAAAATCTCTCTCTTGGTCGGTCACCACCAGCTCAGACCCCACTGTTTATTTCCCTCCATTGGGAGAATTTACCATTTATTCCTACTCTCTGCTTTCTGTTCTTTAACCATTTCGTGATCCATAAGATGACCTCTCCCCTTATTTTATGACTATTAAGTTTGCTCAGGAGTTTTTGGTGAGGGATTTTCTCAAAAGCCATTTGGAAGTCCAAGTAAACAATGTCCACTGCATCTCCCCTGTCTACGGGTCTATTCTATTTCCTGTTGTCTCTTTAATGTGCCTTTTACATGGTATTGTGATCTGCCAGGAGGTAGGCAAATCCTCATGATTTCCTAGATTTTAAAATAGGTACAGCTGTAGAGTTGCTGGGAGAGAAGAATGGCAAGGAACATTGTATGTTATATTGTAATGTTAAATCCATATTGGCATTTTTCCATTTTGTGTGACACTATTTGGCTGAGTGCCAGATAGTGTCACTTAAATAGTCTTAAATAGTCTATTGCCAACAATAGCACTCTGAGCATATGAAGATCCTCAAATAAGAATTGGGGCCTGCATTGAGAGATATCATTGGAAGAGACATATCGTGAGAAGTCCTTGTTGGAATGTAGGGAGCAAGCAGAACTGGATGCAGTATTGGAGTGGCAATCTAGAGACATCATTCAGTGTAGAGGAGTCTGTGTAGAGGAAGCTGGAATAGGAATGCATAGGAGCTAGGGTGGTCATCTGATTTAAAGGAAGTCTTAGTGAATGTATGAGTTTCTGGTTCATGTGTCATGATAATTCCTAAGTTGTTTAACTTGGTGGCTGACTGGCACCAAGCAAGCGTGTTGCCTCCTGTCTGCTCCTTGCTTCTGCTTTCAGTTATTATCCTTATAACTCACCTTTCTTCCATCATGGAACTCAAGGTGGCTTCATGAGGTTCCCAGGTGGTCTCCCCTCCAAGCACTGGCCAGAACCAGACCTGCTTAGCTTCTGTAAGGTGGCTGTCTCATGTACTTTCGGACCATGCACTGGGGCCATGGCCTTTTTCTGGCTTGCTATTGTGATGTCCAAACATGGAACTCTGGGTTGTTTAGGGGTTAAACAACCTAGAGTTTAACCTGACAACAGATCATGGGTGATTGTTGAATGAAATTTAAATCTTAAATGAAATTTCAATCTGAGATTTGGGCAATTCCAATTAGTATTTGTTGACTAAACTTGGCAAAGTAGTACTTTATTTCCCTGGCTTGTATAAACTATGGTTAGACGTTTTTGACACATTTTTCCTCTATAAATAAAAAAGTCAATATAAGGCATCAGTTGAAGGAATAAACGAATACTCTTAAATTTAACTTATGAAGGTGCAAAAATGATGAAGATTATAATATAAACATATATGCCTTTGAACAGTTAATAGCAAGGGAAAGCCATTTCTAACAGGTATTTGATTTGTTGTGGCTACTTCTTATACTCTTGCAGTCAGGTATGGAAATCTAGAGGTATATGGATAGGGCAGATTCCCTGGCTCCTACTTCATTGTCCCTCTCTCCAAAGTTAGTGATTATTGTGTAGGAAGAATCCATATTATTTCTTCAATGCACATGTTTTCACACTGTTCATGCCATCATAGTAATGTTTGCAAGAAGCTGGGGAAAAATAGCATACATGCTGCATTAGGAACATATGAAGGGACCATTTCTAGGGCATCATCAGATGAGTGTTTTATTGCACGCTAATTGCTGGGCACTCACGGATTTTCACGGGTCCCTCTTATGACGTTGTCTATGTCCCATGCCTCTTCTAGCCTTCTTCGTGTGACAAAAAAACCACCTCAGTAAGTCCGACTTATTATTTGAGATGGAACTTGCCGCTATCTCCTGCTGTGTGCAGGAGAAGCAGCTCGATCAAAACAGCCCACTGAATGGGCCATGTGCAAGTTGTTTACTTCCTCTTTTGAAAGGGGAAGTAATGAGGGACAAACACATGGGCGGAGAAGTGACACTAAGGAAATACGATTTCCCTTCATGTGATGATGCTCCTAGTGTTCCTGTCTCGAATAGGTTTGTAAAGACGCAATCCTTTGCCAGAGAAATGTCATACAATTCCCAATGCTGAGAGTTGTAGGGCTTTTTTTGGCTTAACATGCATAGGATTGTGCCTTAAATTACTAAATAATTCTATAATCATAAGCAGGGTGGGTTTATTTAAATCCAGGAGATATACATTGGCAAGAAGCTGATTTAAATCAAGTTTCCCATTAATACTACTTCATATATTTCCTAAACAGTACTGCAAATCTGGCCACTAAGTCATGTTAATTTAATTCTATATTTGTTATATTGTTTTTTTTTCTTACAATCAAGCTTTGCATCTTTTTGTTGCACCATACATTTTGCATACATTTTAACCTATAGATGGAATGCTTTTGAAATATTTCATATAGGTTCTTACTTTAATACAGTAGCTGTAACAGTTTATGAGGTCAAGTGTGAGAGCATAAGAAGTTGGCCACTGGATGACTTTGGTCTCCATTTTTATCTTTCCTATGTTATTTATTTATTTATTTAGCCCCTTTCTGCTTCATTCTCCCTTGAGCCAGCCCCATCCTCATAAAAACAAAGTAGTAAACAAAAATGAAATGCCATGACTGACAAGATAGAAGCAAGTTACAATATTTATTCACCCTTACAACAACTAATCTTTAATTGAAGGCATGTATTTGCCCAGAGTTTTCCACTGTTGTTTCTTAGCTCAAAATAGAATTGCTTAATTTAACAAAGGGTTATCTTTCCATGTGATACTGATCTTTCAGGTTAAGTTTTATTGTTGTTGTTTCCAATCTAATAAATATTTCTCGGGCTGGTGTTGCATTACTCTCTAAGACTCGTAGTTGAAGTGAATATATTGTAATGTGTAGGCTGACCAGATGAAAAGGAAGACAGGGCTCCTGTATCTTTAACGGTTGTGAAGAAAAGGGGATTTCAGCAGGTGTCATTTGTATGCATTCAGCACCTGGTGAAATTCCCTCTTCATCACAACAAAGCTGTAGGAGCCCTAACCTCTTTTGTATCTGGTCACTCTAGTGTAGCTCCTGCGGCTTTAACTGTTATGAAGAGAGCATTTCATCATGTGCTGCATACATCTAAATAATACCTGCTGAAATCCTATTTTCTATACAACTGTTAAAGATACAGGAGCCCTGTCCTCCTTTCCATAATATCACCCTAGTAATGTGTAATTGTTTAGGATTGGAATCAGAGTTAATAATACCTTCATGGGAAGAGGCAGTTTGCACCTAATACCGAGAGGTAAACAGGATAATTCCACAATGCAAACCGGTGTTGGAATATTAATATTAGACTAAATTCAAGTAAAATTAAAGCAGTAGTGACTTTTCATCGAACTGTGTTTCTAATGTTCAGTTTTCAACCCAAATCAAACACATGCAATGCTATAAAGTTAAAAAAATTCAAGTCTTATTGGCTTCAATAGGGGAGACGTAAGCATTTGTCTGTTTTCCCTGTTGTTGCTGAATGATCATAAAACTGCTTGATTTTGGATGGATTACCCAAGCCAAATACCAGAAAAATGGGTATCTTGTAAGGCTTAGGATACATTTGTCTGCCGCCCCTATTGGGTTGTGGTTACATTTGGCAATTTGCAACACTGTCCTGGGCACCACCACAAAGTAGCTGCCATAGAAATAATGGCAAATGACAAGTAACCTGCTTAAAAGACTCTGCCTCTGTCTTTGTCCCAACACACTAAACAACTCCTTTTACTGAACCCACAGTTTTCATTAGCAGCAGAAATCTATTTCACATCTTAGCTGCCAGTAAGAAAATGTGTTTATTTAAAAAAAAAAAGTGGGAGAGAGAGGTCACCATAATGGGCACCAAGAAAGCTGTCCAGAGGAACATTGCTCTAAACCATAATTTACCTGACTTGCATGACTGACAATGAGCCATGCTTTCCCTGTGCACAAGAGGGGAGGAGAATAGAAGCTCCAGGCTGTTTTTGTTTACTAAACCAGGGATGTCCCAGGAGACTGTGGCTGAGGATTAACTCACTCAAGTTAGAATTAGTTAAAACAAACAAGGCTATCAAACATTGTTCTCAATAATCTAAACAATCTTTTTAATTGTCTAATGAAGCTGTTGTATTTATGGAATTAAAGCTTCAGCTGCACTCCTGAACATTTTGCTAGCATGCACCTGGAATCCTACAAGGGAAGGGACTGGGAGGAAATATGTCTTGGGGGAGGTGTTGAATGGTCAAGATTGTGAACCTTTTGCCTCACTGCTTCCAAATTTCCCCTTTTGAAGTGACTTTTCCTTAGAAGAAAGGGCAGTTTGAACTTGAGTCATGGGACCAAATCTGGCATTTGATCTGGCATTTTTTTTATAGCAAGGCTTCCTCATACTTTTAACTAATAATATGCAGAAAACTTAAGCGTGAATATACATGACTCTTGGGTTGCTGAGATCACTTTTTAAAACATTGTATTTGACTTCTGATGACATTTCTACCTGCTAGCTTTAAGTGTGGTGTCCGTCATTTAGTGCTGCTTCCTTGTCGTCTCTGTTCACATCTGTGTATGGATTGAGATGGGAGCAGTAGAAGAAAATACATCACATGCTAGCCTATTGAGATTTTTAGGGATTAATTGCTACATGCACACACTGACTTTTATGCTGCAGAAGGATTCCTAAAAATGAAATGCAGAGCACAGCCCCATGGGTTGCGCTCCCAATAGAGAGAAGGCTCCGGATTTGGAGCCCACCACCCATCTTATGCCCTCCCAGCAAGAGCCAGGCAGGGTCAGAAGAGGACAAGAGGCAATTCTGCCTCCATTCAAAATACAAAAAGCAGCTATACTGGTCTCTGAGCCTGCCTGGCTAACTTGCTTTTTGGCGGACAGTGAGGGGAGGCTTCTCTATTCTCCTCCCCTCCCTACTCCTCCCTACCCTTTTCTCCCTCTCCAATTTCTGCTACGAAGGCACAGTTGTGACCTTGTAGTAGAAGCTTTACACAGTGGTGTGGAGGGTTGTGGGAGGGAAGATTTGTGATTGGATCTCCTCTGTGTTCATAGCTTTGTCTATGGGCGTAATGGAGGTGATCCACAGCTTCCTATGGCTACCCAGGGCCATAGGATTGTCTAGGGGCCATAGGTTTGCTCTCTAGCACATAGGTTTATTAGGCGTAGACTATGCATTTTATTTTGACTCCCGGATTTGTCTTGTTATACAGGCCATTTATCAGGGGAAGTACTAAAAATAGACCTATTTAACACTTCATAAAATACTGTCAATGACAAAGGAAGTGTGATCTCTGGTGAGTCTTGAATATTGTATGTATTGCAGATAAGATAATACAACAAGCACAATAGTGTATCAATACAAGATCACATTGTCTGAAGAATCCAGAGAACAAGACAGCCTATTGTTTCCATACTGTGTAGCAGTAGTAATTGTTAACGGTAACTAAAAACACACACTAAACCATCCAGTGATATTGGGTGATTTATGTGGCCTTATAACCAGCAAATATATTTACATTGTTTCTCTCATACATCTGAAGTAAACCTGGGGTTTCTGTTAGGTTAAAATTAGTAATAAAAATAGTCTTGTATTCTTCTGGGAGTTTAAGGACACATCTTAGCTGCCTATTATTATTGTTGTTGTTATTATTATTATTATTATTATTATTATTTTGTTCTCAATATCATTGATAATCTAGTAGTTTAGTGGAATATTTTGAAACATAACAGAAGTTCAGAAATTGAATTTTCATCAATTTTGCATTTATAGACCCTTCTTTCCTGTTTTCTCATCATATGTGTTAACTTGACTTTATAAAGGACATCCCATATAGCATTTACAGAGAAGTCCTGTGACTTCTCAGATGGCTTCTGAGGAGCCATAGGATGGTGTGAATTCCCCCCACCAAAGAGTGCAGACACAGCTATGACCTTGGGGGTGGGAATCTGAGTGCAAATTTTTCTGCCCTCCAGTCCTTGCATCTGCTGCAGAAAATACTGCAGCAGCTCCTCTTCCGAGGGCACAACAAAGTCCTTGGAAGAATTTGGGAAGGTGAAAAGGGAGCATTCCAGTGGGTGAGAAGGGGGAGGAGAGGAGTGGATCAGCTTGAACCAAGAGCCTCTCCATTGCCATCCGTGCCCACTGCCAGGTAAGTGAGCTAGATGGGATGAGAGGCTCATGAGGCTCATCTGGTTAAAAAAAATAAAAAATAAACAGAGGAGCAAGAGGCTTTAAGAGCCTCCATTTTCCTGCCCTGCCTGGCTGTTGTCAGCATGGCTTCGGACGGACAGAAGGCTCCAAGATTGAAGCCCTCTGTCTATCAAATATCAGTCCATCAGGATTACACTCTTAGTTATTGTATTACCTCCACCTTCCAATATTTCCTCCACCTTCCAATATTTTGTTTTAAAAAATGGGTTTAATGGGACTGTTGATATTATTTGCTTTATTATAATTGCCATCTCCTTCCAAAAATTCTTAACTTTGTCACATTCCAGCTCCATATGGATTTCATTTGCATTTGAGAAGTGACACCTCCAAGTATTACCAGAAAATTCCTATAATGTCTTCCTAACTAGGTGTCAAATGCTGATTATATAAGTCTTTGAAATGTTTTTTTGTTTAGATTGAAATGATATTGGGCTTAATTTTGAAATAAATGTTTTCATATATGCTCTGAAATGCTTTGGCATCTTATGTTTTAAGATTTGTATTCTTCCTTTCACATTCTGTTCAGTTGAAACTAAAATAGGATATAACTTATCCAAATCTTTAAGTCAATTCTGTCAATAGCTTTTGAAAATGTTACAATTGCCCATTGACTAGAAATCAGTGAATTAGATCTTAAAAAGATCTGAAACATTGAGGAGAGTACTCCTCCCAATTTTTGAAAAATTATGTCATATTGTAAAAGTTCCAAATTTTTGAAAAAAATCTGTTAATTATACCCATACTTGTATGTTGCTCAATAATAGTTTTTAAACTATAATCATTATTAAATATTGGTGTCAGTGATGACATATAACATTATTTATTTTCTTATATGCCTTTTCCCAACATACTGATGTCTTAATGAGAGTGTTGAATAACATATTCTTCTAGCAGTGGAATCCACAGAAGCTTCCATCTTTTGTAATGAACATTATACTATATTTGTAATGAACACTATACTTTTGTATATTTTGTAATGAATGTTATCCTATATTAACATGTTCTTTGGATTATGTTGATAAACTGCAAACACTTTCAGTCAATCTTCCTTAGTTCTTTGGAAATTCATTGTGAAGTCTTGAAAATAGGTTAGTTCTTTAACTTTCTTTCTTTCTTTTTTTCAATAGCTCAGATATGAGCAGTGCTAGTAACTCACTAGCACGTGAATTTTTGTCAGATGTCAGCCAACTTTGCAATGCAGTGGACCAAAGGGTGGAAGCCAGGGAGGAGGAAGAGGAGAAAACGCACATAGCAGCGCTTGGGCAATACCTTGTCCAAGGTCATGGATTCATTTTGCTTACTAAACTTAATTCCATAATTGATCAGGTAATATTTTATTTTCCATAAATGTCAAAGTGTAATAGATTTGGCTTGAATAACATCCTTTTACATAGAACTATATGTTTGTATCAGAATTTGTTTTGATTCCAGAAGGCTGTGAGTGCTATGGAAGGCGGCACAGTCTCTACTGCATTTATGGTTCCAAAAAGTGATTGAGGTCTTTCTCTTCCATCAGCTTCAGATGGGTAGAAGAGGTTACTTGGACTAAGTCTGGATAACCCTTCCATTACGCTTGCTAATCTTTGCTTTGAATTTGCCTTGGGAAGGGCTTCTGGTTGTGCTTAAATGCTAGGCAGGAGGTGTACACTAAGTGCATCCCTGATCCCACAGTACCTACCAGCTGGTTGGTGCTATTATGGGCTTCATGCAGAACGTTCTTCATTATGCCAGTCTAAAATCAGAGCCAAGATTGCCCCCTGCTAGCCCACTGTACTAGTAATGAAAGCTGTTTCCCCCCCTATAAGTAGTATGATATTAATCCCCTGTAGGGCAGATCTATGTAAAGCAGTCTATTTCTATAAGGATCGCTCTTACTATGTTAGGCTTTATTCAGTTCATTTCAGTGAGATTTCATGCATATATGTTCATGTGAATACTGTATAGAAGAACAGCGAAATAGCAGCATTTATTTCATTGACTCTTTATAGTCACAGACATGTAGTATGCTGAAGAGCAAATATGTGTAAGCATTGACACCTGTGAGAGGCAGTAGTATGACTACACCTGAAGAAACCTACTCTGGACCCAATGGTATTTGACCCAATGGTATTTGACAACTACTGCCCAGCCATGAACACCCACTTCTTAAGGAAGGTACTTGAGAAGGTAATGGCAGAGCAACTGCAGGCACGCTTGGAGAGTACTGATTATTTAGACTAGGGTGTCCAGATAAAATCCAGGTCAGGGCTCATGTTACTTTAACAGTTGTAGAGAAAAGGGAATTTCAGCCAGTGTCATTTGTATGCAATTAGTTCCTGGTGAAATTCCTTCTGCATCACAACTGTTAAAGTTGCAGGGGCCCTGCCTTCTTTTGTATATGGTCACTCTAGTATAGTGCTTGCACCTTTAACTGTTGTGATGAAGAGGGGATTTCACCAGGAACTAATTGTATACAAATGACTCTGGCTGAAATTCCCTTTTCTCTACAACTGTTAAAGTTACATGAGCCCTGACCTGGATTTTATCTGGTCACCCTAATTTAGACCCATTCCAATCTGGGTTTCATCTTGGTCACAGGACCAAATTAGCCTTGATCTCCCTGATAGATAACCTTTATTAAGTGAGGGTTAGAGGGAGTGCAACCCTGTTAATTCTGCTCAATCTCTCATCAACTTTTGATACCATCAACCATGGTATACTTCTGGATCCATGGGTTGGACATTGGAATCACTGTGTTACAGTGATTTTTGTCTTATCTCTGGGGTCGGTTTCAGAGAGTAAAATTGGGTGATTATTCCTCAGCCCTTTGGCAATTGAACTATGAGATTTCACAGGGTACCATCTTGTCCCCAGTGTTGTTCAACATCTACAGGAAACTGCTGGGAGCAGTCATTAGGGAATTTGGAGCAAAGTGCCATTAGTATGCTGATGTCACAGGAAAAAGAGCTGTGCGTCATCTGAATCAGAAAAGTCTGTGCAGGTGGGCTGGATGAGGACCAATAAAGTGAAACTGAATCCTGACAAGATGGAAGCCCTGTGGGTGTATAGTTCCTGAGTCCAGCAGATAGGCTTATTGTTTGCTCTGGGTGGGGTTGCACTCCCTTTGAAAGTTCAGGTTAGTAGTCTGGTAGTACTCCTAGATCCATTGCTGTCGCTGGAAGCCCAAGTGGCCATGGCAGCTTGGAGTGCCTTTCATCAGCTTTGACTTGTACACCAGCTACAGATGCTAATGGGCAGGGATAGCTTGGCCACAGTGGTACAGATGCTAGTAACCTCAGGACTTGGTTACTGCAATTTGCTCTATGTGGGGCTGTGCTTAAGGCTGGTCTAGAAACTGCAGCTAATGCAGAATGCAGGAGCTGCTCCCTTTTCAGCATGTAATGAATACCTTTGCTGAAGGAAGTGCATTGGCTGTCTATTCACTACTGGCTCAGGTTTAAGGTTTTGTTACTAGCATAACAAACCATAAACAACTTGGGACCAGGGCACATGAGAAAGTGCCTTCTCCTTTATCAACTTGCTCAGTCACTGAACTGCTCCTGGTGGTTCTGCATGGCTCTGTGATCTTGTTAGAATCCACCTGGAATAAAGCCTTCAGTGTGTTAGTTCCCTCTCTGTGGAACTCCCTCCCTCTGGATGTCCGGCAGGAAGCCAACATTTGTTTTGTTTGCTTGTTTGTTTTTGGTGCCTGCTGAATCTTTTTAGATGTGGAGCAGTATATAAATGTTGTTAATAATAATGGTGAATCTGAAGACTTTTTAGATTATGGTCTAGTTGAGACATCAAATTCTTGCTCCAATAAAAACCATGTTGGTTTGCATCAGGAATGAGTGAAAAGCTTGAGCTCTCCCTATGCTCTTGTGCACATCAGCTTTGTAGAACACTTTCTGTATTTTTACATCACCGTTTGTCATGATACCCAAATGGGGAAGCTGTAGTTTGAATACTCCATACAAACCAGAAGCACTCAAACCACAGTTTCATTGTTTAGGTGTCATGGTAAAGTGTGGTCTAACTATCTAGGATGTCTTCTATGAAGCTAGATGCATAAGGTCGGAGGGAATGCTCCCCACCTTATGCATATTGTTTGTTTCTGATCCAGGAGATGATGGTTATTTGGAACTGTAGTTTCTAAAAGTTGGCCCCATGTACAGTGCATTGCAATAGTCTAATCTGGAGGTTACCAGAGCATAGATAACTGTGACAAGGCTATATTTATCCAGAAAGTTCATCTAAGTGTGAAGCACTTCATGCCACAGAGGCTACTTGTGATTTCATTGACAAAGCTGAGTACCAGCTCCCCAAACTGCAAACCTGGTCCTTTAAGCAGAATGCACCCTATCCAGGACAGGTTGAATACCACCATCCGGACCACCACCAACAGCACCTCTGTCTTGGGCTTTAGTTTATTGGCCATTATCCCGTTCATTACCATTATTAATTCAGCACGTCCATTGCTGAATCGAAAGTAAAGGAGAAGTAGATCTGGGTAGACCTTCAAATGTCCAATAACCTCACTCAGCAGTTTCATGTAGCTATTTAAAAAGCATTTGGTAACGAGAGAGAACCCTATTGAATTCAATAACATTGATGCTATAGAACTGAGGGATAGCCCCAATATGTTCTAGAACTAGCTTTCCAAGAACAAACAGAACAATTGTAAAACAGTGCTCCTGATCCCCAACTAGAAGAATACCATGGTTGATGGCCTTGAAAGCCACCAAGAAGTCCAAGAGAAGCCAGATTTAAATGGATCTAGAGAATCAGTATCATCTTAGAGACCTTGGAATTGTGTAACAACCACCTGTTTGAGCTTCTTGCCCAGGAAGAAAATATTAATGGTCATCTGATAGTTATTACATTTCTTATATGGAGGAGCTTTTCAAAAGTATTCTCACAGCTTCCTCTTTCAGGGCAGTCAGAATTGGTCCTATGAGGAGGCAGTTACCACCTCTTGTACCTAACTGATCAGTCCCTCCCTGTTTGAGGTTATGAATCCAGAAAGGTGAGGGTTGAAGTTAGAGGGATGTCGGCAAAATCCCCAATAGAATCAAATGTGTTCAGATTTCTATGAATCTTATCCAGGGATTCCACAGTGAACCAGCTTTTCCCAAGTTGCATGGATTCCATGGATTTCTGGACCTGTTTTTTTTTTTTTTACTTTCCAAAATTTTATGCAAATTAAGTTGTAGAAAAATATGAAAATAAAAAATCACCGCCTGTAAATGAGAATTTCCCCCATAGGCTAAAACATGAAAATGTGCATCTGGGGGGAGTTGTGCATTTGAGGGGACTGCACATTTTTGCATGTCTGAATATGCATTTTGTGAATTTGCACAAATTTGCGAAGTGGGGGGATCTGATTCTGCCAATGAGTAGGTGACAGAATGAAAAGTACCTAACAATCAGTGAAGTGGAGATGGAATTGATATTACACAACCTGTCCATTCCTGGGTTGAACATATAAATGTTACCCCGGATTTGTCCAACAACTTTTTCTGGAACCTCAGGTCTCAATTGTATAAGAATAGCACCGGAAGACTCTATATCTGCCTTCCATTTCAAAGCAGCAAAGTAACTGGTTTTTTTTTAGCTATCTGTGATAATGTTGGTGTTGACTGTGTGTGGATGAAATACTAACTGAACTTTCTAAATAAATTTCTTTATGATGGCAATACAATATAAGTCCAACCCCATGTACAGTTTTAAGACTTAAGTACTGAATTTAAGACTTAACATTCTGTTAAGAAGCTTTAACCTCAACTTGGTTTGAAATCTATGGTAGATGATGATTTCTAACTTTCCAAAAAAATGGAATGTAAACAAACATTTGTTTCCCAAATAGGAGTTGACCTGTCGAGAAGATCTTCTTACTCTCCTCCTCTCACTTCTGCCGCTAGTATGGAAAATACCTGTACAAGAAGAAAAGGCAATAGGTAGGTTTTCTTTACATACTGAAGGCAGTATCTGATACTGCCACTGTGCCATTGCTCAATGGGATGCCTGTGGGATCAATCGCTAGCACTACACCTAAAACAACCCTAGAAACAAGTGAAAACACTAGTTTCCAGAATGTAACAAGTCAGCAGACCTCTCTTTTGTGAGCTCATTGACTTACCCTGTTCTGGAAACTAGCGTTTTCCCTTGTTGCTAGTTACTTCACTAACCACTAGTTTCCTATTGTGCTAGCAGTGGGTGCCATTAGCATAGTTCATTAACTGCAGATAGAGTGGCAGTTGGCCTGTGGGAAAGCTGGGAGTTTCACCAAACTTCAAGGTGCAAGAGTTTGGTGTCAAATTTTAGTCTCCACGGGCTTGCCTGTTACATTGGTCAAATTTTTACAGTGCTGAAGCTAGTATTATGAATTGATATGACTTGAAATTATGCCCTAAACTAGATAAACTACACAATTTGGCATCAGTTGGCTTTTTAACTTAGTGCACTACCTAAAATTAATCTCTGGCTTTGCTAACATGAGGACTATCATGTTTCTCTTTAATTCTGCTTTCTGCCTACCCAGGAATTTGTCTGTTTTGCCTAAGGCAAGAGACAGATCTGAGCTACAGTTGGCCTTTGTGTTTTCAGAAATGGGCCTCAACCATTGCTTCTTTGTTCCATAATGTGAAGTGTAATTGATACTTGCAGCACGTACAAGTGACGAATTAATTCACTATGCAACCTCTGTCTTGCATAGTGGTCTAACCTACAAACCTCATGGCTGAACATCTGGCCTAATTTTTGAACTTTTGTGTTTCTTCTCCTATCCCCTGGCTGTTGAAGAGTTCTGGAGAATTCAAAAGTTTTCACACCCTTTTGTGGCATTTTAGTTGATCCTAATAAAGGTATTTTCCAATTATGGATTTTGGATTATTTCTCCTGGACCAGCTTGGCTATCTTTGTTTTTTATAGAATATTCAAGGACCTGGAAATTTTGGCATGTTCATTTAACAAATAAAAGAATACAGCTGAGCACTTGCTCATGTGTGAACCAAGCATGTAGATTAGATATGTATGGCAGGCTATTGGGATTGAGTCTAGAGCATCCTCCCCACTACAGGTAGGCCCCAGGTAACACTGAAGATTCTATGCGTACAAAATACAACTAAGCCCTGCTCATCTGTGTAGGCCTCAGTTGACATTGAAGGTCCCTTGTGTGATAGAGGAGGCCATAAGAGTCTGAAGCTTGCTCTCATATTTCCCTCATAGGCTAAAATATGAAAATGTTCATCTGGGGGGATTTGTGCATTTGAGGGACTGTGCATCTTTGCATGTCTGAATATGCATGATGTGAATTTGTGCAAATTCAGGAAATTGGAAAAAAAATCTAATTCTGCACAATCTGTCCATCCCTGGGTTGAACATATATAAATGGTACCATATCCCACTGCATGTATAACCATAATTTCTAGATCATGGCTGAGCTGGCTGAGAGACCTCCATATAGTCCGAAATTATCTAACTGTAATTTCTGTCTTCCAATAGATTTTAATCTACCCTTCTCTGTTGATATATGCTTGACCAAAGAGACACCTTCAAGTTCTCTCAAATCTACTCAGGAAAAACAAAATCTAGAAGAAAATTCTCATCTGTCCACTCAGGCATCTGTAAAAACAAATTCTTCTTCCTGGAAAAGTCGACGTCAGCGCAAAACTACCCATCGCTATTCTGTGAGGGATGCAAGGAAATCTCAGCTGTCCACCTCTGATTCAGACGGCAATTCAGATGAGAAGACTACCATAATGATGAAGTATAGGAGGCCACAACTCCTACAGCCTTTTCTAACAAACCCACCTAAGGAACAATCTGTTGTAGGTAGACATATCTTTATAGAAGCTGAAGAGGTTCAGAGTTGTAATCCCAGTAGAGAGAATGTAGATGACTCCAAACAGATCATTCCAGTTCAAGAAATTGGTTCTCAGGCTTCAGAAGAGCCAGCTGCTTCATCTGTCCGCTGCTTAGATAACTCTCCCTTTGACTTGTGTCATGTATTACTGTCATTGCTAGAAAAAGTGTGCAAGTTTGACATTACGTTGAATCAGAAGTCTGCCTTGGCAGCAAATGTGATATCCACGCTAACTGAACTCTTGTCAAAACTTGGAGACTGTTACAGTGCAAACATTGCTGCTGAAAATGAAGTAGTTTCCTCAAGCTGGACGGAAGAATCAGTTGCTCTGGTTCAGAGGATGCTCTTTAGGACAGTGTTGCATCTTATGGCTATAGATGTTAACAATGCTGACACTATGCCTGGCAATTTGAGAAAAAATCTCATTGATTTACTTAAAGCAGCTTTAAAAGCTAAATGTTTGCTGGAAAAACCATATGATCTTCTTGCTTCAAGACAGCAGGGATCTTTCCAGAAGGCAATTCAGGATGACGTTGCCTTCTCAAGATACCGCCACAGAGCACTTCTTTTGCCAGAGTTTATAGATGGAGTTCTGCAAATCCTGATCTTCTGCCTTCAGAGTGCAGCCTCCAATCCAATTTATTTTAGTCAAGCAATGGACCTCGTTCATGAATTCATACAACATCAGGGATTCAAACTGTTTGAAACCACAGTACTCCAGATGGAACAGCTGGTTGCGAGGGACACTGAGGTAAACCCAGAGGCATTGGATTACCTCAAAGCCCTCATCAATAGCATCATGAAAATAATCAGCACTATCAAAAAAGTGAAATCAGAACAACTTCATCAGTCTGTGTGTACGAGAAAACGACACAGGCGATGCGAATATTCTCACTTCATGCATCACCACAGAGACCTCTCAGGGCTACCAGTTTCTGCTTTTAAAAACCAAGTCTCAAAGAGCCCATTTGAGGAAGTGGCAGATGGGGAGGTTCATTATCCTGACCGCTGTTGCTGCATTGCTGTTTGTGCTCACCAGTGTCTAAGGTTGCTGGAACAACTCTGTCTTGGCAGCACCTGTTTTCAGATCTTATCTGGTGTCAATAATGTGGGCATATGTTGTTGCATGGACCCCAAGTCTGTAATTATTCCCTTACTTCATTCTTTCAAATTGCAAGTATTAAAAAACTTCCAGCCACATATATTAAGCGTCCTTAATAAGTTTATATTGGACCAACTGGGAGGAGCTCAGATTTCTCAGAAACTGACACAGGCCTCCTGCAACATTTGTACCATTGACTGTGACCAGCTTGCTGAACTAGATGATGTCCTACATGGAAACGCCACTGAAGTTGTTTCTGCACCAAGTTCTTCAACACCCTATCGCTTTCAAGGAATTTTGCCCAGCAGAGAATCTGAAGATACGTTGCTGAAGTGGGATGCCTTGGAGGCATACCAGAGCCTTGTTTTTGAAGAAGATGACAAACTGCACTGCATGCAGATAGCTAGTCATGTTTGCAATTTGATCCAGAAGGGCAATGAAGTTATTCAATGGAAACTGTACAATTACATATTCAGCCCAGTACTCCAAAGAGGTGTTGAACTGGCTCATCATTCCCAACAACTAGTTGTAACTACAACTTTCAGTCAGACAGGCAGCTGCCATAAAAGATGTTTGCCTCAGGAAGTGCTTCAAATCTATTTACAGACTCTACCTACACTGTTTAAATCCAGGTTTGTTCATTTTCTTCATTGTGACAAAGAAGTGATTGTACACTTGTCCACCCCGCTGGCATACTGAAAGTTGGGGAGTTGGGTCAAACATTCATAGATGTTAAAAGTACCTACAGGTATGAGCAAATTCATCAACTACTACTGCTAAACAACCACTGAAGTAAACAGAGGTTTCACTGTCGCAGGACTTTGCAAATACTGATTTGATTTCTATAATGTGCCCAGTGTTATAAGGTGTCTGTACACCTGAGGTTGGATCCAGACTTGCACAGGCCTTCTCCTGCTTTTCATCTATTCCCTTCCGGCAGCCCCTGTGCCTTCCAAAAAGGGGCCATACAGACTTCCAGATGGTTGAGGGGCCTATCTGGGTGTCACTCTGAGGTATGAGCTGCTGCAAGATGGAAGAATCCCCACCCCAGTGTGTGCATGTGTGGAAGTACTTCCCACTCACACAAGGAGTAGGGCTGGATCCAACTCAAACACAATATAACAGTTCATATGTAGTATTTTCATGGGAATATATAATTTAATGTAGTTATTGCATCTCATACAATATCTCTAATTCCATTTTCATACATTTTATTTAATTATTTGTTACATATAACACACAAAGATTAGAAATGTAACCATTGATCGATTATAAGTGCTGGGCTTTGAAAAGTCAAGAAGGAGAAATAGGGCCCCAAGTTGAATTCTTGGCATCTGGAAAAGACTCATGTATGAAACCCTGGATAGCTGCTGCCAGTCAGTGTTGATAGTACTGAGCTACATGGATCAAAGTCAGGATAAATCAGCTTTCTATGTTCTTATGTGTTACTGCAGCCTTTCTAACAAAATAAGCGTACTGTATGCAGATGAAGTCTATTTGGAACCATATAGCAGTGGCTAATCACATTTTACTGTATTTCTGTTTTGTCTACACATAAGGAAGTGTTTGCTGTTTGTCAAAATTCTAAACAAGCATAGTTCTCATCTGTCTTCAGTTATATTGTGAAAGCTCCTTCTCTCCCGTTATTACTTATTTCCTTTTTTCCAGTTGTGTTTATTTTTATTTCCCCTTTAATTGTTTAGCAACAATGGCTATTAGGCAAAGCTAAGCACTTGACCTATTGATTTTAGCATGAAAGTTACTTTATTCTCTCAATGAAATTAATGAGATTTAAATATGCTTAGATAAGCTTTATACGCATTTAATTTCCATATGTTTCATTTATAATTTGCCCTAACCTAACATTGTGAGACAGATAGTAATGGGGAAAATGTAACAGAGTATAAATACATGACGATGAAATAGCTGTATCCTGTTGAAAGAAGGGGAAGGCCATTGAAAATCTCTGAGTACTATCATCCTAAGACCTGGCATGCAGGTGATATAAATTAAGTTGGCATTCTCAGCTGATTTTAGGAAAGATGGCTGTGTTAGGATTTAGGGAAGCAAGTGGTGTAAGGCCAAAAGTATTTTATACTTTTTAGGTCAATGTCAGTGCCTTATTATGTCCAGAAACTAGAACGTCGGTTTAAGGTGCTGTTCCAAGTAATCAGATATGAGCCATCACACCCTGAACTGCCTGCAGTCTGCCAACAAACCAAAGCAGCCTTCAAGATTGTTGTGAAAGTATAAATGTCAATTCTAACTGTGACACATTTCTAGAGTTTGGAACTGGTTATAACTTCATAGTGGCATAACATATGTCCTAGGGGAAACATTAGCAGAGATTCTATTCTAAAACATCAGGTGCTTTAACCTCTTATAGAAAAAGGAAATAAGGAAGTCTATTGAAATGTTCTTGAGCTTTAATTAAAATACACACTGGGCCTGTTCAGACAACATGCTAAGCCATGGGTGCACTGTTAACCCTTTTGCAGCAAGTGGTTAGTGAGCTTGTTTAAACTGTGGTCATGTAACTATCATGATTAGGAATGGTTCACATGACACACTAAGACATTGTTCACATGACACGCTAAGCCATCATGTTTAGCTCAAAATGCTTAACCACCGTGGTTTAGCGTGTTGTCTGAACAGGGCCGTTGAGATCTTGCTTAGTGAATGGCCAAAATAATCAATTTAACATTGTGTTCAAATATGGCTTTATTCTACATTAATGTTAAAAGCCAATCTGGTTCATCCCAGATAATGTATAAGTCTGTTTATTGTTGTTTAAAACCTATTTAAAACATTGTTTAGTGGCGTACCTGACTCTGTGTTGGATTGTTACCCAAGTAGCTAAAAGAGAATTCCAAAAATAGTGTATTAATTGTTGTCCTTGTTTTATCTAAAGGGTAACAACTTAGTATCTGCTTTTCTCCACAGAATAATACGAGAGTTGTTCTTAAGCTGCAATGGAGTAAATCAAATGACTGAATTGAATTACTTGGACTGTGTACGAAGTTATTCCTTGAAAGTATTTGAAACATTAATATTTTGCCTTGGAGACCAGCAGATGGACCAATTGATGCCAGACCTAGATGGCTTAGACAGTGAACAAAAAAAGTCTGCATTAGACCTAGGTGCTTTGGTCCATAGGCAGCAAGAAGCTTCAGATGTGCCTCAAAGCCTAAGCAAATTTTATGCTGGGCTCAAAGAAGTTTATCCAAAGAAGAAGAAATCAGTCAGTCAAGATGTTCACGTCAACATGATAAACATATTTCTCTGTGTTGCTTTTTTATGTGTCACTAAGGAAGCAGACGCCGATCGAGATTCAGCTAATGATTCCGAAGATACTTCGGGTTATGATAGTACAGCTAGCGAACCTTTGAGCCATAGGCTGCCGTGCCTCTCGCCTGAGAGTCTGTCTTTACCTTCCTTGGAACATATCCACAGGGCAGCAGACATTTGGTCTATGTGTCGCAGGATCTATTTATGCAGCTCAGTTTTCCAAAGACAGTTCCATAGGCTTGGTGGCTTTGAAGTGTGTCATAGATTAATAGCCATGATTATTCAGAAACTTGCCATAAAAGGAGCAAAGGAACAAGGCGAGGAGATTTTTTCCAAAAGTGGCTCCTCACAGCTGGTGCTGAACAATGGGAGAGGCCAGTCAGACCGTGATAGTCTTGATGAAAATCTTGACAGTGGAGAGCAACATGAATGGCTTTATCATGAGCATTCCAGTACAGAACAAACTTCAGCTGATGGTACTGCGGAATCAAAAACAGCTTTAATGCAAGAAAATGAGTGGTCGCTCCAAGGTATAAGACTTTTGGAAGCTCTGCTAGCAATTTGTTTACATAGTGCAAGTAATTTCCAGCAGAAAACAGAAATGGAGTCACTTCTCCAGGTAATGTGCCATTAACACTCATGTATTAATTACATTCACAATGTCTGTGAAAAGCTGTTTTAGAGATGTGAACAATCTGTTTTGCATTTTAAACTAATACCTTTCTTTCTTCATGGCAAACTAAACTTCAAAGCACCTTTAATAAAATTGCAGGAATATAATTATAACAGCAGCAGGTGAGTTCCAGCTTTCTCAAGACTGGAGAGTTTTTCTGAAAGAGAAAGCACCTGTTGCAGTAATATGAGGACGCCTCATAGAAAACCAGAGTCTGAAATTCATCTCCAAAGAGATCTAGGCACAGCGTTCAACCTGAAGGAATCTAATGAAAATAGCCTAACTATAAGCAGCATGGAAACTTAGTCATATCACACCATATTTTTCAGTTTGTAATGTATAGCTTGGTACTCTCTTTCACAAGGCTTGCATGTTGTAATTGTTTTTGCCAATCATAGGGTTTTGTAACTTCAGAACAAATCCATGGGGCTTTACAGAGTTTGGGCCATATATATTAGGTGTGAACTCAACAGAGAAACAAAGAGACTTATCTAGAGATAGTCATGACAATCTGTACTATGAGCACAACATGCAAACAAACTTGTTGACAAATGTGTTTTAGTTCTTGCTTTCGGCAATTATGAGAGGGCCGGGAATGCAAATGGAGAAGAAACTGTAATTGCTTTTTGGAGTATTTTCATTCCTGAAATGCTGTAATTGTTTCTACTTTAATGTAGAATATTTGTGTGGAAGACATATTACTTGAAATGAGGGACCAACTTGCAAAATCTAGAATAATGGAAACTAACTTGGTGAAGCCTTTATTCGATTCTTTGCTTCGAGTTGCATTGGGAACTTATTTTGCTGATCTGGATCATTCTGAAGAGAAGAAAGAAAAGGTATGTAAGATTAAAATGCATGTTTCCTATTCCCTGCCGGCTTGTCAGAAGTCTTTGTGGTTGTTAGGCTGTGTCAGATTTCCTGGTCCCTCAGGCAAGCACATATTCTAGCAAACTGACATGGGACACCCAAATCAGTGAGACTTCTTTATTGCAGGAATCCCATGGCAAAAGCTTAATGGTTATACACTTCAGAAATCATATAGCTGATGGTCAGTAGCTATAGGCTCCAAGAAATTCCAGAACAGTTAAAGGTAATCACTTCTACCTTGACGAGATCCCCATCAATGTGGTTTCCCTGTTTCCATCGCCACAGTTCCGAGCACAAGGGAAGGTCAATCTATACACGGGTTCCAAACCAGACAAGGGAGGGAGATGATTCCTGACATGATCCCTCAGGCAATCTAAGGAGCAAATTCTTGAAAGGCCTAACAAGCCACCCAAAGTGGGTTAGTCCAACCTTGGATCATACGTTGGTAACTCTAGGCAACATGGCCAAAGCTTAAACAAGATCACGGGGAAAGGTAAACCCTCAGATGCAAGAAGTTCCATGCCATTGCTTTCGTATGGGCAACTCCTTGCTGCATGAGTCCAGGCAGAGGAAAGAAAGTCCAACAGTCATAGATCAAATATAGTTTTACAGTACACTGAGCTGACAATTAACAAAGACACACACACAATCCACAGCAAACAGGAGTTCAAGTCTATGAAAAGCCTCACAGTACTTTGCATGGCAAATTCTTAGTAATCCAAAGTTCCACTTAGGAGGGACCATGTGCAGAGTGCCCCCAGACGATGATGTATCCAAACGGAGGTTTCCTGGCAATGCAGACCAGATGTTCCTAGTAAAGGCTCCTTGCCTTTGCACTAGCTTAAAAAGGGAGGCATAGGCCTCTTCCAGACCACTTGGCGGACAGGGGCTTTTGGCCTTTCAGCAATGTCCCTGTCCAAACAGGGCTGCACTGCTCCACCAAGATGACACTTCAATCTGGGTGATCCTTCTGCAAACCCCCCACCCTTTCTCTATTAACCTCTCACAGACTGCTTCTCTGCCAAGACCAAAACAAGCAGGTGGCTGTGAGAATAGGGCAACTCCCCATTCCTGCTCTGAGAAGGCTGACAGAGATCAACTCTCACAGCTTCTAGCATTGCAGGGGCTGAACAGGCCCAAAGCCTTCTAGTCTACTTCTAATTAAATCTTAGCTAAAACTACAAGACCCCTTGGCGGTGTTTTAGCTATCCCTGACAGGCTGTCTTGATATGATGGAATGTTCATAAACATTGTAATTTCACCCTCATTTGTTAGCAACAAAGTCGGGTGTTTGCAAACAATTCTGCTTTGCTTGGGGATGTTACCGAATGAACAGCTTCTTGAGGTTAGCTTCTCCTGAGTTGGATCACTTATTCACCTAGCCCTGTATTTTTATTTTACTTAATATATTACAATATTTATAAACCATTTCATCATAAATAGATCAGGGTATCAAGCAATAAGTATAATCATCAGTGGTCATACCATGATTGGCTGTGTTCTCAGTCCAGCTACCTGAAATCCTCTAGTTCAGGGGTAGCCCTAAACCTGTGGCCCTCCAGAAGTTGTTGAACTCAAACTTTCGTCAGAGCCAGTCAACATGGTCAGTAGTCAAGGATGCTGGGAATTGTGGTCCAACAATACCTGAAGGGCCATATGTTCTCCATCCCTGCTCTAACTGGAGATGCATGGGTTTGAACCTGAGATTCTAGATACCAAGCAAGTCCTTCTTTGCATGTGCTTCTAGGTTGGCTTGGAAGCTGAATGCTGAGAAATACTCTCAGATTCTTTTTGTGTATACCTTGTTGTCAGTTTTCATTTTTGTGTATGCAAGTTTGTGTTCTCATTTGGGCATGGCTTCCATTTTGTATAATATGTTAATGCTGCTGCACGCAACTAATTCCAGAAATGGTCAAACAAACTTCAGTTATTTAGTATCCTGAGTCTGGAATTAGTTGCGTGCAGCAGCATTAACATAGGTGCAACTTCTAGCCTTCTTTGGAATATTCCATTTTGTATAGGCAGTCTTCTTGGTTCTAATAGTACCTTTGACTTTGCTTGTCAACAATGCTGGTATCTTCATGGACTTGGAAGTACCCTTCTTGATCTGCAGTATACATTCTAGCTGAGTTTCTATTATTGCGGGTTTTTAAAATTTTTATTTATTTTTTTCAGCATATAATAAACATATAAAAAACATAATACATAACAAAACCTTAACATCCCCCCATGCTCCCCTACCCCTGAGACCTTCTTTGCTCTAATATATTATACATTTTTCCAAAATTGCAACGATTCTTTTGAAGGTGTACATCCTCTCCCCTTTATTAAAACATATTCTATAAATAGTCCCCAAATACTTTCAAAATCATTCTTCTTGGATAATCCCATCCTAACTTTAAGTTTACATGTTAATCTATCATTAATTGCTATATCCCACACCCCTTTATACCATTCTTCTATAATATTTTCCAGTTCTTAGCTATCATTAATCTCGCCGGTGTCAGGAGGTGATTAATCAATTCTCTTATATTTTTATTCCCATATTCTTTGTCAAACATCAAAAGTAACACTAGATTTGGACTTGCTTCCACATTATTACCCAGTACTTCACTTATTTCTTTAAAAACTCTTTTCCAAAATTTTTGTACATACTCACATGTCCACCACATATGGAAATATGTCCCCACCTCCTGACAACCCCTCCAACATAGCATTGAATTTTTTTTATCTATCTGATGTAATCTTACAGGAGTGAGATACCATCTCCAAATTATTTTATAATGATTCTCTTTTATCCTTATTGATAACAACTTTAATGTTCTTAGTTCCCATATCTTCCTCCAGTTATCCTCGGTAATTTGTTTTGTTAAATCTTCTTCCCAGAATGTTTTCAAAATTTCTTGTTGCTCTCCCTCTTCTATCAATATATTATATATTTCACTTATTATACCTTTTTTGCTTTTATTTTCCCCCTCCTTTTCTCTTGACTCAATTAACTTTTCAATTCTTGTTTCCTTTCTACAGTCCTTGTTTTTCTTTTTCCATTTCTATGTCCATTGTTCCAATTGTATACACTTAAACCATAATTTTTTTTGTCCACTTAAAGCTTCTTCTATTTGCTTTTTATTAACCATTTTCTTCAACCAATCTTTCACTTTAATTATTTTTTTCCCCTCAATAACCCTTCCAGTTCTCTTCTTAAATTACCTGGGAAGTTCTTCAATAAAACAACTGGGGTTAGAGGAGAAATTCTTGGTATTAATTTCTTTTTATACTTTCCCCAAATCTCCAAAATATTTTTTAGGATGGGATTTTCCATATCCTTCAATTGATTCTTTTGTATTTTACTAAAAATATATATTTTGTAACTTTAACTCTATTTCTCCTGTCTGCATCTCTAACCATTCTAAATCCTCTTTTCCTACTATACTATTTATAACATATTTTAATTGATTGGCTATATAATACATCTTTATATTCGGGAGTCCCAACCCTCCTTTCCTTTGCGTCTTATACTATTTCGATTTATTAATTCTTGCTTTTCTGTCTCCGTTACTGTAGTTATTTATCATGCTTTGCCAACTTCTTATTTCTACTTCTGTTATTTTAATTGGTAACATTCTAAACAAAAAAATTAATCTTTGGTAATATTTTCATTTTAATAACCGCTATTCTACCAACCCATGAATGCTTTAATTTCCTATAAGCCTCTAACTTCTTCATTATCTGTTTTTTTAAGCTACTAAAATTAATTTCTTCTAACTTTTCTAAATCTTTTGTAATATGAACTCCTAAATAGCACACTATATTTTTAATCTTAAGATCCAATTTTGAACTACACTCCTCCCTTTCTTCTTTGTCATAATTAAATAACATCATTTCTGATTTCCCCCAATTTACCTGTAGTCCTGTATTTGCTCCGAATTCTCTCAAATGTTGCTTTATTTCTTCTATGCTTTCCCTCGGGTTTTCTAATGTCAATAAAGTATCATCCGCAAACATATTAATTTTTATTTTATCTTCCCCTCCTATCCGCTTAAGTCTCTCATCATCCTTAATAACATTTGCCAGTATTTCTATAACTATTGCAAATAGTATTGGGGAGAGAGGACACCCTTGTCATGTTCCCCGGGCTAAGGTAATTTGTTGTGTTAATCCATCGTTTACCATTACCACCGCTTTATTATTTGCATAAAGCTTATTAATCACTCCTATAAACCTTTCTCCAAAGCCAAATATCTTTATAATTGTTTTTAACGCTGGCCATTCCACACAATCAAAGGCTTTGAAAATATCTAAAGCTATCATCCCTGCTTTTAAGTTCCTTAACATTTATTATGTTCAATACTCTCCCTATTAAATTAGGCATTTGCCTCTCTGGAATAAAACCACATTGATCCTTTTTTATATACTTGTTTATAAAGGTATTCAATCTTTTTGCCATAATTGCTGTAAATATTTTAGAATCTTGATTAATTAAAGAAATAGGTCTATATGAAGCTAGGTCCGTTAAATCCTATCTGGTTTCGGGATTAATATTATCAGCTAATGTTCCCATGATGGCGGGGTCTTCTCTCACTTTATTATATTATTATACAATTTTTTCATTTTCGGTACTAAAATTTCTTTAAATATCTTATAATATTCTGCCCCCAATCCATCCACTCCTGGAGATTTCCCTCCTTTCAGCTTGTCAATAATTCCCTCTATTTCTTTTTCAGTCACTAATGCTTCCATATAATCCCTATCCTTACCTTGTAATCTTATCTTCCAATTCTTCTCTACATATTCCAGTATCCTTGCCTGTGGGCCCGCTTCTGATGTATACAATTTCTGATAAAAATCTTCAAATACTTTTAATTTATCTTTCATTAAATTACAACTTTTCCCAGTTTTATCTTTAATTGTCCCTATTATATCTTTTTCTTTCTTTGATTGCGTGGATCTTGCCAACATTTTAGAGTTTTTATTGCTATATTCGAAAAAAATTCTTTTCAAATATATTAATTCTTTTTGGACTCTCTCTATATCCTTTTCCTCTAGTTCTTTCTTTTTTGCTTGGAGTTGAGCATATATATGCTTATCCTTATTTGTTCTAAATTGTTCCTCTAATTTCTTAATCTCCTCTTCAATCTTCTTACTTTGTGCTTCTTGTTGTCTTTTTAATTTACACGATTCTCTAATACATATCCCTCTTACTACCGCTTTCATCGTGTCCCAAACTATCCCCTGCGAATTTAGCCCTGTTTCATTTATTTCCTATATAGTCTGTATTTCCATTTTCATTTTTTCCACAATATTTTTATAATTTAAGATTTTTGTATCCAAACTCCACCTTTTTGCTTCCCTGTAATCTTTCTTTATTTTAATGTCCATACTTATTAATGCATGGTCTGAGACCTTAATTACTCCTATTTCACAATCCATAATCTTAGAAATCATATTCTTTGAAACAAATATATAATCAATCCTGGAGAAACTCTTATATTTTGGTGAATAAAAAATGTATTTCTTTTCCTCCCCTTTTACTAATCTCCATACATCCTTCAATTCTCTTTCTTCCATTACCTTAGCTAAACCCGTTTTCCCAATACCTTTTATATTGTCTTTATCTTTCATTTTATCCATCATCATATTAAAGTCTCTGGCCATTACAGTATTTGCTTTCTCTACATTCCCCATATTTCTAAACACTTTATCATAAAATTCTGTTTGCTTTTCATTTGGAGCATAAACATTAACCAATACATATTTTTCTTCCCCCGTGAAACAGTGTAAAATAATAAATCTTCCCAAAACATCCTTTTCCACTTTAACCACATTAAGTTCACATTTTTTAGAAATTATTATTGCAACTCCTCTTGCTTTACAAGTCCCGTATGCTTTCTCATATACACCCACATTCCTCATTTTAAGCTCATTTATGCCATCTTTCATTTGATGTGTTTCTTGTAAAAATATTATATCAGCTTTTCTTTTATTCAACATCCCTTCAATCCTCTTTCTTTTAACGACACTACCCAGCCCATTAACATTTAAAGTTATCAATCTTACTTTATTTTCCATATCTTCAATCTTAATTTTCTTTGTAAGTCTCCTTGTGTGATACATTTACCCCCTCCTACCCTCTCCCTCCCCCCAAATATAACCCCCATTTCCCCCCCCCTCAACCCCAGGTTCCCCCGGGCGGTGGCTCCTTTCATCCCCTTCTTAGGACCCTTCGGGGGGGGCAGCAAACATCCCGCATGGAATCAAAGCAGAACCCCTCCTCCCTTTACTCTTCTTTCTTTCCCCCTTTGATCTATGTCTCAGTCACAAACTGCTTCCTCCTACTGCCCTTTCTTCTTCTCCTTCTTGTTCCTGCCTTCCGTTGGTATCTTTCTTCATCAGGCCCAGGTTCCGCAGAAGATCCATTCCTTGCTCACACGATGTTATTCTGTGTCGTTTCCCCTGATACGTAAATCTCAGAAATACTGGGTATCCCCAGCTATAAACAATTAAATTCTTCTGCAGGGTTGTTGTACACAGCTTTACACTTTTCCTCCATTGAATTGTTTGAGTGCATAAGTCATTGTAGACCTGTATCTGCGAAGACTGGAACATCAATTGACCGGCACGTCTAGTTGCTTGCATCAATTTTTCTTTTTTGTAGTAGCTGACAAATCTTACTATTATATACCTTGGAACCATTCCACTCCTTTTAGGTCCAACTCTGTGGATCCTTTCAATATCTACATCATGCCATGCCATTTGAGGATCCATCTCCTTGATCCATTCCATTATCTTGTCTTTCAGAATCTTTGAGTTTTCTATTATTGCGGTTTTGAATAACTTCCAAGCTTTCTGGAGAGAGATGATCCTCTTGACTTTCCCTTACATCTTGCTTTCTGCCGGTCCCCTCATTTTTGAGATGGTTTGAAAAGTAGGACTTGAAGAAAGTCTTACTCATGACCTTACAAGCAGGAGGGTCTGTGTTCCATTGACTGCAAGAAAATGGAGGGCTTAGGGCAGAGATAGACAACTTTTTTAGACTCATCAGCACATTTGGGAGTATGAGGAACTGTTGTGGGCGCCTTCACAAAATGACTGCCAAGGAAAGTGTAGCTAGTCACAAGTAACCAGCCCACACGAATGTGTACAAGGTAGAAGTGAGTCTGAGTCACAACATACTAAGTAACTCCTTTGAACCCAGAGTTTTCAGCACCTTTTTCTTTCACCCCTTTCTTTTTCAAGGTGGCTGGGTGCACTGCAGAGGAAAGTACTGGTCTGTAACTGCTTGCAATCTTCATTAATTAAAAATGTCTCTGAGACCCATCATGTAGCCCAGAGGCATTCATGGGAAATAAAGATGTCAGCAACATCATTGCTTTGCTAAGAAGTGATCCCAGCTGTGTTAATTTGTGTTAAATTAAAAGAAAAAAGTGGGAGGGAGTTGGCACCTTGGCAGGCACCAAGAAAGCTATCCAGGCACACATTGCACCGCAGGTAACACATTGCTTATTCCAGCTTAGGGTTTTTTGTAGACTGGAGGATTGTGGGCCAGAGTGTATATGTAAATTTGAATGGACATTACATCTTTGGTTGCAGACTTCTAGTTTATTAGGTAAATGCAGTCTTGCCAATTTCTTGAGTTCAGGGTATTTTTACCCTTTTTCTGTCAGCTTTTGTGTTTCACTTCTACTTTCTGCACAAGAGTTAAATAGTGATATAGCCATGGTATCCTCCGGGATAAGTTGTCTCGGTTGGGAGTTGGTTCCACTCCTACTTGGATGGCCGATTCCAGAAGGTGGTGCTGGAGGATTATTGCTCTGTGCCATGGCACCTAGGCCATGGGGCTCCTCAGGGTTCTATTTTATCCCCTATGCTATTTAACATCTACATGAAACCACTGGAAGAGGTTATCCAGAGTTGTGGGCTGAGGTGTTATCAGTATGCGGATTATACCCAGCTCTACCTTTCCTTTTCATCAACCCAGGTAAGGCAGTGGCTGTTCTGAATCAGTGCCTGGGCATGGTAATGGACTGGATGAGGGCCAACAAACTGAAACTCAATCTAGACAAGATGGAGGTATTGTTAGCGGGTGGTTCGTCTATCCGGTTAAGTGATGTTCAACCTGTTCTAGAGGGGGTTGTGCTCCCCCTAAAGGATCGGGTTTGTAGTTTGGGGGTGCTCCTGGATCCAGACCTGTCACTTGAGGTGCAGATGGACTCAGTGGCAAGGAGCTTAGGCTGATATACCAGCTGCACCCTTATCTGGACAGAGATAGCCTAGCTACAGTTATCCATGCTCTGATAACCTCTTGTCTGTGTGAAGGAGGTCAGATGGACTGCACTGAGTAGAGATGCAGTATGGGTTATGTAGTGGAGGGAAAGTAGTTTTAGCATGACACTTTTTAAAGCATGTATTTTAAGGAGAAGGGGCCCCAGCTGATGGATTTACAATAGGCCACCTGGGGAAGGGAGGCGAACAAGATAGAGAAGGCCTTAGCGCCAGGAAGGACTAGCCTTATCGGTTCCAAGGTCATAAACCACCGGACTGGCAGGAAGGAGGATTCTGCAGCTGGGAAGGTGTGAAGCCAGGCACCAACTGCGCCAAGGGAAGGAGGGAGCCGGGGGAGGGGGAAGATGCAGAGAGTTAGAGGGTATAAAGTGAAGAACTCCCCCTTTGGGTTTTTGTCTTGCCCCTCCTCAAGGTGTGTGTGGAGGTATTCATGTTGGTGGCGATGGCAGGCCCTACTTAGGAGTAAGTAGTTTTCAGCTAGGTTTTATTATGTTTTAGGTTTCCTGGGTTTTATGTTATGCATGCCTGATTGGTGTTCCTTTTAGCTGTTCTTTCCGTATATATCCCCACCCTTAGTTTAATAAAATTATTCTACCTCATTTAGACGTTTGCTGCTATTTCCTTGTGCCTTGGGTCTAGTGCTAAATCCAGAGATCAAGTGCCAGAGTTTTGGTGCCCTTCTCTAGAGGCTTGGAGCAGGGAGCCTCTGAGAAGGTGGTGGCAGCGGACGTCTACCTTTACAGTCTGGATTACTGCAATTCGTTATATGTGGAGCTGCCTTTGAAAACAGTCTGGAAACTTCAGCTGGTACAAAATAGGGCAGCATGTTTGTTAACAGGGACTGGCCAACGAGACCACATTACACCAGTCCTTTTCCAGCTTCACTGGCTGCCAGTCCTGGTCCGGACCCGATTCAGAGTGCTGGTATTAACATTCAAAGCCCTAAATGGCTTGGGGCCAGGTTATCTGAAGGAACGCCTCCTCCCATATATGCCTGCCTTCTCTGTGAGGCCCTGCCAAAGGAAGTGAGGCAGTTGACTGCCAGGAGGAGGGCCTTCCCTGCTGTGGTACCCTAGCTATGGAATGAGCTCCCTAGAGAGGTTCGCCTGACACCTACTTTATACTCTTTTCAATGCCAGTTGAAGGCCTTTTTATTTTCCTGGTATTTTAACGGTTTATCATCTTAGTCTTTTAACTTTTCTGTTTGAAATCTGCATTTTAAATTTATATAAATCTCTGCATTGTTGCTCTGTTTTATCCTGGTTGTGTTTTTATATTCTACTTTTATATTGCGTTTTTATACTGTTGCTTGTTTTATACTTTGAATTATACTTCATGATTTTAATTTTTGTGAATCACCCAAAGATCTTCGGCTATTGGGTGGTATAGCAATGCATTAAATAAATAAATGACAAGATGATATAGCAACTGGAAGTCAAAAAGAGGTTGTTGTTTTTACAGTAAACAAATGAGGGGTTCAGGTATCTTAAATAGATTAAATATATTTTAGTATGGTCAAATATTCCATGAAGCCCAGCATCTCCTGTAAATATGGCCTATTTTTTTAGTTGCTCATCTTAATCATTTAACATATGAATGCCACAGATCCATCAATCTGAAAAGGAGCCTACACCTCAGCCAGGTGATATATCTGAAGAAGCTGAAGAGTCACAGTGCTGTAGCTTTAAATTTTTTGCTGAAGAAGAAGGCTATGATGCAGATAGTGAAAGTAATTCTGATGACAGTGAAAGCAAGGATGAAGGTAAGCCTGAACTTTGACTTCATGCAGTTTACTCATGACTTTCCCAAATATTGCTTGATATCATTCTAGCAGCATTCATGCATGGATGGAACTCTCCAGGCATTGTGGTTTCCAGCTCTTTCTCATAAATGAAGGAATAATCCTTGTGCATCGTGTGTGGAGTATGATCCGCAAACCTCAAGCCATATGTTGGGCATAGAAATGCAGGCTGCACTCTTGTTTGTAGCATTTGGCTTGCTAGTAGAATCTTCCTGAAGAATCGGTTGAGGCATTTTCCCACAGATCTGAATTTTAATAATCTGAATAAGTTTTGCTCAGGTCTTGGTGGAGAATCCTCCAATTTAAATACAACATGTTGCCAACTTGTTGGCTTCTTCATTCTGAAAACTTGTATGGATGAATCTATATTGAATCTTGAGCTCTCAGCTGTCATTTTGAAGTATCTTTAGCACTGAAACAGAATTGATTATAAACTATTCCCCCTCTTCCAAAGTCTGATTATAAATTCCTAGTTACAGATGTGTTTCAATGCTGTCTAATGACCTGTTTCTAAAGGCATCCATATTAACCATTTATATTTTATTTTAGTTCATGTTTGTGGTCTGCTTGACTAAGATAGGGAAATATAGGCCTTGTTCACATATAACTCTAATCCGTGGTTTATTTAAATCATGGCTTGTCCTACCCAAGTTTTGTCAAACGGTTAAACATGGTTTGTTTTCATAGCTCCTGAGTATTTGTTTTCCTCCTCCTTTACCCGCTCCTTCCTTGTATCCCAGTTGCCTTTGTAGCCGTGGCATTTAAAAAGGCTGGGTTTTTAACTGCTCTTGCCAGCTACCTCTGTAGGCTGATGGAACAACCCATCATTCTGTATTTGCACATAATGACAATCCCTGGTTTAAACAACCCACACTTTACAACTCAACTACAAACAATGGGTACTTTTTGTGGTTTGTTTATAGATAACCTGTTGTGTCTATGTCCAACTCCCTGCTTCAGGGGGATGAAATCTCAGCGACTCTGATCCTGGGGGAGGAATGCAACAGGCGGGGGAATTGGTGCCAGAAGGAGAACAGATTCCCACGGTTTACCCGGCAGATAATCCCCAAGGAGACGCCCCTAACCGAGCAGAGAACACTTTCTCTTCTGAGACCTTAGAGACAAGCAGACTGAAGGATCCTATTGTTCGCAGAAAGCTAAAGAGAACGGATTTCAAACTTAAAACCGCCCGCCGCTCAGAGAGGCTCGCTAAGAGAGCCCTGGAGCCTAATTCATCTTAATTATGTGACTCTGCTCTCTTTCTCTCTCAGTTAACTCAACTGAATAGCTTACTTATCTAAACAAGCCTCTGGGCAAAAACCTTTGCTAAGTTTGTTTCTCCCTACTTGCTGGAGGAGAGGGGAGGATCGTCTTTTGTATAATAAAGGATTGTTTTTTCCCTCAAAAGGTCTCTTTATTGTCCTCCACATACGTTAGAACTTACAGAGTCACGACACAACCTATAGTTAATCCATAGTTCTGGGTTTGCATGTAACCTCAACCCATGACCCAACAAACCATGGTTAATTAAATCATGGTTTGTCTTTACATGCAAATCAGCTCATAGTGGCAGCAGTACCTATGATCTGGAAAATTCCAGAAAGTTATTCTTGCTGCTGTATTCTTCCTGAACCTGATTACTTCACAAATTTGTCAGATAAGTAAACCATTCATAACATTGTTTTTTTGCTCATAGGAGCTGTATTCTAATAGTGGGAGTGTCATAAATCAAAGTATAACAACCTTTATGAAGCAGTTACCTTTTAGAGTTATGGGTTTACTTGAAAAAGCTAGGCACAAAGTGTTTATGTATAGTATGGATGTACATATCGGTCTGGGTCCAGTCCAGTATACCCATTGCAGGGAAATCTGGCCTTCTTGGGGTTCAACAGATTTCCCTGGAGTCTCTGGCCAGCTTGCAGATTTCAGCTAATTTTTTTCCCTTTAAAAATGGCGAGATACGTAAATTGTGTAACAATTTGCATATCATGGGCAAATTATGGCCATAAGTGTCTTTTACGGAAATTGTGGCTGTAAAGTGCTTAGTTATACGTAAATTGCAGCACAATTTACACATAACTCAGCACGTAATGGCCCTTCTGCTCTCCCTGCTGGTCTCCTGAAGATTTCAAAGGAAACCAACCTCATTAAAATCCGTAGAGGATTTCTCCAGCATCCCTAATGGTGGTGAATAAGTACATCAATACATTAAAGATGTAAAACTGGATGATTATGGTAGTGAAACCATCTTGCAGTATTCACAGGTGTATGTACTGGTCAATCTCCCACCCACTGTCAGGTCTGTCTTGCAGCATATGAATGTGTACGTTTGAATTTTGCATTTCTCTAAGATGATTGTATGCTTCAAGTTAACACAGGAATTTGGACTGTGTAGAAGATCCTGATTTCTGATAACCCCATCAGTTTCTAACGAATGAAATGTTATTGTTGGGCTATAGGTATACGGTTCAAACAAATAAATAGGGCAGATAGCAGTTGAATCACTGAATTTCAGCAGATGACCATGTGTTTTCACTTCCAGGAACAGACATTAAGAAAGAAAAAGGATGCTTTGGTTATTCCAGTTTTCCTAGTGACCTAACTGAAGACCTTATTCAAGGGGAATTAATATACCCTGAAATCTGCATGTTGGAATTGCATTTACTCTCTGTTGGCAGCCTGAGCCTAGATGTGCTCTCTCATGTCTTCCAAAGCTTTTTGAAAGTAATCAGACTGAAAGGAAAGAATGCAACATTACTTATGCAACAGGTAAATGAAGCTATGTCTATGGCCTAGTAGTCTTACTATTTATCTTGGTACATGCTATTAATAGATATACATAATATAAATCAATACACTTTTTACAATATAATCAAGAAGTTCTGCACAGGTTTCCGTCCATCTCTTTCTGCATTGCTTGGCCAGCATGGGTGGGAGAGATACCACTGAAAAGCTGCAAAAAATGTGAAGATAACACAGTTTGAGGAACCTTTCAACTGGGAGAGAGAATCATTGCTCCTTATTTTCTCCCCACTCTCCACCCAGAACTGCCCTCTTCTGATTTGGAGAGCCAACATTATGTGTTGAGACGTTAGCAGCCATTACACCAACTCCTATCTCCATCTAAGACCTATTTGTATGCTTGTCAACCAAGACACCTCACACTAATCAAAGTGGCAGAGACTACCATTCTTAATTGGCTTAGAAACAAAAGATCTGGAATAGATATAGGTATAACAGGGTGAGGGACTGTCTGGAAACACAGTGATTTAAGGAAACAGACATAGAATTTCCAAGGCTTGGAGCAAACAAGACCAAATCCTGCTCATTAAGCACATGTGCATCTCTAGGCCACATTACCATACACCTCATCATTTGGTGGTTATTTTGATAATGTGGCTTCAGCTAAAGAAAAGAGTGAAGAAGTCAGGGGCCTGAAGTTAAGACTATTGACTGGGGGAAGCAGCAAGAGCTAAGGGGATAGGTCTAGTAAAGCCAGCTTGAAAGGGCCATTTGGGCTGGCATATAGGCACTTAGCTGTAGTCCATTGGACAAACTTGCCCATCTCTTGGTCGATATTTTATTAATGTATGATAATTGTTCCATACATATTTTTTTTCCTTAAAGGGAGCTGTAAAGAGTCTCTTGGGAGGATTCCTCCACATATTGACACAGACAGATTCCAGTTTTCATGGTGAGTTGTAAATAAAAGCAGTGTTTCCTTTTTATGCTCAGCACATGGCAGGACATGTTAAGGTATACATTTATATATCGGCAGAAATACATTGTTAAGAATGTCAGATTTTTATGTGGAATCTTTACACTGAGAGATTCTGAAAACTACGGACACAATCAAGCAAAGTTGAACACTTTTAAGTTCCATTGATTTGAGTTGGAGAATGCTAAGCATGTTCTTAACTTTTCCAATAAAATCAATGAGATTTAAATACATTTTATTTTGCTGAATTGTACCCTAATTTTGCATGGAAATTAACATTTAACTTCACATTTCTCCCAGGATACAATCTGATTTGTATTGTGAAAAAGGCTGTTACTCTGCATGTTCAGTTCACCCTGTTTTTGAACCATTTAATTAAATCCACAAATATTATTGAGAATTTTCAATGAGGTTTAAATTAATTCCAGAAGAAAGTAGGATTTAATCCTTCTTAGTTTAAGAGAGATGCATTACCATGGTATGGCAATAAGTCCCCATTTGGCCAGTTTATATATAGGACCCCAAGACTCTACATACATTTTATTCCAGCTAGACAAATGTCTTCTGTTAGTAATATGTGTTCTTTTTAGGAAAAAGATTAATATAAGAACAAAGGAGTAAGTTCCATTGAACTGAGTGGCAATTCCAAGTAAATGGATTAGGCTCATGTTGGTGGTTACATAGTACATCATCCATTGAACAGTAGTATGGCGACTTTGGTCATTGCGTGTCTTATAAAATATCAGGATATTGTATGTAAATAATGTAAATTAACATTTGGTATAGATAGAAAGATTTTTCCTTCCTAGAAACTTGTTTCTGCTTCAATTCCGCATTCCAAATGTTTTGACCCTAGAGGTAGTTTGATGGCACCTACTGCTGTTGCATTGTTTAATATAGGGAAGTCTTGGCCTGTCCAAGTTCTGCCCCAGTGCATAAACCATTGAGAAATTCCTGAAGGTAGTGTGAGATATTAATGAAATAAATGTTGCAGAGTACTGAAATTATTTTATGTTGGTGAAGTGCTAAAAACAATAACCCAACAACTTGCTAATGGACTTTGTAAACTATGACTAAACTCTCATTGAGGTGGTAAATCTGAATCTCATCTATATTATTTCAGACTGCCGCTAGGGGTCCACATGATTGAATGATCCTCCATACAAGTAAAATAAAATCCTTCTCCCTTCACATAATTAAAACCAGATATAAGGTTCAGTAGAACGTCTCTCCACCTTGACCTCTAGTTTTAATACATGGAGGGATTTTATTTCATTTGTAAGGAGGATCATCCAATCTTTTCAGCCTGTCTCTGCAGTCCAGATATAAGCTTATCACCTCAGTGAGAATTATATTGTTACTACATTTGGATGTCACAATACCCCATGGTGGGTTAATAAGCTACTCACGATCCCCCACCCCATGAGCAGGATAATAAGCTACTGTGAACAGCTTCTTAAGCTACAGTGAGTAATTTGACTCACCCCATTGCCCCCAGTTTTGCTGCACTCCTCCCGCCCAAGCAGTGGTGCTGTTTCACCTCTGAAGCGCTGGCGTTTGGCAGGATTGGAACAAAACTTCACACATAGCCCCCTCCAGTAAGGAAGCACCCAATCCATCATCAAACCCCTGCGCAATAACTCACCAAGAAGGGAAAATACCAAGTACCCCCAAAAGGGGGAAGTGGCTAGAAAACCTTGGGGGTTTGCAGGATTGGGGCCAAATTCCACACACAGCCTCTCCTAGTTGGGAGGCACCCGATCCACCATCAAACCCCTGCACATTTACTCCAGAGGGATCGGAACCAGACCTCATAGCCAGTCTCCTCTACTAGGGAGTCACCTGATGCGTTATGAAAACCCAGGGCCCTACTTTGAAAGCAGTGAAAATCCCAGGTGCACCAAAAAGGGAGAGATGCCTATAACACCTTGGGGGTTTGAAAGGTCAGGACCAAACCTCATAGTCTGCCTCCACTACTCTGCTGCCTTGGTCACTTTAACATGTTCCTAAGCAGTGAGCCAGCAAAAAGCAGAGCGGCAGCTGTTTTGACCGCACTTTCTGCACAGCTCTGTAGCCAGCCAAAATAATCCACTGTGATCACCACACCACACAATAACCCATGATGGATTAGAAAAACCACTCTGCAGACATTATTATTATTATTATTATTATTATTACATTTCTTTATACCCCACCTTTTTTAATGTGGTTCACAAGATTAAAACATACAATTAAACGTTGGGTTATAAGAGCGGGTTATTTTGGCCAAATAAGCCATCGTGGGTTTAAAAAACTCACCAGAATATACGATAACCCATGATGGTTAATTTAGCCATCATGGGTTATCATGACATCCAAACCCAGTCTCCAGCTAAAGTAACCTTCCCAAACCTGGTGCTGTCCAGATGTTTTGGACTGCAACTCCTAGCATTCTTAACTATTGGCTATGCTGGCTGGGACATGTGGGAGTTGAAGTCAAAAACTTCTGGAGGGTACCAGGTTGGGGAAGGCTGGTCTAAAGGGTATAGAACTTACTGAAGCTACAGGGGAAGTGTCAGACAAACTAGTTTAGGGGAGAGAGGGGGTGGCAAAACCATTATTAAGGATGTGAGGATATTGCTGTACAAATATGTACAAAGCATCCCCTAGCTATCCCTTGGAGTCATTCCTGTCTCTGACTTACCTTTACAGTTGCTTTGCTTACAAAACATAAGAAATCAAGATCCATAGATACATGTTCAGTGCTTACTTTTCCTGTCATCTTGCTCAGCCATGTTCTTGACCAAATTCCTGAAGAAAATAGCTTTGTTCTTTACACCCAAAATTGAGTCTTTTACACAAAAGATTCTAAACGTAATGTAAAATACTATGTGCAGGTGTATTCCAAGTCAGATAATCCTTTGTTGTATATGTTTGTGTTAAGTAGATTACTGTAATAGGATGAGTGCTATGGCTGTAGACCAAAGAGCTTATTCAGGTATGAAAACACACCCACATGTGGACATGTCTCAGGAAGTTTCACTTTCTGATCACAACTATATGCATCATCAGAGGTTGCTCTCAGTTTTCTATGGACTGCTATCAGGAGGGGAGAGGGAATTAGAAATCTTGCTGGATGGGGTCTTGGATTGCAGCCAATTTTGGATTGCAGCCTATTATAACATCTTTAGCAGAGTTTGGAATAATGTGTGATAACTTTAAAATAAACCATGATGCTTCTTTTCAGCATGTCAGGAGGTATTGATGGATCTGCTAGTGTCTCTGATGAGCTCAAGAACATGTTCAGAAGAGCTAACACTTCTCTTAAGGATCTTTTTAGAAAAAACTCCATCTACGGTAAGAATGTAATAATAATAATAATAATAATAATAATATAAGAATTTAAAAATATAATAAAAGAAAAACATTTTGAAGTAACATTAACTACTAATGTTAATATAGGAGCCATTTTGGATTGTTTTTTTACAGAAGTTTCTGACTAAAGTAATATGTTAATCCTCTAACCAGTGTTCTTGCTGTTTTAGTGACATACAATGATTTTCTTGGAAATTTGGGGACAAGTAAGCAGGGAAGATGAGATAATTGCACTTTGCAAGAATGCTATTATAAAATAAGTGTGCCCCTCTTATTCGGCCCATTTTCCTCAATCACATAGGGACTCCTGGATAAAGAGGCTGTGCAAAAGGCGTAACAATTTCAGGCACTGGGAAGGATCCAAAGACCCCCTGCATGCATGCCTAGAGGTTGAACTAGTTTTTCTCTTCTAGCTGCAGCTCCTTGTGTTTGGAGACTGCTCTGGAAGATTTTCTGACTTTCAGAAGTGGCTTGATGGGGTAAGGAGGGTGAGGTAGCGTCTTGATGGTAGGGAGGACCAGAAAAGCCCCACTGGATGTGTAAAAAGCCACATGCAACCCTCGCAAGAAGTGCTGTCACCTGATTTTTGGGGATCCCTCACCCCTTGGAAGATGCTTTTTGGGGGACTTGAAGCGCTGAGTGGAGGAGAAGATGATAAAGACAAGTTCTGATAGCCTTCTTTTAAGCATATTTCTCTGGACTCTTCCTTTTGTGATTTTTATTGTGTCTAATTTTTAAAATGTTTTGAGCTGCATGTTGGTTAAGTGCATCGTATCTTATCAATAAAGATGTTGAGAAATTGGAAAATTCAGAAGAAAGATATGCAGAAAGTTAGAACACAAATCCTCTGAAGGAATTGAATGATTTAACTTTGAGAATATGCTGACAATTTTCAAATATGTGAATAGAATAAGTAGAGCAGGAATTAAATAAAGGAAGATAAACATAAGAATTGGCACATTTTTGTAGCTATAAGAGTAGCTAAGCAGCTGTGAGAGGTCTGTTTGGATGTTTTCAAGAAGCAATTATATGTTCAGAATTCTTTTGTTAATGGACAATTCTGTCTTTAAGGAGCAGGTCGGGCTAGTTGAGTCACTGAATCAATGCTGATTGTCAGTCAGTAAGAATTTTTTCTTGCTATTATGACAAAACAGACAAACAGTTTTATAGCCTATTTCATGTAGATGGTAGTCAATTAAACTTTTGACAGAGGTTAGGGATAGACAATTATTTTCTAACAGTAATGCTTTGGATTTGCAGTGTTCAACTGAAATACTTCAACTTTAAGAAGAAACACTCCTTCACTCCATAGTTTGTAGCTTCATTCACACATAAAATTTAACCATGTTTTAGCATTATATGCATGAACCTCTGGGAGCCTGACTAAAGTCTTGAGCTCATGTGTTCCCCTCTCTTCCTGCATGCCCAGGAGAACCAATAAATTATGATTCAGATTCACGTTCCGTGATTCTTGCCTTGTCATTACATACGACAAATGCTAATCAATTGCTAACTGAGCCAAAAACAAACCCTGAATTTATAAACCCTAGAATTTGTTTTTAAACTATGGTTCCTAATTTGTACATAATGATAAATCATGAATTAGGAAAAGTGAAACTAAATCATACTTTATTTCTCCTCCCCGTTGCATGGGAGAAGGAGGGAGAAGTGTGTGAGCCTGAAGCATTGCTCAGATTTGCAGAGGTTCGTGCACAATACACTAAATCATGGCTTTACATTATGTGTGAACCAGGCCATTATATTTATGGTTTCTGAATATATGTTGTCTCAAACTAGGCATGCGAAAATAATTAGGGGCTCTGTCAGTATTTTTAAAAGTGAGGAAATATAAACAGATTTTTAATTCTTAGATATAGAATATATAGAATATTCTATATAGAATGCTGTAGTGGTCATTTTATTTTGTTCATCTTTCCTAAGAGTACACTGCTTAACGGAATTCTGAAGATTTTGGAGGCAAATACCGAGATGACGCCTTTACAACATATCTCATTTCCTTTGCATCAAATATCAAATGTAGGAAGCAGCCCTTCCCAAAAACCCATTCTTGGTCTCAACAGCAATACCATAGGACTACTAAGACGAGCAAGGCTTGCACAGACAAAAAAGGAGCCAGAGGGTGAGAGCTTATCTCACCATCTTCTTTCTTCTTGGCACATTGCTCCAATCCATTTGCCTTTGGTTGGGCAAAACTGTTGGCCGCATATGTCTGAAGGTTTCAGCATCTCATTGTGGTTTTATGTGGAATGTGTTCATGAAGCAGACAGTTCCTTGGAGAAAGCAAAAAGAATGAAAAGGAGAAGCAAATCATTAATTTCGCATGACAGCAGTTTTGATGATACAGGTAAGTCATTTTGTTGATCTGCAATAATAATAATAATAATAATAATAATTTAAAAAAATATATTTCTTACCCACCTCTCCATTTGGATCGAGGTGGGGAACAGCAGTAAATATAAAATATGATAAAATACATAAAATTGATTAAAAACGTGGTGCACATTATTAAAATAGCAATAAAACATCATAAAAACATCCTAAAAACATTCTAAAATTCCACTGGATATGCCTGCCGGAAGAGACTAGTCTTTATAGCTTTCTTAAATTCTAAAAGACTGTTAAGTTGACGAGTCTCCTCCGACAGATCATTCCTCCAGCAGGTCGTTCAATACAGTGAAATTCAACCTGTAGGAGTTCTGATGTGCTTAAAACAATTCAACTCAGGAAGGCATGAATTCTAACATATTCAAAGGAAAGATGTTGATTCCAAAGAAAGACTTATTGACTTAAGGCAGTATCCAATGTAACACGAGCACTCTTTACGTTGTGCTAGTGTAAAAGAGCTCTAGTGCAACACCTATAGCATTAGCAAACATGACAGGATTCCCTTGAAAACCCATTAGACTAGCTAACACTGTTGGCATTATGCTAGAAGTCCCTTATGTATTGCAACGTAATTTATATTAGCATTTGCGTTACATTGAAAATTGCTCTTAGGTTCCAACCATAGATTTTTAAAAAATGTATACTTTATTCTTTTGTAAGGAGTTTGAGATAGTAAGACATACCTCAGCATTCTGTTTTATTAAAGGCTGGATCCAGAGTTCTTGTTCCACCAGCAGGAGTGATGGAAAGTTGGGGAAGCAATCTTTGTCGATTTCCCCCTTCCCTCTGGAGCTTCAAATGCTACCACCTCCACTGCTCTGGAGGGTCTGCCAACCCTCCAGAGCCTGCTTTTGGAGGGACATAAGAGGATGCAAGGGGGGAAGAATCAGTGGTGATCTCTTCCTCCCCATGCCTTCAGCCAGTGAAAAATGTTTGCTGAATCAAAGGTCTCCTGTGGATGAAAGGAGTTCTTCCATCCTAGGGAGGCTTTTGCTGGTTCCAACCCAATGTTTGTTAGTAGATGCTGAGAACATTTTGGAAGTATTTTTTCTCTAAAATGCATTGGCCCTTTATTTCAAGTTTCGGCCATGATTAATTGTGTGTAAAGTTAGCACATGTGAATGAATTACAGTACTGATATGACTAGCCTTCATTCAAACAAATATTTGGTAAGTGTTGACAGATACAGAAATATGAAACGGGCTTATTTCTCTTTTTATTGGAGACAGTTGAATGAGGAGGAATTGGCATGAATAAGAGTAGAAAAATAGATTTGCTTAGCTGAAGACAAAGCATTTAAATATTATTAAAATATAGCATAACTGAGGAAGTGAGCCAGATTCAGGCTGAGGACGACACTCTGTAACATGAATGCAAGAGTGTATATAGCAGAGGGAAGAAAGCCAAAATTTGGGAGAGATCAGATAATGAGTGCGCTAGGTAGAAAGCAAAATGGTTAATTAAAATTGTTAATTCAAAGAGGAAACCAAGATTGGCAAAAGGAAGTGTTGCATTAGGTAAGCGGCAAAAGCATACGCATCAGGATAAATGAACAAATGTTACATACAGAAGTAATAGGAGAAACAGGAATTTAAGGGGAGTAACGATGAGTGGGAAAAAATAGTGATGATGCAGAGTTGGGTGAAGCTGGAGAATCTATTACAGACCCAGAGAAATGCCAGCAGAAGGGGACAGGTGGAAGGAAAGTGGTGGTGTTCCTACCTTTCCTCCCCTGACACCTTCCTAAGGCCGTCCCCCTCTGCAAAGCCCTGCCCAAGGGCCTGTGGAATACTGCTGAATGAGGTTGAGGGAGAATGGGGATGGTTGAAAATTGAGTGGGGGCACCTTTCTGAGCAGAGCTGTCAGTCATGGAAGGTGCCTTCACTTCATCTTCAACTATTCCCCATGGTCCCAGCCACAGGGAGGAAAGTTGCCTTCATCTACCCTCTTCCACTGTCATTTCTGTGGATCCAATCCAAGAAGTAATAGGCAAATCAAGAATATGATCAGCCAGATGACTAGAAATAGAGGGATGTGGTAATAACTCTCAAGAGGTAAGAAGTGAAATAAATGTCTGGATATGAGTCATCAGAATTATTCTCCTCTATAATAATTGGTAATGAAGACGGTAAAAGAAAAAAAAAACCAGGATTCAAAAGTAGACCAAAAAAAATAAAAGAAACAGGCCCATATTGCAAAAAAGAGAGAAACAACAGAAACAGCCACTTAGCGGCACTAGCTTTAGGCCCAAATAAATCATCGTGGATTTCCGACTGCTTCATTTTGGCTTAAAAGTAGCTGCAAGGAACTGCAAATCTGGATCAATGGTGCTGGAGGAGTTGTTTTATTTTAAACTTTTCCCTTGCACTCTTCCCACCCTCTCCCCCATCTGATATGTCTTGCAGTGGTAAACATACAGCCAACTGGGCTAATATCATTGTAGGGGGGATTTGTGTTGGGGAGGCTATGCAGGCAGGAAAGGTTAATCTCCCCTGCTTTGATCAAAATTGAAATCTACTGTAGCTGCTTCAAAGTGAATCTCTTGTACCTCATCTGCTAACTACAGAGTTAACAGAGTTCTGTTAACAAGAAAATAGGAATAAGATTAGCACAGCAATGTTTGTTGCGATAGAAGATCAGAATTAGATGTAATATTACTGGTGAGTAAAAGAGGAGATACAAGAGAGAATTATGCATAAAATAATGCCAAAGAATATACAAATTAAATACAACTGAGGCTACAGGCAGCAGTCAATATTACTCCCATCAGATAACCAAGAAAAGGGGTCTGATTCTGCTTTGAGCCTTGCAAATTGTGAAACGCCAGTTAACAAGCAATTCCCTGGTCCAAATGAGGCTTCCCAGCAGTTCAAGCTGCTAAGGTGCACAGTACCTATGGTTCTGAAAAAGTAGGAGCAATGGGGGATATGCTCCCCTATTATGGGCTTCTTAGTCACAGAGTGCAAGATTGAATCATATCGAATGTGTGTACCTGAGCCTGAAGGCCAGGGATAGACTAGGGATTCTGTTAGTGTACCTGCCCCCCCGCTGCCTATCAGACTCCCTGGCCGAGCTCACGGAACTGGTCTCGTAGCTGGTGTTGGATTCGCCCAGGCTTTTGGTCCTGGGCGACTTCAACATCCCATTTGAGGCCGGCTTGTCAGGTGGAGCTCGGAAGTTCATGGCATCCATGACAAACATGGGCCTATTCCAATTGGTCTCTGGACCCACACATTCAGCAGGTCACCCCCTCGATGCTGTTTTCAGTTCCGAACAGACGGATCTGTGGGCGGAGGTATTGAATACCTCTGCATTGTCATGGACAGACCATTTTCTGGTCAGGGTTAGTATCACGGCTACCACCCGCCCCTGCAGGGGTGGCGGACCAATTAAGATGGTCCGCCCTCAAAGGCTGATGTATCCTTCTGGATTCCAGAAAGCCTTGGAGGGTTCTATGGCTGGTATCGTCGACGATCCTGTAGAAGCCCTGGTCAATAGATGGAATCAAGACCTAACTAGGGCTATCGACACGATCGCCCCCAAACGTCCTCTCCGGCCCGCTTCTAATAGGTTGCCCTGGTATACAGAAGACGTCAGGGAGTTCAAGCAGAAAGGACGACTGGAGCGCCGATGGCGGAAAACTCGACTTATATCCAACAAGACACGACATAGAGAACATCTTCGTTCCTATGGGGTGGCAATACGTGCAGCGAAGAAAGCTTTCTTCTCTGCGCACTTTGCATCTGCAAATTCACATCCAGCAGAACTGTTCAGGGTGATGAGGGGTCTAACCCAGGCACCTTCTCCCCTGAATCCGATTTTAGAGCCTTCGGTAGTTCGCTGTGATGCCTTTAACGATCATTTCTCAGATAAAATCTCTCGGATAAGAGCCGACTTAGATGCCATTGTTATAGCAGAGGCTGACAGTGGAGTGTCCAGCGACTCCGCGAGTAGGATTACACTTGATCAGTTTCAGTTGATGAGTACTGAGGATGTGGACAAGGTACTTGGATGTGTGAGGAGGACGACTTGCCCTCTCGATCCCTGTCCTTCTTGGCTGGTCGTCCAGGGAGGAGATGCAGTTAGATCACATCTACAACATATAATTAATGCATCTCTCAGGGAGGGGAGTTTTCCATCATGTTTAAAAGAGGCGGTGGTACGGCTGCTTCTAAAAAAGCCCTCCCTGGATCCCCTGGACCTTAACTACAGGCCAGTATCAAATCTTCCATTTTTGGGCAAAGTGATCGAGAGGGCGGTTGCCTTCCAACTCCAGGCAGTCTTGGATGACACTGATTTTCTAGACCCATTTCAAACCGGCTTCAGGGCAGGATACGGAGTTGAGACCGCTTTGGTCGCCTTAGTGGATGATCTACGCCTCAGTATTGACAGGGGGAGTGTGTCCCTGCTGGTACTCCTGGACCTCTCAGCGGCTTTCGATACCATCGACCATGGTATCCTTCTGGAGCACTTGGGGGAATTGGGAATCGGGGGCACTGTGCTTCAGTGGTTCCGATCCTATATCTCGGGCAGGTTCCAGATGGTGATGCTTGGGGATAGCTGCTCCTTAAAAAAGGAGTTGCTATGTGGTGTACCACAAGGTGCCATCCTTTCCCCAATGCTGTTTAACATTTACATGAAACCGCTGGGAGAGATCATCCGGAGGCATGGGGCGGGGTGCTATCAATACGCTGATGACACCCAAATATATTTCTCTATGCCTTCGACAACATCGTCAGCTAAGGATAGTGTGTCTCCTCTGAATAAATGCTTGGAGGCGGTACTGGGCTGGATGAGGAAAAACAAACTGAAGCTGAATCCAGACAAGACGGAGGTGCTCACTGTCAAAGGCCCCAACCTGGGTTTGGAAGTGTGTCAACCAGTTCTGGATGGGGTTACACCCCCCTGAAAGACTGTGTTCGCAGCTTGGGGGTACTCCTGGATCCGTCGCTCCAAATGACAGCTCAGATTGATGCAACGGCCAGGAGTGCCTACTATCAGCCTCGGCTGATATGCCAGCTGCGCCTCTTCCTAGAGTTGGAAGACCTAAAGATGGTAGTGCACACGCTGGTAACTTCGAGGCTTGATTTCTGCAATGCGCTGTACATAGGGCTACCTTTGTGCCTAGTCCGGAAACTTCAACTTGTTCAAAATATGGCAGCCAGGTTGGTCACTGGTACACCTAGGGGTGACCACATTACATCAGTTTTAAAATCGCTTCATTGGCTGCCAATCAGTTTCCGGGCGAAGTATAAAGTGTTGGTTATTACCTTTAAAGCCCTACATGGTTTGGGTCCAGGTTACCTGCGGGATCGCCTTCTCCCGTACAATCCGCCCCGCACACTTAGGTCATCTGGGAAGAACTTACTCAAGTCAGCCAGAACTAGGCCGACGAGTGTTACCCAGAGGACCTTCTCTTCCATCGCTCCCAGACTATGGAATGGTCTGCCGGAGGAGATTAGCAGTCTTCATGAATTTAAGAGAGTCATGAAGACTGCTCTCTTCCGGCAGGCCTATCCAGATGAATTTTAAGATGTTTTTAATGATGTATTTTTTCTTGTTTTTAATTTTTTTTAACTGTTTGTGATTCTTGTGATATATATTGTTGTTGTTCCCCGCCTCGATCCGGAGGGAGAGGCGGGTTATAAATAAATACTACTATTATTAGTATGATGATGATGATGATGGGAGTCCATGTTGTCCATGTGTGTAAGTCAAGTGGAAATGCAGCCCATAAGTACTTCTGTGATTTGGGGACTTTGCCCTGCAATGCAGCTAGTAGCTCCAGGGGGTTATTCAGATCTGGCAAGTGAGGTGGGGAAAATGGTTGCTAAAATGAATGTAAAACCTGTGTTGACTGGGATGTATGTTCAGTTTTCTTTCTCAATTGTCTCCTGCTTAGTAGTGTTCATATACGACACACACATTGTGAGAAAAGTACAAGTATGTTTCTTAGTGAAAAACAGTAACTGATATCAATTCTTAGCTAGCTATATATTTATTATAAACTTGGCTCACTTGAAGGAATGCAAAATTGAATAAGAGGTTATTTTTTCTGCATGTGTAAAAATTATATGTCAAACCAAACTAGGATTTCATCTGTCCTATGGATTGCTAGCTAGAGTTTTATACTTTGCAGAATGCAAGACAGCTATACCTGTTTAACTTTCTGAGTTTAACTATGCACTTGGTTTAACAAATGTTCTGTGTTCTAGAAGAAAGCAAACCTGGAGTTGATTACCTCAGTTTGGGAGACAAACTTCTTGAAGATGGCTGCCTTCATATATTTTCATTGGGGTCCAAAGCATTGATGATACAAGTGTGGGCTAATGTGAACAGTGGAGCGTTCATATTTCGGTACCGTAATATAAATAGATCATACATTCCTTCTTTTGTCCCAGTGGAATTGCTGTAGTTAGTGCAAGGATGAACAAGTACATTCCATTAGCAATTATATATATTTTATGCACTAAATATGCATGAAATTTAGACAGATATTGCTGGGCTTGAGCTCAGACACATAAAATGGTTAAGATTATATTTTTATTGGATTAATTTTAATTGGTAGCAGAGTGCTCCCAGTTGTGTTTCACAGTCCTGCTGAAGAAGAGATTTGTATAGCATGAGCAGCATGATTATCTAGGCTTCCTAGAAAAGTCAACATTCACTTTACTCTTGGAATGCTTGATTTATGCTAATGCCAGTTTAGCTCCATTAATGCAATTATACTGTAGGACTCAGCTGAAATGGGACGACTTTTGGGAACTTTGAATTACAACACTCTACCCCACAATCACTATTCATGAAGTATGAAGCAAACCAGGAGAACATATAGCTCAGTCTTAATGTCCTATCACAATATAATCATGGAAGGGAGATGGCAATGAACACAACTTAAGAGTTATGCATAGGAGAAGAAAAAGGTTACAAGTTTTGAAGAGCTAAAATTTTAAAAGGGAAACAAGTTCACTGACAGGAGGTCATTGTTACAGGAAGAAGGCTAGAAGTGGGGAGGTCATTTCAACAAATTTACAAATTCTTGTCAGTGGGACAGATTGACTGCCTGTGCTGTATTTGCTTTGTACAGTGCAGCACAGCTATAGAAATCATTAAAAAAATAGTTTTGCAGATGTAACTTCTAGAATGGCCAGTTACTTACTAGGGGCAGAAGCCAACATTGCATGAGGAGAATGGGACTTTCTCCTATTTCAGGGGGGTGCAGTGGGGGAGGAGGAATTGCCTTCTCTTGGTTCTGCTGATAGAAGCAGTTCTGTGTGTGGGAATTCTGTGAAAAAATCTTAGACCACTAGAGCATGTGTGGTTGAATAAAATTAACTTGAAGCAGTATATGGGAGTAGAACATTGTACATAATTGTAAAGGATGATAGACTGGCAGCTTCTCAGTGGTTTTCCTCTTTACTGTTCTCATAGTATGTGTATGGATCCAAATGATGAAATGAAAGCTGGGCTACTAGCACAAGCTGAAACACCAGAGAACACTTTTCTTCTAGGCAAATGGCAGCATTTGGCATTAAGTTACCTGGAACAGCCAGAAAGCAAGAAGAATATTCATGGAACACTGTCACTATGGATTTGTGGTCAAAGGTAATTCCCAAAGTTGTAAGTGATATAAACAAATAATTAAAGAAACCTTTAGAGGCCTACTGTGAAAAATGGATGAGTACTAGTAACTGAAATAATGGAATGGTTATTTATTTATTGAATAAACTTGTCATGCTAGAATCCTTCAGTATAATATGTAACGGTGTAAATTATGGGTTAATTAATTACCCCACGATTTGCCAGGGTTGTGTGCTGCTCCCATTTTGAATATGCAACTTCTGATCAACCTGATCAGAGTTTTTTTGTGACATGTGAACCTGGACACTGTAGTTTAAAGGTGGGTTAAATAACCCACAGTTAACCTACAGTTATTTCTTAATTACACTTTTCCATCATTATGTATGAATGGGCCCAGAAACTTGCAACCATAATTATGGAGATACACTGGCAACCTTAATGTCAATGGGAGCTTTGTCATTGTGATGTGTATATGACCATACATGGCAGTCAGCTGATACTGCATATGAACTGGTGACAAAACCTTGATGCGTATGGAATTGCATATTAGGAATCAGTGGAGGAAGCAGCATAGAACTGGCAATGGACACCCATTTCAGGGCAAGTTGTTAGAAAATAGTGAAGGGTCACATCACAGAGGCATTCGTTAGGTTGCAGCAGAGAACATGGATGTCTCTTCTCACAATTTTTCCGGTATTGCTGTTGTGGAGAAGACAATGATGTGAAATATCTGATTCTTTCAACTCTTGCCCTAGAGAACATGCATATCTTCTTGTTAGTGAGCTTATAGATACATGGTTTTTCTCTCTCTTGGATGTGCCTTGTAGTAGGGTTGAGCACAGAAAAATAATTCGCTTCTGAACTTTGTTCTTTGGATATGGTTCACCTGGGCTAATTTGGGCAAGACTGCTTCACTTCAGACTTAAGTCTCCATTGACTTAACATAAAGGGTGGCAGAATCTGCATCACTGAAATGGCTAGGGGGTAGCCCCCCCATGCCAAGGATCCTTAGAACATCAAGGGCCTTGCTGGGGAGGTGGGCTTCCCCTCTCACCTTTGGGTTGTGCAGCTTCCCTCCCCTGTGGAAGTCAGCAGAGTTCTGTCTCCACTGACTTACCTGGGGGAGGAAGCTGCCCCTCCAAAAATGGCTGAAGTGTGTGTGTGGGGAAGCCCACCCTCAAGCATCCTTGGGGCAACAGAGTTCTTGTTGAGGAGTGGGCTTCCTCCCAGCTGTTTTCCAGAGGTGCATATTTTCCTCCTCTTAACAGGTACCTCCATATGTGCCTTTGGTGCAGTAACTGCTTGCACTGTCAACGCAAATAGAGACCTCCCTTAAGTTGTGCATCGGGGCTTTGACAGCTGAAGCTTTGGGACCCATCCACTTTGCTTTGAACCACTTTGGGGGAAGACCCGCTTCACTTTGGAGGAGGTCCAAAGTGGCCCACTTCGGGATTCAGGCTTCATTCAAAGTGGAGGCATGCCCAATCCTGAAGCCTTAATACTTAAGGGCAACAAAGCTGTGATAAATGTATTTCCATTTGCTCTTGTGCAACTCTTCTAGCTTCTTCTATAAGAGGTGTTTTTGGATAGGAAACAGGAAAACCCTTTGATATTTTGATGGGCCTGGTGTAAGGCAGTTCTGTGTTAATTAGTTGGAAGGATCAGAGTAGAGTAGCACCAGCAAAGGTAACTGGGGAGATTGAGGCTCCTGGACCAGGGAGTGGAATTTCTGTGCCAAGCCTGGTGGCTTGGGAGTTCTAGAGGTGAGAGCTGTGGCAGGTATGTTGGAAGCCCTGCCTTGCGTGTCGTTTGAGAACCAGGATGTTGCATTGCTACTACTTAGCCATCAGCTGCTGTGTGCTGGCAACTATACTAGAGATAACAGAAGAGCATAGATTTATTGAGGCGGCTTTCTACAACCATATCTATTATATCTCCTAAAGGCCGAAGAGTTGCATAGCCAATTGTAGAACATTTATTTTGACCTCTTTCTAAGTATTTTTTAATTATGGATAATTGGCAATAAATAAGTGAAAAGTGTTGTCAACCTCTTATTTACCGTCACCTTCCAACTGAAGTTGTTCAGGATATACTTTGAGCTGTATTTTTTGTTTTGTTTTAGAAAACCAGACATCAGTTTAGATTATACACTCCCAAGGAAAACAAGCTTATCATCTGACAGTAATAAGACCTTCTGTATGACTGGCCATTATACATCATGCCAAGATGAATATTTACAATTGGCTGGCCAATGGGACCTGGGAAATCTGCTTCTCTTCAATGGTATGTTCTTGTTCGCCTCTTCCTCTTGCTTTATGTACAGCTGGTCATCTTGTCCTGAATTTGTATCATATGTGCAAGAGTTGTTTTTGTTTAATATTTAAAACATGTTTTTAATGTTTACTGTGTTATTTTGATACTTGTATATTTACTTGTGGTTATTTTGTTGTTGTTTGATTTCATGATTGTAAACAGCCTTGAGGGCATTTGTGAGATGGGCAGTATACAAATCTAAGAAACAGTGATGTTGATGAAATTTCCTTCTTCTGAACTTTTACTATAACAGCAGAACAATTTTCTTTTACCTTTTTTATTTTGTTTTTAATTTAATTCAGTGTATGAAAGAAAACTAGTGTAACTTTGTGGCCACAGGAATTAATGTAAAGATCTTTTTAAAAGAAGTTTCTACTCATTTACAGCACTACCACACCTGTATGTGGCCCCTCAACTGAGCAAATTGCAGCTGTTGAGTCCCACTCCTTGCCTCAAATGTCTTTCGACACCATCAACTGTGGCATACTTCTGAACCACTTAGAAGGATCGGAATGGGGAGCTTAGTTTTGTGCTGGTTTCGGTCCTTCCTGGAGTGGCAGTTTTCAGAAGCTGGGCAACTACTGCACACACTGGTCTATGGTGTCCTGCAAGGTTCCATCTTACCCCCATACTTTTCAACTTCTACCTGAAACCACTGAGAGAAGTGGATTGGCTTGCAAATATTATGACTCTCTCTCATTTTCATCACATTTTATTTAGTTCGTTCGTTCGTTCGTTCGTTAGTTTCTATAGCTGCAGTTTTAGCTGCAATTCTCTTCTCTTGCAGCCATTTATATTTTAGTACGTTTTGGATGTTTCTAAAATCTTGTACTGAGGGCCACCTCGAGTTTTTCTCTAGAAACAGAAATGCAGGATATAAGTCTTCCTAATAAATGTGCTGCTTTCTCGAAGGTTGTTTCTGAAGGGTGATACCGAACAATGCTGTCAGTGGAAAATTGAGGATGAAGACATGAAACTCTGAGTCATTATGGAAAACATTGCTCCTGTGATTTTTACCATGAGGATTTTTACCATGAGAAGTATAGCATCTTCAGTGTCTTCCTTCAAGAAATTTGGAACTTGTATCATGTTCACTGTACTGTGGGCTGTTTCTCACGTTGCCTTAGGACAAATTTTTCATATTTGAGATCTAGTTGCGTGGGAGCAATGTAGCATATTGTTAGCACTGGTTTATAGATTTCAACCACTAGAAATCCTGATATCTTGAAGATACTTTTTTGAACATCCTGTGACTTACATGCATGAAACACAATGCCAAACAAGTTTTTACTTCCTTAAATGTGGGTTCCATCCGCATATGCAAGGTAATATGAAAATCAACTCCATGGTGACCTAACTTAGCAACTTGGTGAAATTTCTTACAGTATGTTTAATCCCCTTGAACAACAATATTGAGAAGTTGTAATACAAATTCTTATTGTATATGAAGCAGCATATATTGACACACAACACATTTTTTTGTTTATGTAGGTGCAAAAATCAGTCCAGAAGAAGCATTTTATCTCTATGCTTGTGGACCAGACTTCACTTCTGTCATGCCTTGTAAATATGGCAAATCAATAACAGATTATTCCAAATACATAGATAAAGAGATTTTGCAGTGTGAACCGATTAAAGAACTCCTAATGACAAAGAGAGAAGTGGACACTGGACCTTTAACTGTAAGTTTGTAATCTTAGTGCTCAGTTATATTTAATGTATTCTAGATGGCTATTTAGAGTTAGCCCTTTCTGCGCCATGAAAAATGTAGCTGTATAGTATGTAATCATCAAAGAGAAAATAGATTTTTGCTCTGTATTCCGGGGTAATTTTGGGTTTTTGTGTCTGCTTAATTGCAAATATAAAATCAGTAAGTTTGAACCACTGGTTTAGAGCATGTGTAGTGAATGTACTAGAGGGAAAGGGAGATAAATAAGACCACTCCTGTGAGGGTTCTAATTGTCTTCAAGCCAACTATCATTGAGGAAGAACTATTTAAGGGAGGGTCAGCCCTGGTTTTTTGACCTGGACACGATCTGTTCTGCTTCTAGATTTGGTCTTGGGCGGGTGGAGGAGCGGGGAGGGGAGAGAGATCCCAGGGTGTGGTTGCTCTTTGCTCCATCTCACAAGCAGAGACTGACAGAACCTGAATAGACATCAGGCATAGAGTGAGAGAGTTCGTTCCTTTGTTCTAGGGCAGAAGATCTACATGTGGAAGTCTGCCTCTGCTGAGACTGTAAACAGCTTTTGTTCAACCATGTTTATAAGCTGTAGTGAAGAACTAAATTGTGGAAAGGTGGCATATAAATCTGTTAAAGAAATAATAAGATTTCTAATAAGGGAGTGTCTTAATTGGACTAAACAATTATTTTAGGCAAGCAAAAATAACAATTGAAAAGCAGGACATTTTCCTGAAAGATTGCGCTTTAATTCCATTTTAAGACTCAATTTAATTATATTTATAGTAAAGAGTTGAAAATAAAGAAGGGTGAACTATTTTCTCTCTCTTCATTCTTGATTTTACCACAGAATGTACTGTTCTTTGGTCTTGTACCAAGAGACTGCTGTTAATATTTGCTATTTATTTATTTATTTATTTATTACATTTGTATACCGCCCCATAGCCGAAGCTCTCTGGGCGGTTTACATAGGATTAAAAACAATTAAAAACAATATACAAAAATTAAAACAGCAAAAACATACAACGTACACACAATCTGTACATTTAAAAACCACTACAACACTTCAAAAAAGCTACAAAAACAAAACAAACCCAGGCTCCTCAGATATTGCCAAATGCCTGAAAGAAGAGGAAAGACTTGACCTGGCGCCGAAAAGATAACAATGTTGGCGCCAGGCGGGCCTCGTCGGGGAGATCGTTCCACAATTGGGGGGTCACCACAGAGAAGGCCCTCTCTCTTGTTGCCGACCTCTGACCTCCGAGCTACCCTCGGAGGAGGCACTCGGAGGAGGGCCTCAGATGTTGAACGTAGTGTTCGGGTAGGTTCATGTCGGGAAAGGCGTTCCATCAGGTATTGTGGTCCCAAGCCGTGTAAGGCTTTATAGGTTAAAACCAGCTCGGAAACATACAGGCAGCCAATGCAAGCGGGCCAGAGTAGGTCTTATATGTTCGAACCTACTGGTTCCGGTTATCAATCTGGCCGCTGCATTTTGCACAAACTGCAGCTTCCGAACCACCTTCAAAGGCAGCCCCACGTAGAGTGCATTGCAGTAATCTAACTTGGAGGTTACCAGAGCATGGACAACTGAAGCCAGGTTATTCCTGTCCAGATAGGGACGTAGCTGGGCCACCAACCGAAGTTGGTAGAAGGCACTCCGTGCCACTGAGGCCACCTGCGCCTCAAGTGACAAAGATGGTTCTAGGAGAACCCCCAAGCTACAAACCCGCTCCTTCAAGGGGAGTGCAACCCCATCCAGAACAGGTTGAACACCCTCCATCCGGTTAGCGGAACCACCCACTAACAGCGTCTCAGTCTTGTCTGGATTGAGTTTCAGTTTATTAGCCTTCATCCAGTCCATTGTCGCAGCCAGGCACTGGTTCAGCACATCCACAGCCTCACCTGATGAAGATGAAAAGGAGAAATAGAGCTGTGTGTCATCAGCATACTGATGACAACGCACTCCAAAACTCCGGATGACTGCACTCAACTGTTTCATGTAGATGTTGAACAGCATGGGGGACCGAGCAATGTTCCCCAAGCACCACCTTCTGGAGCCGACCCCCCCAAGTAGGAGCGGAACCACTGCAATGCAGTGCCTCCCACTCCCAACTCAGCCAGTCGTCCCAGAAGGATACCATGGTCGATGGTATCGAAAGCCGCTGAGAGATCAAGGAGAATCAACAGAGTCACACTCCCCCTGTCTTTCTCCCGACATAGGTCATCATACAGGGCGACCAAGGCTGTTTCCGTACCAAAACCAGGCCTGAAACCCGACTTAAATGGATCCAAGAGTGCCTGGAGCTGGCTCGCAACCACCCGCTCCAGGACCTTGCCCAGGAATGGAACATTTGCTACTGGCCTGTAGTTATTAAGATTTTCAGGGTCCAGGGAAGATTTTTTTAGGAGTGGTCTCACTGCCGCCTCTTTCAGGAGGCCTGGGACCACTCCCTCTTGCAAAGAGGCATTAATCACTTCCCTGGCCCAGCCAGTTGTTCCATCCCTGCTAGCTTTTATTAGCCAAGAGGGGCAAGGATCCAATATGGAAGTGGTTGCATGAACCTGTCCAAGCACCTTGTCATCATCCTCGAGCTGCACCAACTGAAACTCATCCAAGAAAGCAGGACAAGCCTGTGCTCTGGATACCTCACTAGATTCACCTGCTATAACACTGGAGTCTAAGTCCTGACGGATGCCAGAGATTTTATTCTGGAAGTGCCCAGCAAATGTATTACAGCGGGCCTCAGATGGTTCTACCATGTCCTTGGGGCCAGCAAGGACCAACTAATGAAACCGCAGTAGCCCTGCTATCGCTAAGTCACTTGCTAAGCCTTTTGTTTCCATGCGTCTATTTATTGGGGTAATTTATAAGACTAAACAGAGGATAGATAAAGAGAAGATAGGTAAATAGAACTGGGTATGTCGCGGCACTTCAACTGGGAATGGAGAAGAAACAAGTGAGTCCTGTTAAACCTTCTGAGTTTTTAATGAAAACAAAATTATGTAATTGCTTAAAACTAAAATGCTCTTAATGTTTTGAAAGTAAAAGATAAATCGTTTATGTTTTAAGCCATAATGCTTGGTGGTGGCATTTATTTTAGTTGTGTAGCCAATTTTGTCTCAAGGTCAATGAGTGGGTAACAAATATAAAGACTTCCTGCTGTCCAAGTGGCTCACAAGCTAAGGATCCCTACTAATACAAAAGCTGTGAAATAGTTTATATTGGATGCATGATGGTTTGCAATCTAATTTGTTTGCCCTGTGCTGTGCCTTGCTATGGGGTCTGTTCCATATTGGTGGCACTTCAATGCTTAACTCACCTAATTTGCTCCATAAGTAAATATAATTACACTATGTGTGGTCACACTGTATTGGAAATAGTGTTTGTGTTTAGGTCTTCCCATACCACGCCCTAATTTAAAAGATACAATGGCTCAATTCGGACGACACGCTGAGCCTCGGTTGTTGAATGAACAACTGACAGTTGTTGAGAAGGGCGGTGATCTACAGACAACACGCTGCAGCAGGGGCTGCAAGGAATCGGCTACCACCCTGGCTGTAGATCAACAACTCGGCTCTGACGGACAGCTCGGCTGCCATTTTCCCTGCTCATCGAACTCCCTTAGTCCTCCAGCAGGTATCCCAGAAGGCACTGCGGCCGAAAACCATGGGCGCCGCCATTGAAGCTGATGTAGGACATGCCTCCCAAACCCCATTGGCCGCCTCAGTCAGAAGGCAGAACTCAGCAGCCGCGGGTGAAAAGGCAGCCAGGAGAAACGGCAGCACCAATACAACAGTCGCACCCAGCTTCGCACCCCAAACGTTGGCACCCACGCCCCATGGAGCCACCCCCGCCCACCCTATATGGGAGACCTGGCACCTGCGGGGGTCACACACCTCCCCCAGGCCCCAGGCCCCACCCACCTCCCTCCCAGAGCAGCCACCCGCACACACAGGAAAGAAGGCGAGAGTGGGGTGCTTTAGAAAACTTTATTCAGCAGGGAGAGCATACATGGGCAATAAGGCACATGGCCACCACTATGCCAGGGCAGAGCCCATGGAAAGGACAGTTGCCCCCAGGAAGGGAGGCGGCAGCTGGAAGGCACAGCGGTGAAGAGGGGACGGCCGAGGCCACGCCCCCAGGGAGCCAAGCACGGAACGTGCCAAGAGGAGGAGGCGGAGAGGGGCAGCATGCCAGGGAGAGATGCCAGTCCACAGATGGAACTCCACAGCCGACGCTCACACGGGGTGGGGGTAGCGCAGCCAGATCCAGGCACTGATGCTCTCACGCACCCGGGACGCCTCCGCACGGGCGCGACGCTTTCCGATGGGATTCTCGGGCCCTGGCAAAGGCTCAATGTCCCGCCCGTCCACAGGGATGGGGTCAGCGTACTCGCCCGCCTGGGGGAGGTCGGGGTGCTCGGCGAGTAACACGTTCCCACGGGACTCGCAGATGTTGTGCAGGATGCAGCAGCGCACCATCACGTCCGGAATGATGTCAGCCTGCAAGTCCAACAAGCTTAACAGGGAGCGCAAGCGCTCCTTCAGACGCCCAAAGGCACGCTCCACGGGCAGGCGGGCACGGCAATGGTAGTAGTTGTATTTACGCTGCACGTTGGTGTGCGGGTAGCGGTATGGGGCCATCAGCCACGGCTGCAGGGTGAACGCCTGGTTGGCCAGGAGGAGCGGACCCACCGCATGCCCGCACACGGAAGCGGGGCCAGACTTCAGGAAGCGCCCCGATGCCAGCTTGGCAGCCAGGGGGGAGTTCCAGAAGACAGCTGTGTCGTGGCTCCGCCCAGATACGCCAGCATAGACGTCAAGGAAGCGGCCCTTGGCATCTACCACTGCCTGGAGAACCATGCTGTAGAAATGCTTGCGGTTGTAGTACTCCTCGCCACGGGTGGGAGGGGCCAGGATGCGCACGTGGGTAGAGTCCAGCGCCCCCACTGCCTGTGGGAAGCCCAGGGCACGAAAGCCACGCATGTTCTCCTTCGCATCCCTCACCCGGATGACGTCGGCCAGGTATAGCTCGTTCAGCACACTCACCATCTCACGGAAGATCTCGCACGCGGTAGACACGCCCACTCCAAAGATCATTGACAGCGGCAAGTAGCCCACGTTGAACGCCAGCTTGTAGAGCGTCAGGCCAAGCCGATGGGACACTGGAATACTTCTGTGCATATTTGTACACTCCTGCTGTAGGACAGGTGTCACTCAGCTACCAACACCTCGAACGTCGCACGAGACATGCGGGAGCTCCCACGAAAGCGCTCGTCGTCCCAGTCCCCCAAGTCCTGCATCTCATTCCACACGGCATCCGTCTGGGGGAGCACCCAGCGACAGACGGTCTTGCGCTCGGCGAGAAGCTCGGCCGACGTCGAGAGGGGGGCAGCGCGATGAAGGGCTCCCTCGGCCGTGCCTTTGGCCAGCTTCTTCATGATCGTCGGGGGTGCCCCACGGGGACGAACCAGTAGCAGGATGGCGGCCTGGAGACAAAGCACGGCCTCCGTTGCCCCGAGGGGCCAATGGAAGGACTCCGTCCCGAACACTGGCTTCGCGGGAATGACCCCACTCATCCGACTCAGCCGGGCACGTCGGCATTGCCGTGGTTCTGCGTGGCCGTGTGGATCGGTCCTTGCAAGCAGGCCGTTGCGAGCTCCCTCCAGGACATAGTCGCCAATGCCGGGCAGGCCAGGGGGGGCGCCAGGACGGGAGGAACAGTGGGCGTGATGGAGCAGGAGGGCGGAGGGAGGTGGAGCAAAGATGGGAGCCTGGGACTGCCAACTACAGCAGCGTGGGAATGGGAGGGCAGGAGGATTTGTTTAGGCTGAAGCGCACCTGCTAGATAGTGGGGAGTGAGAGGAAGCGGCCAGAGTGGGGCGAGCGAGGGGGGATCGGCACAGCAGGCTGCGTCTACTCTACGGCTAGGGGGGATGGGCGTGAGCCTCCATGACGGCGGACAGGCCTACGGTGCTGTTGATCGGATGGCGGCAACGCCGGACGCTTCGTTCCAGGCGTCTTAAGCGACGTACGACTTCTCCCAGAGCCACCTCCAGACCGTGGAGACGCCGTGCCGTTTGGGACCTACGCCTTCTGCGGATGGCACGGCGGAGGGAGCGCAGTTTCCCTGGGGGACGAGAACAGAAGGGGGTAGAGGAGGGGGGGACTGTCATAAGTGACACGGAGGCCACATCAACACCAATGCATCCCGCCCAACATCCCCGTAACTAACCTCCACGCCAAAGGGCCCTTCGGCGTTGGACAATGCGCCCTGCTCGGGGCCCGTGGGACCTGTAGGGTGCTGCCATCTCGACTGGATCTGGCTGCAATGGGGGGAGATTGGGCCGGGAACGAGAGGCATCCTGCGTGTGCAACAATGTTGCATAGGGATGCTGATGGACATAGCCTTGAGCGTCTAGACTGGGCCGAGGGAGGCGGCGGCCAGAGGGACAGGGAACTGAAGGGGTCTTATCGCGTATAGGGGTGGGGGCGAACCTACAAATGCATTCCCCTATGGTCTCATGGCGGATGAGTATAGGGACCTGTAGGACGACTGTGCCTTAGGCCATGCTGCCCTGGAAGGGCCGTTCTGTCCCCTCCTCCTCTTCGTCTTCCTCCCCCTCCTCCTCTTCGTCTTCCTCCCCCTCCTCCTCTTCGTCTTCCTCCCCCTCCTCCTCTTCGTCTTCCTCCCCCTCCTCCTCTTCGTCTTCCTCCCCCTCCTCCTCTTCATCTGGCTCCAGCACGTTGCCCACCTGTTGTTCCACGAGCTGCTCCATTTCGACCTGGTCCTCCTGTGACACCGGCCCCGATTCAGTCACGGCATCCAAGATGCTGCTAGTGAAACCCTGCATCATAGCTGCATATGTCGATGATCCCAGCAGCGTACGGGGGGCCGGCACTGGCCGTGGCGCCCGACCTGCGCTGACTGCCACGGTCCCCTTCGTGGGTGTTTTCCTCGGGCGCGACGGCCCTGGCTCATCCTCCTCCTGCTGGGTCTCTGGCACCAGGGGCTCGGGTGAGAGGTCCTCGACCTGCAAGTCTGCACAGATGAGGTTTAGAAAGGCCGTGGGGCTGCTGCTGCTGGAAGAGGCCGGCGTCGGGGAGATGCTCCTTGAGGTGCTGGCTGTCCTGGACGGCACGGGTGGTATCATCGCCAGCAACGAAGGGCTTTCGGATGGCGCGGGACATCATCGGCTTCGCCTTGGCAGGATATGCTACGGCTGTTGCCTTCAGGACCTTCTTGGGGGTAGGGGTTGCTGCTGCCGGAGCCTTCTTGGGGGGAGGGGGGCTGCTGCCGGAGCCTTCTTGGGGGGAGGGATGCTGCCTTCAGGACCTTCTTGGGGGGAGGGGTGCTGCTGCCGGAGCCTTCTTGGGGGGAGGGGGCTGCCTTCAGGACCTTCTTGGGGGGAGGGGGGCTGCAGCCGGAGCCTTCTTGGGGGGTGTTGGGCGTGGGGCGTCCTTCCGTGGGGTCGGCTCTGGTTTGCGTGTGTTGGGGCCCTCCTCCCGTAGCGCCCCTAGGTCCATCCGTGCTCGTTGTCATGTGCGCGGCGGCTCGTTGGTGGCGACCCCCTGCTGCCGTGTGTCCCAGGACGATGTCGTGCCGCTCCAACAGCAGGCGTGACAGTTCATCGTAGAAGGGCATGGTGCGTGGCTGGGCGCCGGTCCTTTTATTGTGGGCGCCGGTGTCCTTAAACTTTCTCTTGAGTCCGTGCAGCTTGTCCTTGCATTGCTTGCCATTGCGGTTGTGTCCCCGTTCCCGCATCTCCTTGGCGAGCCATGGGTAGAGCTGATTGTGTCTGGCAGTGGCCATGATCCTCCTGGCTTCCGGGCTCCCCCAGAGCTCTATGAATTGGCCGGTCTCTGCGTGGGACCATTGCTTCGGTTTACGTTTTTCCGTGGGGTCTTGGCTACCCCCCTCTCCAGGGGTTAGTGATCCGGTTTCTTCAGCCACGTCGTCTCGTCCTCCTTCTCCTTCTGGCTCCATGTTGTGTGCGGATGTGTGTTTCGAAGGTGTCAGCGGTCTGTGCCCCGGGATGCTTTTCCCCGTCCTGTGTGTTTGTATGATGGTGGGTGCTGGTGGGCTGTTGTGCTTCCTCTGGATGTGCCCCGTGTGTAGGCGTTGTTGTCGTTGCTAGCCGGGGCCGCTTCGTGTCCTTGGGATTGTTGTGCATACCTCTGCCTGCTTTCCAAAACATCTGCAAGTGGGTGGCTGGTGCCCACGGGCGCCCTTTGCCTTGCAGTTTTGTGCATCTTGGGGATGTACCTGGCTGTAGGTCGCTGTCCGATCGTCTTGGGCGAATGGGGGGGGGCCCTGGGTGCTGCTTCCCCGTCCCTCATGCTTCTGTGTGAAGCGAGGGTGGAGGTGGCGTTGCGGAGGGGGTCTACTTTGGGTGGTTTGTTGTTCTCCCTGTTGGGGGGGGCTGCCCCCTGTTCCTGGGTGCCCAGGGTTGTTGCTTCTTCCGTCTCCCCCTCCCCCCCTTGCCCATGGCTCCGTTCTGGTGCGCTTCCCTGTCCGTTTGGGTGGCTGACTGGGCACCCTGCGTGAGTGCTGACAGGAGCAGGCTCCTTGTTGAGCTCCGTGCCGGCTGCCTGGTGGGGGAGGCGGGCGTCCTGGTTGCTATGGTGGTGAAGCCAGGGCTCTGTTGCGAGTTTGCTTGAGCGGCCGCCCACTTTTTGCCTCTCTTGCGACTCCGCTCTCTGGTTTTCCTCGCTCAACAACTCACGGTTGTTGCTTCAACAACGCCCCAGTTCGGACAACACGTTTCTCAGTTGTTAAATCCCTTAACAACTCGCAAATGACTTGTTCATCTCAGTTGTTCCTCTAACAACCGTGGGTTGTTACTTCAACAACTGTGGGTTGTTGGGCTGAATTCGGACGTCGCGCTCAACAATGCAGTGGGTTGTTGAAGCAACAACCCACAGTTGTTGAGCGCGTCGTCCGAATTCAGCCAATATATATTGCAGTCTTTACTCCAACTTTGGATCTGCGGAACCTGCTGCCAACCAATTGAATAAATGGGAAATGGAAGGCATGACAAAATGAAATGCAGTGAATATGACCTCTTGCCAAACCCCACCCCCATTTATTCAGATTCATTTTGTGTCCCTGAGGAACTTATATTTCTTCCTAACCCAGTTAATTTTCCATAGATTGTCTCCCCTTCTATCCAGTAACTTAACACTATTGAACAGTTATCTCAAAACATAGGCCTTGTTCACATGTAACACTAGCCCATGATTTATTTAAACCATGATTCCTACTAGAGTTTGTTTGGCAGATGACCACACAAACCATGGTTTGTTTTCTCATCCCTGGGTTGTTTCCTTCCTTCTCCTGCTCCCTCCCTCCCTGTATCCCAATTGCATTTATGGCACTGTGGTATTGGTATGTAAAGAAACTGGGTTGTTGTTTTTTTACTACTTTTGCCTGCTGTCTCTGTTGCCTGGAACCCCCTCATGAACAACCCACAATTCTGGGTTTGCACATAATGACAACCCATTGTTTAATCAACCCACAGTTCACAACCCAACAACAAGACATGGGTTCTCTTTGTGGATTGTTTGTGGTTAAGAACCAATAGTTAATCCATAGTTCTGGGTTTGCATGTAATGACAATCCAAGATTCAACAAATCATGATTAATTAAACCATGGTTTGTCATTATGTGTAAAATAGGTCAATGTCAGCAAAGTTTCAGAAATCTTGCTAAACATGTAAAAGTGAACTGCTGTGCTATTCTACCAAGTCAGAAGCTTAATAGAAAAGTGTACATTGAGTATGAGCTGCAAGCTCATTAAATGTTGTCTTATATTTCAGGAAAGCCTTGCTGCTGTTTACACCACTTGCTGCCCTGGTCACTACACAATCTATGAGCCAGTGATCAGACTTAAAAGTCAAGCAAAAACTATTCCTTCTCAACGACCTTTCAGTTCAAAAGAGGTACAAAGCAATTTGCCAGATCCTCATTACCTGAAAATGCTACAGCCTGCTGAATACAAAGGTCTTCAGGGCATACTGCATGAGATTGGAGGAACAGGGTCATTTGTCTTCCTTTTTGCCAGGGTAAGATGTCAAGAAAATTGTTTTGTCTTATTAGCACATTTGTTATGACACTTCAAGGTGTTTTGGTTGCTAGGATATGGGGAGGCATTAATATAAATGGAGAGTTCCAGAAGCATGGGCCACTTCCAGGCAGGCAACTCCTAGTGTTATTAATCATTGCTCTTCCACTATAAGCTGCAAGTGACAGTGCAACAGACTTTCCACGCTATCAGGGATATTGTGCTTTTCCTGTGTACGTTCCACACTACTGGGTGTAACACAATTGCTGTGAGTGAGGAAAGGGAAAGTTCCAATTCACCTCACTGGTAATTTTCTAAAAATTAAATAATTCTTTTTTTAAAAATTGCCCATTACTGACCATCATGAAATGTAAAAAAAAAGTGTTGAACACTTAGTTTGTATTGGAAATGTAGATCAGAAGTGTTTAATTAGGGTGGGTGCAGAAAATGCTAAATTGCAAGTTACTAGAAAATCAATGGGTGCGTTTGGCGGCTCTCCACCCAGGGCCCACATGTGCCCTGCCAGGAAGCACGTGGAAAGCCAAGGATTGCAGCACCCCACCAAGGAACAGCATGATTGGCAGCTCCCTAAGCGCTTGCTCGCACAGGATTATTTCCCCTGCTGATGGAGCCCCACTTGGCTAAAGGAGCAAGGATTTCTGCCGCTCTTGCTTCGTGACTCTGAAAACATGGGAAATAATCCATGGAGCCTGCCACACAGCGCGGTAATCAAAGGTTGTGTAGAGAAACAACTCTGCAAACTGTTGGTTATTTCTGTTTTTTTCTGGGAAATAACTAACTGTGGTATGGGTTTTGCCCGACAGATGACACATTAATCAACGGGGGACTATTTAAGCAACGGTTGATTAAATAGTTCACTGTTGACTAACGTGTCGTCTGAATTGAACCAGTAAAGAGGGTTCATTGTTAAACATTTTGTAAAAAAAATAGTAGCCTTATAGTGCTATAACACATTCATTTAGGGCACAGTCCTATGGAGTTAGTCATCAGCCTCCGATATAGGAAGTGCGGTGCATAAGAAGCTGCGTAAAGCAGCTTCTGTGGTCTTCTCCCTTTCCCTCCCCTGGCACTGTCTCCTTTTCATCCTTTCTGCATACTGTTTCTGAGTGCAGAGGCATAGCAGGTGCGGCAAGAACCACATCAGCTTCAAGGGGCTGGGGGAGGGGAGCACGGTTTCTGGTTCTGACCTTGGTTCCCAGGAGCTAAAAAATCCTATGACCATCTAGACAGCATCTAGTGGCCATAGGATTGTGCCCTTAAGCATTGTTTCACCAATATTTTAAAATAGTTCACTATTTTAGATCCCTAGACAGAAAAGATATAGCCAGAAAAACATTTTAGTGCTAATTAAAAGTTCAGTTAAAAACCTTAAACAGGATGATAAAATGCAGTAGTGAAGATGTGCTGATTTTCAATAGGTCCACCTGCCTGATACATCATTGCACAGTCTGAAACCCTGGACCTTTAAAGAGATGGAAGAGTAGTACTAAGGCCATGTACACCTGCGGAGGTGGCTCTAGTCTTCTATTTTTTTTAAAAAAAACAAGTCAGGTTTTTTTTTTGCAGACTGAGAAAAGATGGAAGACAACGATTCAATGGCTGCATTGTGCGAATGCCCTGTAAAATGGGATTGAAAGACACATGGTAATTCCACAACAAATTGTGTGGAAACACCCATAGAAATGGAGTAAGAAAGGAGAGCTGGTACAGTGTACACGCTAAAAGGCTGAGTAATAATTTTAGGGATGCCTGATTAGAATTAGAATGTGTGCAAAGCACTTTGAACACTCTGAAGTGCTACATGCATTGTTATTAATAATATGTCCAATGCTTCGTTTCAAGGCAGAGCTGTACGTGGTCCAGTGTCCCCTCACAAATCTATCCATGCAATACAGCCAGAAATGTACCACCAATAGAGATTAGGTGCTTACAGATTAAATAGTCCCTGTGAGTCCATCTGATAAGATAAGACATGTGCAAATCAGAATGCATTTCAGAATCTGTCCAACATGCTGTGTCACTTAAGTAACATATTCACTTATTTTTAGATTGTAGAGATCAGCAACTGTGAAGAAACACAAGCTTTAGCGCTAAAAGTTATCCTTGCCTTAACAAAACATAACCAGCAGAGAATACACGAGCTAGAAAACTGCAATGGTTATTCAATTATTCATCAGGTGTTGATAAAGCCCAAGTGTATTGTTGGATTTCACATTTTGCAGGTATGTTGCTCTGCTAAAATGTTCTGTTTTCATTAGCTGATCTTGGCAAGATAGTTAATTTAATTTTCAGAGTCTACGTTAACTTCTAATTTGTCCAGTTCTGAGGATTTCGGACTGGTAACAGAGGTGTAAAACAAAAACGTGCATGGTCCATTAAACAACCCTGCAGTAGGGAAGAACGTAACTGCTTAGAAATTTTAAGCATTTTGAGCTAAATATTATGACCTGGCATGTCATGTGAACCATGACTTAGCATGTTGTGTGACCATTCCTAACCATAGTGGCTACATTATCATGATTTAAACATGCTCACTAGCCATTTGCTGCATTAGCGTATTGTCTGACCAGGTCCAATGAGATGGCTGCCTCAGGGTATTTTGGGTATTATGGAAGGGCAGCAATTGTTAGTTACTTCATTTATGATTGTATTTTTACTGCCAGGATGGGAAGAGGTACTTGTGGGATTTTCTGCTTCAAGAGGTAATAGAACATGGCTGCCCTTGGGTATTACGCATCTTGGGGATGGAGACATTTGCTGCTCTGCCTCAGGCAGCAAAATATTTTGGGTTGGGTCTGATCCTGTCATAGTATTTAGGTTAGAAATATAAACTTGGGTTTCATCCTTCATCTTTAGACCAGGTTGTTAGATGTCCTTATACATCCTTGAAACTGTTATCGGCCTTTCATCTCAAATCACGTTGTGTCCTGTAATGTTGCTTGTTCCTTTCCTAATAGGCGTTGCGTTCCAACTCTTATCCTATTCGTTCCTCTTCTTCAGGCTCTCTATAGTTAATGTCGTTGAAGCTATAGATCACTCACCCAAGCCATCACCACTGTGAAGTAGAATAGAGCCAGTATAATATTTGACTTGATCCTGTGATGTTAGACCAGAAGATTTAGTAATAAAGGGCAGGGGAGGATTTGTGTGAAAGCAGAGAATAAGTGTTTTAAGTGTTTTTAAGTGTTTTTATTGGTGTTTTATTGGTATTTTAATGATGTATTGGTTTTATGTGCTTTTAATCACTTTTGTGTATTTTATGTTGATGTTGTTCCCCGCCTCAATCCGGAGGGAGAGGCGGGTGATAAATAATAATAATAATAATTATTCTTATTATTATTAATAAGGCTGCAATCCTATATGTACCTATTTAGCTGTAAGACTCGTTGATCACAGTGGGGCAAAAATTGCAATCCTATGCAAGCTTACTCAGAAGTAAGCCTGCAATTAATATTCTTCAGAAGAAGTAATCATGTTGGAAATGTTTTTTGTTTGTTTGTTTGCTTTAAAAAAAATTAATGGTGATCCTTTAAAACGTAAAATGGAGATCCTAATTGAGAAGTAGAAATATTCAGAATTTTCCTAATATAACAATTTTCAGAAGGGTAAATTTGTTAGTCTTTAAGGTCAACAAGACTCTTTGTTCTTTTTGTTTTTCAAGAGTGCTCTGAATACTGGTCAGTGTGTTGTAAGATAAATAGAATAAATAGTCACAGCCAAACTAAACCAACAATTCTTTTAGAATTTAGTGCTAAAACTCTAATGTGCTAGTTCTAGATAAGTGGCCAACTATAGCTAAGTGTGCAGAGGTGTTCGAGGTTGGAAGGAGGTTTTAGTGCTTATGTCGTCTTGGACATATGTAGGGTGTGAGAGGCATTGTTAGCATTGTTTTCAACATTAAATGTTTTGTTCTCCCTTGAAAGACTCTCCTTGAAGGATGCTGCAGTGAGAAGATGATTCATCTAAATGAGAATGGACAATTCATACTTGATGCAGAATCTAGAGCAATAATTCAAGATATTAAATTGTTGGAAGAGCTGCTACTTGACTGGAAAATATGGTCAAAATCCCAGGTGACATAGCATGCCAGCTGGGGACAATGGGAATCATAGTGTAACAAATCTGGAAGGCATCAGGTTGGGGAAGGGTGGTATAGGATGCTTTGGCTGTGCAGGCTTATAGAAGTGCTCCCCACCGCACAGCAAATCGAGGCTCTCAACTCCTTCCACTGGGATCCAGGCCCTCACAGGCACACTGTGTTTGTAAAGAACAGGAATTAGCTATTTATGCAGCTATTTATGCTTTGTGAGGAGTCAGCAAGCTGATCATCTGGGAAATAGAGGGAATAACATGAGATTATCCATCCCCTCATCCATAGGAATAGCAAGCTCTGTGTGCCTGAGGTGTGGGTGAAGGTGTCTTTGATCTTGCTGTCCTATTAGCAGCAGACAAAGGGCAAAAAGGAGTAAAATCTTTAGGAGGGAGGATGTGCTGTCATTTTTTTCCCTTACAGAATTAGGGAAAATGTACTTGTGCTTTGTCATCATGAAATGATGTGCATTTCCAGTCTCGCCAAATATTTTTCCTTTTGTAAAGTAGGGATTTTGTTTTTCTTAGATCTTTAAATAATTACAGAACCAATGCGTATATAAACAGCTCATTAGTGGTAACACATTGTTTCTATTCTTCCCATGCTTTCCCGGTAAACCTTTCCTTTGATCAGTCTATACCTGCATATACATAGTTGAATTTTCCCAGTGTTATTGAACATGAATGATATTGGTTGTGTGAATTGTTTCAATGTCTAAAATCAAGCAAATGATGATGATTACTTATTAAATTCAAGCATTGCCTCCCAAAGCAAAAAATAGTCTCAAAGAGACACATATACAATAGAGAAATCTACGATTAATATAACAGAAAAGAATCCCATCAAATCAATATAAACCTTAATCAGCACAATAATACAAATACAAGTAAATACCATAAAAACATAATCTAAAAGCAATACAATTTGAAAATTGTTTGTCCACAAATACAATTATACAAAATCTTCCCCTACTAACAGCCTAGAATGAACACCAGAAAAGCAGCCCACAATAATTGGGCCATAATCGATGTGCAAATGCCTGGGAAAATAAGTAGTTCTTTACCTGGTGCTGTAAAGATGACTGTGCCGGTCAAGCTTCCTTGAGGAGAACATTCCATAAACATGATGCTATCACAGAAAAGGCCTGTTCTTGAAATGACATCCCCTTCTCAGCTGCAGAGAAGAACCTCTGAAGAGGACCTCTGGCACTGGTTAGATTCATACAGTGAGAGGTGGCCCTTGGGGTACTGGGATCCCAAGCCATCTAAGACTTTATAGTTTAAAACCAGCACTTTAAATTTGACCTGGAAACAAATGGACAACCAGTGCAGGTAAACTAGAGCTGAACTTCTATGTTCACATCGCCTTGTCCCAGTCAACAACCTAGTGACCAAATACTGCACTGCAGTGAGATGTGTTTATCCTAACCCTAATTTGTGAAGAGAACTGGAGCTGAAGGCAAAGGCTATGTTCTCCACTCGTGCCTGTGCGTGTTCCTCAAGTGCAAAAATAAATTTTAAAAAAGCTTCTGAATGTTTTCATAATTCTTAACATTTATTAGAAGAGTTTGATCACTGAAGCTGCATCAACTAGACTGAAGGGTGTAGTTATACAATTCTGGTCCTTAATAATTTTCAGATCCAAATGCTAATAGTTCTTTGGGTTGCAGCTCAGCAAAATATTTTATGCAGTTTAGAAGTAAAATATGAATCCTGCATGCATCTGTTACTACAGCTTGCTTTCCCCTGACAATGCGACAAACTTGTTTCTGTGCTCTTGGATTGTGTTGTTATTGGTCAGTTTTTCTTCCTACCTGCCTTATAAATACAGTTTTTATGGTATCATGTTCTATATTTGTTGTGATTTTGAGTATGCTAAGGCTATTGTTGTTTCTGTTTTCTTGCAGCAAGGTGTTTGGGAAACACTCTTATCAGCTCTAGAAGTACTTATCCAAGATAATCATTGGCAACAGATGTTTAACATTAAGCAACTTCTGAAAGCTCGAGTTGTGCATCATTTTCTGAGGACATGTCAGGTTCTGCAGGTACTGCACCATAACTTGAGCTTTAAGCATAACAGATGTTTGTCTTGTAAGAGCAAAATGTACATGATTTCGCCGCCTTTGATTTTACTTTTCGAGGTGTCATGCACTCCCACTTTCCCCAGCTCTCTTTATAAAGGTATTACAAGTAGTGGTTATCATGAACAAAAGATCAAACAGAAGTTGTTGAATAATGAAAACCATTCTTCTCTTCCAACCCCTGCTGATGCAGCTAATCAACTTATGATGTGGCTTCCAATTTGACTTGTAGATGTCATTGCCTTTGTACATAGCACTAAGCTGTGTTGTGGTTTGTTGAAATCATGCTTGTTGTATCTCAACCAATCCCTGCAAACAAACCATAGTTTGTTAACAAGCTATGAACCACAAATAGAACCCAGCGGGTTTGTTGGTTTTATGAAATCTGGGTTGTTTAAACCATGGTTTGTCATGATGACTGAACCCAGAACTGTAGCTTATTCCTGGCTTGTTTTCATTGCTGTCTGCCTTGAAGCAGAGCACCCAGCCTGACAGTGAAACCACTCTGAAGGTTAGCAAAATGGGTGGGAGAGAAACAAATCAGAAATTGGAAAAACAAGCTGCAACTTGTTTGCATAGCTAAAGCAACAAACGCGGTTAACGTAAACCATGGCTACTTAGCATTAGGTGTGAATGCAGTCATTGCATTGCTAATGGCACTGCATCACAAAACTATGTGAAAAGAACAATCTTCATAGGGCTTCTAATTTTTCTACTCCATAGGTCCCTTATGCCCATATTAGAATGTGCTACATTGATGCCCATGAATGTCAAGATATGAGTTAGTAGGTGTGTTTATGAGGTTCAGTAACAAAATTTCTCAATTCCAAATTTTGTTGGAACAGCAAAAACAAAACAAAACCACTCCTTAAGATGGAGCTTAGCTGTGCAGTGCTGCAAACTATGATGTTGGCATTTTCAGGACTGCTCTTGTAGCATTGTCAGTTGATGCTGAACCATAAGCTTTTAGGATTGGGATCCCAGCTTAATTACTTTATAATATTTCTAAAAAAATCTTTGTACATATTAAATAGTACATAGAATGAAGTAGCAATTTTGTAGGAATCTATTTTTCAGTTAGTTGCCTTTATATTTGTCTCCTAGGAACACAAAGAAGAACATCTCACATCTTTGCCTACAGAAGTTTGCACGTCATTTGTGAAAATAATTGAAGAGGTGCTTGGATCTCCACCAGATCTTGAATTGTTGACACTGATCTTCAATTTCCTTTTAGCTGTTCACCCTGCTACTAATACATATGTTTGTCACAATCCCAGAGACTTCTACTTTTCCCTGCACATAGGTAGATAAAATATTTTGTTTGATCTGAATCAGGAAATAAAAAAACTAGTGTTGATATATCATGTTGCAAAAGCAGACTTCCTCTTGTGCAATAGAACTTCCTCTCCTTTACCCACACACCCCAAATCTGCTCCAGAGGCAGGGTGCAGGGGAAGGGGACATCTGTTCTGCAGATGGATGCTGTTCCGTCTGAGGAAGATGCAAGTTGGATTCCACCCTAGCTATGTAAATGCTCTGGAGCAATTGCCACTAATCTTTTTTTATTTTTTGTCAACAGTAACCTAAAATATTTTACATATTTGTTCCAGAAGGTTCTGATGGATGACAATGAAGGCTAAAGGTTAATAAAAAGCATAGTTTGTAGTCTCCACTTAAGTATGTGTTTAATTTTGTTGCTAAGAGTGAGATCTTTTGAATTAACTGACCTTGTTTGCTTTTTCTAGATGGCAACATTTTTCAAGAGAAGGTTCAATCAATCATGTATTTGAGAAATTCCAGCAGTGGTGGAAAATCTATTGACAGCCCAACTTTGGCAATTACAAGTCCAACTGGATTTTCTGCTGGACATCAAGAAGGTAAGTCATCAATATGCATTCTTAATAAGGGCCCAAATAGTCTAAGCATTGGCACATGATTTAAAGCTCCCAAATTGGAGAACTGAACATAGAAACTTGAAGGGAGAAGTGCAAAACTGGTTTAGGCTGGCACATGCATCTGTGGTGATGAAGGAGAAGCAGGGTCCTGGCTCACCTTAAGAAAGCATTGTGTAGCAGAGCACACCTTGCGAGTTCTCCATTGCCGCAGCTGACATTCCAAATTACTTTTTTTTCTTTTTTTATAATAATTTTATTAATTTTCAACATATATCACATAAAATAAACACAATACTTACAAACCCTCGACAACCCCCCGTGCTCCCCTTCCCCTGAAACCTTCTTACTCTATTATTTTATACAATTTCCCAAAATTGCATTGATTCTTTTGAAGGTGTACATCCTCTCCCCTTTTCTAAAACATATTCTAAAAATACTCCCCAAATACTTCCAAAATCATTCTTTTTAGTTAATCCCATCTTAACTTTCATTATACATGTTAATCTATCATTAATTGCAATATCCCACACTCCTTTATACCATTCTTCTATACTATAATTCCCTTGTAATTTCCAACTTTTAGCTATCATTAGTCTTGCCGATGTCAGGAGATCGTTTATCAATTCTTTTACATTATTATTACCATAATCTTTATCAAATACCCCCAATAAAGCTATATTTGGACTTGCTTCTACCTTCTTACCTAATATCTCACTTATCTCCCTAAACACTCTATCTCAAAAATTTTTAACGTATTCACAAGTCCACCACATATGGTAATATGTCCCCACATCCTGACATCCCCTCCAGCAAAACTTTGATATTTTCTTGTCTATGATGTAATCTTACAGGGGTGAGATACCATCTCCAAATTATTTTATACTGATTTTCTTTTATCCTTATTGAAAGTAATTTTAATGTTCTTGATTTCCATATCTTTCCCCAACTGTCCCCATTAATTTGAATTTTTTAATCTTCCCAGATTGTTTTCAAACTTTCTTGAGTCACGTCCTCCTCTAGTAATATCTTATATATATCACTCATTAAACCTTTTTTACTTTTACTTTTATTTCCTCCCTCCTTTTCTCTATCCTCAATTAGCTTTTCAAAACTTGTTTCCTTTCTACACTCCTTTTTTTTCTTTTTCCATTTTAGTGTCCACTGTTCCAATTGCAAACTCTTAAACCATAAATTTTCCTGCCCTATTAAAACCTCTTCTATTTGCTTTTTAGTACTCAATCTCCTTACCCAATCTTTCAATTTAATTATTTTTTTCCCCCTCAATAACCCTTCCAGTTCTCCTCTCAAGTTACCTGGGAAGTTTTCCATCAAAACCACTGGGGACAGAGGGGAAATTCCTGGCATTAATTTATTCTTATATCTTTCCCAAATTTCTCTAACGTTCTTTAAGATGGGATTTTCTATACCTTTCAGTTGATTCTTTTGTATATTACTAAAGAAAACATTTTGTAGCTTTAGCTCTATTTCTCTTGTCTGCGACTTTAACCATTCTAAATCCTCTTCCCCTACTATACTATTTATAACATATCTTAGTTGGTTAGCTATATAATACATCTTTATATTCGGAAGACCTAAGCCTCCTTCCCTTTGAATCTTATACCATTTTGTTTTATTAATTCTTGATTTCTTATCCCCATTACAATAGTTATTTATCATACTTTGCCAACTTTTTATTTCTACATCTGTTATTTTAATTGGTAACATCCTAAACAAAAAATTAATCTTTGGTAATATCTTCATTTTAATTACCGCTATTCTACCAAACCATTAATGCTTTAACTTCCTATAAGCCTCTAACTTCTCCATTACTTGTGTTTTTAATTTACTAAAATTTATTTTCTCTAAACTTTCTAACTCTTTCGTAATATAAACTCCTAAATAACATATAATATTTTTAACCTTCAAATCTAATTTTGAACTACACTCATCCCCTTCTACTTTATCATAATTAAAAAGCATCATATTGGATTTCCCCCAATTTACCTGTAACCCTGTAACATCCCCAAATTCCCTCAAATGTTGTTTTATTTCTTCTATGTTTCCCCCCAGATTTTCTAATGGCAATAAAGTATCATCCGCAAATATATTAATTTTTATTTTTTCCTCTCCTCCTCTCCCTTTCAGTCTCTCGTCCTCCCTAATAACATTTGCCAACATTTCGATCACAATTGCAAATAATATTGGGGAGAGAGGACACCCTTGTCTAGTACCTCGGGCTAGGGTAATTTGTTGTGTTAAACCATCATTTACCATCACCTCGGCCTTGTTATTTGCATATAGCTGATTAATCACTCCCACAAATCTTTCTCCAAAACTGAATGTTTTTATAATAATTTTTAACGCCGGCCATTCCACGCAATCAAAGGCTTTAAAAATATCTAATGCTATCAATCCTGCTTTTAAATTCCTTCTTTTAATAATATTTATTATATTTAATACCCTCCCTATTAAATTTGGCATTTGCCTTCCTGGAATAAATCCACATTGATCCTTTTTTATATACTCATTTATAAATGTATTTAGTCTTGTTGCCATAATTGCAGTAAATATCTTAGCATCTTGATTAATTAAAGAAATAAGTCTATATGAAGCTGGATCCGTCAAATCCTTATCAGCTTTCGGTATTAAGATTATCAACTAATGTTCCCACGATGGCGGGGTCTTCTCTTCCTTTATTATATTATTATATAATTTCTCCATTTTTGGTAATAAAATTTCTTTAAATATCTTATAATATTCTGCCCCCAATCCATCCACTCCTGGAGATTTCCCTCCTTTCAGCTTGTCAATAATCCCCTCTATTTCTTTTTCCGTCACTAATGCTTCCATATAATCCCTATCCTTATCTTTTTTATTTTAACTTCCAATTTTTCTCTACATATTCCTGTATTCTCATTTGTGGACACGCTTCTGAGGTATACAATTCCTGATAAAATTCCTCGAAAATTTTTAATTTATCCTTCATTAAATTACATTTATTCCCCATTTTATCTTTAATTGGCCCTACTATATTTTTCTCCTTCTTTGATTGCATTGACCTTGCCAGCATTTTAGAATTTCTATTACTGTACTAAAAAAAAATCCTTTTCAAATATATTAATTCTCTTTGAACTCTTTCTATATCCTTACCCTCTAGTTCTTTTTTTTTTGCTTGGAGTTGGGCATATATATGCTTATCCTTATTAGTTCTAAATTGTTGCTCTAAATCCTTAATCTCTTCTTCGATCTTTTTACTATGTGCCTCTTGTTGCCTTCTTAATTTACACGATTCTCTAATACAAATACCTCTTACTACTGCTTTCATCGTGTCCCAGACTATCCCCTGCGAATTTATCCCTATTTCATTTATTTCCCATATTTTCTTAATTTCCTTTTTCATTTTCTCCACAATATTTTTATAACTTAAAATTTTTGTATCTAATCTCCATCTTTTTGCTTCTCTATAATCCTTCTTAATTTTGATATCCATATTCATTGCTGCATGGTCTGAAACCTTAATTACATCTATTTCACAATCCACAATCCTAGAAAGCAAGTTTTTTGAAACAAATGTATAATCAATCCTGGAAAAGCTCTTGTATTTTGGCGAATAAAAGGTATATTTTCTTTCTTCCCCTTTTATTAATCTCCAAATATCCTTTAATTCTTTTTGCTCCATTACTCTTGCTAGTCCCGTTTTCCCTATACCTTTTACGTTATCTTTATCTTTCGTTTTATCCATCACTATATTGAAATCTCCCGCCATTATAATATTTGCATTCTTTACATTCCCAATATTACTAAACACTTCATCATAAAATTCCACTTGCTTTACATTTGGCGCATATACATTAACCAAACTATATTTTTCTTCCCCCAGGAGACAATGCATTATAATATATCTTCCCCCCACATCCTTTACCACATTAACAACATTGAATGCACATATTTTTGAAATTATTATCGCAACACCTCTTGCTTTAGAAGTCCCATATGCTTTCTCATATATGCCCATGTTCCCCATTTTAAGTTCATTTCTTCCATCTTCTTTTTGATGCGTTTCTTGTAAGAATATTATATCAGCTTTCCTTTTATTCAACAACCCTTCAATTCTCTTCCTTTTGATAACACTCCCCAGCCCGTTTACATTTAAGGTTGTTAATCTTATTTTATTTTCCATATCTCCATTTTTAATTTACCCTTTAGGTCTCGTAATGTGTCACATTTAGCCCTCCCTTCCCTCCCCCCTCCCCCACATATATCCCCCTCTTCCCCCCTTCCAATCCCGGGTTCCCCCGAGCAATGGTTCTTCTTTCCCTCTTTTTAGAACCTTCCGGGGGGGGATGGCAAACACCCGACATGGAACCCAAACAGAACCCCCTCTCCCTTTCTTCTATTATTATCCCTCTCTAAACCATCTCTCAGTCACAAAGTGCTTCCTCCAGCTGCCCCTCCTTCTTCTGTATCTTTTTCTTCCTCCATCAGACCCAGGCTCCTCAGCAACTCCATTCCCTGCTTACATGATGTTATTCTCTGTTGTTTCCCCTTATACATAAATCTCAGGAATACTGGATACCCCCAGCTATAAACAATTGAGTTCTTGCGTAGAATCGTTGTACACAACTTCACACTCTTCCTCCACTGAATGGTGTGGTAACAAAGATCCTGATAGATCTGTATTGGTGAAGATTGGAACATCAATTGCCCAGCACTTCTGATAATTTGCATCAATTTCTCTTTTTTGTAAAAGCTGGCAAATCTCACGATTATGTCTCTTGGGACTATCCCACTTCTTTTAGGGCCCACTCTATGGATCCTTTCAACATACTCTTCAGCCCAAGATCCCTGGGGGTCTAGCTCCATAATCCATTGTATGACTTTTTCTCTTAAATTCTTTAAATTTTCTCCTTGCTGTTCCTGGAAAGTTCTAATGCGTATGTTCATTCTTCTGTCTCTATCCTCAATAGAAATTAAACGTAAGTCCATATCTTGTACCATCTCTTCATGCTTTTCTAATTTATCTTTATTTTGCCCAATTTGTTGCTCCAGCAATTCATATCTGTCATTAATCATTTGAAAACTACTTTGTAATTCCAATTGAGAAGTCTGTATCTTTTTCACCTCTAACATCATCTCCAGCTTCTGCTTATCTAACATGCCTTGAATATTAGCCTGTAACGCTTCCAAGGACAGTGCCTCCGTTTGTGGTTTCGTTGTCTTAGGAACCGCTCCTGGCTTGGCTCCATCTTTATTATTCCCACCTCCAGAAGTCTGCGGTCCTGTTTTTCCATTTGTCATATCTGCAGCTGAATTCTCTGAATTCTTCCTAGTCAGGCGAGACCAGTTTCTATCAGAGGGGTGTTTATTCACTCTTGCCCACTTCTTTGGCAAGGTTCCTTTACTTTCCCCCCCTCTGTCGGACATCAGACATTCAGCTTGCAGTTACAGCGTTACGGCTCTCTATTAGCTTTTATCAAAGCCTTTGCTAATTAGTTACTTGGCATATATTGTCCCGAAGCCTCCGTAAGTACCGATTCTTCTATATTTATTTCAAAGTGTGTAAACATAGAGAAGCTCCAGTCCCGGCTTGACTTCTGTCCCAAATCGTTAAAATGCCAAGCAGATGATTCATCTACCGCCTCCCAACTGTCTTACCTTTTTACTTTATTAGTTCCCGTTGTCAGCATTTATCTTAACTCACAGTTTGAAGCTTTCTTAATTAGGATAATTCGCTTTTTCATTCAACTCCCATGGGAGAGAGACAATCTCCGTCCGTCTATTCCATGTCCGATGCTCCGCCCCCCCCCCCCCAATGACCTTCTAACAGTATGAGGATCTGGCCTTGGCAGAAGCAATGACAAGGCTCTTGCTAATGTCTAGCATCAGATGCAGCTGGGGGTAGCCTATAGGAAGTGTAGGCACCATTAACATCCATGCATAAACATACAATACTTCCTTATTTTTAGATGCTTTATGCTTGTAAGGACTATATTAAATTGAAAACAGGGTTACAAATGAGGCATGTCCATGCCTGAAAGATTGATAAGGAAGCACATGTGATTTAGAAAACTCTCGAAAAGATCTTTCACTTCCAATTCTCATCTTGTTGAAATTCCAAATTACATTTGAAATGACACAGATATGGTATGTCCACAAACAACACAGTCCTGGCACATTTTGCATTTAGCGCTTCTGAAATATTGTTTGCAAGTTTTGGTGTTGCTTGCCCAGTGGATTGAAACATGTCTGACATCCCTTTTACTTGGAGGCACGTTATGAAATGCTATACTTGTATGAACACTAGGTTGCTAAACCAATTAACAGCCTATATTTAGCAGAAATTAATTATAAGTGCAGCAAGAAACTTTAGCAAGGATGGAATGCTCTCCAGCAACTTGTCATAGGTAAGTGTTATGAACCAGTGTCCTTCCTAGATTTTTGCAACCCTATGTAAAATTATGATTATGATTATGATTATATTTATTTATATCCCGACTTTTCCCCAGGGCAGTTTACAAGATTAAAACATGTACAATTAACAATATATAAATATAAATTTACAAAAGTTAAAAACCTGCAGTAAAATTAAAAACACTTAAAAAAAATTAAAAACGGTAACAGATTTTTTAAAAAAATAACAACACCCAAAACAAAAACAAACAAAACAATACATTAACACATGTCCAGAGTAGTTCCAAAAGCCTGCCGGAATAAAAAAGGTTTTGCCTGCCTCCGAAAGTGCACCACAGAGGGAGCCAGTCTGGATTCCTTAGGAAGAGAGTTCTGGAATCTTGGAGCAGCCACAGAGAAGGCCCTCTCCCGTGTGCCCATCAGGCGTGCCTAGGATGTTGGTGGGACTGAGAGAAAGGCATCCCAAGAAGGGCTCAGAACACGGGCAGGCTCATGTGGTTTTCAGAAAGCCCAAATTTATGCTTTTAGAGTCTCTGATTAGGGTCTACCTATATGTTATGTTCAAGTGCTTATAACTGAGCTGCAAGTCACACACACACACACATCCAAGTTAATTCTCCCATCCAGGATTCAGAATGTGTGTTTATTTGCCTTTGGATCCTGCAAGTGAAAAAAAAACCACATCACTTAAGGGGCTGTTTGGAGTGCAGAACGGAAACGGTAGCAGAAAGAGGGTGAATGTTGGTATTTGTTGGAATGTTGCTTCACTTTCCCATTCTGATGCAGCCCTTGTGTTCACTGATTGATAGTCTTATTTGCCTTGTAGTGATTCCTGAAAACAATCTTTCTAGCCTTGGTTTGCATAACAGAAGCAGTGGCTGGGCTTTATAGAGTCATGGCGGAGGTAGAACGTGCAGTTTTTCCTAGAATATGAGAGGCCACTTTGGTTCAATTGTCATATTCAATTCAGTTAAATTCACATGATGGTGAAATTTCTAGACTAAGGTGCATTACTGAGAGAAAAATTGGTTGTTGATAAGGAAGAGAGCAAAGCTGAATGGGTGCAAGTGAACCTAATAATGAACAAAGTCAGAATGCTCTTAGATTTCCTCCAGAAACAGTTTGCAGGTCTATTGCAGGAATAGTGAAAGTAGATGTGTTCATGTCATAACAACCATTTTTATTATGGACCAGTTTAAGAATTGTGAAAAGCACATGTTTGTTTTCTCAGGAAATTACTCATCTGGAGTAAGTGAATCGCAGACACCAGTTCTTCAGGCACCTGAACGGCTCTGTAAAAGCCTACCAGCATCTCCTACTTCCTCTCCACGAGAGCTTCGAAAAGGGTTCTTTAGGAATGTGGGCAGGAGCGTTGAGAACTTGTATGTAGTTGGAGAGACTGGCTTGGTTGAGCCGCTGCAGAAAAATAATTTTGTAAAGAGTTTGGAGGCAATTAGAAGAATTCAAGAGGAGCATTTAATCAGTAGCTGTGAGTCTGCCAAGACAGTTGTGGATTTGGAAGGGTTAACTTCTGCTGAGATCTTAAGTATTTCCAAGAAAGATGTGGCAATGTTAGAAAAGGCTCATGAGACCCAAGAACCTAGTGAAGAGGGCGCTGCTCCTGAATCTTCTCTGAGGCGTCCTGACAATCTGAAGGGACTGTCTCCCTTTCAGAAAAGTCACAGTCATTTTCCAGGTTTGGGATTATCCTTTACTGTTCATGGTGGATCTGCTATCGCTCGTTGGCCGAGCCTGGCTGATAAAAGTGTGCCTTCCGAAGACTGGGAACATGTCGCCTTTTCTTCAGCTAGTGAACAGGCTCTTCAAGAATCCGAAAACACTGCTGATAGGTATGTAGATAGGAGATATTTCGTCATTCAAGCAAATGTTTCTCAGACTGGGCTTTTGCTTTTGGGGAGGATGCAGGACATGAAAAGCACTTCATGTGTTGCTCACATGCCCATTTGGGAGGCCGACTGGCATGCAGGGGAATATGTTATCTCCAATCAGTGATTGGAAATACCAGCAGTTGTTCTCCTAGCTAGCCTTGATGGGCTCTGTCCTGCTTGAGGAGTGGGAGGGCCCTCAGCTGAGGTGAGGATTCTCCATTCCTGTTTTACGGGATGGTTCATGTGCTAACTTTTCAACTCTACCCCTGCGAAAGCAATCATGTAGATAAATATATTGTTAGCTGTCAGCATGCATATACACCCAAGAGCAATTTCTTCACTTGCAGTGTTACTTTCTGCTGTCACGGTTGTTCCAGTAACTGCAACAGAGCTTATCATTGTATTGCCACACGTCAAGATACATTTCTCCATGTTGTAAAGGAAGAATTGCCCTAAGGCCAATCTCCTACCAGGAGTGTGCAGCACTCAGAGAATCAAACCAAGACTCAACTTAATTGAGATATAAGACTTTATTAGATTAAGAGCAGGTTAAGTAGTCTGAAATTCCCAAAATCTACAGCAAGACCCCAGCATGCAATACAAGAGACAATTTAAAACAGTTACCCCAGCCGGGCTTGGCTCTTTGGACCTCTCCCGACATCCAAGACACACCAGGCTCCCTCCTGCTCTGGGCTTTATTCTTCTTCTCGGAATTTCCCCCCCTCCTTTCTCAGCGCCAGAGCTCTCCGCATTTCACACCTCCTACACCCAGCCTTGAAGTTTATGCCTGAGATAAACCAGTCCTTCCTGGTCAGATCCATCCTTGAGCCATCAATCTCCCCGCAGGTGGTCGAGCCAAGGCCCTTTGTCTTTCTAATTACTCTAATCCCAAGCTAAAAGAAACCCTTAATATTCTCATGCTTGCTCAATGCACTATTTACTACAAAACCCACTATTGACTCAGCGCAGTCTATCTGACCTCCTTTACACATGTGACTGCATGCGCAAAATGGCTCTGGGAACTTTCCTTTCAGACAACACTTCTGTTTCAAAGTTATAGAAATACTGGAGCTATTCTTAGCAGAAACATTTAAGCATTTTTACAGTAAAACATGGATCCCTTCCTCTCTATTGGGTGGAAATAAGAAATGACCCCTGCAAGAAAAAACGATGCAGTAGAGTCATGGTAGAAGTTTGGGGAAAATGGCTTTTTGTCAGTTTACTTTTCTTGTTGGATTTCTCCACCCCTCCAAACCTGCCTGATAGATGCAACCTCCTATTACTATACAGCAGTACATATATAGGGCATCCTAATAATACACTCTCTTCTTCCCATCAGATCAACAGAAGACTGTCTTGTACTCGTATGCTGTGGTCTTTATCAACTTTTGCGTAGAGTTCTTTTAATATTGCCGGATGTCATGCTTCCAGATGTGATGGACAAGCTTATTCAGCCAGACGTTCTCATAGTTCTTGTGAACCATCCATCTGCTCTCATACAACAAGGAGTAATTAAAGTAAGGGGGAAGTGTGTGTGTGTGTGTGTGTGTGTGTGAGAGAGAGAGAGAGAGAGAATGTATGACTGTGTCATGAGTCGTAACGCAGATTTTAAATAATGGCTTTTCCTGATGATCTTTTCCCCATCCCCATAAAACTAGAAATGAGTGATCCCAGATTCTATCTGCTCTTCTTGGTGCAGAACAAAAAAAGGGGGCAGTGGTTCTTCACATACCTTATGAAATGCATGAAGCCCAGTAAATGGCCTGGAAGCACTTGAAATTACAGCATTGGTAAAGCTGGGCCAGGTGTACGTCTCTTCCATTCCTTGGATGGGAAATGATGCGACTGGGGAAATAAGTAGAATTTCTTAAAACAAATATGGAATTCACTGCCACAGGAAATGATGTGACTATGTAGGTAGTTCTAGTTCTAGAGAAAAATATCCATCAACCATGATTAGCCAAGATACTTGAATGGAATCTCCATGTTTGGGTTACTTGTGGTTACGAGATGTTAGGCACAACCAGGGCGTGACCTTTGACTTCAGGCCCTGCTCATAAGGTTTCTGAGGCAGTTTCTGACTTGCCAATGTTCGAAGAAGAATGCTGGACTAGATAGCTCCTAGTTTGCCAGAACAAGACAGTTCTTGCAGTAATCAGTTGTTGATGGCACTATCTAGATGCCTGAACTCAATGAAGCAATTTTGTTGGAGTTAATAATCTTTTTTACCACCATTCAGATAGAACCATTATTTTGCTGCTAGAAAAATGCAGTCCCTGCCACCAGCACCCAAAGACCTTGGCTCATTTGGTTGCCTATTAACTTTCATTTGTGCAGTTTGGACTGTGGCTGCATATGTATCATAGGCAGAACCTAACCCCTCTCCCACCCCCATTTGCCCATGTGATTGTGTTGTATGCTCTTTAACTTGCAGAGAGAGTTGGAAATCAACTCCTATTAACTCCATTCCACCATACAAGAAAGTACATTCTTCGGAATATTTAAATAATCCCACCATACCATTGAAAGCATTTAAATATAAGAGAAGCAGTATAAGATACTTCAGTCAATAAATATGAGAATATGTTGACAGTAAAAATGTCTGTGTATATAACAATATTTCATATTAAATTTTATTGGCATTCAGTCCTACAATTATACCTCTTAAATCATTGAAATTCTTCCAATTGAAACAAAGCTCAAAGTGTTGTAGGGATTATTCTTTAGTATGGGCAGTGTTACAGTCTCCCCTTCCTCGACTTTTTTCTTTCTTGCCTGTGAGAAGGTGGTTTTAACAGTCAGAATACAAATCACCGTAGCCACAGTAGAAAAGTTGTTGATAAAAAACAATCAAGCCCCCATATTTCTAGCAAACTATGCAAAACTTTAATTTGTGATGTATGGGGGGTTGCATGCTTAGTTGTTGTTGTTTTTTGTTAAATATTTCATTTTCATGAAACATCTTGTGGAAGTTAATTAACGGTTGAAAGGTATTTACAGATGATGTACCAATAATTATGATGTACTAACAAAAGATTGGGGCAAATCCAAACATATTAAAAACATTTTTTCTTTCCCTAGCTTCTGGACACATATTTCAGCAGAGCAACCAGAGAACAAAAGGAAAAGTTCTTGAAAAATCGGTGTTTCTCCTTATTAGCTAACCAGTTGTATCTTCACCAAGGAACTCAGGAAGTTATGGAATGCTTTATGGAAATGCTGTTTGGTCGATCAGTTGGCCTTGACGAAGAGTAACTACTGTTTTTTTCCTCACTCCATAGATGCATTTATTTTTAGCTGAAATAAAGATTTAGCAGTGTGCTTTAGGCAAATATAAATTGTTTTCCATCTGCCTGCAAAGAGCCCTTAAAACTAATTCACTTTGAGGAGCACTAATAGAAGTTTATGAACTAAACTTCCATTAGTGTTCCTCAAAGAGAATTAGTTCATTGATGTTTGTTGCAATTGTTTTTGTGGCTTTTGAATATGCAGTCCTTGCATTAATAGTTTTTGATACTGTATGCCCAGCTCTGGAGCATCAGTGCGTCTCCTGTCCTCATAGGAATCAAACCATGGGGGTGTCTTCAATGCGCCAGGTTGGTGCCGCCTCCCTCTCAAACCCTGTGTTTTCCCTCTCCCAGGGCAGCATCAGGTAATCCGATGCCAAGGAAGGGAGCACAGTGTTTCTGGGTAGCCATCCGGGTACCAGAGCCACCCCTGTCTCTTCCTGGTTTAAGGTAATCAATTGCTGGTCACCTTCCACCAGGCAGTACCCCCAGGTTGACCCCTAGATTGGCCCTGGAGTGACATCAGATGGCAGAAATGCCATATTGATGTCGCTCCATTTGAAAAACTCAGGGTAGAACTCTGACTTTTTCAAATCGCAGAGCCACCACAGGGCTTTCCCGCATATAGAGAGCCCCTATGTTTAAAATAAAGAGACTCTGTGCTGAGCTTAGTAAGAAGAAAAAACAATTCTTTTTCCTAGTGGCCTCTTAGACATAACTCTAAATGGGATTAAGGGATTGGAATTCCTGCTGCTCCCCTCTGCTCCCTTGTATAATTATGTCTGTCTGTTTTTAAGACTGTAAGATGAACCAGGGAGCATGCCTAAATGCCAGATTTCCTTAGTTAATTTTGATAATCTTAACCAGGGCCAGATATAATAATGAACCTAGATAGAAAATCATTGGGAAGGACTTCATGCACATGAGAGCAGAGGAAAAAGAGGGAGGTGATCCCTGGGCCTGCTCTTGATTCCTTAAGCTGATGTAGTGTTACTTCTACAATAGGCATTAGGTGTTAAGTGTTGGCATAATACGGAAAAACAAATGAGCATAGAGTTGAGTACTCATTTACAACTAAACTACACAGGACACTAAATGCATTTAAGCATTTCCCTAGTCTGATTTTTGTTCTTTAAATTGCAGCTGTGGGCAGGAGGGACCAGGTTTGAGGAGCACATGGGGGAGGGCTTTAATCTTCTCCCCCCTTGCTGCAGTTCCTGTCAAAATCTTCCTCTTGAACCTGCTATTAGCCGTTGAAGAGAAGCTACCATGCATCAATGGAAGCTTCCCTCCCAGGGCTATCAGCAGCTTCAAGGGGTAATTTTCATCAGGGGAGGAAGGACTAAAGCCTCCATTTCCCTCTTCCCCCTTGTGCTGCATTCCTGGTCTCTCCTGCTCATGGCTGCTATTTAAAGAACAAAAAAAATCACACCAGTGAAATGCTTACACGCATTTAACATTCTGTCTAGTTTGGTCCTAAGTCAATGTAGATTGTTATCAAGACAGATGTCTGTTGCACTCTTGCATCTGAGTATATGCTAATTCTAAAATGTGAATCTATTTCTCTATCTTCTCATCACAAAGCAAGAATGTTTGCATCCACTAGAACAAGACAGGAAGATGACATAGGTGTAGTTCTGTGTAAGAAATAAGTGTCAGCCAGCACTTCCAAAATAGCTACTGGTTTTGAATTTTTATCTTTCGTTTCATGAGACTTATTGTTTCCAATAGGGAAATGCCAGATAAGAAGTATTTTTTTATTTTTCTTGCTTTTTTTGTTCAATCATTGGCATTTTCCTGAACTAATTCACATATGAAATCATTCTTCACAGGCTAAAAGCATTGTGAGAGATGGTGCTTTTTACATGGCAGGTATCCTCCACCTCCACTATAGGAAAAGAGAGGTCACCCCAGAAGCATCTAGAATGACGGGACAGCGTCTATCAGTTCCTAATCTGGCATGTAGAGCTATAGAATGATCAGAAAAACCAGGACTGATACGGCTCATGGAATGTCTTTGGGCCTTTCCTGGCTTTTAAGGATTAAAAGAGAGCAGAAAATTTTAACATCCAGGATTTATTTCAGTGTTGCATATCAAATCCACTGGTCATGGCCAATATATTTTATTTATAGCAAAGATTTATCAGCGTTCATCTTCCTGATGGTTCCAGCTGCAGCAGGACTTATTGCAGCTGATAGGATGACTAAGGACGCAGTCCTATGCATTTTAGACAGAAACAAGTCCTACAACTCCCAGAATTTCCCAACCAATCATACTGGCTGGGGAATTCTAGGAGTTGTAGGATGTTTTTCTATCTAAACATGCATAAGGTTGCACCCTAACTAGATTTTTACTCCCCAAACTAATATGATTTTTCTCTGTCCTGTAATACAGCAGCTGAATTTATTGCCTCTTATATTTAATCAAATTATATTTTATTAAATCCTAGGACTTGCTGAGCTAGCAAATTAAGTAATTAATGCAGTGTGTCAAATTACAGTACTATTCGGTATAGCTGAACTAATATTACTACATATGAACTTGTAAATCCAAGTTCTATCCAAGAGCCAATGTCAATTTTTCCTATTAATCCTAATATAAAATGTCAATAAGATGTGTATTATTTTGTGGTATATTTAAAGTTTAATTGCAGATTTTTTTTATAGCTTTGATCTAGAATATGTGTATTATTTTTGTGGTGTATTTAAAGACGCATTGCAATTTTTTTTTATAGTTTTGATCTAGAAGATGTGAAAAGTGCTGGAATTTTTCAGAAATGGTGCGTGATCCCTGTACTGGGTCTTATAGAGAACTCCCTCCACGATAGCATCCTGCTACATAATTCTTTCTGTTTCCTGCTGCAAATCATAAATTCGTGCTCTAAAATGGCAGACATGCTTCTAGATAATGGCTTGCTATATGCACTGTGTAATACTTTAGCAGCACTTAATGGATTAGAAGCCAAGTAAGTAATGTATTTAGTTTTGTACTATTTTAGAATTGCTTTAGATTAGTCTAGATTTGGGATTCTTAAGTGGGAGGCAGCCTTCCCTTGGAAGGAATGAGTACTTGACAGAGAAGTATTTCAGAGATAGGACTTCTATCTGGTTTTGCTATGATATGCTTATTATTATTATTATTATTAGTGAATTCTCAGGTGGCACAGCCTTATTGAGAGGCATGTTGCACATCAGTCCCCAATTCTTTGGAATGGTTAGATTAATTCAAAGTGGGACAACAGCCATGTCAGTTTAAAAACAAGAACTATTTTTTATCGTTTAAAGTACTGAATGCTTATACTCATAATTGCATGAAGCTATTTTGATTTACAAATTTCATTTTTATGAGAATGTAAAATAATATTCCCATTCCTAAATTACTTATGTGTTTAATCAGTTCCCAGTTTCCAAAGGGAGTGGTTATATCTATTAAATGCTCTTCTGACAGGGTAGTAGTGCTAGCTTACCATGTTCCACTTACTTAGTTTTGAATGCAACTGTGGAAATTTATTTATTTCTAATGCTTCTGTATCACTTAATATAATGGAATCTCTAAGTGGTTTACACTAAAATGCATATATAATACAATATAAAATAATTTAAAACATTACAGGAAAGACAATAATAAAACAGGGCAGTGCCATGGTCACTAGGCAGGTCATGTTCAGCGTCCTTGTCACTACGTTTGGACTATGTTTTTTTTAACTCTTTATGTAATGTTTACAGCCTTTATCAGATGTATAAATTGAGGGGTGGAAGAGAAATGTTAGGAATTGCCAAGTAAGTAGTGGGAATGGGCTAGAGGTGAGTCAATTGATATTGGAATGTGGGTAATTCTTTCATAGAAATATGGAATTTGAATAACTAATATCGCTTTATCTGCAGCATCCTCTCAAATGACTACAGACTTCTTGTGTGTGATGTACAGCAGTTACTTGTAGCAGTGACAATCCATTCCTGCAGCAGTTCAGGTTCCCAGTATTTCCGGATCATTGAAGATCTCATGGTCTTACTTGGACATCTTCAGAAAAGCAAGAATGAAAGAACACAGAGTAAGTTCCAAATTCCTTCGTGATGCACAGGAAAGTAACTTTATTTGAATTGTTTCATTTGTGGAGTAGTTCGAAGGAAGTCTTACTTTTTCATTTGATCTCTACTGCTTTCAGATATGGCAGTTGCTTTGCAGTTCAGAGTCTTACAAGCAGCTGTTGAGTTCATAAAAACTGCAGGAAATCAAGACTTGGAAGATCTGAGCAACTCGTTCCATTTACCTTTTGCACATCATGAGGCTGTTTTTCAAAAACATAAAAGCATTGCTGGTGAGTAATGAAATCCAGCACAGTTTTCTGAAATTAACAACCCTTGACCATCTCCTGTAATGAAACTTGTCCAGTTGTTTGTTTAATTTTTAAGCCTTGTAGCTAAGTGGGGATTTAAACCCAGGGGGCTGTCTATACATGTTAAAAGCCCCACATTTGTTTCACTCAGCTGTGATATTGGTCTAATACGGTACTGGCCTTTTCATATTTGGAGAGCCAGTTCAGCCTTTACATTTCTAGATTGCGAACCATTTTATAAGATGACTATAGCAAGATGCTGTGTACATATTTTAGTTACGTTATGGCATAAACTTGATACTTTTTGTTAATTATTTAAAACAAAGGTTCAGTTGCAATGAAAGACTCCATAGTTCCTCATCGACAAAGACAACATTTATATTCCTATGGTCAACTTCAGATGCTTTTCTCCTTGAGTCTGTTAAATTTGGAGTCGTCCCTCATGTCCCCTTTTGGAACTACTTTCTATTCATTCCCTACAGAAACAGGTGCAGTAATGGTAGTTATGCCTGCCAGCTCATTCTGAGAAAACATTTATTGGGAAATGTTTTTGCAGAATTAGATTTAGAACAAATATATCATCAAAATACTTTTTTGATGGTATGTCAACCAATTAGATTTCTCAACCTCTTTTGACAATTAACCTGACTGGTTTTTTTTTCTTTCTTTAGTTCGTATTATTAAATAAAAATTAACTTCTAATATTGTACTCCTTTTAAAAGAAAATAAATTGGAGATTTTCCCCTTGCTATCCCCACTAGTCTTGTAGAGGATTGAACATTAAAAGTGAATTAACACTTAAAACTTCAGCATGAGACTCTTGTCAGTAGTACTTATATTTCTGTATCATTTTTGAAGCACCTAGAAAATTTTCTCTTGCTCAGTCGGACACGTTGCTAATGAGAATGCGTACAGTTGCAAGTGATGAACTCGATTTAATGATGCAGCGGAGAATGAGTCAAGACAATCCTGTTCGTGCGACTGAAGCAGAGCTTGTACAGAGGTTACAGAGAATTACTGTTCTGGCAACCAATAGGTTCATTTATCAAGGTAAAGATATTTTTTCAAAAATTATCTTAAAACCTGTCCCGTTTCTCAATAGCTCTGTTAAATATCAGCTTTCTTAATTAAATCTTTGCAGACTATTAGGACGCAATACAAGTTTTGCTGAACTAAGGAAGGCATCTCCATTTCTGGCTGACTCAGCTCAAGAAGCATTCATATTGTTTCAATTGTGGAACGCTTACAATGATTGCAGAGATATTTAAAGATAAGAGATGGTTAGAGTATTAGGAGGCAAAATTAAACAACCTAATATATACACTACAATAGAATGGTATCAAAATATCGATACGTTAATTTTATTAAAGTGGGTAACTGATATTTTTTACTTCAAAATTCTTTGAGGCCGCCTTTAATGGTAGAATTCCCTCAAGGCAGCATACCAGATTTTAAAAAATACAAAAGTATTCAAATAGCAATAAATATACAATACATCACTTATAAAAACACTATACAAACAGATAACAGCAATAAAACCTGTAGCCCACCAATTATAAAATGGCCAGAGAAAACGAGTTGATCCGGCTTGCTTTTCACTATCTTCTTGCCATTTGGAGCAAGGAGAGTGAGGGAGAGGAAATAGCCTCTGTGTACTTCTTAGGATGGCTACCTTTTGTTACGCAAGTGGTTCAGTAAAGTCCAAACTAGACATGCCACTAAATAAGTTGTTTCTCACCCTGTGATGATCCTTGCCCTAGCACAACGACGCTCCATGTCCTTCTTCCCCACCCACTCACTCCCAGCAGCAGCCAATGATGTGGGATGCAGCTAGATCCAATTATTGATCAGTATGCTGTACTTGGGAAACCTCTAGGATTTGTGCTATACAGTATATCCAGTTTGTCCAAGGCTCCTCCAAAACTAGGTTTGATCTCAGAAATAACCACGCTTTGGGTGGAATTCGTCTAGCTAATCCCACTGATGTAATGGCTTCCATCAGCAGAATTTTGGAGGTGGTTCCCCAGTCAAGTCCCCTGAACACCCTCAAACTCTGCTCTGTAAAAGTGGGGGATTTTCCAGAGCAGATTTGGGATGTGTGTGCAGGAGCTGCATTGGAGAGGAGAAAGCCTTGTTGCACAAGCAAAAGTCTGTTTGTGCAACCTTGGATTCCACCTTTTTTTGGACTCATTTTTTATGGGGCACCTGCATGACATTGTCAAAACATTGCCCACCAGAGTGTTTCCTTATGGTGCTACTGTCTGTCTTCTGGCCGTAGAAAAATCCGAGTAGTAGCGTGATCTCCAGAGGTGTCGATCACCTTGGTGCTACCCATTATTATTATTATTATTTGATTTTTGTTACATGCAGTTACGTATTTTTGTTACGTATCAGGCAACTGAACCAACTGTCATGCATCTGCTTCAGCACACCTTCACTATTGCTTTTCCCATCAGCACAATTTTATCAGCATGTTCAAAAAATAAGTTTAATTTGCATTAAAATGCCTTCTCTTCAATTTTTTTTTTAAATCGGAATAACTTCAATGACAATACATTTTAGCACACATTTAATATTTTGAAAATCCTGTGTTTCCAGCTGCCATATTTCTAGCCAATTGGAATGGTCTTTTCAATTTGCACTAAAATAGCCTATCTTTTAAAAGTAACATGAAACTAACAGCACCTAAGTAAAAACAACTTTTGTGCAAATTAAAGAATTTTTGGGGGGTTCTTTTTAAAGACTTGCCTTTTCTGCATGAGTATGCCAGCCATGTGGCTGTAAATTTAAGCAATGTACACACACAAAAAATGATATCCTCCCAAAGTGTGGAAAATAAATTGCAATTCCCCATGTAGTTTACAAGAGTGCTGATTTGATTAGTGCTAAGCGCTGCCAATCTAGTAGTACCCCAGGAATCAGACTTCATGGTTTACTATTATTGTTGTGGTAGTGTATAATAGTCCTGCATATTTAGATGTTTGAGGCCATAGATATTGTATATCACAGTCATACTTTTAAGTGATTGATTGCAGTTTGTGTGTGTGTGTGTGTGTGTGCATGTGCGTGCACAAGTAGATGTTTGTCATTTGCTATATTATAATGGATATTTGACTTGTGCATCAATAGGATGAATATGGCCTTGGGATGGAATAGTCTGATTTGACACTGACCTAACAATGCTTCTGAAAAATTGCAGAACTTTCTGACACTTGCCTTGTTACGATGATGGAGGCCCCAGTCCAGAGCAGGCTTTCAGTTTCACAGATGGAAGAGAATGAACAGGATCAACAGGAGCTACTTACCCATAAAACTCCTTTCCTGAAACAAATGTTCAAAATAATGATTGAAGGAATTGTGTTGTCTGTTGTAAGTAACCATGTTTTGTGTTATCTCCTGCTGTTCATTGTCTTCCCTGTCTCTAGTCTGCTTTCATACTCTGGGCATATATTATTTTTGTTCCCTTTTTATTTTTATCAGACCTTTTTTTTACACATCATTAAAGTTCTCATTTTTCTGTTACAGATTTCAGCAGTAAACTAACAACTACTTTTCAGACCATTTATAATTGAAATATCTCTTAGGATGGTTGAATAGAGGGCAGAATATGTTTGGTATAGAAATTTACATACAGTTTCTAAATAAGTCCATCTTATTAGTTAACTGTTGAATGTGAATGTTATATGCTAACTTGAATAGTATTAAAACATCCCAGACTTTTCAAACTAATTTGATTCTATTTTTTTGTTGAGGGCTGAAGTCCTTTCAGATATTTTAGTAAACTTTGCGGCCTCTTCATCCATCAGTGTGTGTGATGCATATCTGAAATTTAAAAAAGAAAAAAAAACACCTTCAGGGATATCTAATTTAATTAAGGTGCTTGCATCCTATTAGTATTTCATTTTCACAAACAAATGAATTTCTCAGATAAAAAAACCACACCATTCAGTAAGATCTTAGTTTTTCTTGTGTTTAGGGTCCAAGCAGGATTGGCACCCCAAGGCAGCAGTGGAAAAGAATTCTCTTGTCCTGTAAGGAAACATTTCGAATGCAACTCGGAAGACTGCTTGTGCATGCTTTATCTCCAGCCCGCTCTTTACAAGAAAGAAAGCAAACCTTGGAGATTTTATCTGAAATAAACGAGCAGGAAATTTTGCAAGACTGCCTAAGTTCAACTTTGCAAGTAAGCATTGTGCCACTTTTAAAACATGGAATGTGAAATCACTATAATACTATTAAAAGCTTTTGGATAATTTATTCGATGTGAATTGTGGTGAACTCCCTGTTAAGATGTGAAAACTCCATTGAGAAAACTCCTTTTCTCAATGCTCGGTCATAATAACTCCGGGAAATAACATTTTGAATTTCCAGTCCCACTTTAGTAGGCTTACTTCCTGACAGCATTTTGAATTGGAGCCACATTGGAAGATCTCAATATTGTCGGGGCAAGGAAGAAGAGATCATTTAGGAGAAGGCATTCCCTGAGATGTTGTGTTTTTAATTGTGTTTTTAATTTATTTGTTTTTATTATCGTTTTAATTTTTTAATTAAATCTTATTAGCTGCCTTGAGCGCCATTTTTTCATGGAAAGGGGAGGGGATAACTAAATAATAAATACATAATTAAGGCCCAGACCACAAAGGTCTTTAAAGGACAAATAGAACATAAGAACATAAGAAGTGCCATGCTGGATCAGACCGAGGGTCCATCTGGTCCAGCACTCTGTTCACACAATAGCCAACCAGCTGTCGACCAGGGACCAACAAAGCAGGACATGGTACAACAGCACCCTCCCACTCACGTTTCCCAGCAACTGGTGCACACAGGCATACTGCCTCAGATACTGGAGGTAGCACGTAACCATCAGGGCTAGTAGCCACTGATAGCCTTCTCCTCCAGGAATTTATCCAACCCCCTTTTAAAACCATCCAAATTAGTGGCCATCACCACATCCTGTGGTAGTGAATTCTATAATTTAACTATGTGCTGTGTGAAGAAGAACTTCTTTTTATCTGTCCTGAATCTCCCACCAATCAGCTTCATGGGATAACCCTGGTTCTAATATTTTGAGAGAGGGAGAAAAATGCCTCACTATCCACATTCTCCACACCATGCATAATTTTGTACACCTCTATCATGTCTCCCCTTAGGGTCCTTTTTTCCAGGCTAAACAATCCCAGCTGTTGTAACCTTCTCTCATAGGGGAGATGCTCCAGCCTCTTAATCATTTTAGTACCCCTCTTCTGCACTTTTTCCAGCTCTATAATATCTTCTTTTAGGTGTGGTGACCAGAACTGTACACAGTATTCTAAGTGTGGTCGCACTTAGGCAGTATGATACTGGCAGTTTTATTCTCAATTCCTTTTCTTATAAACCCTAACATGGAGTTTGCCTTCTTTACAGCTGCTGCACATTGAATTGGTCCCGGAAGCAACTTGTAACCAATACAGGCAATTCAGAAAGGGTGTAAATATGTTATTGCCAAACCAGGCATATCAATAAAAGGCAGTGGCATTCTTACTAGCTGCATTTTCCAGATTATTTTATAGTAGTCCCAATTTGGAAACCACCAAGATATGAAGGCTAGTAGTTTGGTCCCTAGTAACCTCACACAGTTGGTGAACCAACTGAAATTGGCAAAAGACATTCCAAGCTGGAGCTGCCCCCTGGGTGTCCAGGAGTATCTCCAAGCTATAATCCTCCCACTTAAGCGAAAGCATAATCCCATCAAGAGCAGATATTTCCCCAGCTAGTAAATCCATCCCATCACCATCAATTATATCAGCATAGTGGTGCTGAACAGTGGTACCAGTCATAATACACAAGATTGTAAGATATGTTGAGAGTGAATTGGTAGTACAGCTGTCTTTCTACTCTTCTTGGCAATTTTATATAACACCTTTAGAAATATTTAGGGATGCCTTTAAAGGCTTCTGCATGCCCAGTGATATTTTTGAACAGCAGAGTACTAAGCCATATCACAAACTGGCTATCAAACTCTCCCCAACTTCAAAAGTGGTTTGCCATGTTACATGGGGAACTGCTGTTCAGGAAAAAAAAGTCCAAAGCTTCCTTGGGCACATGAAACTAGCTTTATGAGCAGGTATAAAATATTTCTATAAATTTTAGGCCTATATCCCATAGCTCTAAAACTATACATCTCAATTTATTTTTTTCAGCATGGACCCAAATTGTCACTCTACTTATTTGAGCTAATGCATGATCACAAGGATGAACTAACTAAAGACGAGCAACTATCAGTGGGGTCGTTTATGAACACACTGAAACTTTGTGGCTACAAATATATTCCCCTCAATGCACCACCAAAGCCAGACCTCATAAAAGCTATGAAAGAGGTGCGTAAATCTATATAATAACTTTTTAAACTTATCCTCATTTGATTAATGTTGTTGAAATATTTACAAACAACAATAATGTATAAAACACCATTATAGGTCATACATTTGCCTTGTTTCGGATATGTTTATATATAATTGCTTTATTTGATTAAATGCATTTCTTAGCCACCTAAGAAATGCATTTAATGTCTTCATTATAAACTGTGGCTTTTGTGCCACATCACATTGCTTTCTTGCAATGTTTGTAATGTTCTTGTGAGGCCAATAACAATGGTGAAGCTTATAAAATATTAAAATGAATATTTGAAATAATGAGTAAGCAATATGAAAATACTTGGAAGTAACTGAAAATGAAAGCCATTAAATCTGTAAAAAAAAACCTTTTTATCAGGACCAAAAGAAATATGAGGCAGAAGAAGATGTGAACAAAGCTGCTTGGGAGAAGACTATGGCTAATAACCGGCAAACGTAAGTTGTTATTATGTTTGGTAAGGACAGAACTAGATGTTGCCGAAAATAAGGAGCACAAATAAGAAAATCTGGAGCACTAGTCTAATTCCTCCCCACGCACCCCTGGGTAACATTTGATTAATAATGAAATGCAAATGTGGTATCGTTGCGTTGTTTTTCCCCATCTCTGTGGAACAGGGAATGGAAAATGGATGTCATGTCATGGGTTTGATTATTGCACATTACAGGGAAGGAAGGGGATGAAGTCAACACTGCTCAAGGCTGCTATTTCCAGCAGCAACAGTTCCATGTTCTTGGCAACCTTTATTTCCACCCACTACATTCTGCTAGAATGTCTTTGGTGCTTGCGTAGTCCTTTGAGAACTCCGCAGAGTCCAACAGAAAACAAAAGCTATTGCAAGTTAATATTTTTCCACCACTCTGTACTGTGTCTCAGAGTCCAAAATATTAAATAGCACAGCTATATAAATGCTATGTTGACAAAAATGTCCATCTTCTTGACCAAAAACCTCCACTTTCTCTGAGTGCTCCTGTCGAGTGAGGCTGGTGGCTGCCAAGGAGAGGGTCTTTTAAGTGGTGGCACACCAGTTTTGGAATGCCCTCTCCAGAGAGGCTTGCCTGGCACCTACATTGTGGCTTTTTCAGCACTGGGCAAAAACCTTTTTATTTTTCTAGGATTTTTAGTTCTTCAGTTTTTAAAAAAGGCATTGTTAGATCTTTGCACTGCTTCTGGCTTTTACCCTGGTTTTTTACTTCAGTTTTATTCCTTTTTTAAATTATTGTATTACTTTTTACTATTCACCCAAGGAAGTTTTGGACTAAGTTTTATATTATTTTTTTACTATGTTGTTGTATTTTATGATCTTAGGTTTTGTTTGAGAGCTTGAGCTATTGGGCAGTATAGAAATGTAATAAATATTTTTCCTACAACATTTTAAATTTAACACTTGTTGGGGGAAAATTCCAGAGACTAAGCTGATTGGAGGAAAGTTTGAGAGGAGTTTGAAGGACATACACCCAGCTGCAGGCAATAAGATTGAGGGGAAGGTTTTGTCCAGTACTGGAAGGTCAAACCTAATTATTGCTAAGTGCCAGCATAGATAAGATAAATGAGCAGGGATGAGCTAGTATGAGAACTGTATAAAAGTAAGTCTTATTTGAATGGTTGGTTGGAGGTCAGACTAGGTGTATTTGGACGTGTGGAGAATTGTGTAAAGGACTGTGTACATATCTGATGGAAAACTGTTGTGCTGTATATATTGGACCACGAGTAAACAACTCTGTATTATACACGAAGTTGGTGTGTGAGTATTCCTTCTGCTTCTGGGATTACTATTGAACCAAGCGCTAACACAAACGCTCGCAGCGTTTGGCCCTTTGCTTCCATCCTCAACAACACTTATATTATAGTAGTGAATAACTATTACCCTTGTAGGCCAGGATCCAGCATCCTCTTTCCTGGCTCATGAGTGCTTTCTATGCTCTCACAGAGGAGCTGGTGATTTTTGACTTCCATTGTGCATCCCCTTAAGTCATGTTGAATCCAACTTTTAAGGGAGGCATTTTGGGCACCATGAAGATCTAAAATGGAAAAAGAGGGCAAAACCACTTTGGTTGATAAGAGTCATTTGGATTCCAGCCATAAATTGTTTGTGGTTCTTATGTATTTATTTATGACTGTATTTATTCTTATTGTAGACATGTGATAACCTTTTAAATTGATATTCCCGTTCAGTCTCTTCCAGCGCCTGGATACAAAGTCAAAGGATATTTCTAAAGCAGCTGGAGATATCACCCAGGCTGTATCTCTATCCCAGGGAATGGAAAGAAAGAAAGTGATTCAGCACATCCGAGGGATGTATAAAACAGACTTAAGTGCCAGCAGACATTGGCAGGAGCTTATTCAACAGCTTTCACATGATAGGTAAGCAACTTCCCAAGTGATGATCTTCCCTTCGAGGCTTTTCCTTTCCTCTTGTCTCAAAAAGAAAAAAAATCTGAAATACATACAGTATAGGTAGCATTTGCTCATCTGTGAAATACTCAATGGTATTTTTTATTCATTTGGGCATCTAAAGAGTCCAACTAAACACCCTCTTCTCTTGACTGCTTTTCTATATTCATTATGCTCAAAATAGTTCACAACAAAGTGTGATGAAAAACAATGCAGCAGTGCCTGTGTAAAAGATTACTCAAAAGCATTTGTGGTAGCTTGAGCTAGGACTTCATCATCATTGTGTGTCTGCAAAGTCAAAAGCCTAAGAAGTGTCGTGATTCCAAGCCCTCCTGCTGAGATGCGAGACAATAAAGAGGTCCACTGTGTAAGCCATAGAGCTTTATTCAACAAATAAACATCTCTTCACACCTGCAGTGCACTTTGGGATCTGTCAACTCTGATATCCCCTCCTCCTCTAACAGAGGTTGAGTTCCCAGAGGTGGGGGAGTGGGGAATGGTCTCTGAGCCTTTGGCATGCAGTCCGATAAGCTCCTGGTAAGGTTCATCCTTGACTCCTGAAGAATCTAGGAGAATCTCCCCCCCCCCCCCCAACTTCCTGTCTTGGCTGATACACTTCTCTCCATCTCCTTCTGCTTCCTCAGATTCTGAGTCTGATTCAACCCCCGAAATCCCTTTCCCCACACTAGGGAGAACAGGCCTGATCCTGACAAGAAGACAAATAAAATAGCTGGAACAAATTTACAGATAAATGTGGATGTCTTTCTTTTTCCTCTCCAAAGAAAGCAAAGTGCTAGAAATCAAATCATATGCAGGATGTGAATATTGTTGACTGAATAGAAATTTCACTGCCATGTCTTCAAGGACAATTTAATGTATGTAAAATGTGGAATAAAAAAGTTGCTGCATCAAGACCAGTCTTTCTAGTTTAATGCAGGTCACTGAAAGCCAGACCAAGCTGATTTGCTAGCGCTTCAAAATGATTACCATCTCCAGCTTTAAATCTCTTAAGGGATTATGTATTTCTTATCTGTGTGTGGTAAAATTGCACATTTTATTGGTGTGATAATATTTTGAGGCTCTTCAGAACTAAGCTGTTGAATCCTAAAGTGACAGCAGAAAGGTCTGGACATTCTGGATATTTCACCAGTACCTGAAACTGGCAGTGAGATGGTGACCCAGTTTGCACAATCAAACAATCCATGGATAACAAAACATGAATTGTTTGCAAGTGCGTGCAAGCATACTTGCTTCCATCAGCATGTGCTTTTGGAAAGTGCTGGGTTCGCACATCATAACAGCAACCTAGGAAGTTTTTGGGTTGTTTCAGAAAACAGATTGAAATGGGAAGTGGTGAACGGCTAGGAGGCAGCACACTTACTTGCTCCCACGCAAACATACCAGTTCCTGGGTTGTTTAACCCAGGAATTGGTATTACATGTGAACCAGGTCTCTTTCTAACCCTTACTCAAATGCCTCTACTTTCAGAGCACTCTGGTATGATCCTGCATCCTACCCAACATCTTGGCAGCTAGATCCAACAGAAGGTCCTAACAGAGAGAGGCGCCGTTTGCAAAGGTGCTACTTAACTATTCCAAATAAGTACCTTCTCAAAGACAGACAGAAAACAGAAGGTAACTTTTTAATATCCTCTGTGTTTCCAGTTACTCCATCTGAAATATTACAAAAAATAATGTTTTGTTTTGTTCTGCAATAGAGGTTATAAAACCCCCTCTGGCGTATCTGTTTGAAGACAAAACACACTCCTCTCACTCTTCTACTGTAAAAGATAAAGCTGCCAGTGAGCATATAAGGTTAGTTTGAATGAGATATAAAGTGCTTAAGTATAATCCTGTTTTTGGAAAATGAGTAAATGTGACAAAGCAACTATGTATAAGGAAGAATTAACACAATTCAGGATTGCAAATACCCACATGTCTAATTGCTTGTGGCAAATAAGAATAATTTCCAGGTGACCAGGTAGCCTCTCCCCCACAATTTAGGGCAGAAATCTCACCACCACCACTGTGTGTGTGTGCGTATGGTTAGACTAGTAACCTTTTGGATCTTTTTGCCAAGTGAACGTAGTTTGTAATAGTATATAAAGCTAGAAAGATTGTTATTGCTAGTTACATATGTTGTGAATGGCCAATGTATATCTGGATATGTCAGTCTGCATTTCGTAGCCTTTTGCCCCATTGCTTACAATATTTCCTACCTGTGTGTGCCTATGTAATCAGCCAACTGAGGATAACACATGTTTAATGAAATGGGCTGTAGCTTAATGCTACAATGAATCTATTAAGGTTGGAGCCAAAGGAGCTCTAACTCAAGCAGATGGTACTTCCATTTGCACAAGGGGAATATCTGTGATTCCTGCCAACTTCTCTTACATCCAGTAGTAGGCCCCCAACCCTCAGAGGGGGCTTTGAGGTGGGGACAGGAATACCTTGTTCCACAAGTGGACCTTCATTTACAGTTGTTAGGATCCACCACTTTAGCTTTAAAGTGCGATAACAGTGTTTGCTGCAATATATAGTGATGCTCTGAAATATCGGAAAGAATATTTATACAAGAGATTAACGTTTACTACCTTGAGAATTAGGGTAGTATAAGCCTTGATGAATCAAGAATGAATTATAGAATTGGAAAGGATTCAGTGGATCATGTAACTATCTAAGACTGGATACCCTTTACCTAAAGTCCCTGACAGATGTCTTTTCTTGAGTAGGAAGAAAAGGAAAGGAAATAGGTACAGCTTTCTAGGCTGTCTATTCTGAACTGCTCCTACAGGTTTAATGCTTCAACCAGGATCTGTCTTTAAATTATGAGTAAAAATTAAATTATCATAATGAAAGCAAAATGTCTCTGGGTGGGATTTTGTAATTTTTGTAAAGTAATTTTGTAATTTTGTAATTTTTGTAAAGTAAAGAAACCTTGCATATGATGCACAATAAATTAGACTTCAGTCGCATACTAAAAGTTCTGGAACATTAGGAATATGATGTTAAACTTGTTATATTTTGAAAATAATAGTTTCAGATGTGTATTAGATATCCATAAAAATGAGTCAGTGGTACTCCCTGTATATCTTTGCAGAGTTAATCGAAGATGTATCAATGTGGCACCATCTAGAGAGACTCCTGGTGAATTGCTACTAGGTAAGAAAAAAAAATTCCCTACATTCACATTTGAGTGAATATGGCTGTTGTGAACACCATCTTTTGTTACCTTTGAAAACAGTGGAAAGGGAAAACGATTGTTCTTAGAGTCAGACTAGCCATGACGTTAAATCTATGATTGCATTTAATAACTTGTCTAGTTTATTTCTTCTAAATATGGGTGGAGGGAAGCCAGCAGGATCCGGGCTACATTGCACAGGGAGGCAGATTTAATCCTTCCTCCCTGCTATGGTCCCCATGAATATTGGCCTCCCTAAAGCTGATATTCGTTCCAGGAGGGAAGCTTCCATTTATGCTGATAGAGGCTTCCCTCACGGGCCAAATAATGGTTTCGAGGGAGCGGATTTTTTTTCAGACTGGGGTGAATGTTGCTCCCACTTCCTATGGACTTTGGTCGTGGTCCTGATCAGGGGGCCTGGCAGGTGCTGTTCGAGGAAAATAATTGCACACATATTTAAATGTGATGACACATTTAACATCATGTCTAGTGTGGCTCTCAGCATTTCAACTGTATTTCTACAAGTTAACAAATATTTTTGCCAAAACGAGTGAATTTGAAGCTTCAGATGTCTTGGCGAGGTTCATAAAAGGTGGAAAACTAAGGTCAAAGCACAAACTGCTTAAATGTGACTAATTTTTGTAGTTTAAGTATTTGTGCTTTCTGCCTTTTCCACCTTTCCCCTCTTTTGTAGGACTAATCCTGGTGCCCAGGTCATTCTTCTCAGTCTGCTTTGTGACTCTTTACTGATGGGCTGCTCTTATTGTACGCTCGTTACTTCCCACTCACGGTTTTTCGTGTGTCCTTTTGACAACGCTATGTGCTTCCTGCACGTCTCCCGTCCCTTCTGGTCTTTTTTCCACGACAAAATAAATCTGACTTATTTTTTTAAAGTGAAACTTGCCGCCATTTCCTGTTGTGTTCAGAAAAAGCAGCGCATTACAAACGGCCACTGAATGGGCCATGTAGTTTTTGCTGCTTCCTCTTTTTTCCCCTTGTAAAGAAATCATCGCTATTGTGGGACAACAGCAAGAGGCCATAGTAATGGTAGGGAAACATGATCCCCCCCCCCCCCCCCCCCCGTCTGATGACGTTCTGGGACTGATCTTCCATTCAGGGCAGAATACATTCTCAACTATTCAATAAAGATGAATTTAGAAAGGGGAGAATGCTATACTTCTTGGCTACTTTTCCCTACGGCTATGAGGGTCCTAGCAACAGCCATTCAGAAAGAGTGGTGGGTTGTAGTTGAAGTAGCCAAAAGAATTGATAGAGGAAAGTGAACGGGCAGGTAGGGGCAGCAGCTGTTAAAAAGGGGATTGTTCCTTTCTTCTGTAGTATACTGGTGTTTACCTTTCCACCATCTGTGTACCTGCTGCATCTGATTTAGTAGCTATTTAACTAAGTACTATTGTTAAACATTCCTATGCGTGTTTAGACAGAAAAAAGTCCTACAACTCCTACCATTCCCCAGCCCCTATGCTGGCTTGGGAATACTGGGAGTTGTAGGATTTTTTTTTTTGTTTAAACATGCATAGGATTGCACCCTAAGAGTAGAGACTAATCATGCTACATACTTGGTTGTTTCCAACAAAAGTTCCAGGATGATCTTAAATTTAAATTACGTTTTGCATGCTAGTTTAATTATCTTTGCCTCTCTATGGATACCAACAGCTTAAACCTTCAAGGCAAAATTAATGACTGGTTTAAGAAGATACATTTTGATAGTTGCATGGAAGTTCTGTGCAATAAATGCTTTATAGCTATTTTTAGAAAATGTTCAGTGGCTGGTAATTCAGTGTCAACTTAGTTCCATTTTGGTTTCTGATACCATAAAAAGTTAGCATTATTCATAGTATAAATATAGTTATTAAATGTTTTTCATTGTGCAGGCAAATCTGGAATGTATTTTGTGGAAGACAATGCTTCTGATACCTTTGAAAGCTCAGTAAGTAAAAGTTTTGAATTAACTCCATGCATGTCATGCTATAGTGTAATTCCAGCAATAACCTGTAATTGTGTTCAGTGTCCTGGGAGTTCAGACACACTTTTTTTAAAAAGTGTGTGGTGAGCAATTTTTGTTAAAGACATTTTAAAAATCCTTTATAAATATTTCAGAAGTAGCCCTTCCCCAGAATTTCTCAAGTAGGAAAATATCCTGAAAACATTTAATTCTAAGTGATATGGGATAACATCTAGTCAAGGCTTTGCTTTACGAACTGAAATAAATGGAGTCAGAATTTATTTATGAATAGTACATTTATGAATTATGTAAAGTTTGTGGAAGATATTTATTGCCTCAAATATGCCATAAAATCTACAAGTGTTGCTGTTATTTATTAACAGTACTTATATGCCACTCAATAATAAAGATGATTAATAAAGTATCTAGAGGGTTAAAAATATCAGCATGTCAAAGAAATGCATTTTAAATCCACAACTTTTTTAAAAAGGCTAATAACCATAATATGCTATATCTTCAGAGTTTTCATGGAGAAACTGAACCAGCATCATTTTCTTGGACGTTTGAAGAAATCAAAGAAGTGCACAAGCGTTGGTGGCAATTAAGAGACAACACAGTGGAAATATTTTTAACAAATGGCAGAACGTTACTATTAGCTTTTGACAACACAAAGGTGAACATTTTGCATGATGCATAGCACTCCTGGGTAGTGCTTTGCCTAAGCTACTTCAGTAGGTTCCAAAATAAGCAATCCAAAGTGGGGCTGGGAAAATGCAGAGCAGCAGATCCAGTGTTGCAATCCATGCCCTGCCAGCTTGCATTGGCCTGCAGTGGGGGAGTAACTTGGGATCCAGCAGATCCAAAACCAGTTCTGACAGGAAAAAAAAGCGCCCACAGATCAACACGTTCAGGGCCTTCTGCCAGCAGTAGCAGAGGTCATCATTATTGGGGAGGGTGGGTTAGGATTGCGCACTTAATTTATAGAATAAATAAACCTTAATTTTTCAGTTTTAATGAAGAATTTGTTTTTGACCAATGAGAAAATTGGTATCTGTGACTGAGATTTTTTGTTTTCTTCAGTTTTATTTTGCATGAAATCTTGCTAAGAGGGAAAATCATTTTTAGTTAGGAAACCACTTAATCTCGTTCAAAAGGTTTAGCGAGAAAGTAAATGGAATTTGACAGAAATGATATTCTGTTTCATTTTAACTGGCTTTCAGCGATGGTTGCTAGCATTTATTCTCAAAATACGTAGCATGAGTACTCGACCGTGACAAGAATGATGAGTACAGAAATTTATATAGTAATGGACATATTAACACAGGAAACATTGATTTCAGTGTTCCTATATATGAATTGGATAACTCTTTATTTAGGCAATCTTGCGATGATTGTTGCAATTCAAAGAGTAGCATTTATTAAATTTATTGATTCATTAAAATGTTATTCCATATTTCCCCAAAGCTCAAAGCAGTGTACAACCAAAAAAGGAGAAAACAATATTTAACACCACTACATTATCATACAATGAAAGAATGTACATCAGAAATGTACAGTTCCAGTCAAAGGATTGACCAAACATTTATTTTTAAACAACCATTGCAAAAGGACAGAGAGGAAGCCTGTCTTGCTTCTTGAATAACATTCTACATGGGGGTGGGGGGGGGGGGGGGTAGGGCAGGGCTATTGCTGAAATGTCACAACTCCTAGCTGCTATGGTGTGAACCTAGCTCATAGATGGCACAGTGGTGCTATTTCATAAAGTAGTACAAACAGTTTCTGTTTACATATGTGTGCTTGTGGCTTATAAAGGGAAGCTTGTACGATTACCTCAGTACTATTGAGACTAACACATTTTGCTATTTGAATTATGCATGTAGGTATATCCTAGGAAGTTGAAAATATGTGTGATTCAAAAGACTAAATTGTTTGTGGTTTGGTAAAAGTTTAACATTTTGATTCTTTTTAGGTGCGCGATGATGTGTACCACAACATCCTAACAAACAACCTTCCTAATCTCTTGGAGTATGGCAACATTACTGCATTAACACACCTGTGGTACACAGGACAGATCACTAATTTTGAGTATCTCACTCATTTAAACAAACATGCTGGCCGTTCCTTCAATGATCTCATGCAGTATCCAGTATTTCCCTTTATACTTTCCGACTATACTAGTGAAACACTGGACTTAAATGATCCATCTGTTTATAGGTAATAAGAAATATAACGAACTGTTCCTTTCAAATTTACCAATTGCTGTAAAATTTATATATTTTTGTTAATAAGCACCCATTTAATTTGCGTTCGTCATTGTATTTCTTAACTACAGCAAATATCAATAATTTATGAAATGATAAGTTTCTATTATTTATAATCATTTCAGAAACTTGGTCAAACCAATAGCTGTACAATCGAAAGAAAAGGAAGATCGTTATGTGGACACTTATAAGGTATTAAAATATTTAATCCAGTCTTTAATTCCAAATTGGTATGGAAAGAGAGCTCTGTGTCATCCCATCAAAGCATATGCATAGGTTCCTGGCTGCTAATTAAAATGACCGAAGGGGAGTAAAATACTCATAACTCAACATTCCTCCCCATACTGGCTTCTGATAGGAGGTACATCCATGTGTCTTCTCAGTTGACTTTGTAGTTGAATGGCAGCTTTTGAGGGATGTTTTTCTTGGCTGCCATTGTTCATCCTCCAACTCATATTTAGGCTGTTGAGCTGCTAAAGATCTATCGATAACACTCTGAGCTATAGTCTAAAGGAGCTGTTGCATAACTAGGGATATATGAACTTTGTAAAATCTGTTCTGTCTGCATTTGGTGGAATCTTAACCGCTTTTCATTCCATCATTCGCTCATTGGCAGAATCAGATTTTTTCCAATTTCCCGAATTTGCAAACAATTGTATTTGCATTTGTGAAAATGTGCATCCCCCCCAATGTGAAAATCTACAAAATGTGCAATTTCATGCTTTAGTTTATGGAGAAAATTCACATTTTTGGTCCTTTTTTATTTTACACATTTTTTGATGACTATATTTGCATAAAATTCTGGAAAGTAAAATAAAAGTGGGCTGCAAATTTGTGGAATCTTTGCAACTCAGGAAATGCCAGTCTGCTCTGGAATCTGCGGGTCGGATTCATAGCAGATTTCCATTGCGGATTTCACCGACATCCCTATGCCTGACTAAATATTAAGAGGCAAGTTGTGAAGAGATTTTGGCTATTTAGCTGATGTACAAAATACCTCATCCATGTTAGAGTATACTTCATGAGTAGATTTCTGCCATGTGTTATCACTGGGCTTTTAGAAAGGTTCTGTGAGAGTGGGGAGGTGGTATTCAGCCTTTTCTGGATGGGGTCACATTCCCTGTAAAGGATCAAGTTCACTGCTTGAGGGTGATCTTAGATGCAGTCCTATTAGAGGCCCAAATGCCCTCTATGGCATGAAGCACATTGCAGCTATGGCTGGTGTATCAGCTGCAACCTATCCTAAACAGATGGAGTATCACCACAGTTATCCACAAATGTCTCTTTTGGACTACTGTAATGTATTGCACATGAAGCTACCCTTGAAGACTACTTTGGAAACTTCAATTAGGACAAAACAGGGCAACTTTACTAGACGTGTAACTAGGACTGGGTGCAGAGAACATATCTCACTGGCTCTGTCTGCTTCTGGGCACAATTCAAGGTGCTGGTTCTCACCTTTAAAGCCCTGTACAGCATGGGACCTGGTTACCTGATAGACTGTCTCCTCTTGCACAAACCTTACTTGCTGATTAAGATCATCTTCAGATGCCTCTTTCTTGCATTAAGAAATGATGCACATGATGACTGAAGAAGGGAGAGTTATTTGTTGTGGATCCCAATTTAGGGAATGCGCCACATGTTTGTTGTCTGTTTTGGTGCCAAGCCGTTTAGGATCATCAGATTTGTAATCTGAAACTTCTATCTATTTTATGCGCTGTGGTTTCTGTTCTTTCCTCCATTGCTTTTATTTGTATCATGTTGATTTGTAAACATTATTTTAAAACTATTAGTCCAAAGGAATTTCAAAGTAGCTTACAAAGAGGTGCATTAAATGCATTAAATGCTTAAAATAAAAAAATAAAGATTAGCTCACAGTGTTACTGATTTAAGAGCAATGCCAATGTGGTATTGTTTTCTTCGACTGAAATTGTCCTTTCTGTGTGTTCTCGCTGTTGCAGTATCTAGAAGAAGAATACCGCAAAGGAGCTAGAGAGGATGATCCAATGCCACCCGTACAGCCTTATCACTATGGATCTCATTACTCCAATAGTGGAACAGTACTTCACTTCCTAGTTAGAATGCCTCCTTTCACAAAGATGTTCTTAGCTTATCAAGGTGAAATTGCTCTAAACTTTCCATGATATAAATCCTATATTTATCACTTCTTTTTGAAAGCTGTTTTGTACTTGTTGCTATTGTTAGTTAAATGTGGATATTATATTAGGATATTATTTATGATGTGTGTTATGAATTCAGTATGTTTGGTGCATCCTGTTAGAAATATTTATATGTGTACTTTGATAGTTTGTAGTGATTGGATTGTTGAGCATAATTTATGGCATCATTCAATGATGATGATGTAGCTATGAAGCAGTAAGGCATTTTTAAAATTGTACTTCAAACCTTTTAATATGAGCATAGAAGAACCTTTAGATTGACAAAGGTTCACTTGCTGAAATGTGCCACCTCCTTTCTTACTTTGAACTAAGGGGAAAAAACACATTTGTTCTATTTTGCCCTATTACAGGATTCTACGAATATATAGTTAAGTGTGATGTCAAAAGGAACACAGTATAACCAGTTTATATGGCCTTATTTTGCAGATCAGAGTTTTGATATTCCAGACAGAACCTTCCATTCCACCAACACAACCTGGCGCCTTTCATCATATGAATCTATGACTGATGTAAAGGAGCTCATCCCAGAATTTTTCTATCTTCCTGAGTTTTTAGTTAACAGAGAAGGTATATTGAGAAAATATGAAGCCAATCTCCCTTTTAAAAAGTCTTTGTCTATATTTACTTGACATTGACTGCAAGTTAGATTAATGACCCTGTTGATGAACAAATACACACTTCTCTAAAATTTGAATGAAAGAAAAGGATGTAGACAAACATAAGTATTGGCAGGTGGCACTGGAACCTGCTTGAATTTCTGGCCTCACCAATACTTGGGTTTTATAGTTGTAAACCTTAATAAGCAAGAAAAGAGCACTGGTAAAATCTACACACCGTTTTAATTGCATCCTAAAATCCCATGCTATTAGATCAGTGGGAGTAAGGTTCGGAAAGAGCATTTGCACCTTGACTTAATCATAATGGCATTGATTTTGTGTGGATTACAAGAACGGAGTCCAGTGAGCAGCCATGTTATGGCAAGTCTGACTTATGAAGGGTAATACCCTAGAAAACAATAGAAATTGATATCTTTCTGATACACTGACTCAGTTCACATGTTAACATCATGCTAACAACCTATGAACGGGGCAACCATAGATTTTTAATTGAAAGCGGGAGCATGCTCCCTCATGACCAGCAATTCATGGGTTAATTAATCTAAAATTGCGTATTTTGTGCAAAACAAGTAACTGACCTGGTTCACACACAAAGCTAATCCATGGTATATTTAACACATGAGTTGTTGAATTCTTCATTTTCATAATATGCGAACCTAGCAATGCTAGGAACCATGGTTTGTTTACCACGAACAACCCAGAAAGAGAACCCATGGTTTGTTGTTCAGTTGTGAACTCTGGGTTTAATAAAGTGGGCTATGTATTGTTGTTACATGTGAACCCAGGGCCATGAGTCGTTCTGACACCTAAAGAAATGGTGACAAGAGTGTTTTTTTAAAAAAAACCAGCCGCTGTATATGCCAATACTACAATGCCACAAAGGTATTTGGAATACAGGGAGGGAGCAGGCGAAGGAGAGGGAAACAACCCAATGGTTGAGAAAACAAATCATTGTTTATTAAATTGTTTGCCAGACAAACTTGTATAGAAAACCAAACTATAGGTTAACCATGGGTTAAGTAAACTATGGGCCTGTTCAGACGACACACTAAGCTATGGTTAGGCCTCTAACAAATGGTTAGGGAGTGTGTTTAAACCATGGTTATTTAACCACCATGGTGAGGAATGGTTCACATGACACACTAAGCCATAATTTTAGCTCAAAATGCTTAACCACCGCGGCTTAGTGTGTCATCTGAACAGGGTCTATGGGTTAATGTTTTGTGTGAACCAAGTCATTGATTCCTAAATCAAAAAGATTTCTTATGAAAGAGGTTTGAAAGAACTCCATCACATGAAAAGTATTTGTAAATGCTAAGCTGTATTGTGGCTTAGCAGCGCATAGCTATATAATAATATGTTTTAAACTTTTTTTTTACATAATATTGATAAGGGTGCATTTTTCTACACACAAAAATGGTGGAAGGACTTCAGTTGTAGTAGTTAAAATGTTGGGATCAAATGATGAGACTTGAGTACAAGCTTTGTGACAGAACAGGGACTCAGACTCAATATAACCTACCTCATAGTTTCCTTGTGAATATAAAATTGGGGTGGGGGGAAACACTGAAGACCCTGCTCTGAGTTGTGTAAGGTAAGAGTGGGGCATGAATGTGCAAATCAGTTCTTTATATTGGCTACTTAAACTTAAACTAACTAGTATAAATCACTGTTTATATTTATAGGATTTGATTTTGGGGTGCGTCAGAATGGGGAAAGAGTAAACCATGTGAACCTTCCACCCTGGGCTCGAAATGATCCCCGGCTTTTTATCCTGATCCACCGTCAAGCTTTAGAGTCTGATCATGTTTCCCAGACTATTTGTCACTGGATTGATTTAGTATTTGGGTATAAGCAAAAGGGCAAAGCCTCAGTTCAAGCTATCAATGTTTTTCATCCTGCTGTAAGTATCTTTTTTCATCAGTCTCTTGTCTTTGACAGAAGCACTAGAAATCATTTTGAAGGAAATATTATTGCACTCTTTCCACTTCCTTGATCAGTGAGAAATTCCAGGGGTATTGCTTCTCAGACTTTGGTTTCATTTGGAAGAGATATATGGCACTTTTAAATATGCACTTTATTTATAAATATGCAAGTAGAGCATTAGTGGAAGCAAATAGTATGCACCAGAATAGGACATATTCCAACTCTCAGTTCATCTCCCCTACTAGCTAACAGCACCTTTGTCTTGTCTGGATTAAGCCTCAGTTTATTAGACCACAGCCAATCCATTATTGTAGCCAGACGTTGGTTCCACACTTCCTCTGCTTTCTTGGCATCAAATGAACAGAAGAGAGAGAGAGCTGAGTATAATCCACATATTGAAGACACCCAAACTTCAATCCCAGGATGAACTCTTTGGGTGGCTTCATGTAAATATTAAATGGCCTCATGTTGCTATGTTGTCTTCCCATGCTAACAGCTAAATAGTTGAGCAGGAGTCCACCACCACCTCTGGGAATCAAATACAATGGGTGCCATTGCAAAGCAGTGTGCCCAGTTCCCATCTCAGATGGAAGAACACCATGGCTAATGATAAGGCTGCTGAGGGGTCCAGCAGAAACAACAGGGACACACTCCCCCCATCCAGTCCCTGGAGAAGATCATCAACCAAGACAACCAAGGCAGTTTCTGTTACAAGATCAGGCATTTACCCAGATTCAAAAGGATCTAAAGATAGACATTAAAGTATACTTTCTCGAGTTTTATTTTGTTTAGAGCGACAAAAATGTAGAAAAAAGATCAGAAGGATGTATTGGGCTGTTTGCAAATGAGGTCAGAAAGATCACAGCAGCCAGGAAACATTGGCCATCTCATTCTTTCCAAGTTTGGGAGCTGTCTTGTTTTCTCTTATGTGTTCTGTATCATTTATTTTGAACATAATAAAAACCAAGAAAAGAGAAGAACACTTCCTGCTCATCCTGGAGCCTTGATACTGTTTTGCTGCAGCTTCATACTATGTTTGGTTACTCGAGAGTTGTGCTTAATATATAAAGCCTCCAGCACATGCAGATCCAGTCACGCCCCAAGCGCTTCAGACTGTGTTGTGAATACTTCTTCTCTCCTCCCCCACCCCCGCCCTAGAATCTCATATTCTTGTATCTGGCTCCCATTTTAGACATACTTTGGGATGGATGTGTCGGCTGTTGAAGATCCAGTTCAAAGAAGAGCCCTAGAGACGATGATAAAAACATATGGACAAACCCCTCGCCAGCTGTTCCACACTGCACATGTCAGCAGACCTGGATCCAAACTCATTATGGAAGGAGAACTCCCTGCTGCTATGGGATTATTAGTGCAGTTTGCTTTCAGAGAAACAAGGGAGCATACTAAAGAGATCGTATATCCGGTATATGAGTGCGATTCATAAGGCTACTCAATTTAGTATGCGACAACTGCTGCACCCTGCTTTGTGTATCTATTATAAAACAGTATATTTGAATATTAGGTTGGATCCAGTTTTAGTTATACCTAGAGTATACCCATTGAAATCAATGGTGCTTCCGTTAATCCTAATTTAAATCCCGTTGATTTCAGTGGGTCTACTCCAAGTATGACTACATCTGTCTCCAACCCAGTTTTTGTGTGTGTGGAAACAACTTGGTAAGGAATATCTGGAAGAAAAATTTTCATTTTCCTACAGCTTCTGTTAAAATAGAGGCTGAGACCACCACCTTGTATTTTCCACCACATTGTTTTCCTTGGGCAAGGAGGCCTTTTTGCTGGACTGCAGAGTATCTAGTAATCTTTCGTGCTTCAAGTTGTTCGCTCATTTTATTGTAACACTCTTGTATTTTTCTATAAGAAGCTTAGCAATGTTTCACCAGAGAGGTCAAGCCCTTTCTCTTTATTAAAAAATATTTTTAAAGCCTTCACTAACATCCTTCAAATATTGTCACTAATTTTTACTTTTTTGCTTAGAAGTAAAGCATTTAGTAAAGAATGTTTTACTAAAATTTTGGATTAGATAACTATATTTCTTTTATCCTGGAAGCCAATTATTTACTCAGAAAATGAAAAGATGAATTTGATGTGATCTATTTTTGGCCCAGCTTGGACATCTTAATCCCAGTCCACTAGGTCACGGTTTAGTGGCCTGAGAACAAGCCCTGTGCTTGTGCACTGCTTCTTCCCCCCCGCCCCCACCAGCCGCTTCTATCCTTGCACCAGGCTTCAGCCACACTTTCTTTGTTTCTGGAATCATCATTTTCCATGAACTGGGGAACTGCTTTAAGATCTCCCTCAGATATGGGCTAGGATTGTCCCTTTCCAGGCTGAACTATGGTTTATCAGACTAGGATTGTTATTTATGAACTGTGCCTTTTGGTTTTATACAATTCTGTACCTCCTATCTTTCCTTTTGGTGTTGGTTTAGTACCTTAACTGTAACTGAAGTTATTTTTTTTCTGTAGATAAATAGCTATCTAATATTAATTTATATTAATTAAAATTGTGTTCAATTTGACATTTAAAAGGTTTAACAGCAATGATTATTTAAAATGCCTTCACTGACAGCTGTTTTATTTTGTCGTCTTTGTTCTAGAGTCCTCTACCTTGGATCAAAGGCTTAAAGTGGGGGGAATATGTAGGTTCACCCAGTGCCCTAGATCCTGTGGTCTGCTTCAGCCAGCCACATGGAGAAAGGTTTGGCTCGCTGCAGGCTCTGCCAACTAGAGCTATTTGTGGTTTGTCCCAAAAATTCTGCCTGTTGATGATATATAGCAAAGAGCAAGGTAAGCAAAGGAGCAAGCTAGCTCCTAATGGTCTTGCAGAAGCATTGGAAAAAGAAATTATGAAGGCAGCCCAGTTATCTAACTGCTCTGTTGTCCAGTCTCCCATTCATCCAAAGTTTACAAAAGATTCTGAGGCCGAACTCATATGTTAGGTGGTGTAATTGCTGTTGAGATCCCTAACAGTATACCAGTTTGTGAAGTGGCTCCCACATGAGTTGTAGCAATTTAACCACATCTGCACAATTATCCAGAATCAAGTGATTCTGCAGAGGTAGCAAGAATCTTTCCCTGATCTAGTTGGAAGTTATTGCAGCTTTTCACATGGCTTGAGGTCTTTGTACAGTCATGCAGCTCTGATTGCATTTGAACTGGTTGTAATAACTCTTTAGCAAAGGTTGATGACTCTGTGTGTGTGTGTCTGTGTGTATCTATATCTGTCTGTCTGTCTGTCTGTCTGTCTATCTATGAAACTGAAGGATTTCAAAGGTTTCTATTCTACAACAGCTTCAATGTTTGAGATATGGATTCACAGAATATGAACAGTCCAGATAATTAAAGTTAAAAATTGACCACATTATTTAAGGCTTAAAATGGAAGTTGTGAAAGATTTACCTGGAGTCACCTGTTTGTTGCATAAACATGCTAACAGTAATTGTAAAAGTAAAAAAATAGGTACACAATGTGTGTCCTTTCTTATAGGATAGAATAGCATGCATTTCCTACTTGATCTGAATGTCTTTACTGTCATTGTTGTTATAGGTGTTAGAAGCATGCACAGTACAGCTATCCAGTGGTCAGCGATTCTCAGTTGGGGTTATGCTGACAATATCTTGAGACTAAAAAGCAAGCAAAGTGAACCTCCACTTAACTTTATACAGAGCTCACAGTTTCATCAGGTAAATCTCTTGAATTCTCTGCTCCCTTAAAGTAAAGAATCCAGTGATGGAAAAAATTGAAATAGTTAGTGCTATGGGAAAAATTTTAAGTAGTTGGTCCAGTGCAGCAAAAACAGCACAGCCTGGTGGTACTTTTGTGACTAAGGCCTAGTTCAGAGGTAATGATCAGTTTATTAGATGAAGGACAAGCCTTGTGCCTGTACGCTTCCTCCTTCCTCCTCCCCTTATGTACCTCACTTCAGTGCTTCTATTGTGGTTTATTAAACCACATTTTCCCATTACATTCAAATCAGGATACTGGTTTAATCTGCTTAATAATCAGGATGTGAAACCAAAGTCCGATGTAAAGGGAAACTCTGGTTAGTAAACATCTGGTTTGTTTTATTATTGTGCGAAAGAAAAAGGTGGGGAAAGAGCACATGGGTGCAATCCTAATTGTTATGTCTGAACTGGCCCTAAGAGATTTATGGCATGAGCTCTCGTGGGCTAGAGTCCACTTTGGCTCAGTTCAGACAACACGTTTCTCCATGGTGGTTTGAGAACTCCACAGTGGAGTTTTTACACCACCGTTGAGAAATGTGTTGTCTGGCAGGAAAACTCCATGCAGCAGTGGAATTTTTTTTGGAAAACACTCTATGCAGAATATCCATGCTGTGCAGAGGAGAGTTCCTGCACAACTGTTATGTTGTGTGTTGTGTGGCGAGCTCCGTGGAATTTTCTGTTGTGTTGAGTTGACTTTTCCCACTGGCTACAGAGTTCCCTGGCAAGAGCAGTGAAAGGAGTGAGTGCCACTCTGGGAGAGTAGGCGGGATTTTTTTTGCAGCAGTGGCTGATGGGATACCATCGGGAGGAGGAACTGTCACTCAAACACCATGTTGACTTTTACTCAACTCCATGATAGCCCACGCTCACACAATAGTGGAGTTAGAACATGTTGTATGGGGAGTGCCCCTTAAAAACTCGACCGTTGAGTGGAGTTTTCACACTGCATTGACTAACATGTTGTCTGAACTGAGCCATCGTCAAATACGTTAAATATTATTCTTAGCTGGCAATTCCATACTTACGAGAAGTGAGCCACCCATTAGTCCACTGGCTTTTCATAGTCTTTTGGACCCACTGTTTAAAATTTATTTTTGTTGTTCTGTGTGTGCATCCATGCATACTTATTCTGCAATAAATCAGTTGGTCTAAAGTTCATGTCCTTTGCTGGCTTTCTTGGCTCTCTACCTCCTTCCTCTTGATTATATAGATGTAGACAAAGTTGCTAGTATCTGCACAGGGAAGCACTGCCCATGAGCAAGTCCATAAGAATAAGATTCTTCATAAAGGCAGCTGTTGTCATACTAGTGTGAATGACTAGATACTAAAAAGGTAAAAATGGATTCTGATCTGGTGAGCCTATTTACAACAAATGCTGGCTTACATGAATGCAGCGGGGCTTTTCATTTTTGAGGCGTACTTTCCCGTCTTGCTCTGAGTGCTACTTCTAGCACCTCTACAAGTTTTTCATGAAGCTTCTTACATTGCACAGTATAATGACTTTCAAATTAGGAAAGCAAGGATCCGTGTTGTACTCATGAATCAGTACTTGGTGTATTTGCACCCTAAATAATCAGTTGTAGGTTACTCTGTGGCTAAGAGCTATTGCACCTCCACCTCCCCACAAAAAAAGACAAAATTGCTAAAGAACTAAGAAATATAAATATAGAAAGTATTTATGTTTAAGATGTTATGAGTATTACATAAGCCACCTCTTTGAGATTGACACAAGGGCATAAACGTAATAAAAATAATGTTACCGTTTGAATGAGTCACCTTTTCTTGTATCTAAGGTAACAAGTTGTGCTTGGGTACCAGACAGCTGTCAACTTTTTACCGGCAGCAAATGTGGGGTCATCACAGCATATATGAACAGATTCACAAATAGTACAGTAAGTAAATGAGAAAGAAACTATAACTCATTTAAAAAACTGGCTGAAGTTCATCTTTATTTCTCGTCTGCATTCTTACTTTCCTAACCTCAAAGAAGAAACACCTCTGCTAGAACTGATCCCCACTTCCCCACAGCTCTTTTTAACCAAATCAGTTTTCTGAATGGGCTTTTCATTCTAAGAACATGTTTTATTTTGATATTGCTTGAATTTCAAACTGCTCCTATTTTTTTCCCATGAATTTGCTAGATTTATTTATTTATTTTATTTCCAATATTTATATACCACTCCACATCTAAACAGATTTCAGAGTGATGAACAGCAAAAGATACAAAATAGGATAAAAGAATAAAAATTATAACTACTTTAACAGAAACAGAATTCTGATTCCCAACAACAGGCAAGCTGCTGCATTCTGCACTAGCTCCAGCTTCCAGAGCAACCTTAAGGGCAGCTCCACATAGAGTGCATTGCACTAATCTAATCTTGAGGTTACTACCATCTGCACCACTGTGGACAAGTTATCCCTGTCCAAGAGAGGCTGTCTCTGGCGAGCCAGCCGAAGATGGTAAAAGGCAGTTCGAGCCGGTGAGGCCAGTTGGGCCTCCAGCAACAGCGATGGATCTAGGAGTGTGCCCAGACATGACCCTGATCTTTCAAGGGGAGTACAGTCCTATCCAAAACAGGAAATGAGCTTCCGCTGTGCCAGGATTCAGTTTCAGTTTATTGACTCTCATCCAGCCCATTATACATGAAGCAGGAGAGCCATGATCAGATCACACAACATTATTATTTATTATTATGTCTCTGTCTCGCTCTTGGCTGTTTTCTAGACAGACATGATGGGCTTTGCCAAGTCATGCTGTCTTTTACAGATTCAGGAATTTCCTCACAATTGATCATGTTTTAATTATGACTGCTTTTTGGATGTTGGTGTGGATGTATTCTGGTAGGCCCAGTTTCTGAAGGTTTTCTGTATAGTTTTTTTATGTGATGCCAGTGACTGATATGACTAACGGACTAATTGTGACATTTTCCTGTTGCCGTAGTTCTTTGACTTCCATGACAAGTGGTGTATAGTTTTCTCTCTTTTCCTTTTCCTTTTCAACAACATTTTTGTCATTTGGTATTGCTATGTCAATGAGGTACGTGTGTTTTTCTTTTTTGTCTATGAACGTTATGTCTGGTCAGTTGCAGGGTATTGTCTTGTCGGTATGAATTGTTCTGTCCCAGTATATTTTATGATCTGCATTTTCCAAGATTGTTTCGGGTGAATATGTATAGTATAGTGTAGGTTGTTTGATAAGGTTGAATCTGATGGCCAGTTGTTGGTGAATTATATTTGCAGCTGTATTGTGTCTGTCTGTATAGTGCATTCCTGCTAGAATTTTACATCCTCCTGTTATATGGTCTATTGTTTCTTGGAACTGATGGCATTTCTTGCATAGGTCTATTGTTATCTTTTATGATGTATTTTTGGTAGTTCTTGGTTGCTGTAACTTGATCCTGTATGGCTATTAGGAATCTTTCAGTTTCTGGAAATATAGCTCACTCTTCCTGAACCATTTGTACGATTGTTCTTTGTTTATTTGTGGGTTCTGTATTATGTTGCAGTGCTTCCCATGGAGTGCTTTTTGTGCCTATTTTTCTTTTTTCTCTACAACTGTGAATGGTCGTGTTTGGTCTTCGTTTTGTAGTACTAGGTTGAGTGGGATGTAATTTTTATCTGCTGTTACTATGGCTATATGAATGGGGGTGTTTTTAGTGTGGAAGAATTATCGGAGTGATTTTATCTGTTTAGCATGAATTATGTTAATGTCTAGCAGGCCTCTTCCTCCTCCTTTCCTGCTGATTGTTATTCTTTCAATGCATGAGTTGGAATGGAACATACAGTGTTTTGTGAGTTCGGTGCGATTGAACCTATTTATTTCTTCGAGTTCAGTGTGTGACCAGTGTATGATTCCGAATGAATATGTGAGGCTGGGTATTGCGTATGTGTTCATGGCTTTGAAAATGTTTTTAGAGATGAGTTTAGATTTTAAAATTTGTGATAGGTGAGTTTTATATTGCATTCTTAGTTGAGTTTTTACTGTGGAGTGATTGATTTTCGTGTTTTGTTGGAATCTTAAGTATTTGTATGTTTCATTTTCTTCCATGTTATTTACTATTTTGTTATTTAGTGTTTCTGCTGTTTCTTTTCTTTCCGTTATTATTATTATTGTTATTATTATTATTATTATTATTATTGTATCTCTTTCTCGCTCATGGCGGTTTTTCTAGACGGACATGACGGGCTTTGCCAAGTCATGCTGTTTTTTATTGATTCAGGAATTTCCTGACAATTGAGTATGTTTTAATTATGACTGCTTTCTGGATGTTGGTGTGGATGTATTCTGGTAGGCCCAGTTTCTGGAGGTTTTTTGTATATTTTTTTGATGTGATGCCGGTGACTGATGTGACTAATGGAATAATTGTGACCTTTTCCTGTTGCCATAGTTCTTTGACTTCCATGACCAGTGGTGTATATTTTTTTCTCTTTTCTTCTTCCTTTTCAACAACATTTTTGTCATTCGGTATTGCTATGTCAATAAGGTATGTGTGTTTTTCTTTTTTGTCTATGACCGTTAATGTGTGGTCGGTTGCAGGGTATTGTCTTGACTGTATGAATTGTTATGTCCCAATATATTTTATGATCTGCATATTATTCTCGGTATGTTTTCTGCTGTGGGGCCAATAGCAGCTTGGAACAGGCAATTTCATTTGACAAAATGGTGGGGGTAGGGTTAAAACACACACACCTGCCAATGTTCTCATCAAATTTAGAGCCCCCCTGTTATTTCTTTAAAATAAAATGTAAATGTTAGGTGATCCAATCATGGATCTCTTGCATTGCCTGTAGTTTAATCCTCATTCGTAACCTGAGGGGTTGTGTGGACTAAAACTGATAGTTTTTCTCCAGCTTGGTAAAGACATGAACATTAGATAATTTGTTCTCAGGAAGATACTATTGACAGATCAGGCATAGGCTTCTAACCATTGAAACTAATGTTGGTTGAAAAATATCCTGATTAATAATTTGTTCCTATGTTCCTCACTCTGAGAATTTGGTAAACAAGAGTAGTCCTTTTCAGTGCTTATGGGCTTATGTTCGATGTATAAATACTCTTAACATAAATGTGAGAATTTCTCTTATTGCTGCTCAGGTGTGTCCCTCTGTAGAATTGAACCATCTTTATGGGAGCCCCATAGCTCTGGCATCTCTACGTACCACAGACAGCATGCTGTACAGCTTCTGTGCCTAGTCAGCTTCTTGAGATGAAGCCATGTGGAGTGACAACATGTTCACTAGCAGCTGTTTTGGTTTCTGTTCCCAGCTGAATAAGAGTTTAGGTCCTCAAATCTTGTTCCCCCAAAGTTTTACAGCTGAATAACTTAATTCAATTCAGTGCAAGAAATATCACGCAAGTGTTCACCTTTCTGTATGTATTACAGAAGTATATGCACAGCAATTCTGCATACTTTGTACTTCCATTTCTATCTATAATACCAGTGAAGTATGCTAAAATGCCAGTGTAGTGCTTTGATTTGTGACATCATGCGAGTGCAGTAGATAATTCATATACCTGCACATTTATTTACTGGCACAAGAAATCTTAGGGTTGGCATATTAATGGGCTGTTGAAGTCTAGCAAGACCTACTTCTGGTATTCTAACAAAACATTGCTGTCTACAGAAACTGTTAGGTTTTGTCTGTCACCTCTGCCTTCTGTCGTCAGCTTTTATTATGATGATTCTTCTTCTTAATTAGCTCTCTGTCTTTTAACAGAAGAAAAGGTGGAATTAAATAGTAGTAATGTTGGGTGAAGTTGTTTTCTTCTCACTGATGTTTGCCTTTAACTATGGCAATGTAAAGGACACATCCGCTGTTGAATTACTCAAGTAACAATGTGTGCTGCAAAACAAGGCAGCTGCGTAGAGCTTTCCTCTGTGCTAATAACTATGTGAGCAATCTGAAGAAGCTACCTTTCACAGCTAATACCATACTACCGATTGTTTGTCAGCCAAGTACTCTTGTTTTAAAGAAAAGCGGTAGAAACACTTTTAACCTGAGTCTTGAGCAACCCTCACTTAACGTACTTTGTAGCTGAAATAGAAAAACACAATTGTTCAGAATAACAGCCCAATACTAGATATATCTACTCAGAAGTCCTATTGAGTTCAATGGAACTTATTCCTAAGTAAGTGAGAGTCGGGTTGCAGCCTAAAAGTCATAAAATTGTATACATCGATTCAAGTGAAAATAGTTATTAAAACATGTATACCCCAAGTCTAGCTTCAAGCCTCATTTGGAGTACAGTATTTTCCTTCCATGTCCCCCACCCTACTTTTCCATTCAGTAAAGTTCGACGTTATTGAGATCTTGTTCCTTTTCAGCCTTCTGAGATTGAAATGGAGTCTCAGGTGCATCTGTATGGTCATACTGCCGAGATCACCAGCTTGTTTGTCTGCAAGCCCTTCAGTATAATGATAAGTGTAAGCAAAGATGGAACCTGCATCATTTGGGATTTGAACAGGTACAAATATCTTTAAATAATTTCTTTTGTTATCTCAAGTTCTGAATTTTAAAGGCAGAAAAATGATTTAGGATTGGTTTGGTCTGTTTCATTCATCAAATAATTAATAATGTTTAAACAATGTAACATTAAATAATGTTTAAACCCACCCTTACAGCACCTATTAAAATTTTAAAGTACTATATAAAATTTAAAGTAATGTGATATTCAAAATTGATATTGTTGTTGATATTGGAGCATTAAACAAAATGTTTAATGCCATAAACTTTACATTTGTAAACTAAACTAAACTGATAATAATCTTGAAAGCTAATCCTTTAATTTGATTCTTACAGGCTCTGCTATGTGCAAAGTCTTGCTGGACACAAGAGTCCTGTAACAGCAGTGTCTGCTAGTGAAACAACAGGGGACATTGCAACCGTTTGTGATTCAGGTAGATACCTTATAAAGATCAAACAATGTAGTGTTATAGCCTTAATAGCCACACATGCCTCATCTTGATGAGCACATTGCTCTTATTCACAGTAGTATGATGAAATAGGCTCGGCTCTGTCAGTGTTACACAGTGGAGCCAGCCGTCCCTAAAACCTGTTTTTTCAGTGCTGGGAAAAACATACTTCTAGGTGGGGGGTACAGGATTGAACCAATGTCATCAAAGAGAGAGGCTTGTTACCTGTCCCTCTCCAGGCGCCTGCTGCTACTGGTAATATGGATGGGATTGGGAAGGAACTAATGTGTCAGATCTCTATTTTGATAAAATGGAGACGCACAGCTGTGAAACAGCAAAGGAAAGGCTAAAAGCTCCCTGTTTACAACTCCAGAAAGCACAGTTTCAGATATGTGAAAATGTTCCAGGAAGGGAAGAAATGGATTGGAACAGAGGCAATGGCCGAATAGGAGAAAATGAGGTGATAGGGGGGAAATGGCTCAATTTTCCTGGAGGAACAAACATCCCCAATGATCCTGGACAGGGTGAGAAGCCTTCCCATGAGAGTATCTCACCACCCCAATTTTGCACATTGCAGTAAACTGTCAAGGAGTAATAGCTCCCACTCCCATTATGCCCATTGTTCTATGAAGAAACAAAAATCCCAAGTTATTCAGGGCAGGATCTGAAGGCTTGTTACCCACCCCTCTCCAGGCTCCTCCTCCTACATTGTAGGAATAGGAATGGGAGTGGGAAGGAACTAATTCTGCAGATCTCAATTTTCATAAAGAAGCAGCTGTGCATCAGCAAAGTAAAGAATAAAAGCTCCCTCCAGAAATGTGCAGTTTCGGATATATATTGGGGTGCACTAACGCAGCATCAGAGAAGCTAATTAACACAATATCAGAGAAACAAAGTAAGGCAGCAATAAGGAAGCACCTAATTATGCCACTCGATGGAATGGGAAAAGGAGTGATTGCAGTGGGTGGGGAGAGAAGGGGCAGCCCCACCCCTTGAACATGCCCAGGATTTAATATGGAAGAAAGGGGCACATTGCAGAGGAAGTGCAACAGGCGAAGCTCCAACTAAAAAGAATGCATTAAAAAGACTCTGCAATACTGATTTTTCGAGGGTTAAGTGTGAGCTGGCCACGATGTTATCTGTCGCAAAAAGACTTGACAATGCACCCAGAAAGCTAGCTCATTTTATATGCTACTGAATAAGAAAGAGAATAAGTTAAAATATACCTGTTATTGATCCAATATCTGATTGTGTATATAGGAATATGCAAGTTTTCAAATTGCACAGAAATTCCCATTGGGCCAAAAGGAAATGTAACTGATTCTTAGCTATATTGAGAATAACTTTCGGAGAGAAAATGGCCAAAACATGAGTATTTCAAGTATCATTCCCTCTAATAATGAACTCAGGTGGTTGAGTGCCTATCAATTTGGAAATGAAATGGGGGCCACCTAATAAGGTACTTGTTTCTACAGATTTAGGGGACTAAATTTTTAAAAAATGTTTTATTTGTTTTTTATAAATCCAAACAGCTTGAAGACGATCTGCAGCTTCTGGAAAGTAGAGCAATTGGAGGTGTCAGTTGAGGGGTGGGGTAAAACTGGAAGTGGGCAGGGGAAATAATAAGAGGGAATTAACCTGCTCAGGCCCTTGTAGGGAGGAATTTGGGTTGTGGGGGATGTGTGCGATGAAGTTAAACTTCCCTCCCTGCACTATACAGGGATGTTTTGAGAGGAAGGGAAGGAAAAAAATATACATTTTCCTCTTCCTTCTCTCCAGACCCCCCACTCCCATAAAATGTTCAGGCTCAAGTCAAGCATTCCAAAAGCATTCTTCTATCAAGCTGCAGGTACTCTACCAGGTTAAGGTAGTATATCAGGCAGACCATTTGTCCACGTAGCGCAGAGCTATCTGCAGGGGCTCTCCGGGAACTCAGGCAGAAATCTTTCCCACTAACTGCTACCTATTAGTACAGCAGGGGAAGGCCGCTAGGTGGGGAGATAATAATGCCTTTTCCCCTCTCCTTTTGAAACCCCTCCCTCCGCTTCATCGCCTGAACAGGACTACAAGGTTGCTGTTCCAGACTGACTAGAACCCTGGATATCATTCTTCTTTTAGGGGCTGGGGACACATGGCACAACAACATCTTGTTTCAGGACTCACCTCTGCAGTAGATTTACCAGCAGAGTATCACACTGCTGGAGTAATAAATGATCATCTAGATGGACGATTCATTCAAATAGCTAAGAAAAGTGCCTTGACCATTTGGATGAATGGTCCATCTAGTTTATCATTGTCTATACTGACTGCTAGCGGAACACCAGTCTCTCCCAGCCCTAGAGGTGTTGGGGATTGAATTTGGGACCTTCTGCATGCAAAACATATTCTCAACCACTGAGCTATAGCCTCTCTCTAAAGGGCAGAGGCTGAGGTCCTTCTTGAGACACATCAACAAAGACTGGCCAAATAAAAGGTATCAGATGGGAACCAAAGAGCCCCTCGCACTTGCCAGGGGTTTCTAATAGAAACTGAAGGACTGTCAAGCTTTCCTTCTAGCTGCAGCCTCTTATATTCCATTGAATACCATTCCAGAGTGTCCCCCAACATTCAGGACTGGATTTGAGGTGTGTGTAAGGGGCCTGAAAAGCTATGGGCTTTGCACAGAACACCATGCATGCATTTGAATTCCAGACACCATATTTACTATGCAAGTTCATGTTTGAAATGAGAGTATGCTTTGCATGCATGAATATGCAAACAGGCACATGTGATCTTGTGGCCTCCCAAAGTTTTAATGGGTTAGGGTTTGAAGGGGGTGAATTCTCTTGAGTCATGGCTATGACATCTTATTTGTTATCCCAGATATTATATTACAAAAACTCTGTAAGGGGGGAATACAAGCCAAAATTGCTTTTGTTAAAATTATATCTCCCACTTGCCTTCTGATGCAAAATAATTGGCAGCATGGGGATTGTATTAAATTGTTAATTAACTATAGATGCAAAATCAAGACAAATAGCAGTGGTGTTCCCAATACCTCTGAAATGGAATTAAACTTGCAGCGTAGGTGTTGCTAAAAGATAGAAATCCAGAAGACGGTATGGATTAATTGCAGCTATTTGTAGGTTACTGAATGTCTTCAGATTGCATGAAAAGATTTATCAGCAAGTCTCTAAAACCCTAGAGCTGGGGTGGATACCCATTTGAGGTCCAGGATCTAGTTTGCCCCCCTCCACACACCTATGGGCTGGATCATATCAGGGCATCAGATCCAATGCTTCGGTAAGGGAGCCTGCTTCACTCAGGTTTTCTGAGCTGGTTTTCTCTAGGAAAACCAGCTCAGTTCCCCTTCGCTCTTCTGTTGGAAAGTGCTGGAGGAGCAAAGAGCAAGCCCAAGGGGAATGAAGCAATCCCCTTTTCTCGCAGCTTCCAGGCACACAGGATTTCCCTAACTGGGAAAAGCTCATGCATACTGAAGCCTCCTCTGGCAAGGCTCTTATTAGGATATTGAGAATCTCTTTTACTGCAAATTATCTATAAAAATTAAATTGCTTTGCTGGGTCAGCCCAAAAGTCAATCTAGTCCAGCCTCTATCTGGAACTGTGCATCTCTGCAGACCTCACAAGGAGATTGTAATGGAGATAGGCCTTCTCTGTTCGTTCTCAGAATCTGGTAATAGAAGTTCTGGTCCATCTGAAGAAGAGGAGGGCAGGGCTAGATCTAAAGGGGCTTTAGTTAAGTTTAGGGTTAGAGTTAGGGAATTTGACAATGAATTGGGGTGACAGATAAATGTCTTCAGGCGGAGGCTGGATAGTCATCAATTAGGGATGCTATAGCACTGGATTTTCTGCATCAAAAGCAGAGGGTGGATTAGATGGCCTTCAAGGCTCCCTCCAACTCTGGGAATATAGCAATTCAATTCTGTTTGTTAATTTAGTGAAGTAATGGCCAAATAATCCTTGTTGTTAGTTTGCACACTAGGAATGGGCTCCACATAGCCTACATTTTCTTCCAGATATTTAGAGAAAACTATAGTAAGGTGAGCTAGTACAGTTGTAGAAGTAAGGCTGAATAATCCTCCAAGCTCACTTTAATGAGCTCTAAGGCTCATTAAACGTCTCGTGTGGAGGAGGCCTTGGACATTGGCCAGAAGACAGTTTCCTGTGTTTCCGGGAGAGCTTTCCCTGGAAAACCCAGATACCTTTCTCCAATAAGCACAACCTAGGAAGCAATGTGCACTGCATAGCTTACATTAGTTATGGGCTTATCTTTCCATCAGCTGGGCTAATATCTTGCATGTCTTTACTGGGAGTATTTGAAATAGATGTTTTCTCTGTTTCTGGTTTTTAATCTATCCATCTTTAATTTATGTTTTGTTTTAATATTACTGTAAGCACCCTTGAAAAGTTGCCTGTTTCTGAAAAAAATCATATACAAATATTTGAAATGAAACAATACATTGAAAATGTTTGAGATCTTCAAATGTAGGGCAATTTCAGGATACTCCTACATTGACAAAGAAGTCTCCCTAGTGTCCAGTAGCATCTTCAGCGTTTGTTTTATGGTGGCTGCTTCTTATGAGTTGCATTGCCTGATAAGAATGATATTGGTTTTGATTACATGTGAGATTATGTTTTTTCAGACATTGTTACTGGCAGAAAATATTGTAGAATTCACTGCTTCTGTGTGATTGGATAAGAGTCCCTCATTCTTTTATAATCCTTTTAGTTGTGTTGTCTTTGGACTAATATATTGCTTAGTCTTAATTTTGATATGAACATTTTTCTCCCTCTCTCAAAATATTAGAACTGGGGTTATCCCATGAAGCTGATTGGTGGGAGATTCAGGACAGATAAAAGGATGTACTTCTTCACACAGCACATAGTTAAATTATTGAATTCGCTCTCACAAGACATAGTGATGGCCATCAACTTGGAGGGCTTTAAAGGGGGGTTAGATAAATTCCTGGAGGAGAAGGCTATCAATTGCTACCAGTTCCGATAGCTATGTGCTGCCTCCAGTATCCGAGGCAGTAAGCCTATGTACACCAGTTGTTGGGGAACACAGGTGGGAGGATGCTGTTGCACCTTTGTATTGCTTGTGGGTTTCTGGTCAATAGCTGTTTCACCACTGTTTGGACAAAATGCTGGACTAGCTGGACCTTGGTTTGATCCAGCATGGATCTTCTTATATTCTTAAGATTTTATTTTATAATGTACTGTTTCTTTCGTATTTCAGTTGGTGGCGGCAGTGATCTCAGACTTTGGACAGTGAACGGTGATCTTGTGGGACATGTGCACTGCAGGGAAATTATATGCTCTGTTGCTTTCTCCAACCAGCCTGAAGGAGTCTCTATCAATGTGATTGCTGGAGGACTAGAAAATGGAGTTGTAAGGTGAGTGGTTATAATAGATCATTTTCCTTTTTGGTTGTAAGTGCTACTTATAAAACCTACAATCCCCTCTTCTGAAACTGTGTACCATACTTTTCTTTCCAAACGTCTGCTTTTAAGATATATTTCTGAAGATTTCTGTGGAGCAATTGGAACAACACCCTCCATATTTCTACAGTGATCTTACTTTCGTAGTTTTATAACTGTTTAAGGAGAGAGAGAGAGCCCTTGCATCGAAGGGGACATTCTTGCAGCAGATGGAAAAGCCTTTTTGCTCTTTAAAAATAAAAACCAGGAGATATTTGCTCTAATGGTGAAGAGGGGAAGCACAACTGTCCAAGGAAAAAAATCTTTTTAAAATGTTATTGAAATGGCAGGTACTCCTATAAGGAGCACATTGCATCACTTCTTCTTTTTTCTTTCATGTAACTGTGCATTTTAAAACATAATTTTAAACTTGAAATGATTCCAAAACTATTCATTCTGTGTATGAGAAAGGGACACACTTACTCATGGGCACAATAGACGCAGGAGTATCTTCCATATGAGGAAAAGCTAACATGTTTGGGGCTTTTTAGAGTTAAAAAAAGACAACTGGGATGGAGAAGGAGATGGTAAGAGTTATAAAATTATGCATGGTGTGGAGACAGTAGAGAGGGAGAAACGTTTTTATTTGTATATAATAGAACTTGAGATCATCCAACCAAACTGATTGGCAAGTACATTCAGGGTGGACAAAAGTAAGTATTTCAAACAATGCATTTATAGAATTAGCTGCCTCAAAATGATGTGATATCCACTGGTTTAGATGCCTATTAAAGGGTATTCAACACATTCCTGGGGCTATTGATCACTATTGAACTTCCCAGTAGCATCTGGCTGGCCACATTTGGAAACAGAATGCTATCATAGATGTACCTCTGGTCTCATCCAGTAAGCTTCCTTCTAAAACAGGTATAAAATGTATACCTGTATTAGAGCAGCAGGGTCATACTACTGAGGTCTAGATTTTGTTTTAACACGGTACTGCTTGAAAAGTTACAAAACTGAACAAAACTGAATGTATGCATTATAGGCAGTGAAAGTACTACAATACTGTCTCCAAATCTGTGAAAAGTTATTTATGTAATTAGAATTACTCCTACCATATACAACCTGTCTTTTCTTTTTCTTAGACTGTGGAGTACGTGGGATTTGAAACCTGTGCGGGAAATTACATTTCCTAAATCAAATAAACCTATTGTGAGGTAAAAAAAAATCATTTTATAGCATATAGCAATTTACTGTACACCTGTACAAAAAAAAGCTCAGCGTAGAGTGGAACACTTAAAATCTATTTTGCTTATCTTTAGCGTTCCTTTGAAAATTCTGGACTTCATAATCCAGAAGGAACACTTAAGATGATTTTAATATTAGTGTCCACTATCTAATATGCGATTAAGCTATTAATCTTCCTTATTAAATGTTTTCCTTATTAAAATATGCAATAGATAATATGCCCACTAGATTTGAAACCAATGGCCTCCCACTTTTAGTCATAAGAAAATACACTCTGTGTGTGTGTGTGTGTGTGTGTGTGTTGCTTCTTTATAAAGCATCTTATTATAAAGAAAGGGCTGATTCTTATAATTGTCTTTGTAATGTAGTTGTTGCTTCCATTTCATTGGGTTCTGTGCCACTCTGGTAAAGTTTAAAATGGCAAAGTCCTCATAAGATGAGTAGATGATATGGTTGCTTCCATGCCAGTGTGATGGAAAGAGAAATAAAATAGTTCTTGTGGGTGCAATAAAACTCAGTTTTAATCTGGCTAAATGGGCACCCTAGGACAAGAGGCAACAGGAGGAGGAGGCGGAGCACACAGATCCTAAAAAATAAAATTAAAATAAACCAAGAATAGGAATAGACTTATATGTGGCAATTTTTCTTGGTACATACATACTTTTTGTATGAGTGTAACTGCTGTTGCAAACATTCTTAACATTATGCATTCACTGGATTCTACTCTAAATGATGTCTTAAGAAAAGTTTTTTTAAAAAATGAGGATAATAGTTAAGCTGTTTTCTTTCTCTTGCTGCCCCCCCACCCCTTTTTAAGGAGCATCCTTAGGCCTTCAAAATGCTCCAGATGCCATATAGATGTGACAGACTTGTTTTTGTTTGCAATTCTTTACAGCCTTACATTTTCCTGTGATGGTCATCACTTGTACACAGCAAATAATGAAGGAACGGTTATTGCTTGGTGTCGCAAGGACCAACAGCGCTTGAAGCTCCCCATGTTTTACTCATTCCTTAGCAGCTATGCAGCTGGCTGATGACTCTTCATGCCCTTTGGCCTTGGTTCCTTCAGAAGCACTTTCAGTCCAGAGTAGATCATAGAGCCTCTCTCATTTAACTAGATTTTGAAATACATTGAACATATTTATGATAAGTGAGTAGATCAGTGATCAGTGAAGGACTGCTATGTATGCTCATGCACCAAATTTATAAACCATATCATGGATATAGGAAAGTTCTGGCCTGCCATTTTTGGTACCAAGTGAGTGTGGTAGAGGCGCTATCAAAGAAGTTTAAATGCTGCAATGTATAATGTAAAAAATATTTTTATGGATCATTTCGTGGACGTGTATATTCTAAATCCTGAAGCACTAGTTGTGACTTTTGCTCCTTTGTGATGTAAAGAATAAAAGAAAATTAAAATACTTCAAATGTTTATACAAAAAAAAGTTAGTGTTTGTGTGTAACTTATTAATAGATTGTAGTACACTTTACTCTAGGATAAATATAACTGCCACCAGTGTTTTAAAACTCAAAATTGCTTTTTGGAGAAGCAAATTAACTTAGTTGGTATCTTTGCACCAACACTAATAAAATATGGGCAATATAGTTCTATGAAATGTGATATTCTGTGTACTTACTGTCTTCTTAATTTATAACAGATCATCAGTTATAACAGGTAAAGTACACATACCTGTAATTTTAATAGGGAAAATTGTTGTGACAATATGAAAAAAATACAAATGTGATATTGCAAAATAATTTGAGTGTGGGTCTGTTCAGATAACATGCTAAACCATGGTTGGCCGCTAACCATTTTGCAGTAAACAGTTGGTGAGCATATTTAAACCATGGTTAAGTAGCCATCATGGTTGGGGATGGCTCACATGCCACCCTAAGTCATGGTTCATATGACATGCTGTCATAATATTTAGCTCAAAATGCTTAACTACTGTGGCTTAGTGTGTCTTCTGAATGGGGTCAGTGTGTGTTCACGCAGTCGACTGTGAACACACACACACACATGCTCTGAATACAGAGTGTCTTGAGGTTTACACTCTGGAGGCCAAGAATGGGAAAATGCACTAAGAAATGTGCTTCTGATAGTCAAATCACAATTTTCATAATTCTATGACTTGTGGGGGGAATTTCATTATGACAATTTGGCTAATGTTTTGAGCAACTCAATTCAGCTCAAATATATGATGTCCTCCAAAACTATTGTTACAATCTGGGTTTTTTTTTCAAGAGTGGGGGATTCATGCTGAAAAAATATTTATTTTTTATTTTATTTAAAAAGATAAAGTAAGTTGTCTGTCTTCCCAGGGGAAAATTGCATAGGATTGTATTTCAGACTTAGTCATACTTATACTTGATTCGCACATAACACTAAGCCATCACATGTTAATTAACCCTCTCATAACCCACACCATCCAAGTTTGCACAATAAGCCATGGTGTGCATCCACTGTGGCTTGCATATTCAGAATGGCAGCCGGCATGTGCTGCAAAAACCCACAATAGCTTAGTGTTAAGTGCGAACTGGCCCTTAGAGTAGACTATTGAAGTCAATGAGACTTAAGTTAGTCATGATCAAATTAGAGCAGACACTTCAAAACTGATGGTAAGTATAACTAAATCTGGATTTAACTCATGATCCAGAATTCCACAGAGATGCAATGATTTATACATTTTTTGGATTCTACTTCTTCAATTAAATATTCTTTTCACTATTAACTTTGCATGAGTATCCTTAAAAGCAGTGTACCATGAAAACTGCAGCTGGTCATCTTATCATAAATACGGAATTTGTATCCTTGCCCTGATAATTCCAATATAGAATTGTAGAAGTCTTTCCTTTAAAATATGGGAATTTTCTGATTAATCAATAATCTAAAAGAGTACACCAGGCATGAGGAATCTGTTTTGTGGATATATGCATGTGTATGCTCAATTCTCCAAAGTCTTGCATTAACTTCCATTACAGCATATGGAACTCCACATATAAGACTTTAAAGTGAACAGGCATTTTGGTACATGTTTTAATTATGTTTACCATGATCTAGAAACTATAGACGCTCATATTGTAGTAGTATACTTAAGTTAACAACTTCCTTTTTCATTGTTTTCGGTGCATTTTAATTGCTCTTAATTTGGGATATAGAATGTCACTTAAGAAATCTTATTTTTAGAAATATAAATTATTGTAAATCTTAAATATGCAAAACAACTGGCCATGTAGAAATGCAATATTTTTAAACATAAACTTTTTGAATAGAAAAATATTTACTTAGCATAATAATTTCAAGAACACTTCATGAGGATTATGCATACCTTATTGAATATCCCTGCAAATAATATATTTATAGCATATGTTCACTGCACCTATATTGCTGGGTAATAAAGTATTTATTTCATACAAACTTAGATAAGGCATCAATTTTATAGAGATAAAAACTATAATTGCAATGTATTACATTCTCAGTGTATTTTTCTTTTGAAAACTCATGTCACTTTATCTCAGTAATTGTTTTGCTTATATTTGCTCTGTTGCCACCTGTGTTTTAAGATCAGTTAGCTGCATAAAATGAATTCTGTCAGGGATGAATTGGAATACTATAAATCTTCAGTGTTATCAGATAAATCTTCTCTGCCCAGAAACTACTGATAACTCTGAGAAATAGCCCAGCTCTAAGCTGTAGCTACTATCTAAAGTCCACTGTTAGATAGAATTAACCAGCCAATTTCCTTACACAACGACACATGTGTGCATGTGCAAATACACACACACAACAACATTCTCTGCATGCATCCCTCCATCAGAGATCACCTTGTCAAGATGCAGTGTTGCCACTTTCAAGCTGGGTCATTCCATGCCAAATCAACAAAATAAATCACAAGTTAACTGCTACATCTTTACTTGAGATGACTCTGTGTTCAGTTACAAATAAAGTATACATGTGTGGTGAATGTTCTGGATATTCTGGAACTGCCTCTGCTGCAAGGTACTAGTTGAACTGGAACATCTGATGACATAACTTATAAGCATGGATAATAACTGATAGACATGCTCATGACTAAGTCAACCTATAAATGAATTCATTTGACTTCATTTGTGGAAAACATAATTATCAGAAAGGTCACTATATTGCTAAACTTCAACCCCACCATCTAACATTTCAAAGCACCAGATTCAAACAGGTATGTGCATTCTTCTGGCTGATATTTGAGAAATGTATTTGCTTCACTGGAAAACCCATACAAGCCACATATAGTTTGTTAACTATATTACTTTTGGGACACCTGCTAAACTGCAAGTAATTAGTATGTGGTTTTTTTCAAACTTTATGGAGCATACAATTTCAATGGTGTACTATTGTACTAGATCCTGGATGACACTACTTAGCATTAAATCCATGGTCATCTCCTCTCTGGTTGGTTTCTTGACAAACTGTTCTAGGACTCAGTCGTTTAGGGCATCAAGAAATGTAATCGCTTTGTCATGACTGGAACATGCATTTATCCACTCAACGTGAGGGGTGGGGGTAATTGAAGTCACCCATTATTACAACACTGTTTGGAGACCTCCCTGATTTCATTTTTCATCTCAAGATCACCCTGAACATTCGGGTCTGGGGGATGATAGCATGTTCCTAGAATTAAATTAGTTTTGGAGCCTGGTCTTATTACCCACAGCGGTTCTGTAGAGGAGTTGGTTCCTTTTAGGTTTTCTAATAGGTTCAACACTATGCCTCCTTTGATGTACAGAGCAATACCTCCACTAGTTACGCCCTGGCCTATCATTTCTATAGAGATTATTTTATCCCACCAGTTCTCTCCATTCCACCAGGTTTCCATAATGCCTACTACATCTAGGTTCTCCTTTAAAACCAGACACTGGAACTCTCCCATTGGCTCGGAGGGTTCTAGTATTAGCATAGAAACACCTAAACATGGTATCCCTCTCCAGATGTCTCTGGTATATGCATCTTCTGCTATAGCACTTAGGCCTCTTTGACTGGCTATCATGATTCACCATATGGTCATGGTCTATTTCCTCCCCATCTCCATTTGGGCAATTGGAAACATTTTCATCTCCCCTAGAGATGATTCAACCCAAAGTAGATGCTTCCCAGCTCCTGCCGGCCTTCCCCCAATATTCAGTTTAAAAGCTGCTCTGCCACCTGTTTTAGGTTTACTACCAGCAGTCTGGTTCCATTTTAGTTCAAGTGAAGCCTGTTGCTATTGTACAGGCCTGGCTTATCCCAAAAGCATTCCCCAGTGCCTAATAAATCTGAACCCGTCCTCCCTATGCCACTATCTCATCCACATATTGAAACTCCTCAGCTTTGCCTGTCTAGCTGGCCCTGTGCATAGAACAGGTAGCATTTCAGAGAAAGTCACCTTGGTGGTCCTGGATTTCACCCTTCTACCTAGCATCCCAAATTTGGCTTCCTGGACCTCACATCCCAGCACTATGTACAAAACTATTTAGACAGCGTGTGATGTCCATAATCTTCGCACCAGGCAAGCCATTTACCATGCAGTCTACAGACCCATCACAAACCTAGCTGCCTGTGTCTAATGATCAAATCTCTCACTAGCACAAACCTACCCCCTGGAAGCACATCCTCAGCAAAAGAGGATATTGTTTATCACCCAAGGAATAGGTCCCTTCTAAGGGGTCATTTCCCTCTTCCTTGGAATAATGTCCTCCTTTTCCAAGAACCCCATTCTCTATGACAGCTGAGGAGCTGTCACCCAGGGATTGGGACACTGCTATTAGGTTCACAAAGGACTTGTCCACCAACCTCTCTTAGCTTCTCTAGCTCTGCCACCTTGGCTTCAAGGGAATGAACCTGTTCCCTGAAGAGTCAGAAATTCATTGCACCGAGTACACAGCCACGACTTCTGCCAAGCTGGCTGATAGTCATACATGTGGCACTCAGTGCAATACACTGGATAGCCCCTGCCCCTCTGCTGGCTTTCTACCTCCATAATGTTTTTATTGCTATTAATGGGTTTGTTTACCTGGAAAACTAAGTTTAGAATTTATTTATAGTTTTTTGTTTATTTATTATGAGAGGACAAGGAAAAGTTTACTGCCCTGGTGTCCTCACCCTGTTGCTGAACTCGCATGGGTACTTAATTCATTTGTGTGCTGATGCATTGCAACTTGGGCTGAGACACTTTGTCACTGGGGCTCCTCGCACTTAGAGAGCTGGCTCCCTCATAAGCCTGCCTCCTTATATATCTCTAACTAGCTTGCCTCAACTGCTGCTACAGCCCTCAAGCTTCAGAGTCCTATTTCCAGCCAATTACTTTTATTATGCAAACTACAAGTAAGCAGACAGTGCCTCAGGCTACAGAAAATATCCTGATACTTCCATTAGGGACAGGCTTTTATGAGAGACAGGATCCCGTAGACTTCAGGTAGTCACCTGGGTTAAGGAACCATGAAAACTGCCCCTGGGCGGATCTGGAGGGCCTATCAAGTCCCACCCTCAAGGTGGGTCTTTCATGGTTGCCTCATGACCCTGCATTGCCCCTCCCTCTTTATCTGATGCCTGACTTTTGGGTCTCTGATTCTTACCCCCTCCTACTCATTCCCATAGGTTCAGAGATCCCAGGCCTGGCTGTCCTCCAAATAATTAGCTAGGCTTCCTCCTCACTGCAACTGTTATTCTTACTGGCCTCCTGCTCCCACAACCTTGATGCCTCAACAAGGCCTTCCACTTCCCCGTCTGACTCAGAATCAGTTCCCATGTTTTCTTGTGGCACATCTGCAGAGGTGCTGGATCCAATCCCTACAATACAGCAGTTCTGGAAAAAGTAGGCTGACCATCTGAAAAGGAGGACAGGGCTCCTGTAACTTTAACTGTTGTAGAGAAAAGGGAATTTCAGCCAGTGTCATTTGCAGGCAATTAGTTCCTGGTGAAATTCCCTCTTCATCACAACTGTTAAAGTTGCAGGGGCCCTGCCTTCTTTTGTATATGGTCACTCTAGTATAGTGCCTGCAACTTTAACTGTTGTGATGAAGAGGGAATTTCACCAGGAACTAATTGCATACAAATTACACTGGCTGAAATTCCCTTTTCTCTACAACTGTTAAAGTTACAGGAGCCCTGTCCTCCTTTTCAGATGGTCAGCCTAGGAAAAAGCCCTTTTCTTGCATATGGTTCACCAATTGTGCCCTTGTGCTAAAATCTATTACTCTATTCCCAATCCACAGACTCTCACAGAATTATGCCAGTAGTTGGCTTTAAGAAGTTGAAATTTTAAATCTCCAGGCTAAAACTCAAGTTGCTTGTAAGGTTTTGAATAACACCAGTTATAAATAGAAATGCTTTCAGACTTGACACTTAAAAAAATGTTTTGCCTTTTATAACATTAGTGACTTCAAGCACAAAGGTTTGCAGGTAATCAAGAATAAGCCCATTTTTAAATGTGAAAATGCTTGTGATTTTAAAAATGATTTGCACATGCAAAAATACAATACAAAATACAAAGATTATTACACTGCTTTTTCTTAGGGTGCCTCTTCACGAGAGGTTTAATGCTCTTTGAAGACTCATTAAAAAATTTACCTCCACACCAGCGGAGCGCAAATGGGGCGTAGAGGCGCGTTATCTAGGCTGACCATATGAAAAGGAGGACAGGGCTCCTGTAACTTTAACAGTTGTAGAGAAAAGGGAATTTCTGCCAGTGTCATTTGTATGCAATTAGTTCCTGCTGAAATTCCCTCTTCATCACAACAGTTAAAGTTGCAGGAGCCCTGCCTTCTTTTGTATATGGTCACTCTAGTACAGTGCCTGCAACTTTAACTGTTGTGATGAAGAGGGAATTTCATCAGGAACTAATTGAATACAAATGACACTGGCTGAAATTCCCTTTTCTCTACAACTGTTAAAGTTACAGGAGCCCTGTCCTCCTTTTCATATGGTCAGCCTAGCGTTATCTCTCCGATTATGCGCATTATCGAATGCGCGTTAAATCGTGAGTTTTATTTTGCTCTGTCCGTTAAAGCACATTTTGACTGTGTGTTATGCGCATTAACTACTTGTTAGATATTCGTTAATGCGCTTTGCCGCCTCTCGCCGCCTCTCATGCAGAGGGATTAGGTGTAAATGCGCTTCAGCGATTATGCGCATAATCGGCTAACCAGGCGCAAAAGCGAATCCTTGTAGAGGGGACCTTAGAGCATTATATGACTCATTAGAAATATATAATTGTTGCTTTTGTGAAGCTTAGTAGTAACTGCCTTTTAGCATAGTTAGTGCTTGAAGGAAATCCAAATTAAAAAAGATAGGTCAGGTCTATGTTTTTGCAAATTAACATTTATTTTAAGGGCAAAGTTCTCAAGGCAAACGCAGATGTACATTAAAAATGGCGACTGTACTTTGAAAGTGCACTTTCACAACCTGGTTATATGTACCTACTCCTCTCCAGGATTGAGTTTAGGGAAACTATTTCTGCAGGTTGGCAGCAGAAGCCAGCTGTGCCTAGCTGACTGTAAAACTGCTCTGGGGATAACGATCTTATTAACTATTCTGCTTTTTAAAAAATAAGGATCCTAAATTAACTTTTAATTAGGACTGCAGTGTTTAGTCAATAAGTTAGATTAATATATTTTAGAAACTTTCAATAGACTACAATGGTGACTAATTTGATGGGCCATAATTTTTTAAAAAATATATTTTGAAAACATACTTATTAAAAACTGCAGATGGCAAACAACATCTGAGAGGCATTCCCCATTATCATTCAGAACTATTTTTACTCATATACAAATATGTGCAAATTTAATCAACTAAAACTGTCTTAATTAGATGATAGCTCTACATTTTATTGTATAAACAATTAAGGGCACAATCCTATGCAATCCTAAGCATGGCTGGCAGGGGAACACTGGCTGTTGAAGGACTTTTTTCTGTCTAAACATACATAGGATTGCACCCTAAGTGACACTAAAAAATGGCAATAGACAGCCTGACGTCTGAAGGAAGGGGCAAGAGTGAGGGACAGCTCAGTGCTGAATATGTATGTATTTGTTATTACATTTATATCTGGCCTTTTTTGCAAGGAACCCAAGGGCTTGCATGGTCCTCCTCCTCTCCAATTGATGATCCTCACAAGGACCCAGTGAGTTAAGTTAGTCTGAGAGTCTATGACATGCCCAAAGTCACCTAGTGAGCTTTATGCCCAAGTGGGTACTAGAACCCAGATCTCCCAAGTTGCAGTCGTCACTCTAACCACTCCATCTGTAAAAAATATAGTAAAAGAAAAAGCTCCAACAGAAAATCCTTGGTGGCTGCGCCTTTATATATTTTTGCATATTATTACTATTATGCGACACTCATTATTTAAGGTATTTCAAGCCTGCAGTCTTCCCAACATGACTTACAATACAAAACATACAATTTAATACAAATATAACAGAATCATAAATCAGTCTTAAACAAATTGAAGACAAGCCAAATTGAAAACTTAACAACAAATGCAGCATATATAATAATAAAAAAGTTACAAGCCAAAGAAAACAATTTTTAAAACCCTTTTAAAAATAACAGATGAAACCAGCTGTGTATCTCTTGGGAAAGAATTCCATAGGACAAAACTACCACTGAGAAGGCCTTATCTCTAAAGCCCAACAACCTTACAGTTCTTAATTGGCAGGCCAGCAAATAGGAGCACCAATTTCAACACATGAGCAAGTTCAAAACTGTTTAAGGGGTTAAAGGTCAGATAGCATGTGCAGCTGGTACAGATTTAGTGTAATATGATCCATCAGTCTTGCCCCAACATGGACTTGGTGGCTGTGTTCTGCACCAGCTGAATTTTCCAAGTTTTCTTCAAAGGCAGGCCTATGTGGAGCACATTGCTGTAGTCCAGTTTGGATGTAACTTAGTGCATGCATAATTGAGGCTAGATCTGCTTTCTCAAGATAGGGAAAGCTGTTGTGCCAACCAAGTCCTAACCCTTTGAGTTTAAGGTCTCCGACCCCCAAAATGTCACTTCAATGCAATACGTGGCTGCCCTGTAGGTCTGGGAGGGTTTTTTACTTGGGCCAACAGCCCCATGAATGTGGATCAAATAGTGGTTCCTTTCTGTACTCCTTGTGACAAGCAAGTGAGCCCATAGATTGGGGCAGGATGGAGACCCATGCTAAATTGTCTGTTGTGAAAAAACGAGTGCTTTGTAGGGCATAAATCTTTCTCTGGGCATGCAAGGCAGCAAAGTGTTCAAGCGAAGGAGAAAGGAACTCTGGACTCTGGCCCTGGAAATGTGGTTTAGGCTAGGCTGACCATATGAAAAGGAGGACAGGGCTCATGTAACTTTAACAGTTGTAGAGAAAAGGGAATTTCAGCCGGTGTCATTTGTATGCAATTAGTTCCTGGTGAAATTCCCTCTTCATCACAACAGTTAAAGTTGCAGGGGCCCTGCCTGCTTTTGTATATGGTCACTCTAGTATAGTGCATGCACCTTTAACTGTTGTGATGAAGAGGGAATTTCACCAGGAACTAATTGCACACAAATGACACCGGCTGAAATTCCCTTTTCTCTACAACAGTTAAAGTTACATGAGTCCTGTCCTCCTTTTCATATGGTCAGCCTAGTTTAGGCACTAGAGAAGGATAGCAAGAGGGCTAGGGGAAATCATGAGGAAGGGACTGGGAGCCAAGTGAACCTCAGGGTGATCTTGGAACTGATACCAAACCATCAGTCCATGCTGGGTCGCATGACTCAAGGAGGTGCCCAAACTGAAGGGAAGTTATACATTTAAAACAATGTGACTGTTGACTTTGGGTGGACAGTGTGAGGTAAATCAAAGGGATCACACTTTTGATTCTGTTTCTGGGGAATGAAAGGGAACCTCAAGGAGGTGCCTGTCTACTTGATTAAGTTAAAGCAAGCTGACTAAGCATTGCAAAGGCCATGCTTCTGAGAGATCAGTAAAAGTAAACAGAATGAAAGAGTACCACAAGAGGTGCCCACATGGTGTTTAACTTGCTAATCTATCTTGAGGTGAGGACGCTTCAGGATTGAAGTAAGTTTCCTACCATGGCTATATAAATTGCCCAGTGTTTCCTGCAGTAAGTGTGAAAAGTAGACGCACTTTGAAAAACATATTAAATACGTGCTAAGGGCCTTGGTTTCGGGTATTGCTATGAAGTGTTTAGGAACACTTGTCCTTCACACTTTTTTGTATTCAATATGGGAGCCATCTGTATAGCTCCACCAAACATGATTCCTACCAAAGTGTGAAGCAACGCTTACTCACTCCTCACTTGTCATATTAAATTATAGACTGAGATTACATGACCTTTTCCTGTTAATCAAATCCAGATCTGTTTGTGACACAGTTACTGTGAGCAAGATTTTGTACAGTCCACAATTCCAGCTCATCCTTTTTTTTTAATGTGCAAATGTGAACCTGCGAACTTCCAGACCAAGTTTTTACTGTGCAATCACACTGCTGTCTTATGGCTCCGTATGTGCAAGTGCTGTCCTATGGATCCCTATGGGCAAGTATGATTTCCCTATGGGCAACTACTGTCCCATGGATCCCTATGGGCAAGCATTGTTCTATGTGTCCTTATGGGCACGTATAGTTTCCCTGTAGGCAAGTATGATTTCCTATGGGCAAGTACTGTCATTTGTTTTAATACGTCCCCAATCCATGCATGTTTACTCAGAAGTAAGTTACTGCCAATGGGTATTAGGAGCCATTCTGGACAAGGAAAGGGTTAATGGGTGTTTTCACTCACCTCTTTGCTTTCAGTTCCCCCAAAAGTTGCTAATTATAACTGTTTGTAAATATGGCCTAGAATCCATTTTGTTGTGCTGTATTTCAGTCATATCGTGAAAATGTGGTTTTAAAAAATCCTTTCCTTTTTGTGGTGCAAGTTAACAAATATTCCTGGCTAAATTCCTTCTGTTTTATAGGGCATTCTTTTTTCTTCTTCTTCTGAAACCTGTGATTATGTAACCCAAACTCACTCACTTACAGCCATTGAGTCTTATTTTCCTGTGGTCTCAGTTTGCCTATGTGTGAAATGGGTTTCGTGGTCTCCCATCTCCCTTTAATTTAAATCTTAGAGGAGTGGCCTTGGCTATAAATGCCTTTCTCTGGGTTGTGGCATACCCTGGATAAATTGGGTTTTTTAAGACACTTTAAAAAAAAGCCTGATGTTGGTTCTGGGAATTTAGGTAGTATGCTGCAATTATGTAACTGAAACACACATTTGCTGCTCTGGCACCAACTGCCAGAGCAGCAAGAGCACCCTCAGAAGAATTAATCTGCTTATTCCATGGATCTCTTCCTTTTTATCTCAGGACAGTAGGCCAGGAAAAATGAGATGGGGGGGAAATTAATCTGTACCTTCTCCACATATTTTTTTTTCTCCTCAGAGAATTAGGACAGGAATGGTGTGAGAAGAATTCACTCATAGTGCAAGCCTATGAATGTTTACCCACTATATTCAATGCCTCTTATTTCTTTTATTCCATATTACAAAGGCAATGGATTGCAATAAAAAAATCCAGCTTCATCAGGAGCTTCATCTTCAAAAACTTCATAATTTGGATCTTTGGACCAGTACTTCACATGCATTGGGTATCCTAGGTGTACAGGGCCCAGGTGTCTCAGTTTGCTCTTTCCTTACACTACCTTTCTGGTTCTGCCTGCATTGGTTCAAAAGAAAGTGTTTTATCTGTTTAATCTGTACGTCAAGGAAACGCTTGTGTAGTGACTGTACCTTTTTTGAAAGCCTTTTTCCTTACATTAATTTGAATTTGGCTAATACATGCTATATTTAAAAAAAAACCCTAAATTTATTAATATATGACATTTCAGAATATATGGTTAGGATGGCAGTTTTAGTCTGAGATATACCGTTATTTTCCTTTCAGAAGTCTTTCCTTTCAGCCCGCCTACCTAGAAATATACTTTGCCCCTTGTGTGCCCCTCCTGAATTTTTGTTTTCTGGTGCTGCCACTGGCACTCCGTTTCAAAGCGCGCTGCATCTGCTGTGGTGCTTTGGGTTTTTTTTTCTCTTTCAAAATTGGAACCTATGTGTACGTTGGCTTTAATGCCATTATTGATAACATTTATAACCCTTCTTTCCTCAACGAGTCCAAGATCTGAGGCAATTCCTAAATTCATTCCCCTCTTCCTGGCACAGTGTATATAGTTCCAAAGCGTCGCCTTATTATATTTTTCTGATACAGTTGCTGGATGGGTGGGGAGCATCTGGCCGCTTTTATTGGGGACTGAACGTGAGGAAAATTCACCCGCATTTCTCTCATTCGACGCTTTGGAACATGCAACACTCGCACATAAAATAATAATTCAAAAAAGAGTCCGGAGCACCCCGCGCTCTTCTTCTTCTCCTCTACCCCACCAATTGACGTCACGAGCTGGAATTCCTCTTCGCCGAGGAAACAGGGGGCGCTGGAAAAAACTCGACTGGGTTCAGTCTCAGCCTTAGCAAGAAGAGGCGGCGGGCTGGCTTGGCAGGGAATCAGCCAGCCAGCCAGCCAGCGTCTCCCAGGCTCCTTCTGGGAGGAAGGCGCGTCCAGGGGGCGTGGCGGGCAGGTCGTGCTCTCGAGCCCCCGCTGCATTGCTTCTCCCCCCCCACCTCCTCGCGCCGCCAGCAGGACTGGGGAGCCTCCCAGACATGTGTAACCACCACACGGTTCTGGCCGTCCCCGGTGCGTGAGCCTCGCTGCTGCTTCGCGGTCTCCCTGGCTGCTGTAGCCGCTCAGTTTCTCTCTGCAGGGGTGAGTCTTTGCACAGGGCGCGCGTGGGCGGGGATGTAACGGGAAAGTATGGATGCAGGGAAAGCGCCACACGGCTGCGGCTGTGCGACGGGGGTAGTGGGAGTAAGAGACGTCTCAGCAATAGGCGGGGGAACAAAATATCCTTGGAGGGGACGTGTTTTTGCCGAATATACACGTCTGCTGTTGACCCAGGGTTCTGCCTTCAATTAAATCGTCACGTCTTACGCACGTTATAGGGTGGACTTCAATGAAACGCGGCTTATCCGCAACTTATGAAGCAATTCTTGAGCAAGGGGAGAAATGTTAGTCGTCCCAGAAGAGAACAATATTTCCACTTCACTCCTTTTCATGTTCTTCTCGGGTGCTTCCAGAGGGAGGGCTCCTAGTGCAACCCATCAAAAGGCACAATGCAGCTATTATCATTTTTCCTTGACGCGTTTTTCGCGGTAAGAAAAAAAAAGTCGGGAGAAGAGGTGGGAAAACACGGGAAGCTTACAAGTAGAAGATGATGTCGTCCGGACCCCCTGTACAATTCTGTGAATGAGGTAGGGTGATAGCTTGATAAAAGCCTCATCTGGAAGCACCCCAGAAGGATGGCCTCAGTCAGTGTTACCAATCCAAAGGCCTTGTCCAGTTATTGTGTCCTTGCTCTCCTTAACAGACTCTTTTGTGATAGTAAGTGTGCCAGTGTTGTATGTTAATGAACCCCGTGCAGTTTGTTGGCCAAAATCATCAAAAACCTAGATTTTCCCCAGTACTTCTTATCATGGTTAGTCTGCTAGTAAGAAATAGTGCGTTCTCTACTACAAAATTCAACATCAGTGTTATGAGAATAGTCCTCTTGTCTATCCAGATCATTGGGGAAATCCAGAGTTTAGATGCTATTGTAATAAATAGTTGGAGACAGTTACGTGGCAGAAAGGGAATACTTGTTTGGAAGAATTTAAATGTTATGAATATACAAATAGCAGAAGTTGCATAAGCAGTGAAAATAAGGCAATAAACCGCTTTTTGGCACATATCTCCTAGAATTCTTCAGGTGTGTATGAGCTATGAATTTATCAAGATGAACTCATACTGAAAGCAGATATTTCTTGCTTAACTTGCACTTGTAAGGCTTTTGGAATATGTTTAAGATATAGACGGCCTGTTAGAATCCTCTTTGGTAGCTGGTGGAGTGCAAATAGAATCTTGCACTGTAATAAGTATTATGAGATGAAAAGGGCAGAACTGGCACAACAGAAGCATAATTATGAGAAAGAAGGACAAAAGACAAGTAAGGAGGAGACACGGTAGAAGTTTACAAAATGTATGCATGGTGTAGAGAAAAGGAATAGACAGAATTCCACCCCCACCCCCCAATAATACGTACAATAATAATCCAACGAAGCTGAATGGTGGGAGATTCAGGACATACATAAAGAAAACCTTTTTTTCAGACAATTCATAGTTAACCTAGATAGCTTGAAAAGGGGGTTAAACATATTCATGGAGAATATGGCTAACAGTGGCCACTAGCCATGATGGCTATATGCTACTGCCAGTTGCCAAGAAACACAAACAGGTGAATGCTACTGCATTTATGTCCTGCTTGTGGCATTCCCATAGGCATCTGGTGTGGCCACTGTGGGAAACAGGGTGCTGTAGTAAATCCAGGGAGGCTCTTACATTCTTAGTGCAATTGATTAGATTTGTCAAAAAGAGAAATGAGGATAATATCCCCTCCCCCACTTTCATTATTGTAGAAGTAAAGCCACATGTAATTCTTTTTCTAAAGAAATTAATTAAAAGGAGGAAAAGCAACCCTAAAAGTTTAATAGTTTTTGCCTGGGGACCTGTAAAGAATCACATGGGATATCATGCCGCAAAGGGGCCTGAGCGCCACTTTCACTGTTAATCTGGAGGGGTGAAAATTGGCTTCCTGGGTGCTCAATTTTCCACCCCCAGGGTTGTTTTGGTGGCCAAGGAGCAACCCCTTATTTGCTGCTGAAAATATCTTGTGATGAATTAGGCAAGACCACTTTGCATTGATGCACAGATTTAGATTTCTTTTGTGTATCAATAGGTGACTGTTAGCAACTGTGGATGTGAAGACCTTCAAGAACTCTGCTTTCTCCCTCCACCCCCACACACATTTTTCACAGTCAATCTGTACATGGACTCTACATTTGGAGATAGATGGATATGCACATATCGGCCAGCCTCTTTTGTTTGAAATAAGAAGCTGTCAGCTGAATTGCAAGGCCGTAGTTACAGTGAGGCCCTCTTTCTGCTGTCAACTTCCTACCACTTTCTGCATTTGACTTCTCCTAAAATCAATACTTTTATCTTCTATTAAGGAAAAACATTTTTCCCTACTCAGGACTATCTAGTGTTTTTCAGTGTCGTGTGTATGACTGGCTTTCTGCTGGGTAGAAGTAGTTGAATGTGTGCTTAGTGCATTGGACTGCTGGTGGATATATATGTACATCTCTTAGCCTCCAATTTCCTGGCTTTGTAGAGCTTGAGTCAACATGAGATAGCCTTAACTCTGCTCTTAAACCAGCAGGTTTTCTGATAATTGAAAATAAGGTCTATAGAAAAGATATGAAAGGGAATAGTGGGTGGAATTGCTCTCTATATACGTTGAAGAGGTCATACAATCCAATAAAATTAAGACAAAAAAAGGGGAGAAACAGGTTCTCAGGATGCTAAAATACTTTATTTCAAAGCCCAACGCAGAGCCCAAAGAATGAGAAAAAATGAATTAGAATATAGGGAGGGCCTTGGAATGATTATTTTTCCCAGTCGTCAGTAATTATTGTAGGAGACTATCATCTTGTTAGGAGTATTTCTGCAGACATTTCTTATCAAGTAAGAATCTGTATATTATACTTTTGTTAAAAATGTTTGTATATGATTTATACAAGTGTTATTTCTAATGTGTAATATGGACAGGCCCCAGAGCCTTCATATTGTAATAATATATTTTTAAAAAACTTACATATGGGCATAGACCTTTGTGGCAATCTACCTAACTAACCTCTAAACATATATATTAATTTATGTTATGTGTTATCCCTGCAAACATAATTTCATGTACTTTTAATATTACAGTCCCCTGAAGAAGGCCTTAAAAACAACACAGGCCGAAACGTGTTGGGCTTTGAAATAAAGTATTTTAGCATCCTGAGAACCTGTTTCTCCCCCTTTTTTTGTCCTGATTTGGATGCTCTCCACCTTTTGGTTTTTCAATAAAATTAAGAGTAAAAACTTGCTCACATAATTTTTGAGAGTTGATATTGCAGGGCAGAACCTAATGCTGAGTTTACTGTCCAGAAGTCATTTTCTTTTTTTTTACATTAAGTTCTGTTTCGAGCCCCAACCCAATTTGACTCCAGTTTGAATGTCAGGGTAGCTGTCAATTCCCACCCCCCTGCACCCACACACCCCTGAGATATGGTTAAATAGTATTCAAATTTTCAAGCAGTGGCAGTGGCAGCAACAACAAAACCAGTAATAGACAAAAAAACAAGTATATCCCCAACTTCTTCCCAAGGTCTAGATGTGCCAGTGAAAGTCTATGTCATTTACCTTATGGTTAATCCAAGGATGCTGTCAGTGAGTTGGAGTCTTTCAATTGCTCTGCTAAGATGTTAAAAAACTGAGACCAGTAGGTGGCAACAGCAGGCTCCAATGATTCCTCAAAAAAAATTGAGTGTTGGCAATACCTGATCTAACCAATAGGAACTGCAAAAACTGCTGCTAGGATAAATCAAAACTTCCCTTCCTGTTTGAGTAGTATCCTGGGTTTCGGAGCATGTGATTCCCAAAAGAATACCAAACACTGGATCTATTCACACATTTATGGGAATTTGAGATTAGGGGAAGTGGCTCTTTATTGAGATTGAGTGTAGTTTCAATCAATAGAGTGTAGTTTCAATCCACCCTTTTTCATTTTAGCCAATCAGAAATTACTTAGAAAGATGGTTCTGCCTTCCTAATGGATTTGAACTACATGACAAAAGCGTTAGACAGTTCAGACTAGTTGGCTATTGTGAAAAAGGAATTAAAATGGAAACATGGATTGGATTGAAGACCAGGGATATTTCTTCCCAAAAGGGATTCAGAGTCCCAAACAGAGTTGGTGTAGTTGGTTTCTATCAGAATATAAGGGTTATCTAAAATTTTACACCTATCTGATCAAAACCCTGAGGTGATTATGAGATGGAGAAAGAAACAAGAGAGTAATTAAAGGAGAAAATGTTGTAATAAAGAATGACTTTAACTACCCTATATTGACTGAACAAATGTACTCCCAGATTGTAACAAAGACACTGCATTTCTGGATACGGTAAGTTAATGTGCCTTATTCATTGAGCTGTCTCCCGGGGAAGCAACCCTGGACTTAATCCTGTGTGGTGCCCAGGATCTCGGAAGGGATGTAGGTGTTAACAAACCCATCAGAGACACTTAGCATGATCCTACCAAATTCAAAATGTGATATGCCAGATGAAAGATGCCTAGAGAGTCTAATATGTCCAATTTCAAAATAGGACACTTCTCAAAAATACCCCCAAAGTCATGATTTCCCATTATGTGAATGAGCTGTGGTGAGCCTCAAGCTCCGTTAACCCCTGTCATTTGCAGCTGTGAGATCATATGCATCTACTTTTACTTGTAAACAAATCGGAGTTCCTCATTATGTCCAAATTAATGGAACTGTGGTTTGTCTGAACTCTTTGTTCTCATTAACTAGAGTTGAAACAAACCACAGCTCTGCATGTTCAGATGCATTGGGGAACTTGTTTAAGAAAGGACACTTCCAATTTCCTCATTACCCTGAAAGAGGAGAGCAGAGTGGGAAGTGTACGAGCCTGAAACTTGAAGCTATGATTTTTCATTATGTCTGAACTGGGCTTTTAGGTGCTAAATCTTAAATAGTAGTAATAGTGGAATGGCTCTCTCTACCCTCTCACAATTTACATTTGAGGTAGGAAGAACATTGCCTAGATGCAGTTTGCAGCTTATCATTAAGATGGTAATATAGCAAAGGGCAGTTCATATATGTGAGCAATCCACTTGTTTTCTCAGTCCTTCACTGATATGATATCTTGCACAGAAATCTCAGTGTGAACTGGGCTGTGTGCAGCTACAGCTCCCAATGGCTTTCAGTCATTTCTGTGATTGCAGTATCAGTGAGGTTTCTCCAAGGAATCCAGTATGCAAGAAGCGTGTGTAGAAAAAAATAAATTAAAAAAAGCCAACTCAAATGCAATAAATAAATAAAAATAAATAAACTCATATGTGTGAATTGTCCCATAGAGCTCTATCAGATGAGTGTTTTATTGCACGCTTGTTACTGGGCACTCACAGATTTTCGCGGGTCCCTTGCACGACACCATCTGCCTCCCGCGAGCCTCCCACCCCTTCTAGCCTTCTTCACCCCACAAAAAAACACCCCAGTAAGTCCGACTTCTTTTAAAGGCGGAAGTTGTCGCTATCTCCTGCTGTGTGCAGGAGAAGCAGCGGGATCAAAATGGCCCACTGAATGGGCCATGTGCAGGTTGTTTACTTCCTTTTTTGAAATGTGATGATGCTCAAAGTTTGGAAGCTACTGCTACCTTTTCTGTGAACCTAGAAATTTATAATATTATAGATCAAATCTGCTCCTTTAAATTATGCTTGAACAATATAGGAAGGAACTAAGCCCCTATCCTTAAGCACCAGTGCAATGTGTTCCTAAGAGTCCAGCTTCATTAGGACCCAGTTTGCCATATTCTTTATCAGTTACACCTTCTAAACAGGCATCAAAGTTAATTCCCCCAAGCAGGGTTACAAATAAATTAGTTATTGTTTGCTCTGGGTCTGAAACGGTCAAGAGAATAAGTAGCTTTGTAGAATTAGGTTCTTCAGTAGTTTCTTAGGTGTATTTTCATTGGTTTAGGGCTAATTTAGACATTTAGCCCAGTAATAATGTTCTGCATGCAGTGGGACATGGGCAGGAACATAGAGAGGATGTATTTTATATAATTAAAACTTCTAATCCAGCATGGTTATGAGCTTAAAGAAATAAGAACCTTGAATAAGGTTTATTATCTAAGGCTGGTACTGTGGAATGTGGCAAATAAGGTTGGCAGAGAAGTTGATCTATCATAGCAGGCTTATTAGAGGATAAGAGAAGCAAGATCAGTTTATAGAAATCCCTAATAATAATAATAATAATAATAATTTATTTCTTACCCACCTCTCCGTTTGGATCGAGGCGGGGAACAACAATATGATAAAATACATAAAACTGATTAAAACATGACACACATTATTAAAACTGCATTAAAACATCCTAAAACATACTAAAAACATACTAAATTAATGGGACAAATGGTTTTCAACCTCCAGAGTTTCAAACATCTTTTTAAAGAGAACATGAACAAAGCCAGTACTTACAACTTCCATTAAAATCAACACCTGCAAACCAAACACCTTTACAAACTTTACTGTACTAAGTTAACCATAACCACTTATGACAGTGCTATTCTGTTAAATGTATTCAAAGGTTTCAATCTTATATACATGTACCTGTGAGTAAGATCCCCTCTACAAGGATTCGCTTTTGCGCCTGGTTAGGCGATTATGCGCATAATCGCAGAAGCGCATTCACACCTAATCCCTCTGCACGAGAGGCGGCGAAGCGCATTAACAGATGTCCAAAATGCGCTTTACAAGTAGTTAATGCTCATAAGCGCCTATTCACACAGTCAAAATGCACTTTAACGGACGGAGCAAAATAAAACTCGCGATTTAACGCGCATTCAATAATGCGCATAATCGGGGAGATAACGCGCCTCTACGCCCGATTTGCACTCCGTTCTTGTAGAGGTAATTTTTTTAATGCGCCTTGAAAGAGCTTTAAATGCCTCATGTAGAGGCACCCTAAGTCTCATTGAATGCAACATGCATAGACGTGCATTCATAGGATTGCACTATGAATGCTGTTTGTGTTCTTTGTCTTCATTTATGGAGGGAGCAATCCTGTGTCCCCTAAACAGCATAAGGAGGGTGGGGGACATAGGATTGTTCGTTTTCTTGGCTCCAAGTTCTGAAACTGTTTTTCCCATTCTCCCCCTTGTAGCTGGCGTGGACAGGACCTCGCTGACTACCTCTCTGCACTTGCAGGAAAGAGAGGTGTTTTCTGGGGCGGGTAGGGTGAGTAGACTGGGGACATGGGAGGTACTCCTAGCCCTCCCCAGCCTCCTTCTCTCCCCCTCCCCGAAGCTTCTGCTAGACAACCAAAATCACCTATCTAGCTAAAATGCAGAACAGAAGGTACATCCCATAGGATTGTGCCCAAAATTAATTTAAAAATTAAGAAAAAGAAAGATGAACAACGTTTTTTTAAAAGAAGAAGTTCAAATTCCTTGTCAACTGTTGTGATCTTGCTGTTTCTATTTAATAGGAGCATAGATATTGTATATATCATTTTTGTTCAGGTTGCTGAAAGAAAACAAAGAACAAGCTTATTTTGGCTATTCTAACTTTTAAAATATAAATTAACTGCTTCTCAAGTTATTGAAGTTGCAATAAAAAGAGTATGGAATATTATCTCTTTAAAAAAAAAGCAAATCTGATGTGACTATCACACTTAGGGTGTAATCTTAAATATGTTTAGAACTTGATTCTTGCAATCCCTTTTTGAAGTCAAATGCCCCATTTTTGGAAACTGTAAATTGTGATTCAAAGCTTCATTTGTTATATTTTATTTATTTTTGTTGAGAAGAAAAAAAATTACATTGCCTTTCTGATGCTTGCACTTTACTCAAGACAGCTTACATCAGTTAAAATTACAATTCTGCAATAAAATCACAGCATCAGTAAAATACAATACAGGCGGGAAAGACAGATAAGCTGTTGATTTTAAGATTGCTTTTATCCCTCTGGCAAGGCAAAAGTCAGCTGGAATACAAAGATCTTTATTAGCCAGCAGAAAATAGCAAGAAAGGGGACCAACCAAACTTCATGGGGCTAGTTCATATCATAGTCCACCACTGATTCTGAAGACTTCTCTACATGATGATTTTGTTGTGCAATCAACATTCCTCAGGCATGGATTTTACTGGGAGCTTTACATGACACAGTCATTTAACATTCCTTTCCCGTGATTTCTCCGCGCCTAACTCGTTTTCTTTTAAGATGGGGGAAATGCAGTATTTTTCCTACTTGCGCCATCAGACCTCCATTGCCTGCCGATGTATTGTTGCCATTTCGCTTTATGTGGGTGGAACTGAGGGGTATGGTTATGAGGCAGTGACAATAATGGGGTGGTGTGTTGCCTTCCCATTCTGGGCACTTCCGCCTCTGCCATTTGCAGTTGCATTGGCAGGTCAGCAGGATGGCAGTTGCTGAACGATAGATAATGACAGGGCTGTGAATGTTGAGCATGTTGTTTCTCCTGCTGCTGCTCTGCATGCCCCCTCCCCCATCTAGGTAGTTTTTTTACAGTGAGGCTGGGCTGTCCATACTGGAAAGCTGTATCAATCACAACAGGGTGACCAATAACCAGCTAGGGGAAGGGAAATGGGTGTGAACCGCAGAGGTAGATGCAAGAGTCAAACATTCATATAAAGGCTTGACTCGCAACAATCCTACTGCTCATGAAAAGAAATGGAAAGTTCCAGGATAAAGCCAACCAGTGTAAAAGGATCATGACTGAAAGAGGGAGCAGAAACAGCAGTACAGTTCCAAAAGAAAAGCCTCATGTAGAAATGCCTTAGGAATTATTTGTTTCCTCTTTCAGACTCAGAACCTGTTTGTGACAGGTTTTTTTTAAAAGAGCAGAAATTAAATGGATCCCTCAAGCTGGGTATTTTCAGCTACCACTAGGCAGTTTCACACTTTATGTAGTGCCTGGTTTGCATGATAGGAGAAGGAAAATAAGACCTCGTAGCTTATTTTCCTGCACCACTCATCATTACCATAATCGCCATTGCTGGGCACAGCTTATTGTGTTGCCTGAACATGGTGAGGGTGCGCGTCAGGGGTGGGTTACAAATCACCCCAGAGCCCTAGAACAATCCATGGGTTGGGGGGGGGGGGTTGCAAACCCACTTGCCATGCACCCTCACCAGGTTTGGTTGACATGACAAACTGCCCAGCAAGGGTAATTGTGGTAATAATGCGGTGTGACTGACATGCACGGAGAGGGAAAATAAACTACGATGAGTTATTTTCCTTCCCTGATCATGAGAACTCAGTCAGTGTTTGGTGACTATGCTGGTGCTGAAGTCTAGATACGGCTTTTGGTATTATAAGCCCAGAGACCTTCATGATTCTTATGCATCACAGAATACTTTTAGCAGTGACGCAGGCTGATAATTTAAGGATTAGGAGATTCAGGTATAGCAGGGGTGGGCAACCTCTGGCCCTCCAATGTTGTTGGACTGCAACCACTGGCTGTGCTGTGTGGGCCTATGGGAGTTGGGAGTCCAACAATATCTGGAGGGTGGGGCATAGATTCCCCAACAGAGAGAAGAAATTGAGCACATCCTGTATTTTAATAAGAGAGTAGAAGTACAGGCCCAGAATTAAAGCAATAGGGGGAAGAAAGCATATGTAAACTAGTTAGTCTGATTTCATTTAGGCTTTATTTTGTTGATGCAAAAGGCATTCAAGTTGCATCTGGACAGCCATCTGTCAGGTATGCTTTAAGGTGGATTGCTGCATTGACCAGGGGGTTGGACTCAAGGGCCTTATAGGCCCCTTCCAGTTCTACTATTCTATAATTCTATCCCAAGGCCTTAAAACTTAAATTACTGCTTCTGAGCTGAAGGTGCAAAATGGAGCAGAGATGCAAATTATTAATATTAAATTATGAAATTATTAATTTTAGTATTATAGTTTCCTGTTGACATTTATTTATATATTGTATTTTTGTATGTTGGGAGCTGCCTTGGAAGGGTTTTATCCTAAAAGGTGGCAACAAATATTTTGAATAAATAAATTACAGTATGTAATATCAAATACTGGCAATCTGCTAGCTCGAAACACATTGCGCAAGCGGGAATGACTACTAGCACAATGGGAAAATAGTGCTTGCTAGCACAACCCAAGAAAGTACCCAAAGATATTGTTTCCAGAATGGGACAAATCAGTGCAGCCCCCTTCTGCAAAGTCTGCTAACTTGCCCATTCTGGAAGCAGTGGTTTTGGGTAGTATCCAGTTGCTCTAGCAAACTCTACTTTCCTGTTGCACTCATGGTTGATCTTCCTAGTGCAGTGGCAGTATTGGATACTGCCCAGTCTCTCTACCCAGCCTGAGACTCCAGTTGAAAGAACAAATGCATAATGCAAAGTCTTAGGAAACCCAAAGACAAATCCTAAGAGGGTCAGCAGATAGTGTTCTCGCTCTCTCTTTTTAAAAAGCTAGAGTGTGTAATTTGTACCCCGTTCTAAAGTATCAGGTATGAACTGGTAAAAAGTTAAACCCCTCCCCAGGAAATTCATATTGCATTGAGGTCTGGGCTGGAGATGTACAGTGCAACTCTGTGTACATGCGTACTTGGAAGTAAGACATATTGAGTTTAATTGGACTTATTCCCAATTAAGTATGTATAGGATTGCAGCCTTAGTGGAAAATTCAGGTAGTAACCTGCTGTGATCCCTGTTGATAGTCGCACACCAGCCACTGCTCAGGGACTATATCTTACCTGTTTGATATAACGTACTCATGGCAGCTTCTTGCACATAGAAGTGGCAGCAGCATGTAAGTATAAATGTGATATATTGCTAAGAGGCAAACTGGATATTAGATGTTCTGAAAGACTTTGGGGAAGAGTTATTGTAGAGGGAAACAGTAAAACTTTGAGAACTGAGCAGAAAATGCCATTCTACCAAGGATTATTCTATGAAATGAAAGAAAAGATCTAAGGAAGAAAATATGGCTAGAATATGCTTAAGTGTGCTTTTGATTTTGAATGTGCTTATATCTATTTACCTTTGGCAAATCAATTGTTCACAATGCTCTGATTTTTCTCTTCTAGGAAAAACAGAATGAAGGAGGTAATGTCTAACAACAGTACAACAAGTATATCTCAAGCAAGAAAAGCAGTGGAACAGTTAAAAATGGAGGCATATCTGGACAGGATAAAGGTAAATTTTAATTATATTGATGTTTACATTTTATTACTTCATGATAATATACTTATTCTTAGGGGTATAAATGTGTGGTCTGGTTATGCTGAAATTAAGGCATATTGCTAGTATTTACAGGCTTTAAAATCAGTGGACCATTGACTTGAGGAGGATCAGATTTCACCTAAATTATTTCTTGACAGGCATTGTAACCACTTCTTCCTGTACATAAAGTTTGTTCTCTGTCCATAGAGACCACCTCTTAACGGAGGAAAAAGGTAGTTTATTTCCATTCCCAGAGGAGTTAGCAGATTTATTAAATGTCAGGCTTGATGCATCCTGTTCAGAGTACAATTTACTTTTGCTACATTGAACAAAGTAGTAATTGAAGGTCTGTTAAAGCCTGGATGTTATTTTCATTTTGCCAAACAAAAGGCACTTTGCTTGCAATAGTACGCTAAATGATGGCACAAACTGAATCAGTGATGATCCTGAGGTTTAAACCACCAGCCCCAAACACCTGATCTGCTCGTTTTCCCCTTGCAGAGTCCTTCCATTTCTGTAACTGAACCTGGAAGAGATCAACTATTGTGCAGAAGTAGGTTGTGAAAGCAACTCCATTTCACAATAGTCTATGAGCTCCATCACACCATGTTTTTTCCTCCGGGTTGACCCCGCACTATCTGCCTCCATTTCGACAGCACATCAAGCACTGATCATTTTCACGTGTGCGTTGTTGCGAGATTTCAGCACTATTTCAGTGTGTGCATCCTTTCACCTGTGCAGGCTCGCATTGCTAACATACCACCCTGTCTCCTCCCTTCTCCTTCCTCTTGCAGTTTATTGATTGTTGTGGCTGGGAGGGACTTTCAGATGGACGTGGGATGTGGGTTCCTTCCTCTCCCCTAATTCTTACTTTCCCATGTTTTTTTTTCTAATTTCTGTGCAAATGCAATTGAATGCAATTCTAGTAGGCTGAAATGGTGTAATTGTGCAGTGGTGTATTTAAGGGATTAAGGGATTAGGGAAAATCAACTCCTTGCATGTCCACGGACTGGTCTATCTATCCTCATTTCAATGAAGTATTGTTGGGAGCGGTGGGGGGAAGAAAAAGAACACACAATGCTTTTCCTAGTATCTTTATAAATCAAACTGCATTGGCGGATTGGGCATTCATGAGAACAGCCACTTTAGCCCACTTGGCCTGCGAACTCCGTACCAACAATCCAGCAGACATTCCCAAGGAGAATGATGAGGAAAGGAGATTGAAATGGTGCGCTGGAAAACCACCCATCCCTCTGCTTTCGTCATCAACACCGCCCTTCCACAGACACACCCCCAGCAGAAAAATCGGGATGATCCAAAATAGCATCAAAAAGGAAATTACACAGGAACGGAACAGCGATGTTATCACACGTGGAGAAAAGAACTGGACTTTCCCCGTACCATAATAAAATGGAAGAGGAGGGGGAAATTGCACAATAACAGCGAGATCACAAGAGGATGGGTACAACATCATGTGAGTGCCATGCTGCAAAACCAAACACCAGGCATGTCGGGAGTATGTTAAAACGCTGGTGTGATGGAGCTCTATGAAAGCAACTCCAATACATTTTTGTGTATTCATGAAAATGTTAAGACCATACCAGAGCAGATTTTATTTGAAGATTTGTACTTGTGGTTTTAGCATATTGTGAATTGTCTGAAACCTTTGACTTTGAATGTGCTAGAAATTCAAGTAAATTGCTAAGTGAAATAGTCAATTTTACATTGACTGGAGGGGCATGTTAAACATATACACAAACTTCATGCTTTTCTCAGAAACCCCTCACACAAACATTCTTATGCACACCCCTCACCTGTTGCTGGGTGGGACACCTGTTGCTGGGTGGGACACAAAGAAATGCATCTCCTTTGGTCAAGAGAACTTTCCCATGTCTCTTGGAAATACTATCCCTGGATGACAAAGCATACAAGAGAACAGAGCAAATATAGCAAGCGGGTTGGGAGCTTATATAGTTTGTTGGTGGGACAGTCTCTTCTCCTGATCCAGAAGATCAGTGGTGTATCTCACAGGATGCAGCACTGGTCCTTTTTTTTAATTAGCAAAGGTGCTGATCTGCTACCCCCATCAGACTTTCCTGTTTCCTCTGAACTTAGCTTCAGTCTTCTCATTAGCAATGGAGAAATGGATTTTCCCGCCAACAATATATTGTTTTGCAAAGTATTTTGGGGTGGCTTGGTCTTGAATGGGCCATTACAGAAGACCTGCTTCTGGTGGAGATGAAAACAACTGCCTGAATTTTTCGACTGTGGTTGGGGGCATGGCACCTGCATGTTAACATTTACCACTATGCCACTGCAGAAGGTGGCCTGAAAACATGTGATGTAGTTCTGCTTCTAAAGCTAAGCAGGTCTAGTTCTGTTCAGATGGTAAGCTACCTGGGAGCATATGTAAGCCAATGGTTACTTTCAGATGATGGTATTTTGGCTTATTAAGCTAAGAATTGCACAAGCCTTTTCCTCATGCACAGATCCTCTTTCCTTGTGCATAGATAAATAAGACACTTGGACAAAATGGGAAACAATGGTTACGGGTTTCCGGATTTAATTGTGACCCATGCCAAGGAGTTCCATGCATAAGGAAAAGGTTAGTTTATATTTCAGCTTAATAAGCCATGACTTTTGTCCAAACTGGGCCACTGTGACTATCTTCAGAGGGAAAGTGAGGTATAAGTGTAATACATTAATAATAGTCTACACAATTTTTAAAAATATATAGCTTAAAAGAGAAGAGCAATAGCTATGATCCAGAAGCTAAGATTCCACTATTGAATATTATTGTAAGAGATTCATTTTAAAAAAAAGTTTAATGAAATTTGTATGAATTAGACATGAGAGTGGAAGAAGTAATTTGTGTAACTAATGTTTGGAGATACCTAATAGCAAAGATAGACAGGTCGTGTCCCTTCAGATGTTTCAGCTTATAACTTCCATTATTAGCTTTAGGCATCATAGCCAATAGTGAGGGATGATGGGAGTTGTAGGCCAAAACATTTTGGAAGGCCACAAATTGCTCACCCCTCTCCTATGAGATATCAAAACTCCTGATCTTGCTGTCTTCTGATCAATTGCGGGATTTGGAATAGGTTAAACCATCTCTGCCAGCAATGTCTAGGGGGAGAAAGTGTAATTGCTATAGGACTTTAGTGAATCAGCGAAAGAGCCCTGCAGCTCTGTATGAAGGTTGCTCCTGATCCTGCAAAACTCCAAGATTTTATAGGCAGATCTGGGAGTTTTGCTCGTTTGTGAGTACTTGTGCTGGGCTCTGATGGTGCATTGCGTGACTTCCGAAAAGAACAGAGTGATAGCTCTTGCCGTGTGACTCTATAGGCAACCAAATAACCCACGGTGCCTGACAGACAACACAATAATCCACGGTGGGTTAAATAACCCCCTATTGCAGAATGTGGATTATCAGAGGCCCTGTTCAGAAGACACCTTAAACCCCAGTGGTTAAGGCTTTTTTGTTAACAAAAAAGTCTTAACCACCATGGTTAAAAGTGTCTTCTGAACATGGCCAGAGTGGGTTATTTTCGCCAAATAAGCCACCGAGGATTAAAAAATTCCAACACATGATATGACATCCCATGATGGGTTAAATAAACTATCATGGTTTATTTAACCCATTATCGTCTCGTCCGATCCCAGTCATAGTGTTTCTCTCTTTTTAAGGAGGCCACAAGAATATAGTTAACTATTTCTAAAATAGTGTTGTGAGATCAACAGTGGCGTTAGTGAGATGTTTGTGGATGTGCTCATTTTAGACTCAAAGCAAAAGCAGAGTGGGTGTCTTTGCAAGAATAGTAATTATGTCTGTCTTGTCATGGAAGGTGACTGTAGTAATTGCAGCATTTTCTCTTGTCACTGACTCTTATAATTATAGTGTATCTAACAGGATTATGTTCTAACTTGGGCTGATTTTAATCACCTCCTCTACTCTGAAATGTAATGGTAAAATTCCATAGTTCTTCTAAAGGCTGCTAACTCTCTCGCTTAAACCACAAATGTTTGATAACTCAAGCCTCTGGGTACTCATTTCAACTAGGGAAGGGGGTGGAGATTGTGGTAATATACTGTACAGTATATAAAAGGGGGTGGAGAAAAGGAATGAATATCAACTTTCAATTAATGATGGAGCTGGAAGCTGTCATGGGAAGTCTCCTCCTACCCCCTGCACTTCACTCAGACAGCATTCTTCACATGCAACAACCAACTCTCAAATATTCGACAATAAAATGGAATATCTCATTGTTTGATACATCCACATTTTAGTGGAACGAATGGAAGTTGGTAGAACAAAGAGCTCATGGCACTTGAAGGATAAAGAATACATTGAATAAAGCCCTGTTTGGGCATTTTAAAAAGTGTGTATGTAAACACCCCTGCCCAAGTGCATTACATAGCTCCTGGGCGTTTGCATCTACAGCATGAACATCTGTAGGGGAGGCAGCCTACACACACAGCTGTACTCCCATAGGTCCCCACATGAACTGGAGCCACAATAGTGAGAGATTGTGGGTCACATAGAGGTGACATAGCCCCCCACCTTCAGACGTTTGTATTGTGTTGTCCGGCTGGATGCGTGGGGTGCTTTTGTAACATGTAACCTTGAGGGGGCAGACCTATGCTATTTACATATTAAGCAATTTTTTGAATGCCTAAATGGGGCTTAAGACTTACCATCAAACAAGACATTCTAAAACATTCTGCGACAAAAAGTGAAAATCACTCTGAGAGTTTTCTGAATTATTAAGTTGGAAGGGCCCTTAAATGTCATCTAGTCCAACCCTCTTCCGTGCAGGAAACTTGCTGCTACATCATCCCTGACAGGTGGCCACACAGCCTCTGCTTAAAAGCTGTAATGAAGGGGAGTCTGCCACATTCCAAGACAAGTTTATTTTTGGTCAGTAAGTAGATTTAGCCCACAAATGTCCTGCTTCATTTACATTGTGGTTGGCAGGAAGGTTGTGAAACCAACATAGAAACCACCAGAAGCTGAGTAGTTCCAAGCTGTAGTTTTTGTGAAGGGCATGTCTTCCAACTGAAATTTAATTTGATGCTTTAGAGTTGTGTGGAATTAGCTAACTTCTCTTTGTGTTCTTTGCCTTTCTCCACTCCTGCCTTTCTCCATTCTGCAAGTGCAAAAGGTGACTGGCATCTAAGAAAGCTTTTTGTGGACTTCATGTAGTTGTGCCAGAATGTACCATATAGTGTTTCAATGAGACTAAAATAAAACCAACGGTCAATACAAAGTAGTGATACATGAATAAAATCTTTGCTTATTGACAGCATGTGGAGAAAACTATGCCCGCATGAAGAATCCTGTCCAGGGCATGGAATATCCTATTCCTCTGTAAATAAAGAGGCTGTTCATTTGGAAGCAGATGGCCAGATAATAAATATAGCATTTATTTGACCTGTGACAAGGTGCAATGTGGATAAACCCAGAGGTACCACTTATTGGAGAGGCATTTCTGACAATTAGTGCCAGAACACAAAGTCTAACAAGCCACTTAAACAACTTAGAAGACAAGGAGCAATAAAATTTGATATATCTTAAGTAATAGCCTTTCTTAAGTTTCCTTTTCATTTTAATTTTATGAGATTTTAATGGAGCTCTCCTGAAGATTCTGCCTCAACTTTTAAAATATCAGATGAAAGATACAGCAAAACAGAACATATTCTTCATATAATCTGTATTTGTTTTTGTCTCTCCACCAGTTTGTGGTGCACCATTTTGGGGCATTTACTATATTTATTTATTGCATTTTTATACCGTCCAATAGCCAAAGCTCTCTGGGTGGTTTACAAAAAGATGAATGAGGTGTCATACTGAACTGTAGAACATGTAGATTTGCTTTGCCCATTTATTCAAAAGAATATGGAGTGACATGTTGTGCTCCTTGGGCATTCCTCATTCACTGATCTGTTGCACATTTTCAAGGTGTGAATCTAAAAACAGTGTGCTTGATGTATGTTTCTGCTTTTGTTGGTGCAAATTGATACTTTATGGAAATATTCCAACTGCTTGAATAATTTCATAGGCAATGTGGCACTAGTGATGATGCTTAGGTTTGTGTATCACTTCCTCCCTACTTTTTGTTTTTTTAAAACCCTTCTAGGTATCCAAGGCTGCTGCTGATTTATTGGCATACTGTGATGCTCATATGGGAGAAGATCCCCTTATTATACCAGTGCCTGCATCTGAAAATCCCTTCAGGGAGAAGAAGCTCTTGTGTACTATCCTTTAAATCACCTTGCAATTACAAATGTCCTCTGTGAAAATACAATACTGATGGTGCATGCTTTTCCTGGAGAATTCTTCCATACAATAATTTAGTGCAGAAGTGACTATTTCTAAGAAAACAATACGTTTTATGTTAATGTAAGTATTTTACACAGAATAGTCTAATGTCAATTTTTCTATCAGTGCTCTGTGCTAAACATTTCTGCTCTTGAATATTTCTTTGTCATTTTGTAATAAGGGAACTGTATTTGGTTTCAGATATGTAAATTAGATTTTACCAGTTAATTTTGTGCAAGGATGTATATTTGTGAGAAAAATTGATATCGAGGTGAGCAATACCTACTCTCAGCTTTTAAACATCTTTTAGTTTCATTTGAAGAAATAGAGTTCAACAGATAGGGTTGTGCTTGCTGACACTTTAAACACTGAGGCTTTTTAAAAAAACTAAATTTTGTTGACTACCTTGTGGCTAGCTGTTTAATCTGCTCTGCTGCTGCACCTTAGGAACATAAGAAGCTGCCTTATACCAAGTCAGAAAACTGGTCCATCTAGCTCAGTATTGTCTACGCCAGGGCTGGAGAACCTGTGGCACTCTAGATGTTTGAATCCAAATCCCATCAGCCCCAACTACAAAGGCCAATGGTCAGATGTGATGGGAGTTGTAGTCCAGGAGTATCTGGAGGGCCATATGTTCTCCACCACTAGCCAGTGCTAATTGGCAGCAGCTCTCCAGGACTTTGGACAAGTCTATGCCAGCCCTACTTGGAGATGCTGGGATTGAACATGGGGCCTTTTGCATGCAAAACGTATTCTGTAATACTGAGTTAAGATACTTCCCCTTGTTTTTGATTGCAGCAACTGCAGATGGAGAGGTTTTTTTAAAAAAAACACACACACATTCATTCAGCCCATTCAAAACCTGCAAGCCAAACTGAGAATATCAGAATGGCACGCTGGGAGATTAGCAGGATGATCACAGCCCAAATGAAGAATTGTTGCTCAAAATTCTGCACATCCTATTGATAGATTTTTCAGGCATTGGTTCCCACATTTAGCCTGCAGTGCAGGATGGCATCGCCTGGACATGCCTTTAGTAATTGTTTTTATCCTGGGTTGTACACCAAATATCACATCTTGGTAATGTGCATGTTCTTAGGACAATTCAGCATGCATTAAACAACTGTTTTTTATGTCCGTTCTTTATGTTGGCTCTTACCTTTAAATATTTATGTCTCTAAACTGGGGTAAAAGGATGAACATGTTTTTTCCCCTTTCAGACAATCAGGTAGCACGTCTAAATTATACAGCTAATTTGTTTTGTGCTATGTGATCAACAGTGTTACTATGTGACCTCAATCCTTTTCTCCTCACTTATGTTTTTAATATTTTAATAAAGGTTATTTTGATTTCTGATTGTTGCATTTGTAATGGTTTGTCTTCCTGTTTGAGTAATATCAAACAAATGATGTCACATACCTGAGGTTAAGTTGTACTGGTGCCACAGAATCATTGTGTCTCTTCGGGCAAATCACACCTTCTCAGCCTCTGATCCAAGTCATAGGTAGGGTTGTCAAAGTCTAATTTCCTAAATATGGGCGGACTAATTTTTCTGCAAAATGTTTGCATAATACACCAACTTAAAATGATTTTTTTTGTTTTTAAACAATTAAAAATGCAACTCACCTGTGTGCAAGTCAGTGAAGCACAACGGTTCTACATGAAATCGAGGGCTGTATGTGGATGTGGAAGGTGTTTGAGGGGGCAATTGAACTAGATCAGCCTTTTCCAATCTGGTACCCTCCAGATGTTTTGGTACAATTCCCATCAAACCCAGCCAACATGGCCAGTGGTCAGCAATGCTGAGAGGTGTAGCCCAAAACATCTAGAGGGCATGTGATTGTAAAAGGCAGAACTAAATCACCTTTGGTGCAAATGGAGGGACGTTCCATGATGGGGATTTTTAGGTGGAAATCCAAACCATGCTCGGCCCACCTCTAACTTGCAAAGTTCATAGTGGATTGCTTTGCAGGGCCTTTGTAAGACAGTCTCCTTTAGTCACAGCCCATCCATCCATTGCTCAACCTGGGGATAATAGACTATATTGGCATTGGCAGGCCAATTTTAAAGAACCGAAAAACCCAATTTGACCCTCCAGATGTTGGACTCCCATCAATCCTAGCTAGCATGGCCGATGGTCAGGGATGATGAAAGTTGTAGTCCAACATTTGGAGGGTCAAAGATTTACCACTCCTGCCTTAATGGCTACAGTAACGAAAAGTGTGTGTGTGTGTGGGGGGGGTTGTTTTGCATAAAATACTGGGGCAGAATACTGCTTTCACAGTTTGTCTCGTATCTCAGATTATATAAGGACTTACACTTCTGTGTTTATTTTTAATGGAAGCTGGGAATCCAGGTCAACAAATGAGCATCAGGTAGATGGCCAGAATTCAGACAAAACTGGGCTATATGGAAACTAGTCATAATGTAATAATAGTGACTGTCTAACTAATTGTGAGGACAAATCCAGCAGTCAGTAAAGGACACCATCTTAAAGGTGGCATAATTAGTAGTAGTAGAAGCAGTACTTGTCATCACATTAATCATTTGCTTATTTGCTTGTCTATTAACCTGCCATACTTTGAATGAATCTTACACTAGAAAAGCTGTTATAGGTCCAATGAAGAATGAGATAAATATAACAGACAAATATCCCAGGTTACTGGGTTACTTTTTTGAACTATGCGCAGGTTCTTCATGACCTAACTGCGCTGTTTAAATATGGCTCCCTGTCTAAAGACTTTACATTAGACAAGGAAGGAAGAAAATTTGATATTATTAATAGGTGAATATCTCTTTGAATTTTCCCACTGCATTTATTCAGTGGCGCTTCCACATTTTCACACCTTGCCCACTGCCTCAGGAGCCCATAAAAAGAGGGAGCAGTATCCTATACTGTGGTTGTGCTCCCCGCTCAATCCATGCACCAGCAGGACACACTGCTAGCACATTGGGGAGATAGTACTTTGTAAAGGAACCCCAGAAATTAGCGGAAACACTTGTTTCTGGATCCGGACAGGTCAGTTGAGCTCCCTTCTGCGAGATTTGCTGACCTGTCCCATTCTGGAAACAAGCATTTCTGCTCGTTTCTAGTTCCTGTACAAAGCATTAACTCCCCATTGAGCAAGTTCACATGCAGCACTGGATACTGCCCAGTATCCCCTTCCCCAAGCTTCCACTCTCGCATATACCCTTCTCAACAGCTGTGGGTAGGTCAAGTGTGTGTGGGTAGGTAGGTAGACAGGAAAAGGATTAGCTTGTCTATCTGTAACTGGGTGGGTAAATGGATGGACAGAGCTAGCTAGTACAAGAAATTAGTATTTCATACAATGCAATTTCCCTTCCTCTTCCAGCCCTGATAAAATAGAAAAATTACAGTAATTCTTTCATAATTGAATTCATGTTTCTGTATCAGGCTTTGAATCCTAAATATGAAATTCAAGGGGAAAATGTATACGTAATAGCTTCAGTTCCTAGGGCCATAAAAATAAAATATTCCATATCTTACATCTTTGATATGCTCAGTACATCTGGACTTGCATTTTAAAGGAAATTTTAGCAGATACGACATTTTATTAAATACGCTTTCTGAAAGCAAGAAAAACAATTAGTTGCTTCCTTCATAATAAGCTCCACTAGGGTACCCTTTCTACATCATAATTGATTTAATTTTAACAAGGCAGCACCAGTTACTATGGCAACATGTTTACTTGTCCTTTTCCAATTGATGTAGGACTAACCAGGACAGTGAACACGGAAAATGTAGGCCAAGTGCTTTTCTCTCTCTCTGTATTTAAGTTTTTGGGAATATTCAAACCTATTAAGTTAAATGCAAATGTAAACATTTTAATAGCATATCCCAATATAGCAAACCAAACAGGCTGATATTAGAACTAAAGGAAGGAAAATACTGATGATGCTGCACTCCAAATCCCCAGATGATCTCACTCAGTGGTTTCACATATTCGTCAGGATGGGAGAACAAAACAGAGACTGAGATACAATCGCCATGGGACAGAGCATAACCCCCAAGTATAACCCCTTGGGAAATGGATATCAAGATAGGAACAGACCCAACAGTGCTCCCAATCCCCACTTCAGACAGCCACTCCAGAGGGATATCATGGTCAATAGTATCAAGTGACCAAGAGGTCTAGGAGAATTAATTGGGTCCCATTTCCCCTTATCTTTTCCTGGCACAAATCATTTCTTAGAGAGGCCAAAGCAGTTTTAGTCCGAAAGGAAGCTGGAAACCAGATCAAAATAGATCTTCACAACTGGTTTCATCCAAGAACTAAGTGCAGCCAGTCACCCAACTGAAGATCCAACCGATAGTAGGAAAAATAAAAAAGAGGCCTTTTTTAGGAGTGGACATACAACCACCTTCTGTAATGTGGCAGAAATCACCTCTTCTAGTAAATAGGCCTTTGAACCTAGTCAGCCCATTGGATCCAATGTAATGATCTAGGAGAGGCAAGAAATAAGCAAACAGGTAGTGGGGCCATCTCTTCTGAGCACCTTTTCAGTGTACTTGAGCCTCAACAACTAAAACTCATCCAATAAAACCTGATTCAGCAGTTCTCTGGATACAGTCCCTGCAGGTGTGTCTGAAGTGGTATCTAGGTTGGTGCTGGTCTAAGTAAATTTATCCCTGAAATGCTTACCAAACAAACAAGATGGAGAAGATCATGTACCACCTGGAAAAGCTCTGCCTTGAATACTGTCCCATTTTAAGAAATCAATCTTTAACTGCCCATACAAAACTAGAATCAGGGAGATGGCTTTAATCCAGATGAGGTTGCTGCTGTTAGACATGACAACAGGGTCAATAAAGAAGTTGGCAACTCTAAGGCCATCTAACGAGTCAATGGATGTTCTTCATGCACCTAATGATTTCATTTAACTGCTGTTTTATTGAACGTTTCTATCTGTCCTCTAGTCTAGTACCAAATGATTACAGTTGCCTGGAATCCAGCCGCATCAAAATTTATTTGAAATGTTTGCCGCATATGTTATTATGTGTACATGCTTCTTCCTACTTGGTGATTATTTCTGTGTGGTAGAAAAATGTTTTCTATTAAGCAACCATTCTACAGCTACCCTATTCATTTTAAAACTGTTTGGTAGGTTGATTTATTGCTGCCACCTTCTGGTTGAAGATATAAAATTATTTTTGCGGTAAGTAAAGGAAGAGGGGAAGGTTTGATAATTGAATTATGTTGTGAAAGATTATAAAAATAGACTTAAGCATTCAGTAATATAGTAGCTAAATACAGAAAGTTTTACTTGCAGAATATTACCTCTACATACATTTTAACCTTTACACACACCAGCTGAAGGAAGGCTTATGGTTCAAGGAACAGCAGAAATGGTGGAATGGAGGGGAAGATTGATATTACTTCTAGGAAAGGCAGCTTGAGCAAATCGTTTCTGTTCCCACCTGGAAGATTTTAAAATGCAGCTCCTCACAGACACTGGATTTTTGGGGGGGGGGGGGCACAATAAGACAGGCTATGAGTACTTAGGGAATTCTTCATGTGAATAAATCCTTGTAGGCATGCTTCCATATGAAACAGCAAAAAACATCTTCAGAGACCTGTTCTTCCAGTCTACATGCTTCAGAAAGCACGTTTGGAAATTACATGGCAGAAAGGGAGAAGCAGAGCTGGCAACCAGGGCACATATAGAAGTACTGGGCCAAATTCAAGTATTTCAATTTGATTTATTGATTGATTTATATTTATTAGTTGCCTCATAATACAAATTCGGTAGGTGATGTACAATAAGTTAATGTAAAACAAGTTTAAAAACAAAAATACAAAGATGATCTTAGGATGTTCCTTCATGTACTGAAGTCCCAAATATAGTGCCCTCTCCTACAGAAAAAAGACTGAAGAGGGAAATTTTGGGAAAGATGCAATGGAGTAGAGCAACAGTGATATGGCTGCTAAATTGAAAAACCTTCTGAATTCTGAAAAAAACTGAGATCATTTGGCCCACCTCAAATATAGCCACTCCAGGAACAATATTCACTTTAGCAGCTATTATGAAATACCAAAAGATGAGGATATACTCTCTTTCCTACTGGCCTGCGTTGTGGAACAGATCTATTCAAAGACAGAACGATCCCTTCAGTTTTTGAGGGAGTTCATAGATTGGACCTTTCATCTTCTCTAAACAAGTTTTCCAAACCCAGCATGTTATCTCAAAGTGTCAAAGTTATTTAATAAAACACTTCCCACACATGTGTTCACAGCATCCTGATCCTTGTCCAAGATCAGGTGCAGGGAATTTGTGGCTCACCGTATGCTGTTGGACTCCAACTCTCATCATCCCAAATCACTGGCTATGCTGGCTAGGGCTTATGGGAGTCAAAAGTCCAACAAGATATGGAGTGCCATAGGTTCTCCAGCCCTGTCCAAGAACATAGTTGTCCAAGACAACTCAATCATACAGACCTTTCCAATTCTGGCTTTAACACTGAACACATTTTTTGATCAGTAAATACATAAAGACCTGGACAGGTTCATATATAACAAGCAACTGACAAGTTGTATCAGGAGGACTTTGGAAGTTATTCATTCCATTAAACAAAGACAAAGCAAAACTGTCCAAAAGAAAAAGAAGAGGAGCTAGGTGCAGCAGATATATGGGACAAGATGAAACTTATGGTAGCAATAACAAAAAAAGTCATAAAAATTGCCATGTGGGGGTAGGTGCTGTGTGTTCTATACCTCTGATTTACTCAGTTTTGCTCAAGCTTGGATACAGGATTTACTGAATTAAGATGCTTACCTGTTTTCTTAGCCATTATTAATTTTAAATGGTAGTGGTGTCTCTATCAACCCTCACTGGTTTTTTATTTACACTGGAATTTTTATTTACGTATTTGGATTTTATCCTGCCTGTTTCTAGAGACTCAGAATGAGGTATAAGAACTAAACACATTCTTAGAGCCACTTCAAATATTATTCATTTCCTACACAGAAAGAGTAAGTGTATAGGAAAATATGTGTAAACGGAATGCAAATGGACACAAGTGGTGATTGCACATGTTTTTTCACTGCATATACATGTGCTAGGAAATTGGAATTGGCCAAGGTTTCCCAATATGTGAATATAGAGTGGGCCAGGTTGCATGATCAAATAAGCCATGATGGCTTGTTTAAGTCAGCAGCACGTACCTAATTACATGCCTGGGTGCAGCTTGTTGTGCTGTCTGAACTTGGATGGCATGACTTGATTGATGAGGAAATAATCCTCAAGTAACCGAATAACAGGCCTGGTGTTGTTTGAGGGTTATTTCCCCCTCAAACAAGCCACACTGTCTGGGTTCAGACAGCAAATGGTACCTGGTACACACCGTTGATTTAAATAAGCCACAGTAGCTTGTTTTCATTGTGTGAACTGAGTCAGTGAAGCCATTGCATATGTAACCATTAGAGGGAGAGGAAGCGGCAGCCCTTCCACTGTGTCCATGACCTGCTGAACTTTGCAACTAAAAATCTAGTGCGTAAATTTGCTTTTTTCCCTCCCTCCCTCCCAATCCTTTTTTCCTTTTGTGTCATGTTTTTTAGATTGTAAGCATGTGGGCAGGGACTGTTTTAAGAAATATTTTTGTAAGCCGCCTTGAGAGCCTTTTTTGGCTAAAGGGCAGGATAAAAGTCCTATAATAAATTAATTAAATAAATAAATAAGAACATTGGAAGCTGACTTACAGAATTTCCTCCCCTCGGTGAGGGGGAAAAGTGGGTGTTCTGATGGGCGGGGAGTGGAGGAGACCAGAGAGCCAGAATTAATTATTCTGAGCCTCCTCCAGCTTCCTTCCCTGCACCTCCAAAGCACCCTTACTAGATGGGCTGAAAAACAGCAAAGATTGGAGAATGGGCAGGCAAAGATCCCCTCAGTAATTCATTCCACCCTGATAGCTTCAGCTGGGCAAGGCCCTGGAATCTTGTAAGCCGTTCAGGGTCTAGGCCCATAAGACACAAGTCTAGATAAAATTTACACGTGCTAATTTACATCTATATTTAAATTTAGCAATAATTACTAAGATTTAAGTTGTATAGATGGCAAAGCCAAATTAATTTCCCATCCAAATCACAAAATAAAATCCAGGGGGATAACTGTGTTAATCTGTTGCAGCAAAACAAACAACATTAAAGACCAAAAAACATTATTATGGCATAAGTTTCTGTGGACTATACTCTGCTTCATCAAACAAGAGGGGCTGTCTATATGCTCTAGAAGCCCTGAGGCGGCTCCATGGTGGCACTGTGTCAATTAAATGATGCAGCAGCCACTTCAAAGGCACCGTAGGGCATTCCAGAGACACTCTGCATTTTCAGGATGGAGAGAAGCAAACCCAGCCCTTCCACCATCTAACCTCGCTCCATCCTCCATGTGGAGGTGTTCCCGGGCGGAAGGTGACCCTGATTGGAATGCCCCCCCCCCACTATTTTGGGTGTAGAGATTACCCCCCCCCTAGCAAAAGCATAGGGATTTGAAAGAAGTAGTGGCAACCTGGTGCCATCAAGGCAGCCCCAGAGTCTATCTATTGCAGTTGCATCTGATGAAGAGGACTATAATCCACAGAAGTTTATGCCGTAACACATTTGTTAGCCTATAGGAAGGGGTCCCCAACCTGTTTGCCCCCACAAGCACATTTGAGAATTTGAGAAACTATTGTGGGCATCACCACAAAATACCTAATCAATGGATTGCCATGTTGGCATCTAAAGGTTACATCTATGGATCTTAGGTTGTGTTTTATTAAGCAAAAACTTTTGTTTAGTGTCTATTGAACACTGCAAGGTCTGTTTAACAAGGGACTGACTAATTGCTGGTGGTGTAATACAATGAATGCTTCTTTTAAATATATGTTTTGGCAATTTCCAGTAATTGCTTCTTTTTGAGAGGAGATTATTACACATATAAATTTTGTACTGGAACAGTCTTTAATATTCACTGACATACACACACTTTTAAATTTACGTGCTTCCTGAAAATTAACAAATAGTGTAAATGGTTTCTCCGTGTACTTTTCACAGCCAAAAGACTGTGAAAAGACTGATATTACAATACTGGAAGGATAAACACTCGCCTCCTATAATGTAATGGATTGAGGATCTAACAATACTTAAAATATTTGAACTGGTGGCATATAGATGTCACTTCAAAATGGATACTTATTTGGATATTTGGTCACTTTCGTTGACGCCTATATATAATTGCTAGAAAGTTTCATATGCATTTCATATGTATTCACTGCTATGAATAATTGAATGAAATAAACTAAAATAAGTTTTGCGGGTAGCCATGGTGTGCCCCATTGTGGACCCCTTAACAGGTGCCTTTGGAAGTGCCCACAGGTGCCATGGTGCCTGCTGGCACCATGTTGGGGACATATGCTTTAAGGAGCTATTAGACTCTTTGTTGTTTTTATCAAATTTAATATATCTTCAATTAATTTGCATCCCCCCAAGATAATCTTAAATCAGTAGTTATCTTTCAATTACAATTAATTTACAATGACTGTGAGTGGGTGAAAAATGCAGCCCCCCCCCTAACTTTGCACCAAAATGGAATTTCAAATATTTGACAGACTAATTAAAAAGCAAGCCAAGGGTAAGTCAGGGGGTAACAAAGCAGTTACTTTTCCAATTCCCACCCAGATCCTGCTCAAAAATATAATCAATTCACCTTCAATTAATCACTCCCGTTCATCAAATTCACTTCCATAAATTAAATTCAAAAGAAAGTGAAGTGGTACCCAATTCCGTTTGTGGAGAGCATGGAAGAGTGGGATAGAGGCAAGGCAGATTCGGGGGTTAGGAATCAGGAGGAGAAGGATGGAGCAAGGACTGGGCAATGTGGAAGACAGTGGGAGCCCAGAAAAAGGAAGGGGGCGGCTCTTTGCTCAGCAGGTTTTCACATCGAGAGCTGGTTTCTCGACATGGAGACAAATGACTTTCCCTCCATTCCCCAACGTACATGTTTACTCGGTGAAGTGTTTTTGGGACTACTGCCAGAATATTTGAATTTTCCGAAGATGTTAAATCCTGTTCCTTATATATATATATTTAAAAAAATGAAAATTATTTCTTTCACACACAGAAATGCTTGTAAAGCTTTGGACAGCCTGCCGCTTCACAAGACCGACAACCTTCCGAAGGGGGCGTACGTCCCCCTTCACCACCCCTTCGCCAAATGGGGATGAGGGTGGCGGCGACTGTACTAGTAGCCCCCTACATTTCGCGCAGTGGCCAGACCTTTGACATACCTTCCTAGAGAGGCACTACTTTGGGGGCACTGGTGCTGCTGAAACAGGCACTGCCTCCCCACCCCCCGCCGGAAAAACGCTTCGGAAACGACTAAACTCCGGAGGGTGGGGGGCTACAGTGCTGACATTATGCAAAGTGCCAGATTTTAAAGATGTTTTCGTATTAAAGATGTATTTTACCTTCATATAATGGGAGAAAAGGTAACAATGAAAATAAAACCCTTTCGTGTTGTGCATAACACAAGACCGGCCTTCTCATAGCTACTTGCTTGGGCGGGGGGGGGGGGTTGCTTGCTATGCCTTCATAGCACTTGCACCAGCTTTGCTCTTCCTCTTAGCTCGCAGAGGGGCATCCCCCAGGGAGGGGCAGCGGCGAAGAGCCGCCCCTTTGTGACCGGGCATTGTGGGGATTGTAGTCAGCACGGCCGGCTCTGCGCGCACACTTTCCTCGTTCGGGGCGGGACTCTGGCTTTGGGCCGGCCGCAGGAAGGGTGAGGGAAGAGGCGGCTGGGGCTGCCGCCTTGAACCACGTCCTTGGGCTGCCGCCTTGAAGCAGGGAGCCCGCTGTTGTCCCTCCGGGTCACCCCGTCTCTGCTGAGAGAGGCCGCAACGGCTGGGAAGGGGCTGGCGGCGGCCAATGCGAAATTGGTTGGTGCTTCTGTGCCCGTGTGCGGTCGGGGTCGTGCTGCACCTCTGGTTGCTTCTCCTCAGCTGCCCGGCTAGTGGCCCCGGCAAGCAGCACCCAGCAGGTAGGTAGGGAAGGAGAGAGGGAGCGGCACCGAGTAGACAACCTGCCCGCTTGCTGAGGGTAGGTGGTGGGTGCCTGGGGGGCAATTCGTCCTCCAACCGCCGCGCGCGTGTGAGGTAATGTAGGCGAAAAACACGCGTGTATGTGGGGCGGAGGGTGGGCGAGAAAAGGTGGGGTGCGGGTGAGCATATTTTCGCTGAAAGTGTGAAAAAGAAGGCGCCACTCTTGCCGGCTTGTCCTGGATTTCCGATGTAAGAAAGAAGGGACAATGTAGGAACGGTAGGTTTGGCTAGCCTCCCCCTTGCACCCTATCTGTGGAGTAGGTTCCTATCTGGGGTGTACGGAAGAATGGCAGGAGACTGAGGTAATGGTCCTGCATCGTAGCTACTGGGAGAAGAGAATGAAATGAAATGGTACGTGGGGGGATGGGAAATTTAGACAAAAAGCATTCTTCAAATGAGGGATTTAGACAAAATCACTCTTCATTTGGGAAACTGAGGAGAGAAGGATGGGAGGTGCTAGGGGCTTCTTGAGAAGTGTAGGACTGTTGTTTGTGGCTGAAGAGGCGTTGGGAAGGCACCCTTCAACTAGCGGGTGGGAGAAAAAGAGTAGGAGATGTAGGACATAATTCACCCAAAGATTTGGAGAGAAGTTGGATAAAGGCAAGAGGGAAGTTGCCCTCAAGTGCTATAAAACATGTTTACATGGTTAATATTGTTAAACAGTTGGAACTTATAAACCCTTTTGCCAATTTGCTGCAAGTTAACCAGAGAATCTTTTATTTATTTATTGCATTTTTATACCGCCCAATAGCCATAGCTCGCTCGGTGGTTCACAAAAGTTAAAACCATCAAAGTATAAAACCATCAAAGTATAAAACAAACAGTTATAAAAACATAATATAAAAATACTACATAAAAGCACAACCGGGGTAAAACCAAGCAGCAAAGCAGAGATTTATACAAATTTAAAATACAGATTTAAAACAGCAAAGTTAAAAGACTAAGAATAAACTGTTAAAATAAGCTGGTCTTCACCTGGCATCGAAAAGAATATAATGTTGGTCCAAGGCGAATTATTATTATTTATTGCATTTATATACCGCCCCATAGCCAATGCTGTCTGGGAGGTTTACAAAGATTAAAAACATTGAACATTAAAAACCGATATACAAAATTTAAAAAGTATAAAAAGCATAAAAACAGATTACAAATACAATATCCGTTTAAAACAACTATTCTGGGTCAAAAGAAAAAAAAACTCAACATACGCTGTTAAATGCCTGGGAGAAGAGAAAAGGCTTGACCTGGCACTGAAAAGATAATAATGTTGGTGCCATGCAAGCATTGTCGGGGAGATCATTCCATAATTGGGGGACCACCACTGAAAAGGCCCTCTCCCTTGTTGCCATCCTCTGAGCTTCCCTCGGAGTAGGCACCTGGAAGAGGACCTTAGATGTTGAGCGTAGTGTACGGGTAGGTTCATGTTGGGAGAGGCGTTCCGTCAGGTACTGTGATCCCAAGCTGTCTCTAGGTAGCTCATTCCACAGCCGGGGTGCCACAGCAGAAAAAGCCCTCTTCCTGGTAGCCACATGCCTCACTTCCTTTGGCAGGGGCTCATGGAGAAGGATTCCTGAAGATGATCTTAGGATCCGGGCAGGTACATATGGGAGGAGGTGTTCCTTCAGATAACCTGGCCTCAAGCCGTTTAGGGTTTTGAATATTAATACCAGCACTTTGAATTGGGCCTGGACTTGGACTGGCAGCCAGTGAAGCTGAAAAAGGACTGGTGTAATGTGGTCTTGTTGACCAGTCCCTGTTAACAGTCTGGCTGCCCTGTTTTGTACCAGCTGATGTTTCCGGACCTTTTTCAAAGGCAACCCCATGTGTAACGCATTGCAGTAATCCAGACAAGCGGTTATCAGCATGGATAACTGCAGCTAGGTTATCTCTGTCCAGATAAGGGCGCAGTTGGTATATCAGCCTAAGCTGATAAAAGGTTCTCCTTGCCACTGAGACCACCTATGTCATTTCTGGATCCAGGAGCACCCCCAAACTACAAACCCGATCCTTTAGGGGGAGTGTAACCCCCTCCAGAACAGGGTGAACATCACCTAGCCGAACAGACGAACCACCTGCTAACAGTACCTCCATCTTGTCTGAATTGAGTCTTAGTTAGTTTGCCCTCATCCAGTCCATTACTGTGCTCAGGCACTGATTCAGAACAGCCACTGCATCACCTTGGTTTGATGAAAAGGAGAGGTAGAGCTGGGTGTCATCTGCATATTGACACCTCAGCCCACATCTCTGGATAATCTTTTCCAGCGGTTTCATGTAGAGCCTGATCTACTTTTTGCACATGCATACTATAAAGTAAGACATGGAGTAGGGATTGAGAACAAATGGTTTGTAGGAGAACTGAATGACATCAAAAGATTCCTTATACAGGATAAATAATATATTGAAAAAGATGATTTAGAGCCTGATTCTGTTCATGCTTACTCAGAAGTGAGTGAAATCAGTGAGTCTTCCTCCCAAGGAAGCCTTAGAATTAGAAACATCACGCCAGTCCTTTTCCAGCTTCACTGGCTGCCAGTCCAGGTCCAGGTCCAATTCAAAGTTCTGGTACTAACATTCAAAGCCCTAAATGGCTTGGGGCCAGGAACACCTCCCATATGTACCTGCCCAGACCCTAAGATCATCCACAGGGGTCCTTCTCCGTGAGCGGCTGCCAAAGGAAGTGAGGCAGGTGGCTACCAAGAGAAGGGCTTTCTCTATTGTGGCACCCCAGCTGTGGAATGAGCTCCCCAGAGAGGTTCGCCTGGTGCCTACTTTGCGCTGCTTTCGTCGCCAGGTGAAGGCCTTTTTATTCTCCCAGCATTTTAACAGCGAAATTAACCCAATTTTAACCCTTGCTGTTTTAAATTTGTATTTTAATCTGTATTAATCTCTGCTGCTTGGTTTTATCCTGGTTGTGTTTTCTATATTGTATGTTACTTTGTGTTTTTAGATTGTTGTTTGTTTTATATTTCTTAAAATGATTTCATGGTTTTAATTTTTGTGAACCGCCCAGAGAGCTTTGGCTATAGGGCGGTATAAAAATGCAATAAATAAATAAATAAATTGTTAGTTTTTATTGTACTGCAAGACTGTTTTTGCTGTAGCAAACTAACGCATCTATCCCCTCTGGAGAAAGTGATATGGCTTGTGATGCTCATCTGGACTGGGGAAAGGGGCAGTTAGTGGCACTCAAGCTAAGAATTACTGTATCTAGTATAGGAGCAAAGATGTGTGTGTATGTGGGATCCCTGTTAAATCAGGCATTCTTCATCGAACCAACTATAATAGGTAAGATTTGAAGGGAGGATCACTACTGATTATTTTCCTAGAATTTATTTTTAATCAACTGCTCTAATTTTTCATTCTCATTCTCATTGGGGATCTCTATGACCATGAATACGCAAACTATTCAAATAAAGGAATAAGAGAAGCACTACCAAATTTGGAAAGAACTGTTGGTGGGGTGGGGAAAGAATGACAAATTAATTCTTGACAGAATATAATTTGGCCACCTACAGGGCTGATCATAACTGCTGTAAAACTTTGGAGGAAATTGTTATCAATCAGTGAACTAGTATTTATTTGAGTCTCAGGTGCTGACGGATGAATAAATTAGACCTCCATCCTTTTGTTCCCTTGAGCAATTGTGACAAACATGATGCCTTCAATATCATCTATCATCTAATCTCTGTATGAATAGTAATGTTCCTCACCTTAGAGCACTGACAGCTATTCTCAGACTTTCTTTTGCCTAGTCTCTGTCCACCATTTTACCTTTCTGATTCTACCAAGATGGCTGAAGACTTACCATTGCACTCTTTGCCCACCTAGCTACAATATTGGGTTCCTGCTTTGCAGGGTTGTAGTGATACAGCAAGGCTAACAAGCTGAATGCCATCCAGTCTGCCCCATGCCATATCCCCTCCCTGCTTTGTGGGCCAGGTGCTCCCACATTATGAGATCTTCCTTTCCTTTGTAGTAAAGTAGCATTGTAGCTTGAAAGAGAATATAGAACTGGGAATTCTAGATTATTCATTAGATCTGCTCCTTAAGTGGTTTAGGGAGTTGGATTCCAATTCCCTTGTCTTCCTATTTAGGTGAACACACTGAGGTTATACCTCTGATTAGCTGCTTGCTACCTTTATTTATTTATTTGGAAGATTTTAACCCATCTTTCAAGATGCACTGCTCCCCCCCCCCCAAGAATTACAATATCCCCCTCCACACAAACAGCAGCAGCAGCGATAGGTAATAATTTTTAAGCACTAAATGCAGACTGAAATAAATTTGTTTTCCAGGTTTTTTTTAAAGCCAGCAGTGATAAGGCCATACATATCTCCCTGGGGAGAGAGTTCCAAAGATGTGGGACCATCACTGAAAATCCTATCCCTAGTACCCACCATACTAATGGTGCTTGCTGATAGGCCAGAGAGTAGGACCTCTGATGTAATCTTAATGCTTGGACAGGCTCATACAAATGGAGGTGGTGCTTCAGATAATGTGGTACCAAAGCATTTAGGGTCTTAAAGGCCACAACTAGCACCTTGAATTGGGCACAGGAAATAGGCATCCAATTTAAATAAAACAGAATTGGAGTAATAGTTCTGAGTGCCTACCTCCCACAAGCATTCCAGCTGCCACATTCTGTACCAATTGTAGTTTCAGAATCACTTTCAACGTCAGTCCCACATAGAGTGCATTATGTTAATCTAACTTGGACATAACCAGTATGGCCAGGCCATATAATCCTGTAAAGTAGAATATTATAATAATCTATTTACAGATTTGGGTAGCTAATTGAAAGTTACTTGCATTCATGCTAGATGAAATTAGAACCTAAGGGGCCAATTTTAATATTTGGCAAATTATGAATTAATCCACAATTTTCCATTCAAGAGCAAGCAAATGCACTGGCTCTAGTGTACTCTTCAGTTCCGCTTTCTGTAAACAACCTACGATCATCCTGCTGGGTTGCAACAAACCATGGTTTAACCACTGGGTTGTTTAGCCCCTAAACAACCCAGTGCTCCGGGTCTATATGTCATGCTCACAACCTATGAATGGGCCAATTGTAGGTTGTTTACAGATAGCAGAAATGAGGAGTATTCTGGAGGCATTGTTCTCACATGCTCCTGCTTGTGCATGGCAAATTAACCCATGATTTGCTTACAAGTGCAAACCTGGTCTAAAGCTCCAAGATGTAAATTTAGATGCGAGCCATGATTCATTGACGTGTAGAAGAACTGAGTTTAACACACAACTTTTGGTTTTGTACTCTGCCATTTCATTCAGTTTTATTGGTGTTACTGTGGTCACATAATTATTAATCATTCTGATCACAGATCCCTTGAATAGAAATGGATGATGCAAGACCATTTTAATGTACTTCTTGTGTTTCTCCATTAAATGTACATTTTCATGGTCAATAACAAAGTACAGTTTGCTATGCAAAGCAGAATCCCTAGCTAGAGCCTCATAAAGGAGAGATCCATCACATATCATGGACATGTTAAACATGCAGAAAGTCCCAGGTTCCGTCTCTGGCATCTCCAGTTAAAAAGCATCTCTGATAATAGGGCTGAGAGACCTCTGTGTCTAAGGCTTTAAGAGACCCACTGCCAGTTGGAATAGATAGGCTAGGTGGACCAATGGTCTGACTCAGTATAAGGGAACTTCATATGTTCATCTACCTCTGCTAGGGAAGTTGATATTATTATTATTATTATTATTATTATTATTCCCGCCTCTTCCCCAATACTGGGACTCAAAGCAGCTTTACAAATTAAAACATGGACAGTTCAAACATATAGATAGAGATATAAAAAATTTAAAATATAACTAAGCATGCTACAATATTAAAACATTTAAAAACATTTAAAATACAAATAACATTTTTTTAAAAATCCAACGCATAAATAATATATAAGCAGAGGTCCAGACTACTCCCCAAAGGCCTGCCAGAACAAAACAGTTTTAGCCTGCCTCTGGAAACACACCTAAGAGGGAGCCAGTCTAGCTTCCCTGGGAAGGGAGTTCCAGAGCCCCAGGGCAGCCTCCGAAAAAGGCCCTCTCCCGCATTCCCATCAGGCGTGCCTGTGATGGTGATGGGACTGAGTGAAGGGCATCCCCTGAAGATCTTAGGGCATAGGCAGGCTCATAAGGGAGAATACGGTCTTTCAGATAATCTGGACCCAAGCCATATGGGGACAGCACTGCTTCTTAGTTCTGAGTGACTGAAGGCAACCCTTCAAAATTCATCCCTATAGCTGGTAGCAAATCTTCAAATATCACTAATGTGCACCAGTTACAACTGTTCTCAATCCCAGAAATATTTGCCAAAATAGTCAGGTGGCATCCTGGAGTTTTATGAAGACATTGAAAGTTGGATGAGGATTGCTTGCTGTGTGTTAAAGTTGTTCTTTGCATTCATACTTTTATGCAGAACATAACTTTCTTTTGTTTTGAACTGCCGAAGTTGAACTCACTGAGCAGTATAATGACATTCTCAAAATGAAGGGAATTCATGTCAGTTCTACTTCAATTTAAAAGGTAGACAGTATAACTGAACAAGTGACCCAGATATTCCAAGAAATTCTAAGATATGCAGAGAAAAGCATCTCCAACCAGGCACCCATAATTGCTACCTGCCATCCCACCTCATTAGAATTCAGATATATTGGATGGGTTTTTCTTTATTCTACTTCTGGCTTTCAAACACTTGCACAATTTCTCTAAACAAATAAGTAGAAGCATCTCCACGGATCAAGAAACAGCCTAAGGACATGGCTACTAAAATATTGGTGTAAGACTTGCAGACTCATTATTTAGGTGGATTTCTAGCCTAAAAATTCAGGGTAAATTTATATCTAAAACCAACAAAAGCAGTGTGTGTGTGTGTGTGTTTCTAAGTTCTTCTTCGTGGTCTCTGTGCATCACACTGTATGGGCTCGCGCCGGCGTCGAGCCTCCAATCGGAAACTTCTAGAGCTTAGACTTTTGGCGGGAACCCCTCCCCCCACTGCCCTATCGCGCATGCTCGGGTTCCCGCCTACCTCAGTTCTTTTTCAACCGCTGTGCTGCTTGCCTCGCGGGAGACTTCACTTGGAATTTGTTTGTATTCAGGCTTAGACTACTCGGTTTTTCTCTTCGTATTTCTGTCCTTTCATCTCTTCTTCTTCTTTCTTCTATTCCTATATAAATAATAATAATAATAATAAAAAAATTAATTGTTATAGTTCGTCTTATTGTTGTCCTATATCTATTGTTCCATCTTTCTCTATTCTGACTTGGAGAGTGCCCCTCGAGAGAAGATGGCTAATACCGCCTTGTTTAAGAACTGTATGCAGTGCAAGGCCAAACTGACGTTGTCGGACGGCCATTCCCGCTGCCTCCTTTGCCTTGGGGAGACCCACGTTGTGGACTCCTGCATGCATTGAATGAATTTTTCAAGGCAGACGAGAAAGAATCGAGCCAACAAACTTAGGGCTCTACTTTGGAAAAGGGCGCTGGAGACTGTAGATGCCCCTAAGTGACCATTGCCGGCCGACGCAAGGGCCCCTTCCGCGGGAGCTGGGCAGAGTACTCTCCCCTCTGGAGCCGCGCCTTCCCACAGAGACGACGGCGTAAAGGCAAAGAAGTCCAAAAAGACTTCCATGAAGTCCCTAACTGAGGGCTCCCGCAAAGACAAAGAGAGATCTAGTTCCTCTAAGTCGGGAAAAATCAAGAAAGATCGCCCAATTAAGCCGTCAGTATCCTCGGCGCCACAGACGACGAAACCTGCCTCGGTACCGATGCGCTCACCGGTACCGATGGCCCCTCCAATGCCCTCTCCGCCGGCATCGGTTTCGCTACCGTTTGCTCAACCCAGCCGACATGGGCTGCCGATACTGAGCTTGCCCGAGCGACCTAAGCACGTGGCACTGTCCTCGGTACCGAAAAAATCACGACGCTCGGTACCGAGAGCAAAGAAGGCTCCAAAATTGCAGGGACCAACACCAGCGGATCGCCCGCAGTTTCGCTCGCCCACCACATCCGTCTTGCACCTCTCCCTTTCGCCGCCGGCTTCGACGATGGAGGACTCAATTTTTGGCCCGCTCTCCCCACAACACTCGGGATCAGAGCTTCACTATCGACCTCGCTCGCCGACACCGCCGCGGGACTGGGACAGATTCTCGGAGCACTCCGCGGTGTCGCATTCGTTGATCCACGGCTCTGAACCACAACAGTTTGTTTTCAATCCCTACACGGGACGCAGGCTAGGACCACAGGAGGTGTTTGCTCCTCCGTTGCCCCCCAAGCTGCCGCCGACGGCCACGGTATCGAGGGCACCTCGAGAGGACTCGGTACCAGACCCGACTCCGGAGCCTTTACCACCGCTCTCTATTAGAGCCCTGACGTCGCCCACTTCGATAGAGGACTATGCCTCGGACTCGTTGGCATCGATGGCCATTCCCCCATCTCCTCCTTCTCCGGAAGACACCGTCGGGACGGATAAGCGGGCATCGCCAACGGTGGAGGTGGCATCATTTCAGGAGCTGCTTCTTCGCATGACTCAATCACTATGTATGGAGCCTCAGCAGCCGGTTCCACAATGCATTGATAACATCTAAGACGTGATGTATGCAGATACTTCAGCTTCTATCGCTGTGCCACTAATTCCCACCTTGCTGCACACGGTGCAGGAATCTTGGCAGAACCCTGCCACATTGGGTCCAGTCTCCAGAAGGTTGGACGCCTTATATAAGTTGCAAGAAAAGGATGCGGCATTCCTCATGTCTCATCCCAAGCCGAATTCGGTGATTGTCGAGTCCGCGCAAGGGCGTACATCGAAATCCCATTCTGCCCCAGTGGATAAAGAAGGAAGAAAATTAGACACCTTCGGCCGAAGGGTCTACTCTTCCATGGCCCTAGGAATCAAAGTCGCCACCTACCAAGCAATGATGGCTAGATACCATCTCTTTCTATGGGACAAGGTGGGCTCCTTGCATTCGCACCTCCCAGATGACATCAGGGCAGTGGCGCAGGTCTTCCAGCAGGAGGCGGTCGCACTCGCGAAACAGGAATTGACAACGGCTCGTCATCAAGTTGATTGCCTTTCTAAGGCCATGGTGGCTGCAGTGGCCTTGCGCAGACATGCTTGGCTGCGCTCATCTAGTCTGCCTCAAGAATCAAAGTCCAGAATTGAAGATCTCCCGTTCGACGGAGAGGGTCTTTTCAATACGACCACTGACAATACTATGGACACTATTCAAAAAGCTAAAGCTACAGCAAAGAAAATGGGATTTTACGCAGCTACCACTACTACTAGTTATAGGCAGAGAAGATGGGGCCGGCAACACCCTTATCAGCAAAGGTCATTTCAACCACGGCAACCCAGATTCCAACAGCCCACCACACTGCCACCTTACCAGCAGAGGAGACCTTACCAGCAAGGACGGGCACGACAGCAACGCGGAAGGCAGGAAACCTCCCAAAAGCAGCGAGTTTGACTTGCGCTCGGCCTCTCCCGACCACACATTTCAACCACTGCCTGAGGCCTTTCTACCACTCTTGGGCCTCAATAACATCGGACACCTGGGTGCTCAACATCATACAGAACGGCTACCGGTTAGAATTCTTTTCCCAACCTCCAGTGGGGACCGTGCGGCACATGAACCCGTCATCGGTTCTTCGCCAGGAAGTTGCTAAGCTGCTGCAGAAAGGAGCCATTTGTCCAGTGGCATCACAAAACATCTCCCAAGGGTTCTATTCCCGGTATTTCACCATTCCAAAGAGGGACGGCGGCCTTCGACCTATTATGGACCTGAGAAACCTCAACGATTTCATAGTGACCAGAAAGTTCCGGATGGTGACCTTGGCCACTGTCCTCCCGTTGATCAAGCACAACTGTTGGTTCACATTAATCGATCTCAAGGACGCGTATTTCCATATACCAATCTTCAAACCTCACCAACGCTTCCTTAGGTTCATAACAGACCAGTCCGCGTACCAATTTACTGTTCTTCCCTTCGGTCTGAAGACTGCACCCAGAGTGTTTACAAAATGCATGGCGCCAGTATGCACATTTCTTCGTGCACGGGGGATAGAGGTTTACCCCTATTTGGATGATTGGCTAATCGTGTCCCCATCTTGTCACCAAGCGGAAAGGGATGTGGCCGTTACTGCACGCCTCCTAAAAGACCTAGGTCTCGTGGTGAACCAAACAAAGTCAAAATTCGTTCCTTCTCAACGACTACTATTTATAGGAGCCCTGCTGGACTCTCAATCAGGAAGGGCCTTCCTCCCGGAGGAGCGAGTGGTAAAAATCCAGCAAATCGCCCGGACCGTCATCAACAAGACAATGGTGAAAGCATTAACATTGCAAAGATTGCTAGGCCTCATGGCCTCCTCAGTCTACACTGTTCGATGGGCAAGACTACGCATGCGGCCTTTGCAGCAGTTTCTCCTTGCAAACTTCGATCCGTTGGTGCATCCCAACTACTCACGCCTGGTTGTGCCTCGTTCGTTGCATCAGTCTCTCCTGTGGTGGACCTTCTCGGAACATCTCCTGAAAGGCCTCCCGTTTGTCAGCCAAGGACCGGATCGACATTTAACAACCGACGCGTCCTTGCTGGGATGGGGGGCACACTGCGACCATCTTGCAATGCAGGGAAAGTGGTCCACCCAGGAACAACGCTATCACATCAATTTGTTAGAGCTTACAGCGGTGCAAAAAGCCCTGCACGCGTTCAAAGAACACCTCAGAGGCCACCACGTGAGAGTGGTATCAGACAACACTACAGTAGTCTGGTACATAAACAAGGAGGGCGGCACGAGGTCGCGACGTCTTCTTCGTTACACCCTAGAAATCTTCGAGTGGGCCCTGTTACATCGGATACGTCTTTCTGCGATTCACATAGCTGGATCCGACAACACTCAAGCGGACCTGCTCAGTCGGAATTTCCAGGATACTCACGAGTGGGTCATGTGCAGGACCGTCCTTTCTCGCCTGTTCTCCGAATGGGGACACCCAGACATAGACCTGTTCGCCTCCGTGGACAGCACGGTTTGCGAAGTTTTCTGCTCAAGAGCAAGATTGGGCAGAGGGTCTCTAGGAGACGCCTTCAATACCCATGGCGGCAGACACTTGCGTATGCCTTCCCTCCGTTTCCGCTCATCGCGAGGGTCATCACAACTCTACGGAGGCACCAGACGAATGCCATCCTTATAATACCATGGTGGCCGCGCCAGCCTTGGTTCGCACCTCTCCTTCACCTATCCAAGGGGAACTATTGCCGTCTGCCGCTATATCCAGACCTAATTTCAATGAACGACGGTTTAACCGTTCACCCAGACATACATAAACTGAAACTCACAGCGTGGCGAATCCAGCCTACTGGTTGGATTTAGACCTCCCCTCTCTGGTGAGAGTTATACTGCAAGAATCAAGAAAACAAAGTATGAGGGCTTCTTACAATAGAAAGTGGGAAATTTTTTTGCAATTTACTGCTGCCAGGAGGATAGATCCGAAGTCATGCGGGATCTTGGATATATTAGTTTCCTGAACTCATTGCACGAGAGTGGCTTGAAACGCTCATCAGTGAAGGTCTATCTGGCCGCAGTCTCGGCAAGACATAACCTTATTGACAATTTTTCTGTCTTTGCCCATCCACTATCAAAATGCTTCCTTAAAGGATTACGAAATCTGCATCCTCCAGTTCGACCGTTGGTTCCGCAATGGAGCCTCTCGGTGGTCCTATCAGCGCTAACGGCCAAACCGTTCGAACTGTTGGCTACAATCGACATCCGGTTACTAACTCTAAAGGTTGCCTTCCTAGTGGCCGTCACATCCGCATGTAGGGCATCTGAGCTATGCTCTCTTATGGTTGACCCACCTTATACGCAGTTCTTTAAGGATAAGGTGGTGCTGCGCCCAGGCCCCTTCTTCAAGCCAAAAGTTGTATCGGCTTTCCACATGAACCAGAACATTATCCTACCAACTTTTTTTCAGGCGTCAGCAAATCCTCTTGATACCAGACTGCATTCCCTGGATGTCAGACGGTCTCTGGCTTTTTATAAAGGCCGATCCAAATCCTTCCGTAAATCTGACAGGCTTTTCATTTGTTATGGAGGAAAATCCAAAGGCCAAGCTGTCTCTTCTCTCAGGTTTGCTAAATGGATTGTGCAAACGATTACTTTAGCTTATCAGGTCCTACATCTGGAACCACCAAGCTTCCTCAGGGCACACTCGACTTGTGCTCTTGCGACATCCACAGCGTTGGATAGAGGTATTTCAATCCCAGACCTCTGCAGAGCTGCCACCTGGTCCAATGCTTCTACATTCATCACGCATTACAAGTTGGATGTCAGGGCTTGAGAGGATGCTTCCTTCGGACGTGCTGTATTGTCCTCCATATTGCAATGACACGGGGCGAGAGCTACCCTCCTCCGGTAAGTGGTTGCTTGTTATTCGCCCATACAGTGTGATGCACAGAGACCATGAAGAAGAAATGCAGGTTGCTTACCTGTAACTGTAGTTCTTCGAGTGGTCATCTGTTCAGTCACACACACACACACCGTCCCCTCTAGACCTCGCCTAATGCATTGGTCAAAGAGTTATCGTTGCATGCAAGCTCTTATTCAATTATTTACTGTTTACCCAGTTCGCGAGGCAAGTTCGGTCTCAATGAACTGAGGTAGGCGGGAACCCGAGCATGCGCGATGGGGGGGAGGGGTTCCCGCCAAAAGTCTAAGCTCTAGAAGTTTCCGATTGGAGGCTCGGCGCCGGCGCGAGCCCATACAGTGTGACTGCACAGATGACCACTCGAAGAACTACAGTTACAGGTAAGCAACCTGCATTTCTTGAAAGTTCTCAAGAATGGAATGAAATTTAATATATACATTTCCCCTAATGGAGAGCCACCACATGCACTACTGGATAAATGCAGGACTTTGCATTTTCATGGAAAAGTGAGGATTTATCCATATGTGAAACCATTTGGGAACCACGCAGAAGGGAACTTACTTGGTTTTGGAGAAACATCTGAATGTGGTAGGAAAACAGGTTTGCTTGGAGATCGCTTGAGAGGAGCAGTGTTTTTGGCAGCTCTTGCTAACCGGCTCAGTAGGCGATCTCTGTAACCTACTCTGGCATGACAAACAGCATGCTAACCCACCACAGGTAAAATGGCCCTTACTGCAGTCCGTGGGTTCTGCAGTTTTCCCCAAGGGTGGCTTGGGGAAAATAAGTAGAAGCATGCTACTGTGGGTGGGAAAAGAGCTCACAGATGACACAATAGGTTATATAATCCACCATCATGGTTTATTTAACCTATCGTGGGTTAATGTGTCATCTCAATCCATTCAGTATGTCATCGCATCCATACCTTTGGCATTTTTGCTCAGCTAATCAGAAACGTATGATTTTATTATGTGAACTGTGCTATACTGGAGAGTGTATTGTCCTCATTAGAATTGAGCCTGTAATTAAACGTGATTTTTCTTAATTAAAAAATGTATAATCTTGTGACTACAGGATTCCAGTCTTGAAACTGTGTGCCAGCAACAACATCTTGCATAAATCTAAGATAAAGATATCAGTAGGAGATAGTGCTATTATGGAACATCACCAAGTTATTATACCTAAAACATGCAGTGTAAATTTGTAGATCTTTTGGGACATACTAAAATTAGACTTCTGAAATTACTTCTTCTGCCTTACGTGCAGCAGTTGTTCTAAACTGTCCTCCTATTTAGTTGATTTGTCATCTCAATTTTTTGGATTCATTCTCAAATTAAGCAGAGTGAGATGAAATGGATCTCTTGCCAATGCTAAATATAAGCCTGAGTGCTTCCATTATAGAATAACTGATTGAAAATAGGTCATGGATACATACTATCTATCTTCTCCTATGGGCTTTAGTATTCTGACCATGTTTATTGCATTTCATTTTAGGAAAGCACCTTAGTTTAAAGGAAATTGGTTTACCATTAGTTTATTTTTAGTGAAGTTTTTTGTCTTAGTAATAGCATACACATATGCATAGCTAAGAATAGAGGGGAATATGTACCCTGTACATCATTCTTTACTGCCTCCCTGAAATTACTCGCATTCACCACTAGATTAAATTAGTGGGGCCCTTTGCATGTAATGATGGCAAAGGATGAGTTAATTAACCCACAATTTGCTGTGTTGTGTGCCTGGTGCATTCTGCAGCCTTTTGACATCCAAACCTGGAAACTATAGGTTATTCATGGGTTAACCCACAGACAACTTAACAGCTAATTTTGTTTGTATTAACTGAGTAATAGTTTGCCTTCTTATTATGAAAGGCTTTCAATCACATGTAAACTATTTTACTTTGTAAAGAGCTTTGAGAACTTTTTGTTGAAAGGCAACATATAAACATTGTAAATGATCTTTTAAATATGGGAGGAAAGCTTGCCATTGTAATATAGCAAGTTGACATACATTTACATTTTCCTCTTGGTGTCCCTTCAGCTGCTCTTGTGCCAATATTCCAGTTCCCCAAATATGTGAAATTGCAGCTCCAAAATCTTCATGTTCCTTACCAACTCCAACTCCGAATCTAAGACTCACCTCCAAACTCCAAATCTAAGAGATAACTTTTCCTTTTTGAAGTTTGCTTCTTACATGGATTTGAGTTGTTTAGCTCATAAGACATTATTTGGCTAATTCTTTACAAATAATTGAGTTTACAAATAATTGCATAATAAACAACAAAGAGTCTTGTGGCAACTTAAAGACTAAAACATTTATCCTGGCATAAGCTTTCATAAGCGATAATTTATTTTGTCGCTCTCTGGAAATTTAATAATAGAAGTATCTTATAGCTTTGAAAGAAGTCACTGCTCAAAGGAGGGCTAGCCAGCTTTGGGGAATAAGGCCCAGTCATTTAACGGCTGTGTTGTGTTCTGGCCCTTCTCCCACCCAAAAGCATGATGGTTGCTCTATCAGCTTGCTCTCGGGCCTCCAGATGCTGCTGTTAAATGCCAGATCGGTTCAGAATAGGACCTCCCTCATCCATGATTTAATAGTGGATGAGGCAGCCAATCTAGCATGCATAATTGAAACCTGGGTGGGTGCACGTGGAGGAATTAGTCTCCCCCAGTGGTGCTCACCAAAGTACATGGTTCAGCATCAGGGTAGGCTTGAGAGCCAGGGAGGGGGTTGCTATGATCTATAGGAGATACAACTGGATGTAGTGATACAAGGGTGGGGGACTTTGCATCAGCCCCTTTGTGATGGTCAGATCATAGTTTGCTGATGTTTAGATTTACAACAGCTTTTCTAATCTGCATGGTGCAGGGGGTCCTATTAATATGATCCACCCCAGAGGCTGATCTAGATGGTTTCCAGAGGCTCTGACAAGGTTTCCTGCGGTTATAGCTGGCTCTCCTGTCAAAACCCTGGTTGATCTATGGAATGCGGAAATGACCTGTACGGTTGACATTATTGCTCTTGAGCACCCTCTCCTGAGTAGAGCTTATACTGCTCCATGATATACTCCAGAGCTGAGAGCAACGAAACAAAGTAGGAGACGGCTTGAGTACAAATAGTGAAGAACTTCTAGGGGGTGCAGTTGAACACTGGTGTGTGCCTGTGGTAAGGTATACTCAGATATGGTGAGCGCAGCAAAGAAACAGCATTTCATTGCCTTTGTTCAAACTTCCATATGCCACCCAGTGGAGCTGTTCAGGGTCATCTGTGGGCTATTACATGATGGCTTTAAGGACACTATAGACCCATCTGAGGCCTGCTGTAATTCATTTGCTAGGCACTTCCAGGATAAAATCTCTTGCATCCGCCTGCTCTTAGACTTCAGTGTTACAGCAGGTGAATCTGGTAAGGTGTCCAGAGCACAGCCTTGTCCAGTTTTCTTGGATGATTATCTAGGTCCATTTCACTCAGGGTTCAGGCTGGGCTTTGGCACAGAAACAGCCTTGATCATCCTGTATGATGATCTATGTTGGGAGAGAGACAGGGGGAGTGTGACCCTGTTGATTCTCCTTGATCCCTCAGTGGCTTTCGATACAATTGACCATGATATCCTTCTGGGACAATTGTCTGGGTTGGAAGTGGGAGGCACTGCATTACAATGGTTTTGCTCCTACTTGGATGGTTGGCTCCAGAAGGTGGTACTTAGTGGATACTGTTCAGCCACGTGGATTCTCCAATATGGGATTCCATAGGGGGCAGTTTTGTCCCCCTCTATTTCTCCTTTTCATCTGCTTCAGGTGAGGCTGTGGACATGTTAAATCAGTGCCTGGCTGTGACAAGGGACTGGATGAGGGCTAAAAAACTGAAACTCAATCCAGACAAGACTGAGATGCTGTTAGTGGGTAGTTCTCCTAACTGGATGGAGGATGCTCAACCTGTTCTGGATGGGGTTGCACTCCCACTGAAAGAGCAGGTTTCTGCCTTGGGGGTCCTCTTGGAACCATCTTTGTCACTTGAGGCTCAAGAGACATGGAGTGTCTTCTACCAACTTTGATTAGTGGCCCACCTATGCCCCTATCTGAATAGGGATAACCTGTCTATGCTCTGGTAACCTCCAAGTTGGATTACTGCAATGCGCTCTATGTGGGGCTGCCTTTGAAGAATGTACAGAAGCTGCAGATTGTGCAAAATGTGCTAGCAAGACTGATAGCAGGGACAAGACGGTCCGATCATATAACACTGATTCTGGCCCGCTTGCACTGGCTGCCTGTATGTTTCAGAGCGCAATTCAAGGTGCTGGTTTTGACCTATAAAGCTTTACATGGCTCAGGACTACAGCACTTAGTGGAACTCCTCTCAGCACGAACCAATCTGTATACTACGCTCTGCTTCCAAGGCTTTCTTCTGGGAGCCTCCTTTGAGGGAGGCTCAGAGGGCGGCAACAAGGAAGAGGGCTTTCTCGGTAGTGGACCCTAACTTATGGAATTATCTCCCTGATGAGGCCTGTCTGGCGCCAACATTGTCATCTTTTTAACACCTGGTTAAAACTGCCCTCTTCTCTCAGGCATTTGGCAGCATATAACAAGTCTTTTTGTCAGGCTCTAGATTGTCTCTGGCTAATGGTTTTAAATTGCTTTAGATATATGTTGTTGTGGGTGCTATCTATTAAATGTCCATATGTAAATCGTTTTATACTTTATATAACATATTGTAATGGGTTTTTTTCTTAGAGGGCTTTGGCTATGGGGTGGTATAGAAAAATATTAAATGAAATTAAATGAATTTTTTTTATCCTTTTACTTCCACTGTCATTTGAATGACCAGCCTACAACACTAACTACCATACTTATTTGTTTGCTTTTCTACTGAAGCCATATTAATTTATGCTTCCTAGGTCTACTGGCTTTCTTTCCTCACTGGAAACCAAAACATTATGATGTCATCGTAGGGGTACTGTCTGCACGACATAATGATGGGTTGCGGAATGCTATAAGGAACACCTGGTTTAGGCATTTGAAGCTACACCCAGGACTGAGCCAACGGTAATGCTTATTATTTGCTTGTCTGTTTTCTCATAAAGTTCCAAATCTAGAATTCTTGCTCATCTATGAAAAGCTGCCGTTGGTTTAACTGGGATTAGGTTAAAATAGAATCACTTTAAAAGAAAACACCCAACAACCTTAATTTAAAGGGAATTCTGATGCTTGATTCTGAATGCCATGACAAGAAATGTCCTGACCTAAATTAAAGTATGCACCTGCTTGACAGTGCTTTTCTTTTAATCCTTTTAATGAGCTTCTCATAATACTGGTCTCCGTAGCTGGAGTTTTCCAGCCTGATGTTTTATTGCATATTAAGATATATATTACTGTTGGGGAAAAGACAACAAAATAAGGCTGGTAGATAGAATATTATCAACTTTTAACAAATTATATTTGTGATTATTAATCCTTTATTATAAGAAAACATTTAGAAGATCACTCTTATTTTAATAAAATTAATCTGGAACAACTGCTACTCTCTAGTCTTCTCCTTTAAATAACTGAGGCAAATTGGAGTGGGAATTCTACAGAAACAACTTCTGAAAAGGTTGCATGGGGGGGATTCTCCTCTCCACCTCCCTTTACACTTTTGTAAAGATAGAAATAGGTGGTGTGTGCTATGGTGGTTATCTTAAATATAATCTTCAGAACACATTCCAGATAACCACATATTTTGAAAAATTATGTTTGCCCAGAATTAGCATTCTGAAGATGATGGATTAGAAAGCAATAAATATTGTTAATAACAATATTTTAGTGTCCTTGTGAAGTTTATAATTGGTGCACATGGATGTGATGTGCCAGTGGAAGATAGAGAAGATCCTTATTCATGTAGACTTCTGAACATCACTAACCCAGGTAAGAACTTCAAGTTTTTAAAATAATTTTGAATAAGATGAGTTGCCTTTTATTTGGTAAATGCTTAAAGCTAATTAGCCTTGCAAACACTGTAGCAGCCACAGTTTATTGCCTATTGTAGTACTGTTATACTTAAAAGCTCTCAAACTGAAGGTCACATATTTTCAGGCAGTTGTGACTGTTATAGCAAATTATACTTGACTCCTTCATTGTTTTACTGGGAGCCAGGAAGTAGTCTACAATCCCTCCTCCCTCCTTAATTGATGCAGTGCAGGAAATACATTGGATATACTTTCAAGTAAATGTGTTAAAGATTAAGGTGTAAGCTGTTTCTAAGTACATTATCCACTTCACTTGCCAGTGATGGTAATTAATATGGAAACATTCCATGCGTCGTGTAATAAGAGTATTCCAGAGTTACTGAGTCTTGATTGCCTTCTTCCTACTTTAGTTTGGTTTGGAATCTTTATTATTTCTCCCCCGATAGTTCTGAATCAAGAAATCGAAGCATTCATTTTGCCAGAGGATGATACTTCAGTGCTTTCAGAAGACAGAGTTGTCAGTGTGCATTTCAAAGTCCTTTACCCAATTGTCATCACCAGTCTTGGAGTATTCTACGATGCTAAGGGTGTAGGATTCCAGAGAAACATCACAGTGAAATTATACCAGGCAGAACAGGAGGTATGTTGCTGTAGTTATCTTAATAGAGTGAACTAAATTTATGGCCTTTTTAGGCAAGTAGAAGCTAAGCATAGATTGATGAAGAGGTAACAGGTAACTATAGATAGTGAATGTGTAACTTGGGATTGTAATACTGTTTCTGCAATCATTTGACAATATGTTTTTTTCTTAAAGTTATTTTAATATATTTATGAGTAATTATAAATGGCTAGGTAGTATTGATGGGATGGGTATTATTTATATTTACAATGTTTATATACTGCTCCACTTCTAAACAGATTCCAGGGTGGTGAACGATAAAAGGTGTGGGTAGTAGAATAGGGGCAAGGAAAATAAAGTGGAGAAAGGCAAGAAATCTATAGTTTTATTCCGTCTATGTGTTTTGTGAGCATTTAGAAGTCTAAATATGGCATTATATTAAGGAAGGTGACTAAATCATGATGTTTGTCAGTCTTCTGTCTGCTCTAAAATAAAGAGGCTTATGGTCCCAGAAAAAGGAACACTTCTTATTAGTCCATCAAATTAAATTTTTGTTCAGCTTAAGTGGCTGCTGGTTCTGGGGATTTTCCGTTGTCCATCTCTTGTAGGGCGTAGCTTGGCTTCTTTGCTTGTTTCATATGGAGATAATACTCTTACAGGATCATACATCTTACACTTCTACTTTGTTTAGAATATTGTTTAGATTTTCCTATAGAGCACTTTTGGGCGGATGGCTTATATTTGTTGCATGTTTTGTAACCCACCTTGCAAAGGTTTGCACACTAAATGTTAGGAGATAGATACAGCAACAGTGCAATCCTATACATGTCTACTCAGAGGTAAGGCCCATTGAGCTCAATAAGACTGACTCCCAGGTATGTGTGTATAGAATTGCAGACTAAATAAAATCTAGCAGGTGTTAACACTAGATATTATTTTGCTTCTTCCCAGCTCTGATTCTGTGAATTCACTGTAGTTTCTGATTCATTGGATTCACTGTAGTGGTAGATATATGTGCTGTTCACACATAATGACAGCCCACCAATTAAAAACGGATTGATTGTTGGGGATTGCAGTGCATCCGCTCTTCCGCTTTCACTCAACAACCCACAATCAGCTCCTGCTGACATTTGAACCCAGACTGCTAGGTTGTTTAAGGACTAAACAGTTAACCCAACAGTTAACCCAAAGGGAGCTAGTTATGGGTTGCTGAGCTGATTGTGGATTGCAGAGTAAAAGTAGAAGAGGCAACACATCTGCTCTCTCCAACTCATACACGACAACCCATCAGTTTAATGGATATTCCAGAAGCGCATGGTAAATAAGCATTAAGTATTGTGGTAGGCAAAATTCTTCCAGTGGATTTTAAAGTAGCTATTTTAACTGAGAGGTGGGAAGTCCAGGTTTAAGGCATGTGCCTCAAATTGCAATTGAAGTCACATGACTGCTTTGCAGTGCATTCTGGTGCCTTAATTGGCAACTTGGGATGCTTTCATATGTGGATTGGCACTTGGGTTTACCTGAGGAATAATAATAATAATAATAATGATGATGATGACGATGACGATGGATGTGTCAAGCCTTTCAAGTGGCCCCTGGAAAGTTTGTCCAAATACTGGACTAGAAGGAAATGTGCAAACCCCATATAGTCTCCAGAAAACTGCAGTTCCTGAACTAGCAGCCTTGGAAGGCAGGGAGCTATGCAGCCCCTGACCAAACTCAGAGAAATTCACATAATCTCTCTAAGCCCTCTTCCCTTGCCCCCATAAGATTTGTGACAACTGTCCTAGCCCTGCCCAGTTGTTTTTCATCAGATATGCAAATTTCAACATGAACATTAAATCTTGCAACAATGCAGTTCACCTCACTTTTAATTTCCAGCATGCCAATATCTTTATTAGAAGTAGACAAATGTATAAAAGTTTTCCAACATTTCATTCTAATACTTGGGAATGACATGTATCATAACATGGAAAGCAACTTGCCATACTGCCTTGCACATATTTTTGAGGCTGAAGGTTAATAAACATGAGCTTGGATTGAACTACTCTTTCTGTAGCAGAGGATGTTTATTGTATCACACAGTTGAGATATTTGGCAGTGTGATTTGGTAATTGATTCCACCATCTCATGCATTCCTTCCATTTCTCCAGAAGGTTAGTTCAGTTTCTCCAGGTGTCCTGAAATCAATATGCCACCTCTCTGGGCTTGAGTGCTGCTGGCCCTCAGTACCCAGGTCCCCCACCCACGTGAGCACTCATTTGCTACAATTTGGAAAAGGTTAGGAAATGTATGAGGAAACAGCAGGGTTCTTCTTCGTGGTCTCTGTGCATCACACATATATGGGCTTCTGCGCCTGCGCGGAAGCTCGACTTGGGAGAACTTCTATAGGTAATAGTTAATTTTGGGCAGGAAACCCCTCCCCCAACAGCGAATGCGCATGTGTGGGAGGGTTCCCACCTTGTACCTCAGTTCTTCTTCGACCGCCATCGCGGCTGCATCGTCGAGAACTTTGTCTTCGGACTTCTGTAGAAAGAAAGAAAAATAGTGAGATTTAAAGACTTTTTTCTAGTAAACCGTACCTTCGGGTTCCTTTACTTGCTTATGGCCCTCCGGGCCCCCTTTAAAAAGTGCTCCCGCTGCAGTAGCAAACTACCGCCCTCCGACAGACACAGCCTCTGTCTTTTCTGTCTTGGGGAGAGCCACAAGGTTGCGTCTTGCGGAAATTGCCAAGCCTTTTCCAGGCAAACAAGAAAACATCGTGCCAATAAGCTGCAGGCCGAACTCTGGTCGAGGACCTTGGCGGCGACCGATTCAGCAGCTATGGGATCTCCTCCGGCTACCTCAGCTCCCGACCTGGTCTCCCTATCGGTACCAGCCTCGCCAGCAAGCTCTCAACATAGTGGAGCTTGAGGAGAAACACCTGCTTTACCGGGCAAATCTCCCTCAACTACGGCGCCAAAGATACCCCCTCGTATGGGGTTAGCGCCAAGACTGCCTGAAGAACAGCAAAAGAAAAAGAAGAAGAGAAAACACGACGCTGAGAAACCTCAATCGGCTATTACGGCGTCGACGCCGAGGGTCGACGCCGAGCCGCGGTCGCAATCTGCCGCCTCAACATCGATGCTGAAGCCAGCTAGCACGCAGGCACCACGCGATACGCCGTCGCCGGCCGCTTCGATATCGAGGGTCGCTCCCTCTTCGAGAAGACAGTCTTCTACCTCCTCCTCTTCTAGGCTCGAGGCAGAACTACGTCGCTCGACACTGATGTTGGTTGCGGGGCAGAGACGCACCTCGACACCGAGGCCCAACGCCGACGCCACCCAACACTTGATGGTGAGACGCGGGGACGACAGCGGGCGCCCCTCGATACCAAGGCGCGAGATCGGTACCGTGCAACGTTCGGTACCGCAACACCGATCTGACTGTTTTTCGGAAGGGGACATGCGGAACTCCCCTCAATCTCCTTTACCACCAGGTCAGGTCACAATGCTCCTGCCAACTCTTTCCTCGCCGTTCCGGCAGGAGTATTACAGGGGACGCCCTCGACACCGGGAACCGACTTACCGCTTCCGCTCCCCAGCGTCTGATTGGGATCAACGCTCCCAGGCCTCCCAATCCTCCAGGCACAGCGAGGCAGAGTGGAGAGCCCCAGTCCAAGGCCACAGATCGGTCACAGCCGACCATGTCATGCTGCCCATAGATCCGCCCCCTTCACCGGCAGTGTCGACAAATACCCGATCTCCTTCTCATCCGACCTTACCTGGAGACGTTTCACACCACTACCGCTCGGACTCAGACGGTTACCAGTCAGACTCCTTGTCCTCCGCGTCAGGTCTCCCATCTGCTCCGTCGCCAACGGACTTGGTGGCTTCGCAGGAACCAGTCTCCCCGTCGGATGACTTCGGCTCTTTCTCCGACCTAGTCCTGCGTATGGCAAAATCCCTGAGCCTGGAAACGAACCAACCGCAACAGTGGGTTATCGATACTATCTACGATGTTCTTCAATCTGAAGCCGCCTCGACACTGGCGATCCCGTTTATCCCAACCCTCTTGGAAACTGTACAGCAAGCGTGGAAGAGTCCGGCCTCACTGGCACCGACTTCCAAACGCCTTGAAAACATGTATCAGGTGTTGGACAGGGAAACAGGGTTCCTAGTCACCCATCCCCTGCCTAATTCGGTAATAGTGGAATCTTCGCAGGGACGCTCCCAGAGAGCACATTCAGCACCTCTGGATAAGGAGGGACGGAAACTCGACCTGATGGGTCGACGTATCTATTCCATGGCCGCACTCAGCCTTAAGATTTCCAACTATCAGGCTACTATGGCTCGTTACCACCTTTTTCTGTGGGATAGAATTGGTTCCCTCTGCAATCACCTAGTTGGAGACCAGGGAGAATCGGCACGGGTGTTCCAAACCGAAGCAGTTCACTTGGCTAAGCAAGAACTCCACACCACGCGACATCAGACTAACTGTGGGACTAAGCTAATGGTTAGTTCCATAGCTTTACGCAGACATGCCTGGCTCCGCTCCGCCGGCCTCTCACAGGAAGCCCGTATGAGGATCGACAATCTTCCATTCGATGGTGTTGGCCTTTTTCACTCCACGACTGATGATGCCATGGATACAGTACAGAAGGCCAAGACCACCGTCAAGAAGATGGGGTTGGCGACCTTTCCATAACACTCTAAGGCAAAACGATGGTCTCGCCAGCCTTTCCCGACCGCCAACAGGTACCAAGGCGATCGCGCCCCTTTTAGGCAACAGCCTCAACAACAACCACAGTCATCTCAGACTAAGAGACACTCTTTCTTGTCATCTAAGTTTCGCCCCCAGCGAAAGAAGAGTGACTATGGTGACAGGCGGCGCCTTTGACTCCACCACTGTCATCACTACAACCTTTGGAAACCGACTTACCCCCTTTCTATCGACGTGGGAAAGTATAACATCAGACGCCTGGGTCCTTTCTATCATACAAAACGGCTATTACATCGCTTTCGATGTAATCGCTATCAGGAAACGCCTGGTTCACCTCCATAGATCTTCAGGATGCCTATTTCCACATCGATATTCACAGGGCAAGTCAAAGGTTCCTCAGATTCGCCATAGGCCACCACTCTTTTCAGTTCCGGGTCCTCCCATTTGGCCTCTCAACAGCACCAAGAGTCGTATGTGCCTTCCTCAGGAGACAAGGAATCCAGGTTCATCAGTACCTAGACGACTGGTTTCTCGTGGGTCCATCCCACACCCAGTTTACAGCCGACATAGATTACATCCTCAATCTCCTAAACCGACTGGGACTCATTCTCAATTTGAAGAACTCCATCCTCGAACCCGCACAAAGCATAGTTTTTATCGGCTCACTCCTCGACGCACCACGCCAAAGAGCTTACCTTCCGAGGAACAGAGCAGACTCACTACAGGCCCTGGCACGCCACGTAATAAAACACCCGTCTCTCCCTGCTATCAAGATCCAGCAGTTGCTGGGCCACATGGCCGCCACAACCATGGTGGTTCCTTTCGCACGTCTCCAAATGCGTACGTTCCAACTCTGGTTCACCAGAATCTTCTTCCTTCACCTCAATTCGAAGCACACCATCCTCCGAGTCCCTCGAGGAGTTTTGAGATCACTCCGATGGTGGACTCACCGGTCCCATCTTCTTCAAGGCGTACCATTCCTACCGTCAAATCCAACGTGCACGGTGACTACGGACGCTTCCCTTGTAGGATGGGGAGCTCATTACAACTCCCTCCAAGTACAAGGCACTTGGTCAATCAGAGAAAAGACAGCACACATCAATCTCCTCGAGTTGTTAGCAGTACAGAAGGCACTCAAGGAGTTTGAACAACATCTGCTCGGCGCCCATGTTCAGATAGCATCAGACAACACCACGGTGGTCTACTATATCAACAAGCAGGGGGGCACCAAGTCCGTGGCTCTGGCAAAGCTCACCATCCACCTCGTCACATGGTGCCTACGCAGGGGGATCACGCTCACAGCAATCCATATTGCAGGCCACCTCAACCACCTGGCCGACCATCTGAGTCGCGAGTTTTCCTTGGCACACGAATGGCAGCTCCATCCGCAGGCCTTCCAACCCCTCTGCAATCGTTGGGGTCACCCCTCCTTCGACCTATTTGCAATGGCCAACAATGCCAAATGCCACCTTTTCTGCAGCATAGTGGGCCAAGGCTTGGGATCCCAGGGGGATGCATTCCTCACGGACTGGACGGGCCATCTCTTTTTCATCTTTCCACCAATTCCTCTCATACCACGGATCTTAGCCAAGGCCAAGAGAAGCCGCACAGACTGCATCCTGCTGACCCCGTGGTGGCCCAGACAGGGATGGTTCGCTCCTTTTCTCAACATGTCCAAGGGGCACTACTTCCGATTCCAGACCAGACGGGATCTCCTATCCCAGTCACACGGTCAGGTGACACATCCGGACATGGACTCCATTCACCTCACCGCATGGAGGCTCAAACCTCCTTACTAAATGCTAGGATACAGGATGTGTTAAACGCAGCTCTGAGACCATCCACCAGAGCCTCATACAACAGAAAGTGGAATGCCTTCTAGGCATTTGCCTTACATAACGGTTTCCCCCCACCACTTGTTCAGTTCCGCAGGTCTTGTCCTTTTTAATTCATTTAGTTGACAAGGGGCTACAGTTATCCTCTATTAAAGTTTACTTGGCTGCTATCTCGGCCTCACACAACCAAGTTGAAGGGTCAACAGTGTTCTCCCATCGTTCAGTTAAACGCTTCCTTAAAGGACTTTTGAACCTCGCCCCGCCTAGGCGACCACTTCAGCCACCCTGGAGCTTGTCTGTCGTGCGTCACACCCTGACGGCAAAACCGTTCAAACCTTTGGCTACCGTTGACCTCAGGTTACTTACCTTAAAAGTTCTTTTCTTGGTAGCTATCACTTCGACATGCAGAGCTAGCGAACTCGCCGCCTTGTGTATCGACGAACCTTATCTGGTCTTCCATAGAGATAAGGTGCTCCTGTGTCCTGACCTTCAGTTTCTCCCGAAGGTCATCTCTGCTTTTCACGTCAATCAAGACATCATCCTCTCGGCGTTTTTCCCGTCTCCCACATCGACGTTAGAACAAACACTACACACGCTGGATGTCCACAGAGCCGTGGCCTTCTATGAGGCGCGAACTGAAACTTTTCGTTTAACCAAGCGCCTTTTTGTATGCTACGGCACGGCAAAGAAAGGACAGACAGCCTCTTCACAGCGCGTGGCAGCCTGGCTGACCCAGGCCAACTCTTTGGCCTACCAGATCGCACGGCTGGAACTGCCGACACCAGTCAGAGCCCATTCCACCAGAGCCATTGCTGCATCTTCAGCCTTCCAGCGAGGCGTGTCTGTTCAGGAGATCTGCCATGCTGCCACCTGGTCCACACCCCTCACCTTCGCACAGCATTATCGAGTGGACATAAGGTCTCGGGTGGATTGCTCCTTTGGCAGGGCTGTACTCTCTTCCATCTGCACCTAACGCCAACCTCCCGACGTACTGGTAAGTGAGCTTGCTAATCGCCCATATATGTGTGATGCACAGAGACCATGAAGAAGAAGGACAGGTTGCTTACCTGTAACTGTTGTTCTTCGAGTGGTCATCTGTGCAGTCACACAACCCACCCGCCATCCCCTCTGGAGGGTGTCGGTGGAACCTGGACATCTAACCATTCTGCTTCAGCCTGAGCCTGTTTGGGGTCTCAGAAGAACTGAGGTACAAGGCGGGAACCCTCCCACACATGCGCATTCGCTGTTGGGGTAGGGGTTTCCCGCCCAAAATTAACTATTAGCTATAGAAGTTCTCCCGAGTCGAGCCTCTACGCAGGCGCAGAAGCCTATATATGTGTGACTGCACAGATGACCACTCGAAGAACAACAGTTACAGGTAAGCAACCTGTCCTTTTCTTCTGAGCTGTATGAGAAGTTTTGCCTGTCTTCTCCGTACCCAAGAATGAATGACAGAAGAGTCCTTTGCATGTAGCAGGAGCAGGTTGTGGTAATCATAAATAATGTCTGATAAACGAGCATGACCCCTTTACCCACCCACTCCACAACTAACTATAACATTTCAAAATAATATAAATGGTTGTGCATTTAAAACTGGTAAAACTATAGTCTGATACAGGGATGGGCTATTCCAGTCTGAGGACTGCATTGGAAATATATCCTGAACTAGAAGCCTGTAGTAAATTTGCGTGCAGTTATTGTGTATCACTGACACGATCCTGGCAGATGTCATACTGAGACAAATGTGCTTCAAAGACATTTTATTTTTTTTATTTATTATATTTATATCCTACCTTTTTCCCTCATACAAGAAACCCAAGGTGGCTTAGATGCTCTACCTCCTCTCCATTTTATCCTCCTGTGAGGTAGGTCTGGCTGAAAGTCAGTGGCTCAGTTTGGACAACATGTTAGTCAACAGTGGATTTAGAACTCCACGTTGGAGTTGTTATACCGCCGTTGAGAAACGTGTTGTCTGGCAAGTAAACTCCACGCAACGGTGAAGTTTTTTGGAAAATGCTCAACACAGAATATCCATGTTGTGCAGAGGAGAGTTCCTGCACAACTGTTATGTTGTGTGTTGTGTGGCAGACTCCATGGAGTTCTCCGTTGGGTTGAGTTGACATTTCCCACTGGCTACAGAGTTCCCTGTCAAGAGCGACGAAATGAGCAAGTGCCCCTCTAGGAGAGCCGCCGAGATTGTATTTTTGCAGCAATGGCTGATGGGATACCATCAGGAGGACCAGGGGAGGAGAGACAGGGTGGAAAAATTGTCAATCAAATGTCACAATGGATTTTACTCAACTCCACAGTAGCCCACAGTCATACAATGGTGGAGTTAAAACATAATTGTGTGAGGAGTACCCCCTAAAAACTCAATCATTGAGTGGAGTTTTCACACTGCGTTGACTAACGTGTTATCCAAACTGAGCCAGTGTCTGGGCCAAAGACATCCAGTGAGCTTTATGGCCAAGTGGGGACTAGAACCTGGATATCCTGAATTCCAGTACAACTCTCTAACTGCTACACCACACTGGTTCTCCAAAAATACATATAGTATTTTTATTCTGAAATTAATACTTTTAAGTGTGGAAGTAGGGCTGAGGCCCTGACATTTTGATATAGAGGCTTGAAACGGGCTCTTTTTTTTACTAGCTCTTTTTTGTTTGCAATTATTTTGCAATTTGTATTTACAACTATTATGTCTTGAAAAGCTGGAATCTAAATGGGATTTTATCAATAATGTTCAGGCTGTATAAAAACATGCATGTTTTCCTTTATTTTAATACTATTATATTTCTCTGTTGTAAACCAGCTGTGAATATATATTACATTAATGATGTTCATGACTTACAAAATGTGTTGCTTATTGTTTCATAGGAGGCACTCTTCAGTGCTCGTTTTAGTTCACCTAGCTGTGGTGTGCAAGTGAACAGACTTTGGTACAAACCTGTAGAACAATTCATTCTGCCTGAGGTATGTGTAGCCTATAAACTGGAACATGTAAAAGAAAAAAAAACATTTGGGTTTTTTTTCATCTGTTCAGATTTGTTCTGCCTTTTTTTGTAGCTAATAAATTATTAATGGCTTTGAGACTGAAATGTCACACATTCTAGGCACTAGCATTCATTTCTTTTTGCAGCTCAAAGATCCATGATTCTGCTCTTCTGTAAGTAATCAAAATCATAATGACTTGGTACACAATCCTATGCATGTTTAGACAGAAAAAAAGTCCTACAATTCCCAGCATGCCCCAGCCAGCATAGCTAGCTGAAGGGATGCTGGGAGTTGTAGGATTTTTTTCTGTCTAAATGTGCATTGGATTGTGCCTTTAATGATGCGTATGCATGTGTGTGATGGTGGGTAGCATTGTAAGCTTTCATGAGAATTGTCTCCAAGGCATGGTACAGAGGTAACAGATTTTAGGCAGCCTTTGTTCATGGGTTGAAAAGAGGAGATATTATATTCCAGGATTCTGTTGATTAAAGTCTGGAGAAGCAAATGGATTGGGCCAGAGAATGGTGTTCAAGATTTAGATCTAGGATTAAATCCAAGCTGAGATGAGGATGTATAGGGTGCTCTAGAGCAGAAGTGTATTTCATAGCAATTTTTCACCTGTAAAATTGGAACATTAGAAATCTTCACCAAGGGTCTATTCTGAGAATGAATGAGAGAATAAATAAATCCAATTCCTGCATGTTATGGAAATAATCCTCAATGAACAGAGATGTGTACAAGCAAAACCTAATGGGGTTTGAAATTAACAGATCATTTCAGTATTGGGCCCATGTTACCAACTTCCATGCAGGAATTAAAATGAAATATATGTAGATTGTGATATTGGTTTCTTGCTGCAGCTATGCACACAGTGAAGACACAGTTGTTCTTGGTTTTCTAAAGCATGTACATTGATATACTGATAACAAGAAACTCATGTCTAGCCTCATCACACATGAAGGCTTCATGTTAATTCTTCTTTGGCAGTACCTTCTGTGTAGAAATTTTGTAATGTGTGAAATGGCATGTAGACACTGAAATTTGGAGTATAAATTAATTTGTTACTCATGGTGCAAGATATCATGTGAAAAGTATTATTTAGTGTATGCCTAGATTGAAGACAACGAATGTAGAAAGAATTTAATTAAATATTAAGTATTAGGGTTCATCCTCCTGTTTTGCTAATCTGCTCCTCTCCATAGATCATTTTAGTATGGTCTTCTCAGTTATAGTCTTACTTTACTTATTTATATTAAACTTGCCCAATAGAAGGTTTTTTGCTATTGGCTGGGTTTGGATATAACGTAAAACTACAGTTTAATGTTATGAGAATGAGTCCTGGGCTCCATTCTCACCTTTCCTCTTTTGACACACCTGGAAGCATCCACTTCTGCTTTTAAACTAACTAATGTTCACAGTTGCACCCAAATGTGAGGAAAAGTCTAGTTAGTTTAAATGATTGGTAGTGAACAAGCCAGGATTGTAAATCGTGGTTTGATCCTAGTTTGTTTGAACAAATTTTAGTTTATACTACTCTTTCCCAACCTGGAATCCTCCAGATGTTTTGGATTACTACTCACATCAGACCTAAACAGCATAGACAGTGGTCAGGGATGCTGGGAGTTGTAGTCCAAAACTTCTGGAAGGCACCAAGTTCAGCAAGTCTGCTTTAAACCAGGCTATGCTGGTTAGGGCTGATGAGAGTTGTAGGTCAGAACATCTGGAGGGCCACAAGTTTTCCACCCCTGCTTTAAACTAATCGCAGTTTCCCTGAGTTCAGATGTAATGGGGAATTCTAGTTAGATTAAATGTAGGAGCAAAAGCTTCCAATCGCCTTGTAGTCCTGAAAGAGGGGGACCATATGAATTCAAAGCTCATGCATGTAGCACTAAACCATAGTTTCTCATGGCATCTGAAAAGACCCAATCTGTTTTAGCAGTGACTACTGTCTACTTTAGTATACTGAATTTGCTATTACATTTATGTTTTAATGAAAAACTTATTTAAAATTTATGTCTGCTCTTTAGAGAACAGCAGATTTGGGGGATTTAAGTTTCATATGTTGAGAAGGAACTGTCTTTCAAACTGAGTGTCATCAGCTGTGGACACAAAAGACACTGTTCTGAATAATACACACTTCTGATCAGTCTGAGGAATGGCCCCCGCTCAGGAGCAGTGACATAGCAGTTGTTCAAATTTGGTGAGTTCGCTTGTCATGATGAGAACAAGCCACCCTCAACAACCCAACAACAAGCCATGGGTTCTCATGGTGGCTTGTGTGTGCTTAACAAGCCATGCTGAATTGTCTGTGCTGAATTCAGATGTCATTATAAGCCACTTTGACACAAACAGGCCCACAACCCACAGGTGATTCTGTGAATAAGAATGATGAGTGGCAGGCATGAAGGGAATGGTAGATAGGAGCATTCTAGAGTTAAGGCATATCTGAGCGCTAAATAAAAATTTATATCAGTAATCTGATATTTCATGTTTCAGATAATATGGAGCTCCATATAGTAAGTGCACTTCTGTTTCTAGATAAAAGCTGTTTTGAGAAATTGGAAAGAAATATAGTTCAACCATAGGCTTATATAAAGGAGGTGCATACATAAAGGGGGAGTTAACACTGCCACAGATTTTAAACATGGTTTGAATTGTTTGAGTTTGTTTTGTGAATTGGCTTGAGCTCTGATTTGAAAGGTGGTTTATCTGTTTTTAGAAATCTTCATGACAGCTTTAATACTTGACATAATTAATCTTTGCAGGATTGTTTCACCCATCATATTTTTATGCACTGTTTTATATCTACTTTAAAAACCTCATTGTTTGTTTTGGGCAAATACATATATTGTACAAGCAGATGGGCCAGCAATTGAGCATTGGCTATGTCCGTCTTTCATTTATAAACATGGTGGCAAACACATTTGCCTCTCTAATGTGTGAAGCATTCTTGTGTTCAGTGGAATTAATCTAGGAAGTAATTTGATCCTCTTTTCTGAAGCATGGGGAGCTGGCAGTTATCATCTTTGTCTTTCCAACTTTAATGCAGTCTTAATGGAATTCTTTGGAAGCTGCAGAATGCAGTGGCTTTCCTTGATCATTATCTATAAACCCCAAAAGGCTTAGGTCCAGCCTATCTTAGGAATTACTCTTCCCTACTTGTCTTCTAAGAGCAGGACATGGAAGTGTTGCTTAGTCTCTCTTCAATTGATGATGAAGTTGCATGGGACTCTTGTCAGAGTCTCTCCCCCCTCCCACGCCCTTGGAATCAGATTTGGGTAGAGATCCATCTCAGCCTCTGACTCCAGATATGAAGAAGATGTTGTAAAATATTTCTATTCAGCTGATTTTGTGAACTTACTATAAAATTGTTATTGGTTTTAAATTATTGATGTTTTATTTGTATGTCTTTATTTAATGTAATTGTACTGGATGTTTTATTGTGTGTGGCTGGAATCATATATTGGAAGAGAAATAACTGAATAAATAAATGGATTGAGCAAACTGTGGATGCAGTTTATCCATCTTCTGGGTTGAAATGCTGCTGTATTTTTGATGCTCTTAAGAGTGACAGAAGAGAGGAGGGAAGCTTCAGAACAGTAGCTGTCAGGCCAGATTGATTCCAGCTTCTGAAAGCTTTAGACTAATTAAGGACAAGAAAGCCTACAGCCAAAGTAAATAGCTAAACAAGTAGAGTTTGTAAGAGACCAATTTAAAGTAGCGTTGATTTGTCCCTGACTCACCTATGTCTATTGTTCTGACTATTTATCATTAATAAACACACAACAACAGACACTGCAGTGCTGTATATTTTTAAGCAAGCTGCATTATGTAAGTGCATGTGTTCAGTAGTCTTCATAAATGCAAAGGTGCTCAGGTTGTAATAAGGATGGCATTTAAATATGGAGAACCTTGTCTCAGGTGTGACACAAACATTTTCCTTCGACCAGTTTTAGGCCTGAGGTTTTCATCAGGCAGCTTGCAAGCCAGTGTCATTGCTAAACTTGCTTATGTGCTTCTTGGTGGGTAAAGAAATATTCTGCATTGCAATAGAAGTTTGCATGCAGAGCTTAAAAATACAGATTCATTAAGATACACACACACACATACACACAAAATCTGAAGTTGTTACAGTGTCTTCTCTCATCCTATGTCTACAATGTATTTTCACAAATGAAGAAAGCAGGGGCCGAAATCTAATTGTATAAATGACAGTGTAATAATAAATTGTATAAATGTTAATGTAATTAATAAAAGTGGCAGATGTTCTATCTTAGAACCTTGGTATATTGGGCCCAATTCTTGTAGCCAACCTACATGAAATTGCAAGCAATGGGAATACACAGTTGGAAGAATAGTTTGTTCCTTTGAAACAAAGTAGAAGCATATTTTAATATATACACTACAATGTGCTCAGGGGTTTACGGAGCAAGACTTTTGGAAGAGACCATTGAAATCAGTAATCTGACACTTCTTCCAAGTATAGTTATTGAGTTTTCAACTGTATCTGTTTCCCTCTAGTTTTGTAGGGGGAAACAAAAGCATTATCTTTGCAAATGTAAAGTATCAACCCTATATTTCTGAAGATAATGAGGACTGTGACAACAGAAGGGTACAAGGAGAAATTTCCCCAAATTACAGTTTGGGCACTGACATGGAAAAATAGTGTTCAGGGAAAGGGTTAAGTAAGTCAGCCTGCCTGATGACTCTCCCCTGTAAATGTCTCTTCGCTGCCCCAACCTCTGTGTTAGTGTTAAGAAAGAAATATGGCGTTGGGGACCCATTGTTGTCTTGTATCTAGTTATGTCCTTAGAAAGACATTTGGTGGTGTTTTGAACATTTTAAACAGTGGCAAACTTAGGGTGTGGTCCTATGTGTGTTTAGAATGGAAAATCTCCTATAACTCCCAGCAATCTGAGAGTTGTGGGTTTTTTTCTGTCTAAACACAGATAGGATTGTGCCCTTATTATTTTAAACTTATTGGTTATTTAATTTTTGCATGGGAGTGATTTGTATTATCTATACATATTTGAGAATGGGATTAGAAATAAGGATGAAATTTTCCATGGTAACGTATTTATACCCTTTCCCTTAAAACTTAATAAAAGACTCTATCATAAGTTAAGTTAAAAGCGAAATACTCGACCTGAACTACCAGGTGATTTCTCCAAAACATCCTGGCAGGTCTGCTAACCAAAGGTACAGGAAATACACTTCCCCTGGGCTTGATGTTGAAAAGAACCTGCTGGTTACCAAGCTGTTGTTGCCAAACTGCCCTTCGCCTCATTTTAGTCTCTCCTGCCCTGGGTTTCCTAAGGCTCCAGTCTTCCTGTGCATGCTTAACTGGGAGTAAATCTCATTTAAGACATTGGGATATACCTCTGAGTAAATATGCCTAACACTGGTAATTTGTGTTCTAACCTATCATAGCTGTTGTGAAAGGTCATTGTACTTATTTTGCATCCATTCAAGTTCTAATTGAATGGTTATCATCTGGACTTTTGGGGTTTCATTTCCTTTTGACCTCATTACCTACAAACAAACATTTGTCTAGTATGTGCACATATAGATACGGTGTTAATAGTAAGTGGTGACTGTTTTGACAGAGTTTTGAAGGCACTATTGTGTGGGAAAGCCAGGATCTCCAAGGCCTTGTTTCCAGAAATCTTCATAAAGTGATGGTGAATGATGGTGGAGGTGTCTTCAGAATTACTACGGTCTGTCCTTTTATTCCTGCATCTAATGTTTATAATAAGGCAGTACTTTGGTAAACATTTTAAGCATGTTAGATTCTTAAATAACTTCCTATTGTTTTGCTAGAAATCAAAATGTCACTTTTGGGTCATTTATCTTTGTCTTTTAACAATTTTGGATATTTCTGGCATTATGTAACTATTCACAGTTTAAATAAAGAGCTTGATCCAAGTGTAAGTTTGGCCAGCTGTGCTGTTGGAAGTGGACTTCTCTGCTCCTGCCTTCCCATTGCAAACTTTTTAACCCCCTGAAAAATCTAAACAGTCGGGAGATCCTGCTGAATGTGGTGAGATGTGGTATGGGGAGCAGCGGGCGGAACTCAAAAATTGGGTGGATGGACCTTCTGCGAGCAAAGCCCCCCCTTCTTGCGTAACATCCCTTCCTCTTGTGGAAGGCAGATTTTGGATCCATTCTAAAGTCTCCAGAAGTGAAATGCTAATGTTCCTACCTCATTATGGCTTCTTTCCAAATATATTTAAATATCACTTTTGGAGGTGTTTGATTTAGCTTATGATCTAGGAGTCACATTTTCGCCTAGAATTTTTTTTGTACTGAACTATTATACCAAAATAGTTATAACAAAATTTGAAATTGCTAGGCATGGACTATAAAATAAGAGGGGGAAATCGCTTATATAAATCAATCAATCAATCAATCAATGTTATTGTCTAAATCTTGAATACCATGTTGACTGAAAAAGCTATATAAACGTTTAACGAATTATCATGCACAGTTTTCTCTGAGTTGGTGCAAAGACGAACCTGGTACAGATATCTAAAATGTTGAGTATTTATCAAGATGGGGAATAGATGTTTGCGTTTTGATAAAAAGTGTGTGTGTGTGTGTGTGTGTATTCATTGAGCAAAATAGTTGCTGTTGTGTCATACTGAGTTCTCCTTCCAGTACAGGGAAAAATAATACAGTGCTTTAATCACTGCTAAGGGGGCTATTGAATAACAGAGAGATTTGTTTCTAAAAGTAGAAGTAAGGCTGAAGTTAAGAAGAGTTAGCTTGGGGATCAAGTAATACTTACATTAAACATGTGGCTTCTCTCAAAAACAGTGGGCCAGTTCACATGATCACAGCAGCCCACTGTGGCTTACTTAAGCCACAATGGGTTGCGGTGTGTGTCAGCAGCCATTTTGAATGTTCAATCCTCAGTGGTGGGTTACCATGGTTTGTCGTGTCATCTGAACCCAAGCAGCAGGGGTTGTTTGAGGGTTAAACAACCCCTGCCTCTCACTATTTTCTGTGTTCTTGTCAGTGATGACAATTGATGTGGGAAACAGAAAGTTTTGACGTTACAATATAAATTCTACTAGATGTTCTAAAGAGGGAGGGAGGAGCTACTGTTTTTGTGGCCTGGTTTGCACATAATGCTAACCATGGTTTATTTAACCCATGGTTTATTGCCCTACTCACGGTTTGACTGTCAGATGATCAAACAAAATTGTTTATTTTCTCAATCCCTGTTTGTATGTTTCCCTTTTCCTTCACCCACTCCCTCCCTGTATCCCAAATGCCTTTGCGACATGTAGAGCAGGTGCTTTATTACTGCTCCTGCCCACTGCCTCTGTAGCCTGACAAACAACCCATGAACAACACACTCTTCTAGATATGTACATAATGACAATCCATGGTTTAACTATAGGTGGGCAGACTTCAGGCTTGTGGGATCTACTTTGTGTTTTCCTAGATCCCCAAGAATCGCTAACTGGAGCCAAGTGCAAAATAGTGGCTCAGGTGGGCAGATATATGCTGAGGATTAAGGAACAGGTTGCCTCTGAGCATATGCTCGACACGGAATAAGTTCTTTCACCAAAACAATCCTCTATTGGTTTTCTGCTAAGCATTTATTTTCAACTAATAATAATAATAATAATTATTATTATTATTATTATTATTATTATTATTATTTATAACCCGCCTCTCCCTCCGGATCGAGGCGGGGAACAACAACAATATAAAACACAAGAATCACAAACAGTTAAAAAAAATTAAAACAATAAAAAATACATCATTGAAAATATCTTAAAATTCATCCGGATAGGCCTGCCGGAAGAGAGCAATCTTCATGACTCTCTTAAATTCATGAAGACTGCTAATTTGTCTAATCTCTTCCGGCAGACCATTCCATAGTCTGGGAGCGATGGAAGAGAAGGTCCTCTGGGTAACACTCGTCAGCCTAGTTCTGGCTGACTTGAGTAAGTTCTTCCCAGAAGACCTAAGTGTGCAGGGCGGATTGTACAGGAGAAGGCAATCTCGCAGGTAACCTGGACCCAAACCATGTAGAGCTTTAAAAGTAATAACCAACACTTTATACTTCGCCCGGAAACTGATTGGCAGCCAATGAAGCAATTTTAAAACTGGTGTAATGTGGTCACCCCTAGGTGTACCGGTGCCCAACCTGGCTGCCATATTTTGAACAAGTTGAAGTTTTCGGACTAGGCACAAAAGTAGCCCTATGTACAGCGCATTGCAGAAGTCAAGCCTCGAAGTTACCAGCGTGTGCACTACCGTCTTTAGGTCTTCCAATTCTAGGAAGGGGCGCAGCTGGCGTATTAGCTGAAGCTGATAGTAGGCACTCCTGGCCGTCGCATGAATCTGAGCTGTCATTTGGAGCGACGGATCCAGGAGTACCCCCAAGCTGCGAACACAATCTTTCCGGGGGGGGGGGGTAACCCCATCCAGAACTGGTTGACAAACCTCCAAATCCAGGTTGGGGCCTTTGACAGCGAGCACCTCCGTCTTGTCTGGATTCAGCTTCAGTTTGTTTTTCCTCATCCAGCCCATTACCGCCTCCAAGCATTCATTCAGAGGAGACACACTATCCTTAGCTAATGCTGTTGTCGAAGGCATAGAGAAATATATTTGGGTGTCATCAGCGTATTGATAGCACCCTGCCTCATGCCGCTGGATGATCTCTCCCAGCAGTTTCATGTAAATGTTAAACAGCATTAGGGAAGGATGGCACCTTGTGGTACACCACATAGCAACTCCTTTTTTGAAGAGCAGCTATCCCCAAGCATCACCATCTGGAACCTGCCAGAGAGATAGGATCGGAACCACTGAAGCACAGTGCCCCCGATTCCCAATTCCCCAAGGCACTCCAGAAGGATACCATGGCCGATGCTATCGAAAGCCACTGAGAGGTCCAGGAGTACCAGCAGGGACACACTTCCCCTGTCAATACTGAGGCGTAGATCATCCACTAAGGCGACCAAAGCGGTCTCAACTCCGTATCCTGCCCTGAAGCCGGTTTGAAATGGGTCTAGAAAATCAGTGTCATCCAAGACTGCCTGGAGTTGGAAGGCAACCACCCGCTTGATCACCTTGCCCAAAAATGGAAGATTTGATACTGGCCTGTAGTTATTAAGGTCCAGGGGATCCAGGGAGGGCTTTTTTAGAAGCGGCCTTACCACCGCCTCTTTTAAACATAATGGAAAACTCCCCTCCCTGAGAGATGCATTAATGATATGTTGTAGATGTGATCTAACTGCATCTCCTCCCTGGACGACCAGCCAAGAAGGACAGGAATCGAGAGGGCAAGTCGTCCTCCTCACACATCCAAGTACCTTGTCCACATCCTTGGTACTCACCAACTGAAACTGATCAAGTGTAATCCTACTCGCGGAGTCGCTGGACACTCCACTGTCAGCCTCTGCTATAACAATGGCATCTAAGTCGGCTCTTATCTGAGAGATTTTATCTGAGAAATGATCGTTAAAGGCATCACAGCGAACTACCGAAGGCTCTAAAATCGGATTCAGGGGAGAAGGTGCCTGGGTTAGACCCCTCACCACCCTGAACATAATACATAATTTTGCTGGTGGTGGTGATAATATTTTAGTGGTTGCTATTGTCAGACAATTGGGAGGTAGAAATCCTTCCAATCTATTGAAAACCTTCCAGAACTCTGCCAGTAGATCCTGATCTACCTTTTGCCTACCCTTGATTTAAACAACCCAGAGTTCACAACCCAACAATAAACCATGGGATCTCTTTCTGGATTGTTCATGGTTAACAAAACATGGCTTGGCAGAGCAGCTGTGCTCACACATCACTATGGGTTACCGTTATGTGCAAACAAGGTCTAACATTGCTCTGAGTCCTCAAGAGAAAAAAATGGATCAGACCAAGAAAATATAGATCTGTGTTTTACTTGACTTAGTCTTCATGGAATATGTCTTCTTATCACTGCCTTTTAAAAGCTACAGATATGCTTTGGTTAGCTACAAGTATGACTTTTGGGGGGGGGGAATCTCTGCCTTTAATATAAGATGCAAAGGGAATGATTCCACTATCTCACCAAACGTTTCATCCCCCTCCTCCTAGAAATAAAGCTATCTGCACTCTTTTAAGTGCAGAGTTCATGGATTAAATTTACTTCTGGGACCCCAACGTACTGCCTAATGAACTGAACGTTGCAGCCCTGATATAACTTCTGACTTTATGGCTTCAATGTACCTGTTTACAGGATACTCTGAGCAATTGCACTTGGATTAAGGCAGTTTAAAGAAGCCCGGGAACTCTACTTCTGTAAAGGAGCTAGGTATTGTCAACCAAGAATTTTCAGGGCACTAAGAAATGTGTTGTTCTTGTTCTTTTGAGAAAACAATGACAGTAATAACCAGTTTTCACACATTTTAGTTTTGTAGAATAGATATGACAGTAGTAAAACTTTAACTAATCCTCTTCTTTTTAATCTCTCTGTGTAATAGGCAGGGGAAGGGTCATTGCCACATGAATTTACACAAGGTGTGGAGGGGATCGCAGGAGGGTTTATTTACACAATTCAAGGTAAGAATATAAACATTCAAGAATCATCAAAAGGTGTATTCCACTAATGGCTTTGCTGTGTTGATACTTCCTTCCTCTGGTGCTTTACAGGTAGCTGAACCCATATAGAAATGCCTGGGATACTTCATGGCTTAGTGGCTATGTACCTTTTAGTCAGCTATCACAATCCTAGAGCACGCAGCCTGACTGAGAGCTGTTGCTGCTGCGCTGACCACTTACAAATAGCTATGGCAAATGGTGCACAAGCACTGGGCAATGGAGTACCCCAGCTTTTAGGTGTGCCTGAGAGGTTTGCCTGTGTTCTGCCATAGAGAGGAAGCCCATGATTTTTTGTTGGGTTAACTCTGGGTTGTTTAACCCCTAAACAACTAGAGTTCTGAATTCGGATGCCCCAATAATAACCCAGGAATGAGGCATTCCTGGCACTGGTTTTGGACGTCATGCAGAGGACAGGAGGGAAGGGGAAAGTCACTTGTGCACGACATTGGTTTTCACCCATTGATTTTCCAATGTGTCCAATGCTTGGTTGCTGCCAAATTTTGGACTCACTTACATGGCTTTGAAGATTACATGTTTCTTGAATTATTTATTTATTTATTTATTTATTGCATTTTTATACCGCCCTATAGCCGAAGCTCTCTGGGCAGTTCACAAAAATTAAAACCATAAAATCATTTTAAAAATATAAAACAAGCCACAATCCAAAAACAACAAATAACATACAATCTAAAAACACAACCATCAAGTTACCTATTTACTGAATATGTAAGAGAGTCCGAGGTCAGATCTACACCAAGCAGGATATAACACTATGAAAGCAGTTTGAAAATGGTATATGGATTGTGTCATGGGCCACAACTGTTGTCAGTGCACTTCAATACCAGTATAAAGCAGTAGTGTAGATCCTGCCTCTCAGAATACAGACTGTGTAATTCTGTCATATGAATGCTAGCTTCTCCTGCTTCCCTTTTAGAAGGAGAGGTGCTCCAACAAAGCCTGCAGAGTCGCCCTGAAAGATTCATACATCATATAAGTAAACTTGAAGAGGAGGATGCCTTATTGAAGGAAGAAAGCAACACTTACGATGATATTGTTTTTGTTGATGTTGTTGATACCTACAGGAATGTTCCAGCCAAATTGCTGAATTTCTATCGATGGTAGGTTGGGGGTGGGGAGTCCAGTTTGGAACTTGGTTTTTTTGCCTGATTTGTTTCAGGTTCCAAATTATCAAGGCATTGATAGGTATTTGCAACTCTGAATGAAACTCTTGAAATGACTGAGGTCCTTTCTGTACAATTAGATTTTAGTAGAAAGAACATGCATGTGTTCTCATTTTCTCTGCATAGTTCATGTCTGTCTTCCTGGTTGCACTCCTCCTTGTGGGGCCGTCACATTTCCCCAATAATGGAAGCACATTACCCTATTTCTTCGATTCTAAGATGCATTTTTCCCCCATATAAACGTCTCTAAAAATGGGGTGCTTCTTAGAATCGATGGCGATTTCCCCACACTTAGAATCAAAGCTTTTGTTTCTGTTGGTGGTACTGAAATTAAGGTGCGTCTTACAATCGATGGTGTCTTAGAATCTAAGAAATACGGTATATTAAAATGAGATTCTTCCCCCCCAATTAGTGCGTCTCCTGCTGTTATGATTGCTATGTGGAATGTAGACAATATGCAACTGGTGCCTATGACAATACTGTTATTGCCGAGTAACACACCATCTCTCCTCCCCAAATCCTTCATACGTTTTCATTATTGTGTGAACGTTTACTCCTATTTATTTCTCAGTTTTTTAATGACCTTGGTAGTTGTGCACTCCCTCCTGTGTAACTCCAGTGCTTGAGTGCACATCTAGGTCCATTAAAAATATTAATGAGCAGTTTCCTTAGCTTTGCTCTCCTGCTCCATTTAATGTAACTTTTTAGGATTATTCTTCCTCTCCACTACTTTAGTATAGGATGTTGCTAAGAATCAAATACGATTTGAGCCCTTGCTGCTAGTATGGATTTCAAGCCTTGATTAGAACGAGCAGTTGCCTCCCAATGTTGGAAGAGGAATATGAAAAATGGCAGTCTTTCTCATTAGGTTAAGGATGACAGACTTTACAAAATCAGAGCTCATTACTTTTGTGTCTGAAAGAAAATTTCAGGTAATATGGCTTGTTATGCCATGTTGCCACGTGGAATTGGAAAACTGAATCTGTAAAGGTTCCTTCATCTATGCAATTGTTGAAGTCATCAAAACCCAAATGTTGAATCACTGATCATCCTTATGTTAGCCCTTTTTTCAGTGTAGACATGAGAGCATTACAATACATGTTAAGAGAGACTTTTCTAATACATTCTCATTGTTTTTTATTTTGATATAGGACGGTGGAAGCAGCAAGTTTTGATGTATTGCTGAAGACAGATGATGACTGCTATATAGATTTGGAGGCTGTGTTCAACAGAATAAAGCTTAAAAACTTGGGGAGACCAAATACTTGGTGGGGAAAGTGAGCATTTATTTATTTATTTATTTGTTTGTTTGTTTATTTATTTATTTATTTATTGCATTTTTATTCTACCCTATAGCCGAAGCTTTCTGGGTGATTCACAAAAATTTAAACCATAAAATCTTTTTAAGAGATATAAAACAACCACAATCTAAAAACACAAAATAACATACAATATAAAAACACAACCAGGATAAAACCAAGCAGCAAAGATTAATACAGATTAAAATAAAAATTTAAAACAGCAAGGGTTAAAATTGAGTTAATTTAGCTGTTAAAATGCTGGGAGAATAAAAAGCTCTTCACCTGGCGACGAAAGGAGTGCAAAGTAGGCGCCAGGTGAACCTCTCTGGGGAGCTCATTCCACAGCTGGGGTGCCACAGCATAGAAAACCCTCCTCCTAGTGGCCACCTGCCTCACTTCCTTTGGCAGGGGCTCACGAAGAAGGGCCCCTTTAGATCATCATCGTCATTTTTTATAAGCTGTGGCACTATACAAGGTATAGGGAAAAATAGACGGGTCCCTGTGAGCGGTGCAGTGATAAATTTTGAAGTGCAGGTGCTCTTTGTGGCAGCCCTCATATCCATGCCTGCATAGCCATGATGCCACAGAATCCCAACTAGTTACTCTCCCAAAGAAGCAATCTGGATTATTGACCACTAAAGATGGATATGGCACTGTGAGCTGTTTTTGGTCTCATGTAACATTTTTCAGGCCTCCCCCTCCCCATCAAAGATCATAGAATGCGAGGCAAGTTATTTTGGCATTTGATACAGAAAATCTCACAACTGTCTCTCCCTGGAAAATACAGCGATATGTTAAATAACTAACAATTTGCAAAATCAGTTGCCTCATGGCCACCTCACTAAGGGGTAATTCTGAGTCTCAACTAGATACCTGTAGAGAGCCTATAAGCAGAGCATGAATGTAATCTCTCTCTCAACAACAACAACAACAGTTTATTGCTAATTATCCAATCAGGCCATACACATACAGAAATTCCTCTTAGCTAGAGGAAATACCAAAGTACAAAGGGCAACCGGTCAGACCCCAAGAATTACTGCCCTATAATTCATCTAGACGTTATTAGTAAATTTTATCCAAGACATCTTTCAGACTAGCTAGAAAATTGGGCATTTGGGGAGAACTTCCTGGCTGGAGAACAAGCAGGCTTCTGGTGTGGTAGATCTAAAGTTGATCATTGCTTTCTATGAAAATACTTGGTAGGGATATATACATCCCCCGCCCCATCACTCACTTTTTGTTGCATTTGTATTCTCTCTCTCTCTCTCTCTCTCTCTCACACACACACACACTTTCCCCCATTGGAACGTATCCAGAGATTTAGTTTCTCTGAACATGAAGTTTCCATTTAGCCATCTTAGATAGAGGTGGTGGTAAGTACTAGAGAATCCATCACATGGTGGGCTACTTTTGGAATGGGGAAAAGATAGCTGTTCCCTCGCACACCCCAAGTACCCAACTAGACTTTCACAGAACTGCTGTACTGTTGTGAACTTGCAACACTTTTGAACACACACCTTCTTGCTCAAATTTCCTGAAAGATAGTAGGTTGAGGAAATAGTGGCTTGGGTCACACATAATGACACCCCATGGGTTGTTGGGGCCATGTGGGAGTGAGAGAGCGTGCTGCCTCCTGCCTACTTAATGCTTCCGCTTTGCATCTGCTTTCATCAACCCAAGAATTCCCTGTTGTTTGATGCGAAGTGCAAATCCAGAACTCTGGGTTGTTGAGGAACAAACAACCCAAAGTTTAAACCTGTGGTTTATTATTGGGTTAAAACTCTGAGTTGTTTGTTCCTCAACAACCCATAACTCTGGGTTCGCATCAAACAACCCAGTAAAGTCATTGATGAAAGTGGATGCAAAACAGAAGCAATGAGTGGGCAGGAGGCAGGAGGCAGCACATGAATTGGCATTACACGTGAACCAAGTCAGTGTAAATGGACAGGGAGTTTTCTTGACTTTTCATAGTACTTTAAAGTTCTTTGGAAGGGAACTGAGCTACAAATTATACAAGTGATGTTGAGGAATGGAAATTGTATAAGTGTCCGTGAGTGGGTGAGGGGGCCTCCTGGTTCTTATAGCCTTTGGGGGTATTTCAAAATGCATATGGATCCCAGATATCATTGCCCACCCATATTCCTTAAGAGAGGGATTGAGAAACTAAACACTCAAAATGAGCTTAGGATATATTGTTATCTGCCCTGGAACAGTGTGGGAAAGAAATCTGAGTTAAATAAATGATTTCTTCTGGCCTTCAAAGCCAGTTTGATGTAGCTAGTTACATTAAGTCTGTTCTTGTAGAGCTTTGTTGATCATCTTTTACTTTTTCTTCTTCAGGATTGTCACTCTTAAGTGAAGAATTTTAAATATAGAGATTTTCCCTGACCTTAAAATGTGGAGTCTGGGCCCCTGGTCCATTACATCTAGCATTTAAGAGGAAACAGGAAAAACAACTGACCTTCAGTGACACTTCCAGGATTGCAACTGTAGTGTCTAGGGGGGAAGGGGGGGAGAATTTGGCTGGGAGGATTGGGGTTTTAGTGAATACATACCTCCATGGTCCTAGAACTCTTTGTGCCAGTGACTACTGGCAATGTGATCAGGTGATCCCTTTCACTGTGTCAAAAGACCCACCAAAAAGGGGGAAAGAAAATGTATACACAGAAATTCTAAAAGTCAAATCCAGGAAGTGGGGTGGGCTCTCCTGTTAACTTGCATTCTGAAAATTGAATCACAAATGGGAGCAAAACCCCAAATAAATTAAAAACCACTGTCTGAATCGGAGCTACATAACCTGGTGCCCTTTGTATATTTTGTACTACAACTCCCATAATTCCTGAACATTGGCCATGCTGGATGTGGCTAATGGGAACTGTAGTACAAATCATCTGGAGAAGGCAGAAATCAAGCTGTGGAAAAAGTGTACCATGTCTTCCTAGGAAATCGAGAAGCTGATTAAATTGTCTGTTCACCACAGTGGAGGAAGGACTTGATCCCCTAGTCAAGCCGCTGACAGAGAGCATGTGAAAGAGTCCTAAATTACACAGGTGGGCCAGAGAGTTGTTTACTAATTATCTGTTGAAAGAACATGAGTATTTTGGTCTTAAGTTTCAGATTAAATTGGGCAGTCGACCGGACTGGGAAGTGGCAAGAACTGGAATATCCAAGTCCTGCATATCCAGCCTTTGCTTGTGGGTCTGGTTATGTTATTTCCAAAGATATTGTAGAATGGCTTGCAAGCAACTCAAAGAGACTAAAGATATATCAGGTAAGTATTTTGATGAAAGAAAAAGGAGATGAGGTGGAAAAAAACTGGGATGTCTACTTGAAGAATAATTTGTTGTCAGGGTTCCTGTGCCCTAGACTCCGTGAACAACTCCTTAAGGATCTTTTCCCTCCTTAAGAGTCCCACCTTTCTTCCTTTACCTTCGCCTTCCCAATTAAGTGGGGTTTAGGATGCAGACATGGGGTGAGTGATACTCCAGCAACTTTAGATTTAATGCAACAGTTTACTAGAATATTAAAAGAATCAAATTGCAAGTAAAGGTATTTAGTCAATAGAGCTCAGTGATACAAAGACGTTAAAATAAAATAAAAGTTCAAAAAATACAAACTCTTTTACCCTAGCTGCATTTAGCTGTTCCAAATGCTTCTTCCTCGTGTTCTTGTCTTTTCCTGCTACTCTGGTTGACTGCTTCCTCTTTTTTTATACCCAGCATGTCCCAAGAATGATCTAACCAGTTTCTTGGTATTAGGTATAGCCCAGCTTTTAATAGCTTCAACCTTGTCCCACAAATGTGTTATATGACCATTTCCCATCTTGTATCCTAGCTGCACTTCAGAGAATTCTAATACCACTGACAGTCTTTTTCCTGACAATTGTAGCTGGTCTGAATTGCATTCTTATTATTTATTTATTTATTTGTTGCATTTCTGTATCGCCCAATAGCCGAAGCTCTTGGGTGGTTCACAAAGTTAAACAGACCAATGACTCAAGATGTCTAATGCACTTCCCTCTTCTTGCTCCACATTTTCGTCAGGTACCTCATGTACTTGTAAAACCACTCCACCTCTTGTGTAATATGGCTTGTCATATTTACATGCTTTTTCTCATGCCTTTCCTTAACTGCCACATATGTTAGGTCATCCAATTTGTCTCTGATTACATAGGGGCCTTCCCAAGCAGCTTTAAGCTTGTCTTTGTGCAGGGGAAGAAAGATCATTACTTGAACCCCCATCTCAAATACTCTAGAATGTACAGTTTGATCATACCAGAATGTTTGCACCTCCTGGGTCTTTGCTACATTTGTTTGAACCAGTTTACAGAGAGTATCTAGGGCTTGTCTGAGATTCAGCACATAGTTTACTAGAGAGGTTTTGTTTTCCACCAGTTTTCTTCTAGGAGATCAAAAGGACCTCTCACTCTGCTGCTCAAAAGGGTGAGAATCCTATTGACTCCATTCTCTAAGCAAAGAGTAGGTGTTGCAGTTTGTTATCCCAGTCATTGGGAGGGGGGGCGGTGTTTACATAAGCTTTCATCATTCCTTTAAGGGTGATGTTAAATCTTTTGTTGTATTGGGGTGTTAAGCAGTAGTTTTCAAATGGTTTACCCCACAACACTTTCATAGACAATCCATTATCTCAGGGAAATTTATTCCACAGTCATCAAAATTTCTGAGTGGAATCCTGTTCTACAAACAATTCCCAGCAAAGCTTCAGCTACAGATTGGGCATCTATAGAGGCTAGTGCCACAGCTTCTGGGTACCTTATGGCAAAATCTACCACTGTGAGGATGTACTTTTTCCCTTTGCTTGTGGTTTTATTGAAGGGGCCCATTATATCCATTCTCACCCTGAAAACCCTCTCCTATGACAGACAGAGGTTGCAGCAGTGCTTTCCCCACATGCTGACAGGGTTCGCAAGGCCTGTAATACTCAGCTACCTGTTTGACAATACCAGGCCAGAAGAAATTTGTCATTATCTTTATTTAGTCTTGTTTTTCCCCCAAATGTCCTGCACATGGCACATCATGGGCTAGTTCCTGTAACTTTAGCTGGAATTTTTCAGTAATACCAGTTTAGGGGCTCCCAGTTTAACTCTTGAGTTTTAGGCATCCAGAGTCTATACAGCAACCCTTTGTTCCAGATGATCTGCTCCTTTTTTCCTCAGAAAAAGGCACTTGTGGGAGAACAATTCTTACTCCTCCATTCCTCCTAAATCAGAAATCTGGGTCTCTAGGACCTTCTCCTTTACATAACCATTTGCTTCAGTTACTTGACTGGGGTTAGAATCTGCAGATTCTTTAGGGGCTTGTTCTGCCTCTTCTAGGAGTGCTTTTGCTTCTAGGACTGGGGAGGTTCTGGCGTTTGGCTTAATCCCTGAGGGATTAATAAAGGTTGTATTTCTGGCTCTTTTACTTTTTCCAGAATATTTTTTTCCTGGCCTTTCCCTGAAGCTTCCCCCTTTTCTTTTGACTGTAAAATAGGGGCAAATTGGGCTTGAGGTTCCATCACACACCAACCTCATACAACCCTCCCCATCCCCTCCGTTCTATGGACAACCCTGCTACTGAGACATCAAAAGATGGGCCCTTTACTCCCTGAGTTTCCATGTACCTTCCTGGTTCTAGATCTTCAGGTGATACCAAATCAGCTCTAATTAAAGAACAATCTGCTCTGAAGTCCAGCATAGCGATAATGGTTTTATCCTTAACATGAACTGGTTCTTTAAACTGATTATTAACCTCTTCTCGGTTAGAGATTACAAACCCATAATTACAAGACTGTTTCAAACTTACTACACCTTGGGGCTTGTTTTGTTCCTGTTTGGGAACACCCACCTTACCAGGTAAAGGGGCGTGTAACCTGGGGCAATTGCTCTTCATATGGCCGGTCTGGCCACATGAATAGATGGTTCTATCCTTATAAATGTAATAATGAATAAAAAAAATTAAAGTGTTGCTCAGTCCAGCTTTTACGCAAGTGTGTACTCTGATGTTTATCCCATTTCCCAGGCTTACAAGAGCTTCCCTCATTCACTTCAATGTTGACTACCCAAAATTTAAGTAAATGGGGAAACCCTTTTACATATGGAAGGATGATTCATGAGTCCATTGGAATGCACGTGGAGCTTTGGAACAAAGCCAGAAGCTTCACAGTATTACACTAAGCTTGGTTTTTTTTAGTTGTCTGGTATTGTTCAGGTTCTCCAACTATGCTTCCATTCCTTCAGATATGGACGTGAAGGTATCTATACCCCTCAGAAATGTTGTAAAAATCAATTGACTTATAAAACATAGCACAAAGTTCATTCATGAAGCATGTGGGTTAGGCAGCCAATTTTATTCCTGATTTTGAGTCCTTTGAGACTAACCTGCTTTCCTTGTTTTTGTTTTGATTTAAATCATACACTTAGGGTGAAGATGTGAGTATGGGTATTTGGATGGCAGCCATTGGGCCAAAACGATATCAGGTATGTTTTACTAGGCAGAAATCCTATGCACACTTAGTTGGGAATAAGCTCTATTTAACTTGCTGGGGTTTCTGAATAAACCTTTATAGGATTGCAATGTCAAGTTATATTTTTACTCAATCAAGGTGATCAATTAAATGTGTGTATATTACTAAAGCTTCAATAAAAGGTGTCTGTTTTAGATATATTAAAGGAAATATGTGAAAACTTACACTTTAATAAAGAAACAATTACACATCATTAGAAGGAATGCCGTATTTTTCTCCCCTGGGACACTAACTGAAAATAAAATAGCCTCAAACTATAAGGAAGGGCTCACTTAACTTTTAATCTTACCCTTTAAAACAGGGCTCCAATGATAAATCAACTAAAACTTTACGCTAGGATCCCTAAAACTAATAAACTATTTTCCATGGTGTCTAAGCTAGTTTTCCTTCAAAACATCAGCTCAGCCCTGCCCCTGTGTTCATGAATATCTGCTTTTGAAAAACTGAGGACAGATTGCTTACACGTAACTGGTTTTTTGAGTGGTCATCTATGCATTCACACTTTTTAAAATATTATTAGTAATAATTCTATTTCTATACCACCCAATATCCAGAGCTTTCTGGGTGGTTCACAGAAATTGCAAAACATAATATCAAAACTAATATTAAAAAATTAAAAACAATTTAAGCAGTTACAACAGGATACTAGGAACTGATAAAACAATTGACATTAGAATCTCATCAGATGCCATGAAATGCTTGAGAGTAGAGGACAGTCTTAATTTGGTGCTGAAAAGATGACAGCGTTGGATGGCCTCAGTGGAGATATCATTCCACAGTTGGGGGAAATACCACAGAGAAAGGCCCTCTCCATTGTTGCCACCCTCTGAACCTCCCTAAGATGTTGACATATGGGTTTCACCCCTCCACAGGGCCTCAGTACAAATGTTGCAGAGCTGAAGTTTTGGGCAGGAAAACAGACAGACCTTCAATAAGGGAGTGAAATGCTGAAATCGCTACTAACTAACCTTTAGAGAAGAGATTGCAAAGACTTCCAGTCTTTATGGAGAGCAAACACCCTCAGTAATGCAGAGGTTGCCAGGTCTAGTCTATGCTGGGCTACAAAATGGACAAACCTGGTCCACATAGTCTCATGGACCTTCTAGTGGCCAGTTTGTGAGCAACCTCTTATCTTTGGTGTTACTGCTGTGAATAATACACTATTATGCCTATAGGGCCAGGTGACATATTTCTCCTTTTTCTGGGGAGAAAAGCCCGGGGCTTGCCAGTAGCTAGTCATATATGTGTTTCAACATGAGGAGAGCATTAGACCAAGGCTGTCAAGGCTACCCTGGGGTCACCAGGATGCATTTCAGATCCTCTGCAGCTTGTTGATCATGTTTGTGAGTAGGGGAAGCAGGTGGGAAGCAGAGTAGTTCCAAGTGAATAGGAATGCATTTCCCATAGGGAGTGCATCCATCCTCACTCTTGTGCACTGCAGTTGGCAGTCATGGCGAAGAGATCCACCTGAGATCCATCACTGAAAAGGCTTTTAGACTTCTGATCAGTTCAACATCCACTCATGGCAAGAGCTTTGAGTATAGCTCAGACAGTCCACTAGGGAGTTGTCTTCCCTCACTGCAGTGATGAAGGTATGGTGGTGGATGTAGCACTCCCACATGTCTAGTGCAAGGTGAAGCACAGTGTGTGAGTGCATTTCCCCTTGTTCATTTATATACTAGGCCCCACACACTGTAGTTTTGAACACCTGAAGGGCCTTCATCACTTCAAGCAGCTCAGGCACATTGGTATTTAAATCCCATTCACGTAAGACAGCAATGACTGCCCCATACGATCAGCAGAGCATCTGTAGTGGCTATCATGGACATACCTTTCAGTAAGTTGTAGTGTTGCATCCACTACCTAAGGAGTGCCTCACATAGGCAGCCATGTGAAGACAATAGATTCTGCTCCCTCCCTGTGGGGAAGCTTTGATGAACTGCTGCTGGAGCAACCTTATTCACAGGTGGGCAAATGGCATCAAATGCCATGGTGGATGCCATGAGACCTGAGAGGCACAGGATTTGGTGAGCTGTAATAATGGAAGCATGAAATGCCTAAGCTACCACGGTCATCAAGGTGCTGGCTCTCTTGGTGGGGAGGTAAGCTTGGCTTCTGTCTGAATCCAAACAAGCTTCTGTGTATTGGAGATTTTTGATGTGAGAAATGGGATTGTTCCTGTTTGTCAGTAGATCAATGGAAGTGTTGGTAGACCATTGGTGAATACTATGGGAATGGACCACTAGTAGTCAGTTGTCTCTGTAGGGAAAAATGGTTGTCTCTGTAGGGAAAAATGGTTGTACCTAGAAGACATGAGTGAGCAACAATTACTGCCATGCACTTGGTAAAAACTTTCAGTGTGGTGGGCTGGCCAAATGGTAAGACTAGTGGCTTCCAACAAAGCTGGAATATTATTAATGGTATGAGCTGATGGAAACAAGAAACTAAGTCTTCTTCAAAGCTGTAGAGGCAAACCAATCCCCTCACCTGAGGAGAGGGGAAGAATGTTTGCTAAGGTAACCAACTTTTTGGTGGTGATAAATGTATTTACATCCCTTAAACATAGGCCATGTCCTTTTTGGGGACAGTGAAATACCTTGAGAAAAACCCTTTGGATGTCTCCCCTGGCAGAATGGGTTCTACCTTGCCCTTTTTCCCGGACGGAAATGAAATTTGATGGATAACATTTGTGAATCCCTGGTAAAGACCCAGTTGTCTGTTGCTAAGGTGTACCAGGCCTCCATGAAGTGGCAGTGTCTGCTGCTGAACATCAGGCTGGTGATAGGTGATAGTCAAAGATGCTGCTTTGACGAATCAGACAGCTAACGGATGGATGCTCAAGAGACAGTTCTTGGAATGAAAAGATGACTGTCTGAAAAGACCTAGTGGCTGTGATCTGGAAGTCTAGATGAACTCCTATGCCAACCCCAAGAGCGGGGAGCAGGGGAATTGTTGGGCATCGACCTCCATGCAATGTACCGTAGTCTTCATTTTCCAATTCTATAATATCATCTCTCTTGGTGTTAGACAGACCAGCAGAGCACTTGAGCTTAGGGTTTTTTGAGTTTATTGAGATCAAGAAAGCTCCCTGGAATAGATGGGACTGCCTATGTCATATTGGACTGGTTGCCTCAAGCTCAGGGAAGATCTGGGGCAGATGAAGGAGAGAGAGAGAATAGGTTCTGGTGGTACTGGAGGTGTCTCCACAGGTACCAAGGCCATGACTGATACCATAGATGGTGCTGAGCAGGCATCCACAGATACTGAGCTCCCAGCTGTTCCCAAAGACTTGGTAAAAGTCCCTTTGTCCTTCCTCCACAAAGATATGGCTGGTGCTGGTGTGGAGCAAAGACCAGACAATCTGTAGGTTCGGTGTCAGCAGCCTTAAATGTCTGTTCCCACAGGATCGCTTGGAGTTTAGATGAGCAATCATGGCAAGTATGTTGGGTAAAGCTCTAGCAATGGGGGCTCGGTTCCATGAGATGGCCATTTCCCAGGCAGAGCAGGCACGAGACGTGTCCCTCTGTGGGTGGTAGCTTGCTCCCATCCTTAATACATTTGTAGAAGGGAGCCTTCAAGGTCATATGCTCTGAGGAGCGCCTTTGGGCACAGGACACGAAATAAAATGCAAAAATGAAGGAACGGGAGAAGAAAACAAATAGAAACATGAAAGAAACAAGGAAAAGGGATGAGGAAGACTCCGCTCTTTCTCTCAGGGAGAGAACAGTTCAAACAGTGTTGCCACTGCAGCAGTGAAAGAGGAACTCTGTGGGAACAGTGGGCGCATGTGCAGGAGAAATGGGGGCAGGCTTCCTGCCAAAAAGCTCTGTTCGAGAATATTCTAAGTGGGGACCTGCATACTCAGATGTGTGATGCACAGAGACCATAAAGAAGAATTTGTGATATGGTAACAGAGGAATTTCTTTAAACAAACATCTTACTAGCACAAGCTCCCCCAATTGTTTTTGTGACAGACAAACACCTACACAAGGCAGTATGTCTGGAGGATAAGCCAATATGCTTGTAGAAAAGTAACTTCCAAGGAATTGTTACATTTTTAAAAAAAATCTAAAGGAAGAGAGCAAGCATAGCTATATCAAGTAGCTTTTATATAGTCATGAGATGCATAAGCCATTTAACAATAGTTTAGAAATGTTTAGAACTCTGTAAAATGTAACCATAAAACAAAGCATGGCCAGACCCCGCTCTCCCCGAAAAGCGCCAAGCATAAATAAATTACTAACACACACAGAGCCAAATATAGAGAGCTATTTTTCTTTAAGTATAACATATTTATATGTTTAGTCATATGTTGTTTCATTGTACTATAAATCTTCATACTTAATCCCATTATTGTTTTCTTGTAAGAAGTTAAACATTACCTCCATTTATTTCCCAAATCTTTGGAAACATTTGGTCCAATGTTTCCAAAAAATTGGACAGGTCACATTTTCCTGATTTAAAAATGGAGGAATACTATCCCCTTGCACTCAAAAAGACAGATTTCTTCTTTCTGCACCCTTAAAAATGGGCAGGCATCCTCATTACAACTGTGGTACATTTCTATGTTAATAGTTGCGTCACTTACCTATTGTTTGTAGGGACAATGTCAGTGACTACATGTTGACAAAGAGAGCAGGGGGGTTCATTGCTTCATAAGGACTTCCCAATCTAGGCATAGAGTGGCATCTTGGTGTGACCTGGCTCAGTTTGGGAATCACTGGTCTAGCCATCACAGTTAGGTATGTTTTCCAGTGTCGAGTATACGTCCCTTAAAACTCTAACTCTGGGATCTCCAACATGGTGCCCATGGGCACCAATGGACCCCCACCCCACCCCTCTCTTTGCATCCCACCAGGCTCCCTGCCCTCTTTTTTATTATTAAGATTTTATTATTAAAAAAACAAACCCTGAAGGTTTGGCATGCTGCAAAGTGCTGCTTCCAATGCCATCTGTTTTTGGGTTCAAAAAAGTGACTTTGTTTTAGAGCTCAGATCCACACCCCTGCTTTGAGCAAGTTATTTTTTGTAGTCTCAACAGTTTGCCTATTGAAATGGGTTTTGGGACTGACTGGTCTAACCCAGCATGGTAGCCATTTTGTGAGAGTGCCCAGACCCAGAAAGGCTGTGGTCCCCAGTCTTAAGTGTTCAAGGGTGAGGTATATAAACTCTCCAAATTGGTGATATATTCAATTTATAAAGCTTATGGCTTGTCTCTAGAGTAACTAACATGAGTCAAAGGCACTTCTGCTAGTGCAGGGGGAAGGAACTCCCCAGTTTCTGCAGATCCCCCCTTCGCCCTCAGCAACAGTTTTTCTGGAAGGTTCCTTAACCCAACAACTTTATGATGTGTTTGTGTGGAAAAAACCTTGTTATGCAAATAGTGTGCAGTTTTTAGGCTTGTATATTAGAAGTAAATTAGGGACCCGACTCTCATTCGTAATGCAGCAGGGATATACAGTGTGCTTCAGATGTCACTTGCATTGCCAGTCAGCTCATACCCCTATTCTGAACTATGAAAATAAGTTCCATAGATATCAGTGGGGCAATTTCCACTGCAGTCCAGCAAACTCAATTGGGGGGAGGGGGAGTAAATTTTGGGTCAGAAGCAGGGCCTTTTCAACGATGGCACCGTTTTATTCCTAGAGAGGTCTGTTCTGCCTTTTTTGTTACATTAGAATTAGTTATGTTATAGCTTCACTGATAGTGGATCTTGATTGTGGCTTTACAGTATATTTTATTGCTGCTTTTTTATCTTTGATCCCATTTTCTTTTCATTATTGTGTTTATTCTTGGTTCGGCTATGGGGTGGTATACAAATGTAATAAATAAATAAATAAATAAATAAATATAAATTTGTTGTGTGAGGTGTGCAACAACAGGTTTCCCCAGAACATCATGTTTTGTGACTAGAAATGGGTGTAGCAGCATGCATAAGCTTTACTTCTCCTAGTTCCCCAGGGCAAATCTATTTGTTTCAGTGATTTGAGGGTCACAGCTGTAATTACCAGTTGCAAAAGATCTTGGCCAGTGATCTGTACCAGCCGGTAACATGTAACCTGATGGCTTAAAACACAAACACCACACTGGGTTTATATTTATATTTTATATTTAGGGAGAGCTGTTACCATGTTAACCACACCATAAGGAACTGATGTGAACAGTTGAACATTTCTTTAAACTTATCTGATCAGGATGGTGAAAATTCAATTGAGTAATTCACATTTCTCCCCGACCCCCAAACCTCTGGCTTTCGTTTAATACATTGTTTCTCAAACCAGTATTTGCTACCACCTCTATTCCTATCTTGGTCCATATGTCCAGGTAAATAGTATTCAGTATAGATGGAAATGCAAGTACCAACCTACCCCGTCATCTATATTTTAAAATTGCATATTCCAAGAGAACATTTGTGGGGTGTGTGACCTTTTATCATTGTTTACAGCATTTTGTTTGCTCTTAAAGAGCTACTGAAATAATTCTTTCAAACAGGACAATCTCTGGTTATGTGAGAAGACATGTGAGAGTGGTATGCTATCCTCTCCTCAGTATTCACCAGAGGAACTTGCAGAGCTCTGGAAAATAAAGGAACGATGTGGAGATCCCTGCAAATGTGAAGAAAGATGAAGGCGTGAGAAAACAAAATTACAGCATTATCTGAACAACACTAGAGGAAAACTGGTGGAGTATTCAGTCATGCGTTGGAGAAGAAATGAAGGGGAAAGTCTCCAAGCAGCTTCTAAGAAATTCCACGAATCTCCCCTGTAGTTTGTTGCTCATGACAAATGTTGTGCTCCTACCCCACTGCTTACATGCAATGAGACAGGTATGTACATTCACTATGGGTGGCAAACTGTAGCTGGAATTGACACATTCGTCACAGAAGTGCTTCATGTAGGCAATTTGTCTGTTTGCACGTCCTCCATTCTTTGTCCATAAAGGGATACTTTCCATTCTGAACATACTCCAGAATAGTTTTACAAAGCCAAATATGAATGCAAAGCAATTTTCTTTACTAGTATACTATGAAGATAGATCAACTTAACCCCTCATGCATTTAATTATAAACAAATAAGGACTTGAGGATAGGCTTAGAAAGGCAGGTGTGCTACTGTAAAAATTTTGTAATTAAGCCTGCAGTTATATGCCAGTATACCTTGCCTTATAGGTCAATTAGCACACATGCGGTGGCGTCTTAAGGCATGAGACATCAGAGTTACTATCAGAAGTTTAATTTCTTTCTCTGCTCCAAATAAAGGGGGGAGGGGAGGAATAGATAGTGGAGCAGTATATCCACCCTGATGTACTACCATACAACTGACTGTAAAGAAAGGTGTAGAATGCTGCAGTAATTCTATATCACCTTTGTACTTTTAACCAACAATTGGAGGGTCTGCGACAGCAGGTTCTTTCTCCATGCAAGAGAAGGCTAGGAGTTGTTTTTTCTCTTAGTGAAGTAATTTTATGCTTGTTTGAAATGTATGGCCACTCAGGTGGATGGGTAATGAGAATACCTCAGCTTTTAACTGACTTGTATAAATTAGCAGTGCAGCACAACCCATGGATTAAATTAATTTTCATTAAGTTGGTTAAAGCTTTCCTTTTCTCAAAAATTAGGCATGGCACTGTTTTAGAAAGATTTATTAACAAAAATGCAGGATCTAGTAGTTTGTCTAGCAAATCAATTTCCATATTTTTTATATCAAGGTTCTTCCAGATAAGTTACAAATCAACATATAGACGTAATTGTAGAGGCTTGGCTAGCAGCTTAAAACTACTCTCCAAAAGAGGCATTAAAGGCAGCTGTTACCATCGTACTAGAATGCAGTCTTCATTTTCAATTGAGTAGAATTGCAAGGGCTTTAAGTTATTGTCCAGTTCAAATTCTTTGCCTTTCATCTAGGATAAGAACAGGTAGACATTACACTCGCATCTCAATTTCAAAAGACTAAAGATCAAGCCACTATTATTCACAGGATGCTGAATAATGCCCAAATTATGGTACAATTGCTCCTCTAAAGGAATCCATTCAATAGTGTTAGAGTGCTGTGTTGACTTTAGCAGTGTGACAAGTTGTATTCTGAATTCATGTACTGTTGAGCTTACTTTAGAACTCTCATAGGATAGTTTCAGTTCTGAACCTGGGATTTTAAGTAGCCGATACAGCAATCCTTTGACTTTCTGAATAGTCATGGAATCTGTACAAGGGGGAAAAAAAGCTGTTCAACTATGAATAGCTACCATCTGATGCATTTATATCACAGCAACTTAAGTTCTAGCAGACATTAGATTTGTTTGAGTCCATCTCATGCAGCTCTGAGGAAACAATTACTAGCACCACCTCAATCTGACATTAGGGTAGAAATAATAAACAAAACAAAACTATAAACCAAATTGGCGATTTTCCAGTTTATGTATAGAACACACTGACCGACCTAAGTGACCTTCAAGACTTAGTTTGTGGCATTTGCTCTTTTGTATTTGACATTAGGAGTGAAGCCCTTCCCCCTGCAGAAAATGAATGTCATTCTAGGACTTCACGTCATGAGGTCCTAAAAACTGTGTGTGCTAGTTAGCTCCTGATTACCACTAGCTTTATGCACTTGAATTATGAACCAATACATATGAAGATGAAGGTGTATTTTTGTAGTAAGACTTGAAGGAGTAAGTTCGTTTTTTAAAAAGAACAACTCCTCTAAATTTGAACACAAGATTCTGGGTAATTTCCCTCCTACTTCATTTAAAGCTTTATCTGAAGGCACAGCAATAGTGAGTTATTCCTCTATTGTCACAAAATGTACTTAGAAAAATATTTTTCTATTAACTTTTTGAAAAAGCTGTATCATTTTATGCAAGTTGTGATAAATGTGATTTTTATTTTAGAATAAATACTTTTCAAAATACAATGACAAATGCCTGGTTATATGAATCATGTACTGTATTAACAGAGATAACAAAGCAGACAGGATACTACTTTTCACCAGAAACTCCCATGGAAACATGTTTTTTTTTATCCATAGATTCTTTTTCTGCTTCAAAACAATGCTCTTTTAAAGATGGTTTTAAAGAGATGGCAGAATCAGAATGAGGATAGCTGTTCATTGACTTAAAAAAAACAAGACAGGAAAAACTGCATCCTCTTTACTATGTGAAGGTGACTCAATAATTTAGACGTGCAAAAACAATGAAATGTAGTATTGATTTCTGTCCTTACCTGGTAACTTCTTCTGTATGGGGTTCTGTTCAGGTTTGTCAGGACACTTAAAGGTCAAGGCTTAGGTGGGGGGAAAAGATGAGTAAGAAGTTCATATAATGCAAACATTCAAAATTCCTCTAAACACAACATATATTTGTTAGAGGCAAATGAAGAAGTATATGAGTATTTCCACTCAACTCCTGGCACAATGGCACTAAAAACTTGTTGAGTGGGGAGGATTAAAGGTGTTTCCTTTAAATAATTTGTATGTACTGATAGGTTACACTACCTGGGCAGGTTTTGTTAAGAATCAGTTATAGGGTCCCTGGGAACTGAAGAACCATGCCCACTGTACTGAAAAATCAAGTCACCGATGGTATATATGGTCTGTTAGGGATGTACACAAAATCACAATTCAGTTATCTTGAAAACTTCACTTGCCCTGGATACAAACACTTACACATGATATACATAATACTTCACTGTATTTTTCTACAAAATTTGTATTAGATCAATTAGTACAATGTTATATCTTACTCAACAGCTGATTTTTTAGGGAGAAAGGCTGCTCTCTTTTCAGTTCCCCATCTTCAGGGGCACCATATTCTGTTAGGGAAAATAACAAAAATAGGTAAGTGATATATTTATTGAATCAATGCCCAAATTTGCTCACACTGGCAAATAAGGGAAGGGCCAAATCTCCTATATTGTTTTAAACTTTTCAAAGGTTTCCTACTTGGGCAAGCATCATATCTCTAGGTGGTTGCATATGGAACACAAAGAAGATGTGGTGGCATGGAGCTTTTTTTCTAACTGTGGCAGCCCTGCAGTGTCCCATTTCCTGTTTGTCATGTAAATGGAAGAGAACTTAGGCATGTCCATGTACAACCCCCCTTTTAAAAACCCCAAGAAATCTAAATACAAAAGTGCCAATATGCTTAAAACAGAAGAACAGCTCTAGATCCATCCACTAAAGAGAAAGAGCTTAGCAAAACATCTCAGCTGATGAACAGATGAGTTACCTTGGCTCTGCTATTCTGCATGCTCGGTTAAGGGTTTTTCCAAGGTAGAAACATCTAGGATAATACCTTCTCTTGGCTACATGCAGGGACAAATGGCTCAGATGTCAAGATGCTTCCCAGATTATCCTGATAACAGGACCATCCTACTCATCTTCCCCAGCAATATGGTGTACATGTGTATGCTGCCTCCGACACTGGAGTAATATAGCCATTGATCGCTTTCTTCAGGAATTTATCCAATTGTCTTTTAAAGCTATTCAAATTGTTGGCTATCACCACATCTTGTGGTAGTAAATTCCATAGTTGAATTATGTACTGTGTGAAGAAACTGACAAGATGTCAGAAAGCAGTGAAACTGCTGTGATTTCCCAAAAGTGATCTAGGAGACCTCACCTCTTTTCCACTTTCTCCCCTTCCCCTTACAAGGCACGGGGCTGAAGTGTGACAAGAGCCAAGCAGCAATACTGAGGCCTAACCTTTCAGGTGCAAACACAAGGGAGAGGGATGGCAGTTCCCCCTTTCCTCTCTGAGACACAAACAGTAGCATTGCTGCCCAAGACCTGACACACATATTAGAAAGAGACCCAACTTCAGAGGCATGCGTTAACCAATTCATTTGCCAGTTGTGGTCTCCTTAGTAACAGGAAGAATAAAGTGAGGAACTTGAGATGGTCCAGGTCACTGAGGCCAGACTGTTCAACAGAGCTGGTCATCGGGACCATGCAATGCAAATTCCTTCTTTTAAAAAGAGTATCTCTGGCTTCCAGTTCCTTTTCTAGGCTGAGACCTGTAAAGCCCTAAAAGACTCTCACATATGAACCTTTCATTTCATTACAATCATCTTACAGAGACCCAGTTCACATGTAATGACTAACTATGGGTTAAAACAACCATAGTTAATTGAGGAAAACAAAGTCTTCACTTCAATAGAATCTAAAAAGAGTACGATTTGCCTTGTTTCAAGTTCCTTTGAAACCCATGGCTGGTATTTAATAACACATCCACAATAAGCTTTACAAGAATAGACAACTTCTTAGCTGAAGCAGCATTTCACAGGAATGTGAAATATAGTGGCGCCTACATTGGCTGTGAGCTGCTGGTTATGGGAATCACTTAGGACTAACACTTTCTGTACAACCCAGATGTGACTACGGTTTTGCCCTGGCACTTCAGGACAAAGGGATATACTTTTTTTATCTGTAAATTCCCATTCCAGGGCAGTGTCAAGGGGAAGACAATCAACTTCTTCGATTTTCTGAACCAAGCAGTTCAATTCTGAAATCCAGGAGTTTAGGAAGCTCTAACTCCCATCTATGTCCTATCACCTTGTCCTCAATATTTTCTTCTTTAGTGTTTTGTTCAGAAATGCATTATGTCAGATAAGTTTAGTAGTCCATTTACCTTTCAGTCCTAGCAAACTGTATTTGCCTGTAGCAAGAGAAGGTCCTATTCCAAGACATAATGTTTGACTTCCTTTTCCACCTCCAAGAATGTGAATATACAGGCAAACTGTGGTATTTTTAGGGCTGAACTCTGAGGCCCCCAAATGAAGCTCAGAGGGAGTGGCAGATGATGGGGTGGAGGCAGCAAACAGGCCTGCCATCAGCCCCCAACATGGTGCACTGCAAAGTGAACCAGCCAAGTTGGTGGGCGGCTGGGCTGGAGCTTTGGCCAGTGCTTCATTTTGCAGCGCACAACCAGCCACCCTAGAAGTGTTTTTTTAAAGAAGAGGAAGGAAAAGGACACCTTCCTTTCCCTACTTGACAAGCTTTGAGGGGGGGAAAGAGAAAGTAGCCAAGGTGGTACAGGGCGCTCCCTGAAATCTGGCAGGTTAGTTACATTTCTCTTTTCCTACTAATCTGTGAAAAGACTACACCAAGGGAGGCAATTAGCTGGAAACTTAAGACAAAATGCTAGGAGGAAGAAAACGCCTACTAGTACTATACTTACTCTCACAGAGTAATTGGAATCTGGGATGGGCAGCAAGGAATTCCTCACTTGGATTGTTTTTGTTTGGATCCTGATTACCACCAGCCTTTAACCAGTCAACTCCATATTTCTTTCTATAGTCAAGTTCTGCTCCCTTCCTTTCTTCAGGAAAGATCTGTGGCAAAACAAGAATGTATGGCTCTGGTGAGTATCACCAGTAGTCAAATTATAAAAGGGCAAATGTATTTGATCAGAAGATTTTTGTATGTTTATGGCATTTCTCGTTGCAATTTGGGCTCTTCATCTAAGCAAGTGGGAATCCATTACCACAAGGGATTTCCTATAAGCAAAAATATATGACATAAAATAGCTCCATTTTCATTTCAGTTCTGACGTGTCCTTCCTTATTCATAGTCCTGTCTTCCTCTTTGACATTTTATTTTGCCCTCTCTGGTTCTTAGATTTGCAAATCGATCGTCTGCTAGCTCTGCAATAACAAAAGGGTATAATTCTTCGTGTTCTCAATCACACCCTTTATTATTCCAACCTCTTCAGAAGTCCTCCCCTTTCAATCTTCCACATGTCTGGACATTCCTTTATTCCACAAACCTAAGCAGTAGCCTGTCTGGAAAAGAGTAATGAACTAGCAAAGTTGGTACATGTTCATGAGCTAGGATCCAAATGAAACGTGCAGCTAGTTACTCATAATGCCCAAGGAGGCTTTGGACGCAGAATTCTCAAACAGCAGTCCCCCATATCACATTGCAAACTCCTATTGAAACTGAGGGGACTTTCAAAACCAGTTTGTAATATAGCTCAAAGAAAACAAGAGGAAATCCCAGTAGCACACTCAAACCCTTGGGAAGCTTTTAAAGTAGCTCTTTGGATCCTAGCCATGGTTCCTGTATGGAAATACTAGCCCGCTGTCTCACAGAAACAAAACAATGACAAATATCTGAGGTACCTTTAAACACTATTAGTTTACCATAGAAAGTAGGCATCCTAAATTCTTATTCTAAGTCCCAGCCCTGAGCATCAATAGCAAAAATCCAGGATAGGATATAACAACTGCCAACCCAGTCTGTTGTCATAGCCAGGATGGTTTATTGCTACTTTACCCAATCACTCAATCTTTATTGACAGTCAATAGACCATTAGAAAACAAGTTACAATATAACATTAAAAAATGTACTCAGTCAATGACAGCTAATAGTATTTCTCTACCCCCATCTGTGATCTACAACCAATTGTTCTGTTAATGAATTTAGCTACTTGCCTAGTAATATAATCATTTGTACCTTCGAGGAGACAAACTAACAGGGATTCTTTAGAGGAGCCTTGGCAATCTTGGAAAAGTAGTCTCAATAATTCTTCCCTAACTTGGTTGTAATAAGTACAAGAGAACAATACATGTTCAATGCTCTCAACTTCAGAGCCATTACACGGACAGCATCTATTGGCCACAGGGATTTTTTTATACCTGCCTTCCAACAATTTTGATGCCAGTACATTAAATCGTGCCATAGTAAAGGCCTTTCTATATTTAGGAACAGTTAGCCTTTTTAGGTATACCATCCCTTCATTAGGTACAAAATTTGATATCCCCAACGACCGGGGAGAGCATGGGCCAGGAGTAGCCCCACAGCTATCTTGGAAATCAATATCCTGTAGTCTTCGCTTGATTGTCCATTTAACACATTCAAAAGTCTGTGTTAGCAGTAGGCCAGGAGAAAGCCCTATTGTGTTAACTTTGAGCGCTAATGCTTCAGTCCATGGGGATACATATGAGTCTGTAAAGACCTGGGCTACCAGGGAGTTGATAGTGAAATTATGATATTTATGGAACCAGTATTGTAAAGTTTGGATCCAGGCCTGGCATTTTAATGTACTACTACCAACTTCAAGATTTAAAGCAACTCCAGCCACACACCTAGGCACCCCAAGAATTTGCCTCAGGAACGATGATTGGACTCCTTCCAATGTGTCTTTAATCATAGGGAACCAGATCGGGGCCCCAAATAGTATCTGAGGTATCAACTTCGCTTTATACACCTGCATCGCTGCAGGGAGAAATTTCCCCCCTTTTGAAAAATAAAATCTCAAAATGGCACCTGCTGTTTGAGCTGCCTTATTCTTAATATATTTAACATGAACATCCCATTTCAGATTTTCTTGCAGCCAAATGCCAAGATACTTATAGGTATCAACTTGGCCAATTCTAATACCTCCCATCCTCCATACAAACCTCACTTTTCTCTTGGCAAAGACCATTACTTTGGTTTTCTGGTGATTAATAGTTAGTTTATTTTTAAGACTGTAATCTGCGAAGCCATTAAGCAACCTCTTTAGGCCCAATCGCGTTTGGGATAATAACACTGCGTCGTCTGCGTACAAAAGTATGCAGACTTTTAGAGGGCCTAGTTTAGGCAGATGGGACTGCAAAGAAGCAAGCCAACCTGGAAGAGCTGACAAATATAGATTAAATAACAGTGGGGCTAGTACACATCCTTGCCTAACTCCATCAGGGAGGCTAAACTCATTAGTTACATGGCCCTGTTTACTGAGCCTAACTTGAGCTGAAACATCAGAATACAGTGATTGAATCAAAAATAGTAGCTTCTTATTAATAGAAAGCTTTTCTAGTTTTGTCCAGAGAGAGGAGCGGGAGATTGAGTCAAATGCCGACTTCAGGTCTATAAAAGCGGCATATAATTTCCCTCCCTTTGGGGCCGTATATTTATAAGCCAAGTGAAGCAATGTCAAACAGTGGTCGTATGTTGAACAGCCAGTCCTGAATCCAATTTGTTCCGGTCCCAAAATATTATTGGTACTGCTCCATTCTGTCAATTTATTATTCAAATACTTAGCATATAGTTTACCAATAACGGACAGGAGGCTGATAGGGCGATAGTTTTCCGGGTTACTCCTACTTCCCTTTTTATATATTGGGACAATTACACCCCTCCGCCAGTCTTTAGGAATGGATCTCGATTTATTTATTGCATTAAAAAGTACTGCAAGTAGTGGGGTCCACCAGCCAGGGTCGCTCTTTAGTAGGGGTGTGCATCGGATCGGATCCGATCCACGATCCGAATCCGATCCGCCCCAAAAATCGGAAAATCCGATCCGATCCGGCACACCATCTGATCCGATCCGATCCAGCGAGGTCTGATCCGGATCGGATCGGATCGGACGCCATTTTAAATGCGTTTTCCCATAGCAAAGTATTGTTGTTTTACAAAAACGCCTATAACTTTTTCATTTTTAAAGATAGAAGGATGAAACTTGGGCACATTGTACACTGGTTAGGGATAGGTATCTGTGAGAAATTTCAGAAAGATTGGTGCATGCAGTTTGTGGCAATTAATTTTTTAATAAATAACCAGGAATGCCTATAACTCGGTCATTTTTAAAGTTACACACATGAAACTTTGCCACATTGTAGGTGGTACCTTGGGACCCACGTGTGTGAAATCCCAGAACCGTGGGTGCTTGCCTGGTGTGGCAATGAATTTTTGAAAAATGGGTAGTAGTGGGGTAAATGCAGTTATGCCTCCCATTTTTTTATTTTTAAAGATACAAACAGGACACTTCGGCACATTACAGGGAACACTTGGCTTGATATGTGTGTGAAATTTCAGACAGCTAGCTCCAGGCATGTGTTGGCAATGAATTGTTGAAAATTGGGTAGTAGTGGGGTAAAATACAGTTTTGCCTCCCATTTTTTTATTTTCAAAGATACAAACAGGAAACTTTGGCACATTGCAGGGAACACTTCTCTTGATATCTGTGTGGAATTTCCGAAAGCTAGGTGCAATATTTTAGTGGGAAACGAAGGTTTATTCATGGCATTTTACATGGGATTTATGGGTTTGTTTTAAGAGCTACAAAGCTCTAACTCGCTCACATGGCAGAGGACTTATGCCCCCTCATACGCAGAAAATTTCAGAAACTTTGGTGCAATACTTTAGTGGGAAACAAAGGTTTATTCATGGCATTTTACATGGGATTTATGGGTTTGTTTTAAGAGCTACAAAGCTCTAACTTGCTCACATGGCAGAGGACATATGCCCCCTCATACGCAGAAAATTTCAGAAACTTTGGTGCAATACTTTAGTGGGAAACAAAGGTTAAACTTTATTATTTTAAACGTTCAGGAAGGGGAGGGGGAGGCTGTGTTTGTGTGTGTGTGTTTGACAGCTTGATCCACCAATTGTGCTTTAGAATACATGACTGAATCACCCAATCCTGTGAAGACTTTCTTCAGCCTCCAATCGCAATGCTGGAGGAGGGCACCCAGTATATATTCTCTCAGCCCTGCCCTTCTGGCTCTTTGTGGGTTGAACGTGGAGGAGATTAGGAGTGTTTGTCTTTGGAGCTGTGTTGGAGAGACTGTATTGATTGCATTTTGGAGGTGTTTTGAGGAGTTTCTGATCTTTTTTCTTCAGCTTTTCTTGTTCTCTCTCTTGCCTTTCCTTTCTCTCTTGCCTTTCATTTCTCTATTGTAGTAGATAGCACGTTTGTTTGTCTGTGAGTTCAGTTTGTCTTTGGAGTGAGTGTGTTTGTTCTTCTTTCGCTTTCTGAAAAAAACCCAAAAAAATAATAAAAAAATATTTCTATCCTCTCTGTGTGTGTGTGTGTGTGTGTGTGTGTGCTTGTGAGTGAGTGAGTGAGTGTTGCTGGGCCGTGTAGCCTGCTGCTACAAACACAAAAAAAGTCAGCAAAGCACACACTTATACAATAATAAAAATAAATAATAATAAAAATAAAATGAAGCGTGTCACTCAAAGGGGGGGTGCTCCCAAGGGAGCATTTGGGAGAGGCCGCTCTGGGCGTGGCGCTGCTGCTGCTGCTGCTGCTGCTGGGACCAGCAGCAGGCAGCCTACTTCCACACCCCCAGTTAAACTGAGGCGTTCTCCACTGGGGCAGCAGAAGCAGGCAGAGGCAACTCAAAGTAGTGCCTGCAGGGCACTCTTTCAGCAACATGAGGCAGGTGCTGGGAGCAGCAGTGGGCGTGAAGGACCATCGGCAGCTCCTTCTTTGGTGGGTGAGCCTGTGAACCCGCTGACTGATCTTTTCCCAGATCTTGCAGGAGTCAGCGAGGTTCAGAGTGAGAAGGAGGACTCTGATGTGGGGGAAGAGGAAGAGCAGGCAGCACCAGAGACTTACTCTCCACAATCCGTCCTCTCTTCCACTCATTCCCTTGCTCCTGAGGTGACACCACAGAGCAAAGGCGCCGGCAGGCCGTCTGTGTCATCCCAGAAGCGACAGGCAAGCAAGGTGTGGGACCACTTTGAGGTGGGAGTGGATTCCCGCTTTGCTGTCTGTCGCCACTGCAAGATGTCAGTGAGCAGGGGAAAAATGCCAGGCCACTTCACCACCACGAACCTCAGCCGCCACATGCAGAGGCACCACCAGTCTGTTTTGCTTGGGACCGAGGCGGGCACCTCGCAGCAGACTGGTGCTAGCGGCAAGGGCAAGCAGAAGGCTCCTGCAACTTCTGCCAGCTCTCTACCTCCCATCCCCAAGAGGCTTTGCCAGGTGGGGGAAGTATGGAAGAGATGGGGTGGGGGAAGTATGGAGCCACAAGGTGGCGTTTTCCAGCGCCCAACCAGATCACCAATTGCATCGGTGAGATGGTGGCGTTGGATGACCAGCCATTCAGCCTCGTCGAGAACGCAGGCTTCAAGAGGCTGATGGCTCTTGTGGTTCCATACTACAAGCCGCCGTGTCGCACCACCCTGAGCAGGCGTGTGGTGCCCTCCCTGTACCAGGCATGCAGGGAGTTAGTTCTGGGTCGTCTGTGCCAGGCAGAGGCACAGAAGGTGCACTTCACTTCGGACATCTGGTCCAGCGAAGGAGGAGTGCACGCTTACCTGTCCCTGATGGCTCACTGGTGGGGAGCCTCAGGGTAGGAAGCACCCAGGAAGCTGCTGCTGGGCCCTCCTTCATACCGCAGTCATGGACCAGTCCCACACGGCGGAGGAGATTACGGAGGCCATGAACCGCATGGTGGCAGGGTGGCTGGGCGGGCACCAGCACACCCGCGGTTACATGGTCACGGACGGGGGAGCCAACATGGTGAAGGCGGTGCGCGATGGCGGATTTGAAGGCATCCGCTGCATCGCGCACGTCTTCAACCTGGTCGTGAGGGATGGCCTTGGAGGCAGCAAGGCCCCTCTCCCTCCCCAAATCCGTAATCTCCTAGAGAGCTGCAGGAAGGTGGCTGGGCATTTCCACCACAGCGTGAAGGGCAGTCGGTTGCTGCGGGAGAAGCAGCAGGAGCTGGGACTTCCGCAGCACCGGCTAGTGCAGGACGTGGCAACACGTTGGAACTCCACCTACCACATGCTCGAGCGTATGGTGGAGCAACAGCGTGTTGTCCACGAGATGTTCAGGGTTGGGGACATTGGCATCCAGGCCCACTGTCCAGGCAGCAGTGGGAGGCCATGTCCCAGCTTCTGGTGGTCCTCAAGCCGTTCCCTGAGGCCACCAAGACCCTGAGCAGCAGCACTGCCCTTCTCAGCCAGGTGCTCCCCGTGGCCAGGCATCTCCAGAATCAGATGGGCGAGTTTCTGGAGGCCGGGGATGCCGTCACCGGCAGGCGCTTCCTGCCAGAGGTGTGGGAAGTGGTGACGAGGCTGAGGGAAGGCCTATCCCGCCGGGTCCAGCCTCTCTACAACGAGAGGCAGTACATGTTGGCCACCATGTGCGACCCGCGCATCAAGGATGGGTTATGTGGGCAGACTTCCCGGGCAGGTTGGGTGGAAATGCTGGTGACGGACGTTTGGGCGGCCCGGGATGCCAGGATTGGGCAGGCAGAGGAGGAGCCCACCGAAGCCCAGGCGCTAAGTCCGCTGAGCACCACCAGCAGCGGCGGCAGCAGCACCACCACACCCAGCAGGGGGACAGGCCAGGGGTTTTGGGACAAGGCTTTGCAGGCTGCGGTTGGGCATAGAGGCACTCAACCCAGCCACCGCCAGGATGACGCTGCAGCAGCAGTGCAGCGTTACCTGGCGGAGCAGATGGAGGACGGCTCCATCGAACCCCTGGCCTACTGGTCATCTCGGCGCCAGATGTGGCCTGATCTGGCGCGGGTGGCCATGGACAGAATCAGCTGCCCACCGTCCAGCGTTCCAAGCGAGCGGGTGTTTTCCATGGCGGGCGACGTGGTCACACCCCACCGCTCTCGCTTGGACGCTGAGATTGTGGAGCAGCTGGTCTTCCTCAAGGTCAATCTGCCCCTGCTGGGATACCCCACCCTCATGCCCTCGGGGGAGTAATTGGCAGGCACCCCCCATCCATCCCACACCTTTAGGCAGGCACCGGCAGGCCCTTGATTTTTTAATTCTTATTTTTGGTTAATTAATTTTATTTACTTTAATTTACTGGCTGTGTTGTTTACAGCTCAGTAACTCAACTCTGAACGATGGATCCCGAAGGGATCTAGTTTCTTCTCCTAGCCTCTTATATTGAGGGGATGCACAAGCATCTCACACATTCTATGTTGTTTGACTTGAACCAATGTGCTTGCACGTGTGCCTCTGAAATTGGACTCCGATGGCTCCCTCCAGGCCTTCTGTAAGGTCCCACACTTCCATGGGCGTTTCTTCTTGTAAAAGACCACGTCAGAGGCTCATGAGAACTTTGGATAAGAAGAAGGCTTAATTTTATCGCCAAGGAACGCATGCACCTCTCTGACTATGAACGAATGACGCGATAGGATTCCTCTTCCAGGCTCCTACATTGAGTGGATGACAAAGCAGCATCCTACACTGTTTCTGACTGTGTCTTTTGGACCTATGTGGCAGCCTTGCAGGGCTGTCACTGTGTGTTGTGTTTATTTTGGCTATATGATTGAAAAAACTGCCTGCCTGCCTGCCCACCTGCTAGGTTGCCGTCATTGTGAAGTAGCCGGAATGCGTGGGCTGGTCTCACTGTTCTATTGCTTACTTGTGCAATGTACTAGCGCCTGGCATCATGCCCGCCTCTGCCTGCCTGCCTGCCTGCCTGCCTGGAGGTGTCCATGCAGCTGTGACTTTGCCTCTGCCACTGGGACTTTGCCTCTGCCAGTGGGACTTTGCCTGGAGGAGCCTGTGCCACTGTGACTTTGCCTGGAGGAGCCTGTGCCACTGTGACTTTGCCTGGAGGAGCCTGTGCCACTGTGACTTTGCCTGGAGGAGCCTGTGCCACTGTGACTTTGCCTGGAGGAGCCTGTGCCAATGTGACTTTGCCTGGAGGAGCCTGTGCCACTGTGACTTTGCCTGGAGGAGCCTGTGCCACTGTGACTTTGCCTGGAGGAGCCTGTGCCAATGTGACTTTGCCTGGAGGAGCCTGTGCCACTGTGACTTTGCCTGGAGGAGCCTGTGCCAATGTGACTTTGCCTGGAGGAGCCTGTGCCACTGTGACTTTGCCTGGAGGAGCCTGTGCCACTGTGACTTTGCCTGAAGGAGCCTGTGCTCCGATCCACAGCGGCCGCACGACTAAGGTAAGTGTGTGCAGTCAACGCAGGGACACCTGAGAGTGTCCAGAAGTGGGGCAGTCTGAGATCTTACTTCCGAGTAAGCAAGCAGGCAGCCCCGTGTGCCTACTTTGGCATGGGCACTCAGGAACGGCCAATCCTGGGTGGGAGGGAGCTAGTTGTGTTAAAGTGGTCATCTAATATTCATTCTTTTTTCCCCCCCTTCTTCTTTTGCAGCCTATGGAACTCTTCGCCACTGCGCAAAGCGGACCCGTGAATCCAGACTGCCCATCTGCCCCAGCCACGGCCGCATGGAGGTGGCCCATTGATTCACGTCGCCCGCACGACTCTGGTAAGAGCCTGTCAGAGAGCTTACCCACGAGTAAGCAAGCAGGCAGCCCCATGTGCCTGCTGGGGCGTGGGCACTCAGGAACGGGCAGATGCCAGTCCTGGGTGGGAGGGAGCCAGTGGTGGAAAAGTATCATTTTTTTCTGATATTCATTTCCCCCCCCCCTTCTTCTTTTGCAGCTTATGGAACTCTTTGCCACAGTGCCCAGGAGAGACGGTAATGCAGACTGCCCACCTGCCCGTCACTGCCCACCTGGAAGTCGCATCTTATCAACAACGCCCTCACGACTATGGTAAGTGTTCTGTGAATGGGGGGGGCACCTTCCACCTAACTGAAGTGGGGCTGTCTGCCTGCTAACTTCCGAGTAAGCAGGCAGCCCCGTGTGCCTACTGGGGCGTGGGCAAGCGGGACTGGCTTCATGACAGTCTTAGGTGGGAAGGAGGTAGCGTAGTCTGATATTCATTCTTTTTTTCCCCCCCTTCTTCTTTTGCAGCCTATGGAACTCTTCGCCACTGCGCAAAGCAGACCCGTGAATCCAGACTGCCCGCCTGGAAGTGGCCCTCTTATCAACAACGCCCTCAGGACTATGGTAAGTGTTCTGTGAATGGGGGGGGGGCACCTTCCACCTAACTGAAGTGGGGCTGTCTGCCTGCTAACTTCCGAGTAAGCAGGCAGCCCCGTGTGCCTACTGGGGCGTGGGCAAGCGGGACTGGCTTCATGACAGTCTTAGGTGGGAAGGAGGTAACGTAGTCTGATATTCATTCTTTCCCCCCCCCCTTCTTCTTTTGCAGCCTATGGAACTCTTCGCCACTGCGCAAAGCAGACCCGTGAATCCAGACTGCCCGCCTGGAAGTGGCCCTCTTATCAACAACGCCCTCACGACTATGGTAAGTGTTCTGTGAATGGGGGGGGGCACCTTCCACCTAACTGAAGTGGGGCTGTCTGCCTGCTAACTTCCGAGTAAGCAGGCAGCCCCGTGTGCCTACTGGGGCGTGGGCAAGCGGGACTGGCTTCATGACAGTCTTAGGTGGGAAAGAGGTAGCGTAGTCTGATATTCCTTCTTTTCCCCCCCTTCTTCTTTTGCAGCCTATGGAACTCTTCGCCACTGCGCAAAGCAGACCCGTGAATCCAGACTGCCCGCCTGGAAGTGGCCCTCTTATCAACAACGCCCTCACGACTATGATAAGTGTTCTGTGAATGGGGGGGGCACCTTCAACCTAACTGAAGTGGGGCTGTCTGTCTGCTAACTTCCGAGTAAGCAGGCAGCCCCGTGTGCCTTCTTGGGCATGGGCAATCGGGACTGGCAACGTGACAGTCCTAGGTGGGAAGGAAGTAGTGTAGTCTGATATTCATTCCTTATTTTCCCTTCTTCTTTTGCAGACCATGGAACTCTGTGCCACAGTGTCCCGGAAAGGAGAGACTTCACCCACTGAATGCCTGCCTGCCTGCTGCTGCTGATGCCGCCTTCCAGATCCTTCCTGTGAGGAGAGCCAGCCGCCCTCCTTGCATAAGCCATGGGACTAGGGGTCCTCCAGGAGAATCTCACCGAGTCCTCAACGCCCTCAGGACTATGGTAAGTGTTCTGTGAATGGGGGGGGCACCTTCCACCTAACTAAAGGGTGGCTGTCTGCCTGCTAACTTCCGAGTAAGCAGGCAGCCCCGTGTGCCTACTGGGGCGTGGGCACTCAGGACCGGGCAGATGCCAGTCCTGGGTGGGAGGGAGCCAGTGGTGGAAAAGTATCATTTTTCTCATATTCATTCTTCCCCCCCCCCCCTTCTTCTTTTGCAGCCTATGGAACTCTTCGCCACTGCGCAAAGCAGACCCGTGAATCCAGACTGCCCATCTGCCCCAGCCACGGCCGCATGGAGGTGGCCCATCGATTCACGTCACCCGTACGACTCAGGTAAGAGTGCAGGCAGAGTGGCCATATAGAAAAGAAGGCAGGGCCCCTGCACCTTTAACTGTTGTGATGAAGAGGGAATCTCAGCAGGAACTAATTGCATACAAAATGACACTGGCTGAAATCCTCTTTTCTCTACAACTGCTGAAGTTAGGAACCCTGACCTGGATTTGATCTGGTCAGCCTAACGTAGGGTGCTATTAGGCGTGAATGAATAACCCAAGGACAAAAGAAATGGTGATTCTCTAATGCTCCGGTAAGCTGTGTCCAGCCAGACACAAAAGGATAGCCAATCACTCTAACAATGGGCTCAAAAGAGTGATTTAGAAAGGGAGGGGTGAAGCAGGAGAAGGAGGATTGAGTCACAAAAAAGAGAAGTGTGCCGGTGGGAGACTAGGACTTGCATGTATTAATACAAATCTTTATTTATTTTCCTTTCTTCTTTTGCAGTATAAAAGTATTCATCTAATATTCATTTTCCCCCTCCTCTTCTTTTGCAGCCTATGGAACTCTCACTGCCACAGTGCCCGGGAAAGGAGAGACTTTGCCCTGAATGCCTGCCTGCCTGCCCGCTGCTGATGCCACCTGCCGCCTTCCAGATCCTTCCTGCGAGGAGGGCCAGCCGCCCTCCTTGCATAAGCCATGGGACTTGACATTCCCCCTCAAGGAGAATGTCACCGAGTCCCCAACGTCGCTGTTTGGACTTTGCCCTTGGAATGCCTGCCTGCCTGCCCGCCTTCCAGATTCTGCTGTGGAAGGAGAAATAATAATACTAGGTGCTGCAAGAGACCATGTGGATTGGCTCTTCATCAAAGCAGCCTTCTGGTTTAGAATTACGTACTACACAAGAAAAGAACAATCACTTATCCTGCAAGATCCCTTCCCAGGCTAGGATCTGAATAGCTATTAGCTAGGATCTGAATAGCTATTAGCTAGTGCATTTGGCAGACAGCAGCATGCCTGCAACCAACACCTGTCTTGTCATGTAAATGTATGGGTCCCTAAAGCAATTTACAATCACTTTACATTTTACAAATGAATAAGTGAAACTTGCTTCCCTCATTCATTGCACCAGGCAGGCAATGTCCCCTTCCTGAATGTTTAAAATAATAAAGTTTAACCTTTGTTTCCCGCTAAAGTATTGCACCAAAGTTTCTGAAATTTTCTGCGTATGAGGGGGCATATGTCCTCTGCCATGTGAGCAAGTTAGAGCTTTGTAGCTCTTAAAACAAACCCAAAAATCCCATGTAAAATGCCATGAATAAACCTTCGTTTCCCACTAAAATATTGCACCTAGCTTTCGGAAATTCCACACAGATATCAAGAGAAGTGTTCCCTGCAATGTGCCAAAGTTTCCTGTTTGTATCTTTGAAAATAAAAAAATGGGAGGCAAAACTGTATTTTACCCCACTACTACCCAATTTTCAACAATTCATTGCCAACACATGCCTGGAGCTAGCTGTCTGAAATTCCACACAGACATCAAGAGAAGTGTTCCCTGTAATGTGCCGAAGTGTCCTGTTTGTATCTTTAAAAATAAAAAAATGGGAGGCATAACTGCATTTACCCCACTACTACCCATTTTTCAAAAATTCATTGCCACACCAGGCAAGCACCCACGGTTCTGGGATTTCACACACATGGGTCCCAAGGTACCACCTACAATGTGGCAAAGTTTCATGTGTGTAACTTTAAAAATGACCGAGTTATAGGCATTCCTGGTTATTTATTAAAAAATTAATTGCCACAAACTGCATGCACCAATCTTTCTGAAATTTCTCACAGATACCTATCCCTAACCAGTGTACAATGTGCCCAAGTTTCATCCTTCTATCATTAAAAATGAAAAAGTTATAGGTGTTTTTGTAAAACAATACTTTGCTATAGGAAAAAGCATTCAAAATGGCGTCCGATCCGGATCGGGACATCCGATCCGTGGATCGGGATCGGATCAGATCGGATCCGACCAACCTCCGATCTGATCCAATCCGACCCCCCAGGTCCGATTCCGATCCGCTATCCGATCCGATCCGGGGGGTCAGTGCACATCCCTACTCTTTAGCATCTCAGCTGGGATGCCATCAGGTCCCGGTGCTTTGCCCGATTTCAATCCAATTATCAACTCCTCAATATAATTGGGGTCAACTTCAGGCCAATCTGAAGAGTCTACTGGAAACCCCAAAGCTGTGATAGTTGCACAACTTGCATTATATAAATTGCAAAAATAGTTTTCCCAAGTCCCTGATGATATGACACATTCGGGGGAGTTATTTCTTTCATTAGTAGCATAAGAAACTATCTGCCAAAATGTTTTAGAATTTTTAGTGTTTGAAGCTGCTATCAGCATTTGCCAAGCCTTACTGTCAGCTAAATACTTTTTCTTTCGCAACAGGCTCTTGTAGTCCTTTTTTAATTGGTAATATGATTTAGGGAGTAATCTTTCACTATTCTTTCGATATACTCTATACTCTGCTTGAAGTTTTTTCCTTAGATTAACACAATCCCTGTCAAACCAGTTGTTCTTGTTAGGGTAATGCCTTTTGGCCAAGTTCGGGGGTTTATGCAGAGCTGGGGCCAGATTATGTATCAGTTCCTCAAAGGCACTAACACTCGTTTCAGGAGAGTTGGCCCCTAACATACGTTCAATACAAGCTAGACTAATTGGGGAACCAGCACTCTGTTTAAAAATCTCAGGCGATTCTTTAGTCCATTTGATTTTCTTATCATCTGTCATACAATGTTGGGTTACAAGCCAAGGATACCTGAGCGGCTTCTGAATTGGGCTGGGCAATGTCAACTGTAGCTCTAAGGGTACATGGGTCACTGTCCATGGGGTCCGCTACTCTAAAGTTGCAGTTCATATTACCAAGTTGCTTATGTATAAAAATATAATCTATCACACTCAAGCCCCATGAGGAAATATACGTAAACTCGCCCCCTCTGTCATTTGGGGCACTGCCGTTTAAAATGGCCAAGTTATTTCTATCAACAAACTGCAATAGATGGTAACCTGCGTTGTTAATCGTTAGGTCTTTGGAGTTACGTAAACCGATTCCTAATTCTACTTTGTCAACCTTCGGGCCACTGCTATTATTGTGAGGGACAGCTAAATATGTCCCTGTTCTGGTGTTAAAATCTCCTGCCAAGACAGGTAAGGCATTAGGATATTTATCTGTAAATTTCAAAAAGCATCCCTCAATTTTTAACCAATATTCCAAAATCATTTCTTTGGTAGTTAAAGGGGCTCGGTACACATTAAACAATAGTAGAGATAGTCTAGGAGCTCTCATTTCCAACAACAGAACGTGGACTGATAAATTACTGTTAGGGAGCATAGTTGTACTAGCATCTAAAGAAGAGGATATTAGACAACACAATCCTTGACTATCCCTGCATTTTCCTATATTTGGAAATGCAGGAAGATAATATGATGTAAAGCCGCTCACATAAATATCAGTACGGCTCCACGTCTCCTGCAAAAAAATTATATCAAACTTTGAAACATAGTCAAGTACTATTGTGGAGCTACATTTGGATGCCCAGCCTGCAACATTCCAAGACAATATTTTAAAATAAGAGCTGGGCTTCTGTTTTTGCAGTCAATCGGTTTCGGAAACTTTATCCAACTCCCCACCCACGTCTTCCAATATACAACAGTTGCCAAACTTTGGGACGATGGTGGTTTGGCCTTTATCTGTCTTATGTTCACTATTAGTAGTTATCACATGCTCTTTTTTGCCATGAGTACTAAATTCCGGCAATATCGAAATTAGTTCAAGGTCCTGTGAAGAATGCTTCTGCGCCATCGTACTTCCATGATTGTCTAGACTAAATATTTCCCCTCTACTGACTATTTAGTGAAAATTACAGAATTACATGAATTAGAAATACATGGAGAGGAAACGTAGCTGGAATAGGATTTGAGAAAAATTGGATACAATTCAACAAGCAACACTTGCCTCACTGCTACTACATTAGTGCAAGTTGTTCTGTACATTGACAAAAGCTACACATAACTTCAGGAACAGGATGAAGTTATCCAGTATCCACGGTTATATGATCCAAGTTCACAAATACTCAGCTGCACTGTCAAAAGCAGAACCTTACCCTTTATGGTTGTTCTTTCTGTAATCACATTTTAGCTGTTGACGGAAAATGATTATGCTATAAAACAATTACACACCACAGTAATGTTTTTGTGTGTAAGGTTTTCAGAAAACGTTGCCCTTCATGCCTTCCTAGTGTTATTGACTGAAAACAAATTACATACCTCAGACTTGTTCACAAACTTTAACTGGCCTATTTTGGCAATAATAAGCTGTTTCACAGTCTCTTTATTTTCATCTGTATCCATTACAGGGTTATTCCGACAATCCAGCGATTGAAGCTTTTGTAGTTTATCGAGTTCATTGAAAACTGACCACTGAAACAAGATGGAAAACATTATTTATTTATTATAACATTTTTATCCCGCCCTTTAGCCAAAAAGCCTCTCAAGGCGGCTTACAAAAATATTTCTTAAGCCAGTCCCTGCCCACAGGCTGACAATCTAAAAAAAATGACACAAAAGGGAATTGGGAGGGAGTGGGGTGGGGTGGGGGAGCAGCAAACGTAGGCACTAGATTCCCAGTTGCAAAGTTCAGGTCATGGACACAGAGGAAGGGCTGCTGCTTCCTCTCCCTTTCCCTCTAATTGCCTCATACAGATCCAGGCATGGGGGATGCCTGACTGCTGCTTCCTTTCCCTCTGATGGCCACAGCAGTGACAGTTGGTAGCAGGAGGGAAGGGGGCTCTCCGCTGGATCTGGATCCAGGCATGATGGAGGGATGCTTGACTGCTAACGGCCTCAGCCGTGACTGTTGGTAGCAGGAGGGAAGGAGGCTCTCTGCTGGAGTTCGCATTGAACAACCAAAATCTGAAACAAAATTCCCCCCACCTCTACTGCAGACGAGGGGAACCTGCTGGCCTAATCACAGAGCCGTTGGCTCCCTCTGGTGCCCGCTTCTCAGGAGTCTACTGGGGGCTTGGGAAGGGGTTGGGAATCCCCGTTATCTCCAATCATTGAGATAACAGAGGGATTCCCCTTCTCCGCCCCAAGTCCTGTTACCATTGATTGGAGATAACAGGGACTCCCAATTGAGAGGGTTAGTGGCAGGCTAAGTGTTTTGTGCTTGCCACACGTTCCCCCATGAGAAATGAAGCAGCGTGGGCAAAGCAATCTTGACACGAAGCACCGGCTTCAATAATGCCACTTGCAATGATCAGGAGCTGAAAGTCCCAATAGCTTTATCTGAGGCATGGCACGATCCTTGGTAGTGGTGGAGACTTCCATTTTTATGGCTTTCCTTACCTGTCAGTTCATTCTTCAGAGTACATTTTTATACTTTTCTCATAACAAAAACTTAATGCAAACATAAGAATAACAGGAGAGGCACTTTTTTGAATGCTTGTTGAGATGCAACAGTAAGCATAAGATTTCTACCTATTACTGTACCTAGCTCATTTCATTATGTCAGTGTTTCTCAAACTGGGTCTCAGCGCTGCAGACTGCCCAGGGCCTCTTTGCTTGACCACTCTGTGCCATGGCTGCACTATGCACACTGCATAGGCAGATGCTGCAGAGAGAGTTGGTCAGATACCAAGGCTAATGTTTGAATCTAATAAACAACAACAACTTAAAAAAACCTGGGAATAAAGTGCAAGGAGATAAGAGAGGGAAGCTGTTACATGAAGTGAGTGTAAAAGCAGCCGAAGGGAAGGATGAAAGAAAATGGCAGAAGGGGTAGGGTTCAGTTAAAGTGTGAAAGAAGGAGAAGAAGAAATGATAGGAAATGGGTAAGATGAGTTTGGGCATCATGTGGAGGGAGGAGAAAGACGATATAAAATAAACAGCTTTCTCTATTTACAGCAGGGGACCATAAGCTTTTTGTGTCAGTAGACACATTTGGAACTTTAAGAGTGTCATGGGCACGTTTACAAAATGGCTGCCATAGTGGAGGCATGGCCAGACACAACACTCATTTCCCAGGAGGAAAACTGGCGAAACTAATAGAAAGGTAACTAGCCCAGGAACGTAAGTACAAGGCAGAGGTGGGGGGCTGAGCTCCAAAATACAAAAGCACCCTTTTGAACCCAAATAAAGATCTTGAACACAAACGGCAGCACTTTGCTTTGCAGCATGGCAATCTCCGAAATGGAAAAAGAATGTAAAATAATCTTACAAAATAGAATTAAACCTAGGAGAGGCAGGGAGCTCTGTGGGTGCCAAGAGGTGCCCATGGGCACCATGTTGGAAACTCAGGTCAGGCTTAGAACCGCTGGATCGGGAAATTCTTCCCAAAATGGGGAGGCTGAATTGTGATACCTCCAGAGCCAATATCTCTACTTAATTTGAGGAAAGCTGAATTATGGAACTGCCTGCTATAAGGAAATAGCTTTGATAAAGAATGTAGAAATCACAAAAGGGGGACTAGATTTCAATATAAAATATCAGCACTTGCCGGCTGATTGGAACACAGAAAGCTGCCTCATGCTGAGTCAGATCCTTGGTCCATCTAGCCCAGTATTGTTGACACTGGTTGGCAGAGGCTTTCCAGGGTTTTAGGCAGGATTCTTTCCTCACCCTACTTGGAGAAGCCAGGAACCAAACCTGGGACCTTCTGCATGCAAAGCAGGTGCTCTATGCCAAACTCTGCCCCCATCTGTCACCATTGTGTGACTGGTGAGACTTAATCATCTTCAGCTCACAAGCAGGCCCCGGCAGTAGAAAATTTGAGAACCCCTGCAGTAAGGCTGTGTATGAGATTAACATACTACTAATGAAGAAAAAAAAAAGATGTTCGGTAAAAGCCCAGCATCTCATTTAGAAGATCCTGCATTACTATTTCAATCTGGGGATGCAAGTAATGCTCATACTGGAGGGCGACACCACTTCCTGACAACTGAATACCTAATTAACAGATAGTCAACACTATAATCCTCTGAGTGAGTTTTATCTCAACCACTTGCAGAATCTATGCCACAAAAACATACCAATCAAATGAGAATAGGAGACTGAGGGGTAAGAAATAGAAGAGGGATCTGCATTTTGTCTAATCACCCTGAGGAAGGATCCAAGGGTCCCAAACACATCGGAGTTTATAACAACACGCTTTGTTCTAACGCTTTGCCTTTTTTGGCATTGCTGATTTTTATCTCAACCACTTGCAGAATCTACGCCACACAAACATGCCAACGAAATAGCCTCATCCGACACAATATAAATTCACTCTGCAATTTCAATTGATTAAAAGTTTAAAACTATAAAGGCTGTGATAGTGACCCCCTGTTGCAGATGCAAGAATTTCCACATTTCAGAGATGGGTTCTTTTGACAATACGCCACACGGCACTCATATTTTACTTACTTCTGCAATTCTATTGCCATTCAATACAAGATGTGTTAAGGAAGGAAACATTCTAGTCTTGCAACCTGCAAAAAGGAGAATAAACTGATGAGACGTTAAAGAAGAATTAAAATACAGAAAAATGGAACAGTGCTCAATTTACATACCAAATCCTGCATCAGGAAAATGCACAGAAGAAATTCTGTTGTTTAAAAGAATTAATCTTTCTAACCTGAAATTGAAGAGTCAGAATACAGCTGTTAAAATATGAGGTCATATTTAGAGTTCATAGGCAACAGCTTGTGCTAAATCATCCCTCAGAACAGGTACTGAGATATAGTGAATCAAATCACAATGCAACACATGCTAATAAGTGGGGCTCTTCTATGGAAGGGTGCAGTGAAATGTACAACACACCCACCCACAGACCCAGAAAAAAACAGCGGGAAAGGCAAGAGATTACTTGAGGAAGCGGAAGATAAGAGCACCAAATGCATTTCTAGAAAGATAAAAAAGGATCTGAAAAAGATCTTCAGCAGCAGGTGTTTCAAAATATAGACGCAATCTCATTTTGACTGGCATGAGTTCGATACAGCGGAGCTTTTGCATAGTATAAACAAATACAGTTCATTTATAGCTTGCCTCCCCTGAATTTCAGTGTTCAGTGCACAACAGCATTTCATTTGAGCTTCTATAAAACTGTTCTCAAAATGAAAAAAAAAGGAACAATGACTATAAAATGCAGACTAGCAGCTCCATCCTCTAAATGTCTATTTGGAAATAATTCCAAAATAAGTATAAAATTGCAGCATTAGATAGTTAAAGTCTGCAAAATGAGAACGGTCACAGGGTGGAGCACTGGTCGATAGAGCTTTGCAGAAAACTGCAGCTCTTGTTCACCTCTATGTAGGAGCTGGTGCACGGCAGATGCAATGCTGCCATAGCTAAGAGATCAGAAAGGGCTGTACAATCGCGTCCTGCCCTCTTCCCAGCCATTCTTCTCAAGCACAACTTTTCCCTGCTAGCCATGATTTAAGCGTTTCATCAGCAATAAAATTGAACAGTACTGCTGTGTATTTACCGGGGGAGATCTGAGAGCAGGTGAAGCTGGCTTTCATCTACTTGGTTGTATGAAAGATCTAACCATTTCAGGTTATGTAGGACATCAACAGGTCTGGGGTGCAAGGGGACAAATACCACATTTAAGATCATTTTAAAAACTTTTCAGTATTCTAACTTCTTTACAACAAAAACATTTAAAAATGAAGTTCTTGTCCTTTTGCCACACTACACCATGTGTGAATTTGGATCTCCAACAATTCAGAATGGAAACAATGGTTTACAAAGGTGCTTGTTATTTTCCATAGATGACATTGGATGTCTAGCACATGAACAAGCACATAAGAGCAGCTATCATCCTACATGTGCTCCAGAATACAGCAAAGGACTCAGAACAGGCTGCTGTTCCCTTTAATTCAAGGAAACTATCTTCCTACATTTGAGAAGCACTGCATTCCTAAAGTCATGGTTTAAAAGCACAGGGCATTCGTTGTGTATATATTCCCACCACTCCCAGCTACCCCTTGGGACAAGGTCTTTGAGTGTATTGGGTCCTGAGAAGAACAGGGCCCTATTCTTCCTGGCCTCCCCTTAGGGATGCTGTAGGTGTATGGGGCTTGTGCTTTAGGCCTTCTTCGCAGGGCTGTTATCAACCCAAAGCTGACTCACATGTTTGGGAAACGCATGGGATGTTGTTTGGGGTCTCCCTTGCAAGGCTGTCATTAGCCTGGCGCTGGCTTGCACGTTCGCAACCATCACCTGGCCCCGTTATCACAAACCGTTAGAGTCTAGCCTGGGACTCAAAGCTGCTGCTAATTGGGAAGATTGACTGAAGCTGTTTTGGTGGGAACCGTGCCCTAGTTGGGAGGGGGGACCCAAAGGAGCAGCTTGGGCTGTGACTGGCGGAGCCAGGTCGGTCCACCCGTCCAAGCTAGGGGCATAAGGAGGGCAGTGAGAAGAACCATCATCTCCTTGGGGGTCCTCAAGGCATGGGGGACAAGTGCTTGGCTAGCTGAAGCAGGAGGCCCTTCGTGGTCATGCACAGCTTGGAACAGCTAGGGTTTCTTTGTTTTGGCTTGGTTTGTAACTGGCGAACGACTCTCCATTTTACCCTGCACTCTGTTTTATTGTACTTTTATTGCAACATTGCTTTTTACCTTGTCATTCCTTTTAAACCCAATTTTATCCCTTCTAACTTTCCTCCCTTTCTCCCTTGAATAAACTGTTTTCAAGCCTTAAGCTGGCATGGTTTACTTCAGGGTAACTCCTGGTGCTAAGTCCAGTGTTTGACTGGTTGCAGGCAGGCAGCTGGGTAGTCGGCTGGGATTTACCTGGACTACCTGGCAGGGAGAGTGTATTGACTACACTCTTCCTTCTGACACGTCCCATACTAACTTCTTGTAAAATACGAATAGAAAACTCACAAGGGTTCTTTTGAAATACACCATAACAACTTTGGGGCAAAACATAAATAAATCACCCCATGAGATGAACAATACCACAGTTTTCATGGGAAGGGATAATGGTTAAATATTGCACAAAGCTTTTTTGGGATGAACTTGTAATTGCTAATGGCAAGAATAAAGCTGCATGTAAACCTTTTCACCTTTTTTTTACTATCTTGAAGCATTTTGCTATTTCTTTGTGTAGTAATGATTATTTGTAACTGATCAGAGCTTCTCCAGAGGTGTCAACATCTGGCTAGTTAACTGATTTATTTTAACCAAACGCAGACCATAAAGTGGTTCAGACATACTGCCAAAGCACAGTGAGGCATTATGACCCCGAACGCCCCTTTTCCAATTCTCCTCTCTGCATCAATGGCAATTTCTGCTCCTGAACCTGATTTGAGACAAACCCTTATGTGCCTCAAGCCAGACTGACTTGCACAAGAGTCAGCACCACTCCTGAATGCTCAGTCACATAATGTCAAACAAACTGACGTTACATCTGAACCACCAATATATTCGTGAAATATCCTCCTGGATAACTAAGCACTCACAGCAATTCTAAGAAGCGGGAAAGGTTCACTTACTTGCAAACTATTTGTACATGTAAAAATGAAGCTTTATACAAAAATTCTCCATTACAGATTATTTACTAATGACTTTATTGGATGTGTTTTTATTTGAGGGGTTTAAAACCATAATTTTGTCGGGGGGGGGGAAGGGGGGGAGCAGCCATGACGGTTGCTTCCCTCACTGCAGTTGCCTGAACTCGCCCACAGACAAATCAGTATCTTCCATAACTATCAGTGTGACACATACTGAAATAATGTTTAATGTTCAACCAACATCCTAATAAGCAATAATGCAATTACAAGGTTCTGGGTGTAGCATTTGCAAGTACCCTCATACCTTTTTAAAAGTGAAATATCATTGGAAGCAACGGACAGTTCTTCAAGAGCTGGCCATCCTGTAGCACAGACAAGAACCTAATGGGAAAACATCATTTAGTACAAGAACTGATAGGCACACATGCAAAAAAAAGGAAGCAGCAGCTTTACTAATTCCATGAATACTCAGAGCTGGTCCAGATCTTAATCCAAGGACTGGGGAAGCTCCTTCTCAGCCTCAGTGTCTGGCCTGCAAACCACTTGCTGCTGCCCCAGCAGAATAGTCTGGCCAAATGCAGCATTTATCCTTCCATCAAAAATGCAAGAAAATGGTCAACTTTTAACAGTTGGGACTTCAGTTTTTAAGATGTGGTAGAACTTTACTTTGGTGCAAAACATTTTCCCTGCAGCTTTTCCAAGATTAAGCCTTATTCTTGTTAGGCTAAATTGATTCTGCTGCAATGCTGAGTTTTATTTATGTGTATTTGTTATCAATTTTAAACTATCATTTTTGTATGTTGGCCAGAGGATGAAGGTTATTGGGCGACTGATAAATCTAATAAATTAATAAATGTATTCTGTCTCAGATTTCTCCCTTTGGAGGAGACAGATCCCTTCTGCTGGTACTGGTAGCCTAGTGCATGGGCAAACAATAGCTTTGAACTCTCAAAAGGAATGAGATTTCCTTCAGAACTTAATATATAAGCCTTTATATTGCTGAATTTATTTGCAAACAAATACCAATGTGAAGAACTAAGAGTTCTTCCACAGACAAAAAATGGTTAGATTGAGATAAAGGCCCATGCAGTGGGACTGGCAAAGGCTGACCTCCACCCCCCTCCCAGAGCACTCCACCTGATTTTCGGAGATTCCCTGCTTAGTCCTCTGCACCACAGCCCATGCCATTCAGCAGGGTCCTCTGATCCTCAGAGGAGCTGTTCTGTGGGCTGGTGAAGTTGACAAGGGAAGTCTGGAGCAGGGAAAGGGAAATCAGCTTCGGCCAGTCCCATTATGTAGGCATTCATTATCTTATGCCAACCCATCAAGTTTTGCCACCACAAAATATTCCAAGTGTATTTGCTCTACTATCTGAAGTGATGTAGTTATACATTCACAACATACACCTCAGTCCTAAACATATTTATTGGTACGTTCCTGTAACCTTACTGGAACTTACTTCCAAGTATAATTGATTAGAATAGCAATTACACAATACATTTTTTTCTAGATCAGCATCCTCCAAAATGTCAGACATTTTGGACTACAACTTCCATAGTGTCTGAGCACTGGTTTTGCTAGCTGGGACTGATGGGAGCTGTAGTTTAAAACTTCTGGAGCGCTGGTCCCATCTTAGTAGGGGGCACAGTCTTGAGGTTCTGGCAGGGTCAGTCCTTTAAAAGTGGGCAACAGAAGCCTTCTGCCTGGCAGGGGAAAGAGCCTTTCCCCCTGAAAAAGAACCGCCATCTCCATGTCCTCTCTGAACTAGGGAGTGTGGGTAGCATAAGGACAGATGGACCTCTGGGACATCTCCAGCATGGAGGAAGCCTGGGAGAGAATAAAGGCGAATCCAAACAATCCACCTCAGCACTGGGTCCCTCTTAAAATGGGGGCACGGGTGGAGAGAGGGTACTTTACTCCATGTCAGGAGTTTCTCCCATGTTTCTCTTGCAGCTTATGAGCTCCAAAAAAAACATCTGTCCTCAACAAGCAGAAGAGGAAGATTGGGTAATTCAGGCCGGAGGAGGAGCCAAGGAGGCGGGGACTGAATCTTTCTTTGAAGAGTTGAAACATTCTGCCAATCAATGGGCAGTCAGAACCTAACCCATACCTTTGGAGCTTATAGGGAGAAGTCAGGGGAAAATAATTATACAGAATAAAATACATACATTTATAAGTGAAATACATATAAGATGGTCACGGCCTTAAATTTTTTAAGTAAATTAAATTTTTAAATAATCTGTATTTAAAATTTGTGTAAGTCCAACATTTAGAATTATAGCTGGATGAGAAATGCCTTAAGTATCTTTCAGTTTGAATCTAGCAACCTAATTTACTCTATGACTTGATTTGCACATAACGGCTAACTATAGGTCGTGCTGGCTCCCACGTGCTCATTGCTTCTACTTTACATCCATGAACACCCCTTAAGGCATGTGAACCTAGCACTCTGGGTTGCTTAAGGTTAAACAACACACATAGTACCAGGTTTGCACATCATAACAACAAACCAGGAACAGGGTATTCCTGGGTTGTTCACAAAGCTGGATGTAAAGTGGAAGTGACTAGCGCACCGGAGGCAGTTTGCCTGCTCCCATTGTATCCTGGCAATTCATGGGTTAAACAACTGTTACGTGAGAACCAGCCGAGTGAGTCATTGATCGGATCCCCACAATCACTGCAGCCCACTGTAGCTTATTTAAACCATGGCGCTCATCCACCTAGATCTGAATATTCAAAAGGATGGTCCGAACGCACCACAACCCAATATGGCTTTCGATTGTGGTGGGTTAAGACCATATTTTTGAATATTCAAGCCTAGGTGGATGAATGCTGTGTGAACCCAGTGAGGGGGGCTTATGTAAGGGTTAAATAACGCAATAAGCCATGGTGCCTGCCCACCATAGGTTGAATATTAAAAAAGGGGCTAGCACACACTGCAACCCACTGTGGCTTAAATAAATAAGCCACAGTGGGCTGCAGCAATTGTGTAAACCGGCCCATGACCTTTCTCAAATACATTTCACATGGATATCTCTACAATCAGAAAAGGAATTATAATTAGTTTGCTTATGTCTTCCTTCGTGGTATGCAATGGTAATTAAATTAAATCTCTTTACTGGCATCAGTTCACCAAAACCTTTAGCCTTCTGTTGATTTTGCCAGAGCAAAACGTAAGCAAAGGTAGTCTGATGTCAATATGGAGAGTGATATGGCTGCTTTAAGCAATTCTAAGCCAGGGATGGGAAGAAGATTATTTGATTAAGCTATTTCAAAGAATGAAAGTGAATTACCTCAGTCCATGTCACTCCAGTTCGATTAAGTGCTAGAACCCTCAGTTTACAAAATGCTGTTGAAGGAGGTGGTGAAGTAGATGGAAACCTCATTTGGTTGTCACTATGCCAAGAACAGGAAAGAAGTTTCTTGCTTTTAGTGAATGGAACAAGTTCAACACAACAATCTTTAAATCTTAGGCCCAAACCAAAAAAAAGGGAGGGGCAGGTTATATCCCTTCTGTTCGATTTCTGTAAAATTTTATCTCTTGTTTATATGAGTCCAACATTAAATATATGTTAACTATTAATTGGAAATAGGCATATTTTGAACATATTTGTGCAAATATTTTATTTCAGAAACAGATTAAGCTAAACTATTTGTATGCATGGCCAAAGATTTCAAGCCATAGCAAACTGACAAATTTGCAAGTAATACATGTGTTATGGTATAATCTTAGGACAAGACCTGAAATTAAGAATTAAACTATAGAAAATCTCGGAATATTTCTATTTTGAGTTAAAGACCAGCTACAAGGGGCGCCAATTTGATTTGAACTGTGAAATACACAAAGGGGAGAGGAGTTCACTTATTATTTATCATATTTCTATGCCGTCCATTAGCCGAAGCTATGTGGGCTTAATCCTTTCCCTTGTGTCGTTCCTCTGATCTAAACCTCCTGCCCATATTTTCCCCAGTACAGCAAACCACAGCTGTGACTGGCATGTCTGTTTTTGTTTAGATTTAAGTGCACGAAAACACCATGAAAACAACCCTCCTGTACCACTACTGATTTGAAGAGCCGCCTGTTGCTACCTAACGCAAAACCGAAATATTGAGAGATGTAATCATGGATTTTCTATGTATTTTGTCCCTGGTTTAGGTTCACAAGTCTAAGGTTTTCCGGAAAGCAACTTAGATTCAATAAATATAGGCAGTTTTAAGGTTCTTACTTTTTATACAGCAGCATCAGAAAGCCTTTAAAGGACTCAGGTTCCTTTGCTGCTACTAAGTTTAAAAAGTTCTTTATTGCAACACCTGGATTCAAAAGATGATCTGCATATTGTCCTCCAATATGGTAATCATAATTCAAAAAACCAATAGCTGAAAAAACATGACCACTGTACTAAGAAGCAAATGATCTGGAAAATATTCAGAGTCCAGCAGGGACTACAAAGAGGATACTTGTACCGATTAACAGCCGACTCCAAACATTAACTAAAGTAGCATTTTGAATGGTTCTTTTCTTGGTTTTTGAAAGTATTAGAGGAAAGAGGCAAAGATAAAGAGCTAAGGTTGGATCCAGAGTGTCCCACAAATGGAGCAGCTCCTTCTGTTCTCAGAAGGGACTGAGATCCGGTGGAGGTTTCCACTGAAGGAAGATAGAGGAGGTTTTTTTTTTGCCAATTCCATCTGTACCATCTTCCACAGTGTTCAGGAGACTGCACATGCTCTGGTACAGCTTTTCAGGAGGTGCAGGGACCAGGGAGAGGAGGAGGAATGGGCAGAGATCTGGAAACATCTAATGAGTGGAATTCTAGATCCAACCCAAAAGTGATGAAATATTAATACGTACCTGAGATTAAGAGTTGCTAGACTTTCAAGTTGGCAAGCAATGTCTACCACTTCTTTCCAAGAGGACAAAAGATTTTTTGACAGATCTATTTGCCTGGTATCTGAACATGTACATTAGGAAAAATGTATCCAAATTTTGTAACCTTGCATTCCAAAAGTAGGAGCTTGCATCTTGCTGCTTTTAGAACCAATGTTTAAACAAGTTATTAGTACAGCCTGCCACATCCTGAGAAAAGGTATTGCTTAAGATAAATGTATGGCTCTCTCCCAGTATCTTGGTCAGAAAGTGAAGTGCAAATAATTTAGACTATCTGCTTTAACTCTATCATTCCTGAGTATAACTCCTACTTTATGATGTTCTTGTATGCTTCCCACTTCTGGTGATTTTAGATGTGAAAATTAGTATTATGGAGGGGTTTCCCCCTAGAACTTTTATCATTGCAAATGATACAACTTCATGTTAGATTTTACATAAACCTCCATCTATACAGTCCTCCATATAATTATTCCAAACATTTAAAATTACCTTACCACTCACTTGCTTTCTTGATAAAACTTCTAATACATTATATCAATGGTCCCCAACCTTTTTGGCACCAGGGACCAGTTTGGAGAACACAATTTTTCCATGGACCGGGGGGTGGGGTGGGGGGTTGGGCTGGGTTTTTTTTGGGGGGGGGGTGGCTTGGTGGTGGGGTTTGTTTCAGGTGGCGGGGGGTCCCCTCACCCGAAACAAACCCCATCACCAAGCCACCCACCCCCCAAAAAACCCAGCCTAGACCTACTGGGTCTGCTGCTCGCCACCGCTGCCGCTCTCCTTCGCCATAACGTGACCCCCTGCAGCCCTGGCTTGCCCCTGCTGCCCCCCAGTCGGCCGGCCTGGTTCCTAACAGACCACGGACCGGTACCGGTCCGTGGCCCAGGGGTTGGGGACCCCTGCATTATATGGTTGCACCTTACTCTGCACTTTATTATTCTAGTGCACAACAAAAAATATGCAATTTTCAATAAAACTTTTATTTTCCTGTCTAACCACTTTAATTCTAATATTTGTGGGTTTTAACATAAATACTAATTCCCAAACCCTCAATGTACATCCCCTTATCAATGGAGCATCCTTTTATTTCCAATTATAGCTAAATACAATTCTAGCTGCCATTAACAGTTGAATTTTGAGATGTCTTTTAATAATGTATTAGTTTTACATGCTTTTACTTAGTTATATGTATTTTATGGTGTTTTGTATTTGTTGTTGTAACCTGCCTCAATCTAGAGGGAGAGGCGTGTAAGAAATAAATAAAATTATCATCATCATCATCATCATCATCATCATTTTTAAATCTTCTGGAGTCACTTCATCCTTCACATATCCGAATAAAACAATACATGGAATAAAAGTAATGTTTTACCTTTTTCGAATAGATTAGGGCCTTTTTGGCCCTAGGTTGCATTGTATGCTGGGGTGGCAGGTGCCACATGTGCATGTATGCATGCATACACATATGCTCACACTCACATCCAACTTCTTATCCAGAGAGCTTTTTCAGAAGCCTGGCACCTGTATTGATCAGCTAAAATGAACTGGTCCAGAAAACCAATTTCTCAAACCACTTAGCCATCCAGGAATCTTAGCTCTGAGTCTTCTCCCTCCTCTAATCCAATCTCTTGCTGAAGGAACCTGATATCCCAGTTTATTTTAGAGAAAACCCCAGAAATAAAAGACAGGAATGCTCTAGAAACAGGCTCTATAGTTCCTGCCACAGAAGCCGTTCCTAGAATATCCTAGGGAGCGAGGTGAGCCTTCAAGCCCAGCTTCCTTGCATGCTATGGAGCCACTCTAGGAATGAGGCTTTTATAGCAGGAAGCATGGATCCTGTTTTTAGAGTATTTTTCTCCCCTCCACCCTGTCCCCCCAACCCTGAGAATCAGAGGGTTAGGCACCAGTGTTGGTACATGGGCTGTATTTTCTGCATCCTGCAATCGATCTTAAGATCTGTGCAACTCCAAAAAATACAATGTATTACCTCACTGTTCCACACATGCAACATATATCTTCTGCTTCAGGACATATCTTAGTATTTTGGGTGTTAAAATATCATCTAAAAACAAGTTTATAAAAACTCTCCTTTAAATTTAAACACAAAGCTTCTGAAGAACTTTTTCCCAGTTCCACTTCCAGGATTCTTCTAAAATCTCTTGCCCTAGATCTCTTTCCATTAATACTTTGTACATTTTCCATAACAGCCCTTGATTTGTTTAGCGAATCACTTTTGGAAGTTCAAAACGTCTGCATTCAATTTCAGAACTTCTCTATTCAATTGTTAACGAATTAACAATATGCCTAAACTAAAAGTAAGGCAACCTATATAACCTAGAATCATCATATTTATTTATTATTCAATTTTGCACAATATGCTCAATTCTACTATTATCAGCTTCTTTCCTTATTTGAATATTGCCTATAAATGATTGGCCCTGTATCTCTTTATTATAAAATATTACCATCATGGGGATAAAAATGGCAATGATTTTCTTTTCAACACTTAACTATATTGTGTATACACTCTCTGTAAATGGATTGGACTTTAACTTTCCTTCATCCTCTTTTTTAAGATACCAAAGTATATTTTTCTAAAGGAATGTCTATCTCATGTTGCTCCAATATTAGCTTTGTATCCTGCACAAACCAAGCATTAACATACAATAACGTAATTGCATAAGAATAATTTTTAGTGGGAGCAAATATCAATCCTTCATGTCCAATTGTTATATAAAGTGCTTTACCTGCTATGGGCTATTTTTTCTTGGCAAGTAAAAATAAAATAAAACAGAAAATAACTCCTGCCAAGAAACCAACAAAGGGATATTTAAAAATAAATAATAATAATTTTGGGAGGACATTCATTTTTAAGATTGAAATTTTCCCCAGCCATTAAGTTCCCAAAGCTGACCACCTGTCGAAATAGCTTTTCAGTTTACTTAATAGATAGTCATGATTTGCTTTTACTAGGTCCTCTGTTGTAGGTATTATTTTGATTTCTAGACATCTAACATCTAACTCCTTCCAGAGCATCAAGTGTTTCTCAGAAAATTGGTCTTCAACCTTCCCCCCCTAAATTAAAGCCCCTCCACTCTTTACATTTTATAAACTGATCTCATATGCTGAGACTATACTAAATTTCCTTTGTAAATTAGTAACTTCCACATTAGATGTGTTTTTAAGAAACAGAGCAAATCAAATAAAACCCAGCTCTAAACATGACAGTTTTCAAGGGATTTCAAATATGAGCCCCAATCTGGTACTAGCTAGGCTCAATCCATCCCATGTGCAAAATGTACTTTAAGAATTATTACATTTCCTCAGTCGCCAGTGAATATCATGAAACTATCATCCTGCTAAGAGTTTTCTGCAGACATCTCTTACCAAGTAAGAACCTATATATTAAACTTTTGTTAAAAGTGTTTTTACATTAAAAATGTTTTATATGATTTATAGAAATTTTAATGTATAATGCAGACAGGCCCAAGAGCCTTCATATTGTATTATTTAAACATTTTTTAAAGAAACTTACATATGGGCACAGGCCTTTTGAGGCAATATGCCAATCTAACCCCTAAACTGATATACTGTTATGTGTTATCCCCATAAATATAATGTAATGTATTCTTGATGTTACAGTCCCCTGAAGAAGGCCTTTAAAAACAACAACATAGGCCGAAACACGTTGGGCATTCTGAGAACCTGCTTCTCTCCTTTTTTTGCTCTCCTCCTTTTGGTTTTTCAAAAAGTCCTTTAGCCAAACAGTAGGGACAGCTTCATAATCTTTTACATTCAGGATTGCCAAGTGAAAGGAGAAACTGGCTATTACCTGTGCATCAATGATGCTATATAAATAAATAATAATACCTTTCAGGCCCCTTGACTTTCATACATGGAAATACAACATCTTATTGGTGGTTTGTTGCATGAGCTACATGAGCAGTAAAACTGACTATGGCAGCTTCATGTTACAGTCTCACATGGGGACTGCTGAAAACCAATTCTGAAGTACTCTATGGATTTACAGTTCAATCTTATCCATGTTTACCCAGAAGTAGGTCCTATTGAATTCAATAGGGCCTACTCCCAGGTAAGTGGATACAGGATTGCCACCTTAGTTGGTTAAGTTGAATCACAAACTTAAATGCTGCAATGAAATTCATGAAGCTGTATTAAATGCTTAGGATAAAACTAACAAGGACCTTGCTCCTTTCACTTCTCCTTTGTCCTCAATAATTCAGAATGCAGTTTCTTTCAAAAGACAATGCTAAGTGGTAACTTCAGCTGCTGAAAAGAAAAAAAGCTAATAAATGTTGTGGGCTTAGGTTGCACTAGTGGGTTAGATGGATAAACAGCCTGACTTGGTATAAGGAAATGCAATGCTTGTGATCAACACTATGATTTGGTTCACAAATAACGCTAACCAATAGTTTATTTCACCCATGGTTTGTTGCCTATCCAAGGTTTGTCTGACAGATGATCAAACAAATTATGGTTTGTTTTCTTAATCCCTGGGTTGTTTGTTTCCCTCCTCTTTCTCCCTCCATGTATCCCAACTGCCTTTGTTGCACTAATGTACTGGCATGTAGAATGGCTGGGTGTTGGTTGCTTTGTTAATCACTCTTGCTTTTGTAGCCTAGCAAAGCAACCCAAACAACCCACAGTTCTGGGTTCACATGTAATGACCCATGATTTAAACAACTCAGGGTTCACAATCCAACAACAAACCATGTGTTCCCTTTCTGCATTGTTCAAGGTTAACAAACCATGGTTTGTTAGTGTGACTCGGTTTGCGTATCATGACAACCTAGAATTCAACAACCTATTCCATGGGTTAACCTTATGTGTGAACCCAACCTATGCAATGGATAGGGCTTTCAGGACAGAATTCAAACATAAAAAACACTTGTAAGAATTAATGGCACCTAATTCAGAGGTGGTGGGTTTTTTTTGTTTTTTTAAAGGATACTGGGGCATGTTCTTCCGATTTCTCCTTCTTGCCCAGCAAGACTTACTGCACATTCGTCTACCAAGATGTCGCTTAAAGTATTCAACTGCCTACAACAAAAGTGTCTCATTAGGAGATAGCGTATAATAGTGAAAAGGGTACACAGATCTTAAGTACAGATATTTTAAAAAGTAATCAAATAATATAATTGTTTTTGGAAAGAATATATCCAGAAGGATTTTTGAAGAACTAAAATTATCATTTTGAAGAATTTCCATAATATCACCTTTATGCTTTTCATATCAGGATCATATGAAAAGAAACTGAAAACAGCACACACAACACCACATAGTGGGTACATGCTGAAAGAAGAATCTAATGCAAGTGGTGCAGGGAAACAGAAGCATGAATGAGCATAAAGTTACCCAGACAGCCATAATGGCTAGACAAACATATCTGCCTTAATTCATGCCTCAACTGATGTTCCTACAATTTTAATAACTGGAAATAGAATTCCATTTCTGCATATCAAAAATTAGTGTGTTGTTGTTTAAATAAACACTCCCCACAGGGCTCAAAATACTCCATTATTCCATAGTATTGGCTTTTTATTTTCAAGCTTCCTTACACAGATAAAAAAATTAAGCTACCCAATATTGATAATCAACATGCCTACTATTTTTTTTAAGTTGAAACAATTACAGAAATGTGATTAGCTGTGAGTTTAAATACACAATTCTGGGCCAAAAAGTGCATAAAAATCTAGATCAAAATACATAAGGGGTTTGATGACAGAGAATCTGTGACAATGATCAGATATTCCATATCATCAGAGAAAGGCTGTTCAGGTCAACACCTTTTTAACTGCATTGGGTGACTAGAACCCGAGCAAAACTGAATAGTGGGAGTTCAGTACAGACAATGGAAGTACTTCTTCATACAGCACAAAGCTTTTAAAAACGTGTTTGGTTTTAACTGAAAATAAAATAGAAGAAACTCCATTTAACCAATTTCATTTACTCGTTTCACACAATCACCATAGGTTAAACAAACCATGGTGGCTTGCTTAAGGTGCAACATATGTCAGGCGCCACTTGGCTAATCACCTGTCTAGGCGCAGCTTGTTATGTCGTCTGAACCCAGGTGGCATGGCTTGGTGGAGGGGGAAACAACCCACAAATATCAGTTTTCATAGCATGCCAGATAGAATAATTCCTGTTTTATTTAATTACAAAATGTTATATATTTTCTTCCAGACTGTTTACACAGAGTGTTTCTTCTGGAGTGTTTATTGTGGAATTTTATTTATTTATTTATTTATTACATTTGTATACCGCCCCACAGCCAAAGCTCTCTGGGCGGTTTACATAGGATTAAAAACAATTAAAAACAATATACAAAAATTAAAACAGCAAAAACATACAACATACACACAATCTGTACATTTAAAACCACTTTTTTTTTTAAAAAAAATATTTTTAATACAACATAAACAATATAAAACAACATAAAATACAATACATATCGCTTACCCCCCGTGCTCCCCTCCCCCCAGGAGACCTTCAATTATACTTTATTCTTCTTTCCAAAAGTATAAAGACTCTTTTGAAGGTATTTGCCCCTTCCCCGTTCTTAATACATATTCCAAAAATAGGCTCCATACATCTCCAAAATCATTCTTACTGGACATTCCCCTCTTTATTTTCATTTTACACGTTAGCTTGTCATTAAGTGCCATATCCCATATTTCTTTATACCATTCTTCTATGGTATATATCCCTTGCCCTTTCCAATTTTTAGCAATCATTATTCTGACGGGAGCCAGGAGGTTGCTTATTAATTCTCTCTTATTTATATTCTCATTTCCTTTATCCCATATTGCTAGTAGAGCCAGCTTTGGGCTTAATTCCAATTTACTTCCAATTATTTCACTTATTTCTTTAAACACCCTTTTCCAAAATTTTTGTACATGTTCACAGCTCCACCACATATGAAAATAAGTTCCAACCTCCTGACATCCCCTCCAACAATTCTTGGACACTTTTTTATCTATCTGATGAAATCTTACCGGCGTTAAATACCATCTCCATACTGTCTTATAATAATTCTCCTTAATTCTAATCGACAAAAGCTTTAACATTCTTGCATTCCACATCTTCCCCCAGTCTTGTTCATTAATTTGTTCCTTTAAATCATCTTCCCAAATCATTTTAAGCGAATCTTGATATTCAGCCTCCTGTCAGGATTTTATATATTTCTCTAGGCAGACCTTTTCTAGTTTTAATTACTTCCTTCTTTCCTCTTGATTCAATTAAATCTTCAAATCTTGTATTATTTCTACACTTCTTATTTATCTTTTTCCATTCCTGTGTCCATTTTTCCAATTGTAAACATTTGAACCAAGCTTTCTTTTGTCCTTTTACCAACTCTCTAATTTGCTCCTTATCTGTCATTCTTTCCATACAGTTCCTTAGCTTAATAATTTCCTGACCCTTCAAACTGCCTTCCAATTCTACTTTTAAATTCCTTGGGAAATTTCCCACAACTACCACTGGGGCGAGTGGAGAGTCTCCTGGTATTAACTTCCCTTTAACTTTCTCCCAGATCTCTAGAATGTTTTTCAACAACGGGTTGTCCAGGCCCCTCAAATCTTTCTTTTGAATTTTATTATTAAAAAAGATATTTTGCAATTTAAAATCTAGCTCCCCTGTTTGCGTTCCTAACCATTCTAAATCTTCCTCCCCTAATATACTATTTATAACATATCTTAACTGATTAGCACTATAATAATTCTTTATATTTGGAAGTCCCAAACCTCCTTTCTTTTGTGTCTTATACCATAACCCTTTGTTATTCCTGGCTCTCTTATCTCCATTGCAATAAGCATTAATCATATTTTGCCAGCTCTTTAACTCTACATCTGATATTTTGATCGGTAGCATTCTAAACAAAAAATTAATCTTAGGTAATATCTTCATTTTTATAACTGCTATCCTACCAAACCAAGAATGTTTTAATTTTTTATATACCTCTAACTTTTCCCCTACCTGTTTTTTCAAACTTGCAAAATTAATTTCCTCTAACCTATCTAAATCTTTTGCAATATTAACTCCTAAATAACGTACTACATTTTTAAGCCTAAGACCTAACTTTACTTTACCTTCCTCCATCTCCTCTTTGTTATAATTAAATAACATCATTTTTGACTTCCCCCAATTAACTTGCAAACCAGTAATCTCCCCAAACTCTCTCAAATGCTCTTTAATCAGCTCCCCAACCTTCAGGGGATCTTCTAATGTCAGTAATGTGTCATCCGCAAATATTTATTTTAATCTTCTCCTTCCCTCCTATCGCCTTCAATCTTGAATCCTCCCTTATAACATTTGCCAAAATTTCTATCACTATCACAAATAAGATCGGTGAAAGTGGGCAACCTTGTCTTGTTCCTCGGGCTAGTATAATCTGTTGCGTTAACCCATCATTAACCATTATTTCTGCTTTATTATTTTTATACAGTTGATCCATCACTCCCATAAATTTAACTCCAAGCCCAAATGTTTTCAAAATTGTTTTAAGTGCTGGCCATTCCACACAATCAAAGGCTTTGAATATATCCAATGCCAATAAACCTGCTTTTAAATTCCTTTTTAAAATAATATTAATTATATTTAAGACTCTTCCAATTAAATTAGGCATTTGCCTTCCTGGGATAAATCCACATTGATCTTTTCTAACATATTTATGTATAAACGTACTCATCCTTTTCGCCATTATTGCTGTAAATATTTTTGAGTCTTGATTTATTAAGGATATTGGTCTATAAGATGCTGGATCAGTCAGATCCTTTCCTGGTTTCGGGATTAATATGATCAAGGAATGATCCCACGAGGGGGGGGGTCTTTCCCCCTTCTATTATACTATTAAATATATTTTTTAATCTTGGTATTAAGATTCCTCTAAAAACTTTATAATATTCCGACCCCAAACCATCCAATCCCGGAGATTTCCCTCCTTTTAATTTAGCAATAATTCCTTCTATTTCTTTCTCTGTAACTAATCCTTCCATATAATCCCTATCTTGCCCCTGTAATCTTATTTTCCAATTCCTCTCTACATATTCCAGTACCTTAACCTGTGATCCCATATCTGATGTATATAATTCTCTATAAAACTCCTGAAATACATTAAATTTATCCTTCATTAAATTACAACTTTTCCCTGTTTTATCTCTAATTGTCCCTATCATGCTCTTAGCCTTTTTTGACTGAGTGGACCTAGCCAGCATCTTCGAATTTTTATTACTATATTCAAAAAAATCTCTCCTTAAATATAGCAAATCCCTCTGGACTTGTTCTAACTCTTCTTTCTCTAATTCTTTTTTCTTAGCTTGGATTTGGGCAAATAGGCGTTTATCTTTTGTCTCTCTTAGCTTCTCCTCTAAGTCCCTTACCTCCTTTTCAATCTTTTTATTTTGTGCTTCTTGTTGTTTTCTTAGGGTACACATTTCCCTGATACAGATCCCTCTAACTACAGCCTTCATAGTGTCCCATATTAACCCCTGCGAGTTTAAGTCCTTATCGTTAATTTCCCATATTTCCTGCATTTCTTTTTTAATATTTTCCATTATATTTTTATTATTTAGTAGCCTTGTATCAATTCTCCATTTCTTAACTTGTTTATAATCCTTCTTCGTTTTAATATCCAACGTCATTAATGCATGGTCTGTGACTTCAATTACCCCTATAGCACAATCTATAAGTTTAGACATCATATTCTTTGACACAAAAATATAATCAATCCTGGAATAGCTCTTAAACCTTGGTGAGTAGAAAGTAAATTTCCTTTCTTCCCCTTTTAATACTCTCCAAACATCCGTTAATTCTTTTCTCTCCATTAATTTGCTTAGTCCCGTCCTCCCACCACTCTTATCTCTTAATATATTATCCCTATCTTTCCCTTTGTCTAATACCATATTAAAGTCACCTGCCATCACAATATTCTTTTTACCCACTTCACCCACTGCATTAAAGACTTCATCAAAAAATTCCATTTGTTTTCCATTTGGAGCATATACATTAATCAATACAAATTCCTTCTCCCCTACCATGCAAGAAATTATCAGAAACCTTCCCGCTTCATCCTTCTTCACCCTTTGTATAGTAATACCACATTTTTTTGAAATTATAATTGCTACACCTCTCGCTTTAGAAGTGCCAAAAGACTTTTCATACACGCCCACTTCCCTCATCCGGAGCTCATTTACACCCTCCTTTATTTGATGAGTTTCCTGCAAAAAAATTACATCGGCTTTCTCTTTTTTTAATAACATTTCTATTCTCTTCCTTTTTATAACAGTTCCTAGCCCTTTAACATTTAGAGTTGCAACCCTTAATTTATTATCCATCTCTCTCTTTCACCCACATCTCTATATTGGTCTCCCTCTGTGATACACATACCCACCCTCCCTCACCCACCCACCCACCCACATTTACCCCCCTCCTCACCAGGCTATCCTGGGCAATGGCCCCAATTATTCTTAGAACTCTTCGGGGGGGGGGGGGGGAGAAGCAACCAAACATTCCCGGAGCAGAAATCCAACCCTCCCCTCTCGTATAACCTTTTCTTATCCCTTTTACAATAATATTTCTTCATTGATGGATTCCACCGACAGCACCTTCCTCCTGTGGACGATCAGGACCGCCTTTCCCTCCAGCACCTCCATCCTGCTTTGTATCTCCAGCAACCGTGGGATTCGCTAAACCCAGCTTTTCCAGAAGCTCCATCCCTTGCTCACACAATGTTATTCTATGTTGCTTCCCTTTCCACATAAATCTCAGAAAGACTGGGTATCCCCAACTGTATGTTATCGAATTCTTTCGCAGAGCCACTGTGCACAGTCTAACACTCTTTCGCCACTGCACCGTTTGAGGGCATAAATCTTGATAAACCTCAATTGCTGTTGCTTGTATCATCAGCTGGGCTTGACGTCTTATTGCTTGCATCAACTTTTCTTTCTTATAAAAATTTGCAAATTTGACAATTATATCTCTTGGGAGCATCCCTTTCTTCTTATAACCCACTCTATGAATTCTCTCAATATCCGCCATCTCCCAAATTTCTTGAGGTTCAATTTCCTTAATCCATGCCAAAATTATGTCTCTTAAGTCCTTAGGACTCTCTCCCTCTCTCTCTCCAAAACATCTGATTCGAATATTCACTCTCCTGTCCCGATCTTCCAAAGCAATTAAACGCAAGTCCACCTCTTTCAAATAGTCCCCGTTTCTTGCTGTCTTCCTGCAGCTTCTTCGTATTCTTCTCCATTCTCTCCATATTATCCACCACAATTTGAAGGTCCACCATAAATTCCTGCTGTGAGTCCTTAATTCTTTGCATTAATCTTTCCTCCTGCTTCAGTAAAGCAATCTCCATCACATTCTGAATTTCGCTCATTAAATCATCTGAGGACTCTGCTTGACTCTCTTCGGCCGGTTTTGGTACTGCACCTGCTGCTTTAGGAGCTGTGCCATATTTAGTATTTCCGGAATGGCCGGGGGATTTCTCTGCCTTGTCCGGTTGCTGCTGCTGCTGCTTGTCCGACATCTTATCTGGCATAGTTCCAGCAACCCTCACAAGACGCTGCCAGTTCTTATCAGAGGGGTGATCTCTCGATCTGCTCCAGGCAGGGGCACTGGATTTAACACCTTTTTGCTTTCTTTTCATAAAGCTTAACACATAAATCCGTACCTCTCTCCTGGACTCAAATCAACAATTGCACTTCAGCTTCTAACTCCTTCAACTGGAGGTTAAAAGTCACTTTTCCCACATAAATCAGTTCCGCCTCTCCCTCTGAGTTATCTTAACCTTGCAGCTTCCAATAAGTCCGTTAATTACCTGCAGTTGGCACTCTGTCAAGATCAGTCAAGCTCCCATCCTCCTTCTCCGAGTTAGTTTCGTTTTCTCCTCTGCCGTTATAGCAGATATCCAGCTGCTTTTCTCGCCACAGATGCAGTAAGACTTCCGGACCCGAAATCAAGTCATTAATCAAGAATCCATCCCCTCCAAATTAGGGATTTTGTAAGTATTCCATGCTTCTTGTGAGAGCAGGAAAGTTTCGATTCTACTCCATGCCCTGCTTGGCCACTCCCCCATTTAAAACCACTTCAACACTTCAAAAAGCTACAAAAACAAAACAAAACAAACCCAGGCTCCTCAGATATTGCCAAATGCCTGAGAGAAGAGGAAAGTCTTGACCTGGCGCCGAAAAGATAACAATGTTGGCGCTAGGCGGGCCTCGTCGGGGAGATCGTTCCACAATTGGGGAGCCACCACAGAGAAGGCCCTCTCTCTTGTTGCCGACCTCTGAGCTTCCCTTGGAGGAGGCACTCGGAGGAGGGCCTTAGATGTTGAACATAGTGTTCGGGTAGGTTCATGTCGGGAAAGGCGTTCCATCAGGTATTGTGGTCCCAAGCCGTGTAAGGCTTTATAGATTAAAACCAGCACCTTGAATCGGGCTCGGAAACATACAGGCAGCCAATGCAAGCGGGCCAGAGTAAGTCTTATATGTTCAAACCAGTTATCAATCTGGCCGCTGCATTTTGCACAAGCTGCAGCTTCCGAACCACCTTCAAAGGCAGCCCCACGTAGAGTGCATTGCAGTAATCTAACTTGGAGGTTACCAGAGCATGGACAACTGAAGCCAGGTTATCCCTGTCCAGATAGGGACGTAGCTGGGCCACCAACCGAAGTTGGTAGAAGGCACTCCATGCCACTGAGGCCACCTGCGTCTCAAGTGACAGAGATGGTTCTAGTAATGTCTTTGTAATTATATTTGGCTTAGTCCCCATGAATACTTTGTTTCTCAAGTAACAGGAATGTTGTGACTCAAGATGTGTTGTTTGATGCTGCAACATAGGGGTGTGGAACTGTTTAAGGATAGGGGCAAAACTACCCCCCACTGGGTGCATGGTGGCTGTATGTCAGGGAGCATGGCCTTGCCTCACCCCTGATAACATGTAAGGGGGTGTGCTCCACCCCCTTACCCCCTTACATAACTCCCTTTTTTCTTGTTTTCCTTGCTGGGAAGAGGCACAGAACTCTAAAAATATAATCAATACATTGATATTATATACATTAATATAATATAATCAATACATTGAGATACATTAACCCCTAAGAAAATTTACACACATTACTCCTGTGGGTATATAAGAATAGATTACACATTGGTTTCTCAGCAAATGGATCATCCAAATAGGCTCTATCATAGTGGGGGTCCATCCTACTCCAGCCTGTGCAGCCTCTTGAGGTGGGTCTTAGGCCCCAAGCCCCATCATCCCCTCGAGGAATCCTCTCAGAGAGAATCCCCTTGCTATCTCGTATCTGAGACTGGAAGTAACAGTGGCTGACAGCATGCAGCAGCAGGGAAATCCCCGCTGTTATCTCTAACCTCAAATCAGAAGATAAATTCACATTTCCATTTGAAATAATACGACAAATCCTGAAACTACATGATTTTGTCAAAATATTGGCTAAAATGCTGTGCAAATTTACTGGGAAGAAAGCCACACTGAATTCAGTGTGACTTCTGAGCTTTGTCAGATCTAATTTCCTTCTCTATGTGCACAAGACTTGCTGTGGCAACAGAATATACTTTCTTAGAATGGAGTATACATGTACAACAACAGCATAGAAGCCAGTTCTCCAAGCCTATACATTGCAATAAATGTGATCAGAGCCAGAAACATATTCAATGTTCTGAGGCTGCTCATTTGCAAAAGAAGCATACTTGCTTTTGTTTTTCTTTAATAGAGTCAAACCCAACAGTTTCCACGGCCTTCTTTCTAAAAACTAATAATGCTTCTGTTCCATGCTCAGTATTTTGATCATCTTCATTTGATCCATACTTCTCCTTGACAGCAGAAAGGAAGTCTACTCCAAAATTTGCTTTGTTTGGACGGATAAAGGATCCCCCCATGGGGTGCCTGGAAGGAAAACAATACAGAGAATTTTAAAAAAACTTAGACCCCTCTCCTAAAAAAAGTTTCTGTTTTTGAAACTTTGATAATATTTTTGTACCAAAATTATGTATGCCACTTTAAGCTTCTGGTAAGACAAAACTGTAATAAGTACTGCGCTGTGGAGTGTTGTGTTTCACATACTTCCTCAATGATATTTACAAGGTGTTAGTATAATCATCTCCATACTATAGCTGCTGAGTTCATGGTGAAGGCAAGATGTGAACTAAAATAAGTAGATAAAACACAAACAAAACATGGAAAGTCAGAGGAGTGATAACTCCCCAATTTCCCAAACGAAACAGGGTGAGCTTCTAAGAATGAGTTGGGCAGGTGCTTAGTCCACATCCTATTGGGCTTTTCTGCAGGATTCCTAGAATTGGGAGTGAGTGGGCAATTGTGATCCCTCTGCATCCCTGTAGGATGGGAGCTACCAATGCCTTTTTCAGATGATGGCAGAAGTTAGCCTCCATTTCCCCCCTGACCTTGTCTTTCCTAGAGCTGGGCAATACCATAGGAATTACTCTTATTCAGGGACAGCGAGAGACTGGACTACGCTGGGTCAACCCTTCCCCAAGTAGATTCACAGACCTATCACTTAAGAGCGTGGCTGCACCATCTTTTTGGCCCCGAGTGATGCATCTGGTACCAGCTGAGGGGCTGTGCATATGCACACATGCACACAATCTCCACATACACACACGCACACACTCCCAGCATGCAGGGATGGGGAGGTTTAAATCTCTTATCCCAGCAGCTGAATCTAGGGATTTCTGGAAGGTAGAAGTGAAAGCCTCTGGTAGTCCCACAGTGACTACCACCAAGAATCGTTGACTCTCTGCCACTAATAATGATGGAAAAGCAGCAATCCTGGAAGGGAATCACTGCAGTTGGGAAATGTTTTGACCTCTCTCATCCTCCAGAGAGATCACTGTCCTGGAATTGCAAATAGCAGTGCTGGAAAAGTGTTTTTCACCCTGCTGCCCATTTGGGCTGCGGGTAAAAGCAGGTAGGGTCCCACCAGCTTTGCGGACTACACTGGGAGTGGCCGAGGATTGTGCTCCCCTTTCTTAGAAACACGCCTGAATTACTGAGCCAAGAAATAGTTTAATTTGCCACGCAAATACCATACAGAGATTCAGAAGTACTGCAATGATATAATTACACCCACCCATCACCTGCCCCCGTTCATCTATTTGCTCAAAATGTACTGTGTATTTCAAGATTAACTCACCTGCATTTGAAATATTGTATTCCTTCATGACTTCCATTATGTTTTCCTCTGTGATGGTCGTCCCATTCCACTCCAAGCCAAATTCCTAATGCATTTATAAACACTGCTTTACAAACACAAGATACAACTGCCACAAGTTGCTAAGTCTGCAACTCCTTTCAAACCCTGCTGTCGGAATATTACAGTTTTATTTTACTGTGCAAAGGAGGAAAAAAAACTTTAAGACTGGAGCAATAATCTCTAGTAACTCAGGGTATGCCAGAATATGGTCTGAAGGCACCTGATGCATCAACTTTGCTGATATAAATAAAATAAAATAAATGAATTTCTGCAAATAAATGATTTTCTACATAAAATTTAGTCATAAGCAGCTTTTCTCACACATCATCATTATGTGGAGCTGCTCTTGATACAGTTTAACAAAAAGGTTTCCTTACACAGGAGCTGTGAATGCACATTATAATGTCTGGAGCTCTTACCCTACATGGTGATTAAACATTTACTTAAATTCTAAGATCCAGCCATTCTATAAGGATTTCAAAGTTTTGCACTGTGTGACACATAACTAACTAACTTTATGCACTGATGCATTAGCTCATCCTTTCCCAACATGGTGCCCTCCACATTGCCCATGTGGCTGGGTATATGGTAGAAGTTGTAGTCCAATTTCCACCATAACCATTGGAGATATGGTGGAAATTGTAGTCCAACACATCTGGAGGGAACCAGGTTGAGGAAGACTGCATTAGCCATAAGTAACTTATCAATAGGGTTAAAAGATCTTGGCCCAAGATTGGACTTTTGATGAGCTGAAGCTACTTCTCAATCCCCTCAGTACTCAAAGTTGATTAACCTACATGCTCCTGTTATAGCTATTTTCTACGGATACAAGTTGCACAACATGCATCTAAATTGTAAAATGTTACACTGTTAAAGCAAATAAAAGCTATAGATGACACAGTATTGAGAAATCTGCATTTTGGTGAACTTATTATTCTTGTGGAAGAATAGTTCCTTCACAAAAAGTGTTTCCCCCCCCTGTACATTTTAAGGATTTAGCCCAAGACATGAATCTACCCAGAAAATGTGCTCCATCTGCACTGGTTGTTCCAAATTTGATTGTTCCAAAATTAGTATACATTTTTGGCATGCAGTAACAGCTTTATTCAGTTTCTGCAGCCCTCCCAGTGTTTAGGGCTACACACAAAGCCCTCTGATGAGTTTGTGCTTTTCATTTCAAAGCTCACACAATCTTAGTACAAATAGTATTGCTAAATTCCAGGACTAAGTTAAAAATGGTAGTTACCAAGGAATCCAACTGTCCCACCTCCTACAGCTACATGAGCAGCAAAACTGATTCTGTAGAAAGTTAAATGCTTTCTTCCATTTCTAAAGTATTTCTAATTATTAAATTATATTTGTATAAATGCAACCTACTAAGATTTTCAAATATGTTTTCCAGAAAACAGTCAAGCTCAGATCACTTATAATAAATCAGACTTAAACATCTAAATTTTATTTTGTGGTGCATTCCAATTTAAGCAGTGGGAGCAACTACTTGCCTTAGGCTGCAATGCTAAAGCTTAGAAAATGGGACTTCCTTCTGAGTAAATATGCACAAGATTGTATTACTAGTTCACTTACAGCTACTAAATAAGAATGACAGTTACTTTCTCCTCAATTAGTTAACAGCTGGTCTGATTATGAATCTTGGCCTATTGGAGATATGTTTCCATTACGAGCAAAAACAACCAGAAGACTTGCAGGTTTTTTTCCAAAGTGATACCAGAATGATACACAACCTTATCATCAAGTTTGAAGGGGACATACCTGCAAAGTTTGGCATGAACTTCTTAAGATGTTTGTGGCCATGGCAATCTTTCCTCAATTGCCATTGCAAATTACACAACCACATAATCAAGCATGAAAAATATTTTGTAATCAGGCATCCAAATCGGAGTCCAAAATGTAAAGCGAGAATTAATTCTTAGAAAGCAAAACTTCAGCAAGAAAGTTGGGCAAATGTCTGTATTTAAGCTTAGGAAGCAGTGCAAGAAAGATTTCATGCTTTGCTACTTCCTTTGACTCGCCATTCAGTGATGGTATGTGATGAAGTAAAAAATATTCTTTCTACCTGTCGTGGGAGGTACAGTGCCAACATAAAGCACAGTTCCAACATCTCCGTTACAGATGATTCTTCGACCAACTGCGTCAGAAGGAATGCTGCCAGTCATCACGAGAAAATGGTAGTTTAAGACACTTCTTTAAAGATCTAGGGAATGAAAAAAGTTTTGATAAACTACCATATCAACATGTATGAGTTATAGATAAACTCAACCTCTTATGTTTTTGATACATTTTCTATCCCATCTTTCCTAGGGAGTTCAAGAAGCTCCCTCCTCCCTCACTCTTGGTGTGCGCGTGTGAGAGTGTGTGTGTGTGAGAGAGAGGATGAGAATGCTTGCCTGCTTTTGCTACTGACTCTGCCTGCCATCAAAGCTGCCCTGCCCTTCATCTCACCAGCCACCACTGACTCAAATCAAGTAGCCATAATTTCAGGAGTTGGCAATAACCTAACACTCTCTGGCTAAATGTTGCAATATTTTTATTTATGATATCTGAAATGCTGTTAAAAACATACATAGCTGGGCAACCTGGTGCCTAACAAATGTTTTGAACTATGACTCTCACAATCCCTGACCACTGGCCATGCATGCTGGGGCTGCTGAGAGTTGTAGTCCAAAACACCAGGAGGGCATCACATTGCCTACTCCTAACATACCAAAATCAAACTATTAATTAATGTTCAGTCCCCAAATGGTTTTTTTGGTGGGGGATCAATGGAGATTGCAACTCCCATCATTTCAACACAATATGGCCATTTGCCAGCTGGGAATGATAAGAGTAGAAGTCCAATACATCTGGAGGGCACAAGGTAGAGGAAGGCTGCCCTAGAGCAAGGGTGCACAGCAGGTAGCTCTCCAGATGTTTTGGATTTCAACTTCCAGAAGCCCCTGAAAGCATACCTAACGGTCAGGAATGCGGGCAGTTGAAATCCAAAACATCTGGAGAGCAACTTTCTACCCTCCCCTCCCCCTAGACGACGACAGCCAATCCTGAACACAAGGACGGTCCCTTCATCTCCCACACACCAGCACTCGACTCCACCAGGCACAGAGAGGATATGCGAAGAGGACGAGCAGCACAAGCAATCACTCCAGCCGCTTTTCCGGCAACTACGGGCGCCTCCACAAAGCTGGAGACCAAAAAGGGGTCCTTCTCAGATATAAACTAGGGTGACCAGATAAAATCCAGGTCAGGGCTCATGTAACTTTAACAGTTGTAGAGAAAAGGGATTTTCAGCCAGTGTCATTTGTATGCAATTAGGTCCTGGTGATATTCCCTCTTCATGACAACAATTAAAATTGCAGGGGCCCTGCCTTCTTTTGTATATGGTCACTCTAGTATAGTGCCTGCACCTTTAACTGTTGTGATGAAGAGGGAATTTCACCAGGAACTAATTGCATACAAATGACTGGTTGAAATTCCCTTTTCTCTACAACTGTTACATGAGCCCTGACCTGGATTTTATCTGGTCACCCTACATAAACCTCAAGTGCTACGGCCCCAACCTACCGTGGCCTCCCTCGCAGCTTCTTCACTGGTCCAGTCCAAGCCCTCTCCAGAAGTCTCAAGCGCCCCTTGCTTCGTCTCAACCCAGTAACGGTAGCCACAACCCCCCACCCCCTTCCGCCTCAATCGCCACCTTCTCCTGATGGGTGAAAAATGCGCGACTAGGGCCTCTAGGCGCAGGCGCGAGCTCCTCCAACAGTTCCCTTCGGCTCTAACTCCCTCTATTTTCTTACTCGCCTCTCTGCCTCGCGATGCATCTTGGGAATTGTAGTGCAGATGTGGAAAAAATCCTTTCGCAGGCTACGGAAAAGGGGCGGTTGATAAACCTTGGTTCCCAGAAGGCCCCGCGGCGCCGAGTCCTTAGAATTGGATTGAGAATTATATCAGTGTTTCTGATCAAGGCATTTAGGAAAGATGTGTATAATTTAAGACCAGAATCTAGACTTTAAGTATTCAGATCTCCTAAATGCCTCCCTCATCGCTACTGATTCTTTGCAACCTAATAGCTGGAATGAGTATGCCCAAGGTCATCATGCCCAACATTTGGTTTTGTATTCTATTGTTAAAACAGTTTGGAAGCCAGAAGCAAAATGAAAGACTAAACGTTGCTAAAACAAACAAAAAAAACAGATACTAGACTGTAGCTGACAACACACTTTGGTCAACTGGCATAAACGTTGATAAAAACAGCTGATAGATGGGTTATAGATACGAAAATAAAATTTTTTGTCATCTTCTCACGGAAGGGCTTCTTAACTAACTTTTATACACTTTAACTTATGTTTATAAATGTTCAGTTGCTTTTTTCCATTTGCATTCTTGTTACATTTTTCAATATTTTATTTATTGTCCTTTTTATTATGTTGGGGGAATTGTGTTGATCCATAGAACAAATAAGCCATGCATTCATAAATATCAATATAATATATATAAACATCTCATTAATAATATTCTATACTCAAAACGTTTTTGTCAAGACCATCAAAACAAGCAGACACTCACAGTACTTCAAAATGTACAGGTTGTGTGTTTAATAGTTTACAAAAGACTACCAGGTTTCCAGTTAAATAGAACCAACTGCTTCTCAGACTCATTTCCATCAAATGGCATGTTCTGTTGATCTATACTTTTCATATTCAGGTGGTGTGGATCCTTTCCAACAAATGCTACATTGATCTTGCTGTAATTAATGTACTATCTAATAAATTATAATGCTTTGGGCAGCCATCTTCCTTTGTATAACCTAAAAGTACCATGAAGCTTCAAAGTTTCACAAATCACATAATTTTACTGACAGTGTTTTAACTATAGAAGAGCAAGTCTGACAAATAAAACATCCTCAAAGGCATGGGTCTATCATCTAAGGGGGCCCACTAGCTGGTGGAACTTAGCAGCAGGTCTTTAGCCCCTGCAGAATCAATCCAATCATTTTATGGGAAATGTACCTGCTTCTACCTTTCAATGTTTTTAGCCAATGAGTGAAGTCATAGCTATGATTGACATTTCATTAAAAGGCAGAATTGACCATTTACAAAAGGCATTTCCTAGTTCATTTTGAATCTATTTTTATCTACCCTTATGAAGTAGCTATTATTGCCCATAGACAAGAATGGAAAATTCAAAATGTGAGTGTAGCTGTGGCTGGCCAGTAGCATATCCACCCCCAAACAATGGTAGGAGCTCATACTCTTTCTCACTCAGGTCTTATTTCATGCAGGGTCAAGGGGATCATTTAAAAAAAAAATCAGAATGTGTAACTTTTTCTTTAAAATCACCATGCCAAAGAAAATAAAACCTGTATTTTGTGGGGGGTGGGAGCATGCACTGGCACTGTGCCTGAGTGTTGATTACATCAGTCTCGTAAAGTACTCCATTATTATGCCCATATTACTCCTTGGTGTGCTGTAGTTTTTGGTTTTTTAGGAAAATACAGACAGGACAGGCTGTGAAATTTAGGACTAGAAGAATGTTTGCATAATGTTTAATAACAGTGCAATCAAAGAAGTCCCATTGAAGTAAATCCCATGTAAGATTATTCCCATGTAAAAGGCCTTTGGCAATCCTATATCCTCTTACCTGGGCCTAAGCATCATTTAGTTCAGTGGGACTTATTTCTCAGAGTAATTGTGTAAAGGATTGCACTGTTTACTGCTGTTTTTCTCCTTTGATGAGTTCAGTTTAGCTGCTCCACGTTAACTGATCCCATTTAAGAGTGTTCTTAAGCCACCCCACTGCCTCATCCCATTGTTGACAACCAGTCTAGGTCTGTCATTTGCCATTCCCCTTTCCCAGAAGCTGTGTGTGAATGTAGGGGGAGGGGGAGGAATTCATCACTGCAGAGGCTTGCTTCTGCTGCTACCCCCTCACCTGATGGCCATTACAATCGGCTAACCAACTGCTCCTCCCTGTTACAGGTACTATTTAAGGGAAGCGTGCCAGAGGCAGCGCCTCAGTTTTAAACTATTGTTTAATTTGTATATTTGTATATTTTGAATATGTGCCTGGGTAGCTCAAGGGGGCAAGGGGGTGCCGCATAACTGTGGTCATGCGTAGGGGGAGGTATGGTGTTGGGGGAGAAACAGGCCAGATGAGGAGAAGAGAGGGTAGTTGCCTTACAACTATCCCCTTTTCTGGTTCTTCCCCCAACCGGGTAGTTCCTGACAGCCTTACCAGCTTGCCCTTGGGGTTGGTGCTGCTGATGCTGCTGAATGCCAGGTCGGTCCAAAATGAAATCTCCCTCATTCATGATTTGATTGTGGATGAGGGGGCTGACCTGGTATGTATCACTGAGACCTGGGTGGGTGAACTGGGAGGGGTTACTCTCACTCAGCTTTGCCCCCCTGGGTACTCGGTGCAGCACCAGCACCGACTTCAGGGCCGGGGAGGGGGGGGGGTTGCCGTGGTCTATAGAAATACGATCTCCCTCTCTAGGCTTCCTGTTCGTTCGAGTGCTGGTCTTGAGTGTCTGTACTTTGTGTTGGGTACCCGAGACAGATTAGGGATTCTGCTGGTGTACCGCCCACCCCGCTGCCCAACAGTCTCCCTGCCTGAGCTGACGGAAGTTGTCTCGGACCTGGTGTTGAGGACCCCCAGGGTGGTGGTCCTGGGGGATCTCAACTTCCATGCGGAGGCTCCTGCATCCGGAGCGGCTCAGGACTTCATGGCTGCCATGACAACCATGGGGCTGTCTCAACATGTCATCGGCCCAACGCATGTAAAAGGACACACTCTTGACCTGGTTTTCTCGGGTGGACAGGAGGATGGTGATCTGAAAGTGGGGGAACTAACATCTACCCCCTTGTCATGGTCGGATCACTTCCTATTGAGGTTTAGACTTTCGGCATCCTTTCCTCTCTGCAAGGGTGGGGGGCCTATTAAAATGGTCCGCCCCCGGAGGCTAATGAACTCCAATGGATTCAAGAAGGCTCTGGGGGATTTTCCTGCTGATATGGCCGGTGCTCCTGTCGAAGCCCAGTGCAGAGATGACCCGGGTGGTTGACACGATCGCACCCAAGCGCCCTCTCCCTCTGAGCAGAGCTCGGCCAGCTCCTTGGTTTACACCTAAGCTGAGGGCAATGAAGCAAAAGGGGAGACGGCTAGAACGCAGGTGGAGGAAAACTCATGCTGAGTCTGATCGGACACGAGCTAGAGCTCATTATCGAGCCTACTCTGTGGCGGTGAGGGTGGCGAAGAGACAGTTCTTCTCCACCAGCACTGCATCTTCACAGTGTCGTCCGGCGGAGCTTTTCCGGGTGGTTCGTGGCCTGCTACACTCTGGGCCAGGGCAAGAGATGGTGGAACCCTCGGTAGCATGCTGTGACGAGTTTGCCCGGCACTTTGAAGATAAAGTCGCTCAGATTCGTCTTGAATTGGACACCACGCTTAATGCAGCTCCGCTAGTAGAGGAGTTCAGAGCACCGTCTGGTCCAGTTTTATTGGATGAGTTTCAGTTACTGAGGCCTGAGGATGTGGACAAGGTGCTTGGCCAAGTCCGGTCGACCACTTGTGTGCTTGACCCTTGCCCATCGTGGCTAATTACATCAAATAAGGATGGGACCGCCGGCTGGGTCCAGGAGGTTGTAAATGCCTCCTTGAGAGAGGGAGTGGTGCCGGCCTCGTTAAAAGAGGTGGTAATCAGACCACTCCTGAAAAAGCCTAACCTGGACCTGGAAGATGTGAACAACTATAGGCTGGTGGCGAACATTCCTTTCCTGGGCAAGGTGCTTGAGCGGGTGGTTGCAGGACAACTCCAGACACTCTTGAATGAAATGGATTATCTAGATCCATTTCAATCGGGTTTCAGGCCTGGTTTTGGAACAGAAACTGCCTTGGTCGCCCTGTGGGATGACCTTTGCCGGGAGAAGGACAGGGGGAGTGCGACCCTGTTGGTTCTCTTGGACCTCTCAGCGGCTTTCGATACCATCGACCATGATATCCTTCTGGATAGGTTGTCTGGGCTGGGAGTTGGAGGCACTGCGCTGCAGTGGTTCCGCTCCTACTTGGATGGCCGTTTTCAGAAGGTGGTGCTGGGGGATTATCGCTCTGTGCCGTGGCATTTAAGCCATGGGGTTCCACAGGGCTCTATTTTATCCCCTATGCTATTTAACATATACATGAAGCCGCTGGGAGAGGTTATCCAGAGATGTGGGCTGAGATGTCACCAATATGCGGATGACACCCAGCTCTACCTCTCCTTTTCAACAAACCCAGGTGAGGCAGTGGCTGTTCCGAATCAGTGCCTGGGCACGGTAATGGACTGGATGAGGGCTAACAAACTGAGACTCAATCCAGACAAGACGGAGGTACTGTTAGCGGGTGGTTCATCTGTCCGGCGAGGTGATGTTCACCCTGTTCTGGAGGGGGTTGCACTCCCCCTAAAGGATCGGGTCCGTAGTTTGGGGGTGCTGTTGGATCCAGAATTGTCGCTTGAGGCACAGGTGAACTCGGTGGCAAAGAGCACCTTTTACCAGCTTAGGCTGATATACCAACTGTGCCCTTATCTGGACAGAGATAACCTAGCTACAGTTATCCATGCTCTCATAACCTCTCGTTTGGATTACTGCAATGCGTTATATGTAGGGCTGGCTTTGAAAACGGTCCGGAAACTTCAGCTGGTACAAAACAGGGCAGCCAGATTGTTAACGGGGACTGGCCAACGAGACCATATTACGCCAGTCCTTTTCCAACTTCACTGGCTGCCAATCCAGGTCCGGGCCCAATTCAAAGTGCTGGTACTAACATTTAAAGCCCTAAACGGCTTGGGGCCAGGTTATCTAAAGGAACGCCTCCTCCCATATGTACCTGCCCGGACCCTAAGATCATCTACAGGGGTCCTTCTCCGTGAGCCCCTGCCAAAGGAAGTGAGGCAGGTGGCCACTAGGAGGAGGGCTTTCTCTGCTGTGGCACCCCGGCTGTGGAATGAGCTCCCCAGAGAGGTTCGCCTGGCGCCTACTTTGTACTCTTTTCGTCGCCAGGTGAAGACCTTTTTATTCTCCCAGTATTTTAACAGTTAAATTAACTCAATTTTAATCCTTGCTGTTTTAAATTTGTATTTTAATCTATATTAATTCCTGCTGCTGGTTTTATTCTGGTTGTGTTTTTAGATTGTATGTTATTTGTTGTTTTTGGATCATGGCTTGTTTTATATTTTTAAAATGATTTTATGGTTTTAATTTTTGTGAACTGCCTAGAGAGCTTCAGCTATAGGGCGGTATAAAAATGCAATAAATAAATAAATAAATAAAAAATAGCCCTGATGGTTATGTGCTACCTCCAATATCTGAGGCAACAAACCTGTGTGCACCAATTGCTGGGGAACATGGGTGGGAGGGTGCAGTTGCACCATGCCCTGCTTTGTTGGTCCCTGGTCGACAGCTGGTTGGCTACTGTGTGAACAGAGTGCTGGACTTGATGGACCCTCGGTCTGATTCAGCATGACACTTCTTATGTTCTTATGGGAGCTTTTTGATGGCTCAGCTATTGATGATGGAAGAGGTATTCTTCTGCCCAGTATGCTAGTCAGCTACCCACTCTATCCTCCTCCTTGCACCTATTGCAGCAGGAGAACAGCAACATGCCAGCTCCCCAGTAAATAAATGTATTTAGCATTTCAGCTCAAGTTTCTTTATCTACTGAGTTCTTTTGTGCTTTACCGTAACCTGAAAGAAGTAAAAGGGGGATGGGGGAGAAGAGAGAGCTGCAATTCAAACTTACCTGAAAGTCTTATTGAATACAATGGGACTTTTTTCTAAGTAAGCATGTAGAAGATTGCACTGTTTACTCTGAGCTCAGCTGCTCCACCTTAACTGATCCACAGCTATAAGTATTTATGGGCTGAGATTTAAGCTTACCTAAGAGTAAGTCATGTTGAATATTATGGAACTTCCAAGTAGACATATATAGGATTTTGTTTTGAGGCTGTAATTCTTCTCTGATTTCAATCCCCATCGGTCCTAGCCAGCATGACCAACAGTCAGCAATACTGGGAGTTGTAGGCTAAAACATCTGGAGGGTCCCATTTTAGGGATGGCTGCAACACTTAACTAAGAGTTAGCCCTACTGAACCTCAGTGGTACTTACCTTCGAATAGTCATGTATAGGGTTCAACTGTTAATAATCCCCTACCTGTTGTGCCATCAAGACCAGCGCTAGGTAACTTGTGGACCTCCAGATATTTTGGACTACAACTTCCATCAGCCCTAGCCATCATAGCCAATGGTGAAGGATAATGGGTGTTGTAGGCTAAAACATCTGGTGAACAGAAGTTGCTCACCTCTTATCTAACTTGAGGAGTTCGGAAGAATTCAAAAGCCTGCACATGCTTTTATGGCATTTTTAGTTGTTCCTAATAAAAATATTCCTCAACTATAGAGTTAGGATTTTTTTCTGTCATGTTTTTTGGGCCTTGTAAAACACCATATTTAGCTGGTCAGGGTGGAATCTACCACAAGATTTTCTACCACCTGAAGGGGGACTTTGCATTTGAGGATTCTATTCCCTCCAAACACTATGGCTTCAGTGTTTTTTTTAATCTAGTGTATCACCTATAATATCCAGCTATGCTAATATAAAGACTAGTTTGGTTTCTTTTTACATCTGCTCTTTCCCAATCCAGGAACCTGTGTCTTTTGCCCAAAGCAAGAGACAGATCTGAGTGGACCTTTATGTTTCCAGAAATGAGCATCAGCCATTGCTTCTTTGTCCCAGAATGCTAGGTGTTAACTGGACACTTGCAACACCTATCAGTGACTAAATTAAGGCTGGGGAACCTATGATCCACCAGATGTTCTTGGACTCCAACTCCCACCAGTGTTTGAGTTCAATATGGAGGACCCACTATAGCCTGCCAATCTCAGGGTCTATCATGACTGAAATCTGGCTCTGATTAACAGGGATAGAAAGAAGTCCACATCAAGCAACTATTTATCCAAGACAATAAGGACAATTTTGTAAAACAAACGTATTTGCTTGAAAAGGTGTGTAAACTATACAGCTATACAGAATATCTCAAACAATGCAAATAGACATTTGTAGCAAAATATCAAAATAGTATCATAGCAATCTTTAATTTACTGCAGTAATATGTTCTGAAGGTCTGGGCACATGTCAAGCTGCACAGACAAGTAAGCTAAAACCCAACAGAAATGTTACATCAACCAGGTACAACAGAGGCTCACATGGGTATGATTACCACTCTTTATTGCAATTAATCTATAAAAGCTACACATGTTTTATTTTAACATCTCATTGAGGCTTGGATTCTCCCAAACAAAAGATGGAATTTGGACAAGCTATAATCTGTCCACATGCAATAGCTATAATGACTAGTTTCCAGGGCTAATGCAAAGATTTTTATGCAAATATAGTAGTAAAATGAACTCCCTTCAGTCTCATGGTCCCCGTCCCCCCACCAATGATTAGCTGGATAGCTCCATAGATTCTTAGCTGAGTATTGGCCATGACCAAAACATGTTCTACAACGATATAGTCTGGTAAGAAGTAAGCGCAGACAAGAACCAAGACTCAAAGAAACTAGTTCTATGAACTCAATTTTCTCAAATAGCAGCATTCCTCACCACTATGTAGCAAACTCTTCTGAAAACTGAGGAGACTTTTGAGAGCAGATTGTTTTTTGATATGGTGATCAATTATTCAAGAAAATTGCAAATTACTAGTTGATCAATGCAAGCCTCTTTGGAATCCACAAGGCCCTATGTTCACAAACATTTCTCTATGGGCAAACAAGAGGTAGGGGTTTGGAAAGTGTTTTTCCCCAGGCAGGTCTTCTATGAAAACAGAAATTCAACAGGTGAATCTTTCCTAGTGATGTGGACTACTTTATGTGGTGAATTTCTGTCTTACATACAGCTGTTAAAAAGGTATAGGAGCGTTGCCAGAAAAATAGTAACATCCATAACAGCAGATAGCACTACCCATGAACAGGCCTAATGGGTTACCACATTTCTAGGGACTTAGATAGTATACAGGAGCTTAGATAGTATACAGGAAAAGGAATGGAGCTTTCTGTCTTCTGCTGGATCACCAACATCACTGAACTGGAGTTGAGGTGAAGGCCCCATACAGGCATAAGGCTGTCTAGTGCTAGTCTAACTTAATGCCCATTTATTTAAATGGGTCGGTCTACTCGAAGTAGGATTAACACTATATTCAGTTCATAAAGATGATAGCACACACCGTTGCTTCGAAAATTATACTCAGGCCTACTCAGATGAATTTTAAGTGTTTTATTGGTGTTTTATTGGTATTTTAATGATATATTGGTTTTATGTATTTTTAATCAGTTTTGTGTGTTTTATGATGATGTTGTTCCCCGCCTCGATCCATTGGGAGAGACGGGTAATAAATAAATATATTATTATTATTATTATTATTATTATTATTATTTTAAATGTCCAGACCTATTGGGAAACTATACTTGCCCATAGGGAAGCATAGGGCAGTACTTGCCCATAGGGAAACTATACTTGCCCATCGGGATCCATAGGACAACACTTGCCCATAGGGATCCATAGGACAGCACTTGCCCATAGGGAAACCATGCTTGCCCACACGGAAACATAGGACAGCACTTATTCACAGGGAAATCATACTTGTCCATAGGGAAACATTTAACAATACTTGCTCATATGGAAAGCATACTTGCCTACAGGGTAACATAGGACAGTATTTGCCCATAGGGAAACATAGGATAATACCTGCCCATAGGAAAAATATACCATCCCATTGGGGAACCATACTTGTGCATAGGGAAAATATATTTGCCTATAAGGAAACATAAGACAGCACCTCCCTATAGGAAACTATGGTTGCCCGTAGGGGAAACATGGCATTCCTAGTCGTATGAGCTCTATCATTCCTGTGTTGCACAGTCATAAACCATAGTTTGAAATACACTTGGTACTCTTATTGGGATTGGATGGTATTGTGTTTAGTGTGTTCAAAGCATCAGTAACCTAACCAGTGTTGTGCCGAAAATTTCACTCATGAAAATTTCAACTATTTTCATTCAATTTGATAGAAAGGTAATTGCTTTTGAAAAGAAATCAAAGGAGAAGAAATTTCAGAGAAATTCTCATGGATTTGGTTTACGGTTCTTGTGCTTTCCTTACATATGAGATGGCTGACTGTGCATGATTGTCCTGGCCTTCACTGTAGAACCATCTCCCTGACATCCTGTAGCCTCCTTGGCTTCCCGCACTTCCTGCAAAGGGGAAGAGATCATCAATTTATTCCTCCCATTGGGCCTCTTCAGACCAGGAAGTGCAGGCAGCCTGGGAAATGGCACAGCAATCGAGAGATGTGTAATGGGGTGGGGAAGAAACCATACACACACAGTATCCTTAGCCCCATCAATGATTAAAGTCAAAAACACCACCAACACACATTCAAAATAAATGACAAAATGCCCTGAGGATGAGGCAGAAAAATGGAATCCTCTTTCACGGGGGAAGAGAATTTTCAGGAAATTGGAGGATGGATTTTGGCACAGCGTTAGCTTCACCTTTTACTTGGAGCTGGATGCAACACTGCCTTTTTGTGTTGTCTTGTTTTGTATTGTATTGCATTATTATTATTAGTCGTGTCATTTGTGGACTGCTCCTTCAATCTCAGTTTTTAAGGCTCAGCTGGAAACTTTTTGTTTTTTTGTAAAAAAAATATATTTTAAATTTCATCCAGATATAAAGAAATGAATACAAAATAAACTTGAACATAATTATCCCTCCTCTCCCCCTATCTCACAGGAAATCAGTGAACCTATTATAACAATTATAAAATATATCTATTACAAAATATATATCATTCTTCAGATCTTAAACATTTCCTTCCTTTCTTTGTAGGTAAAAAAACCCATGTTAACCCACCACAGGAGAGATACCTTTTTAGATTTTATTCTCCCATTCCAACAAAGTTGTATATACTATGAAGCAATGCCAATTCGTATTAAATGTGTCTTTAGATCTTTTTCCTCTTACCAATCTGTTTATTAATCAGTTTCTCCATGACAGCTATGTGCCACACCTTGCTATACCAATTTATTAGTGTGCCACCAGCCAAATCCTTCCAATATCTAACTATTACCAATTGGGCAGCAACCAAAAGAAATCCCATTAATGGCTTAAACACTTTTTCATTATCCTCCTGAAATAATTCTAACAATGCTAATACTGGGGATTTAATAATCTTTTGCCCGGTTATCTTTTAAATTTCCTTAAAAATTAAGTAAAAAAAAACACATTTATTTTAGCACAATGCCACCACATATGCTGAAAAGAGCCTCTCCACAGTCCTGTCCTGTTTCCCTATGGGCAAGTACTGTCCTATGTTTCTCTATGGGCAAGTGCTGTCCTATGGATCCCTATGGGTAAGTATGGTTTCCCTATGGGCAAGTGCCATCCCATGTTTCTCTACAGATAAGCATTAATCTATGTTTCCCTATGGGCAAGTACTGTCATTTGTTTTAGTATGTCCCCTTTTTTAATGGATGGGTGCGGGGTTGTTGTTGGTAGAGGCCCTTGTTTAAAAAGGCTTCTCAAAAATTCAGAAATGGGATTTAACTGCCGACTGTTCCGCCTTTAGGGGACAAGCCATTCAGTCCATCCTCGTTCCCAAGATTTTTGGTCCTTCTCGTCTGAAGTCCTGGCGAATATTTTCCACATTTAACTGAGAACATAAAACGCCTGTTATAACAAACAGAAGGCTAAACCCCCTACTCCAAAACAAGCGCCACGCGTTTCTTAGTTCGCAATCCTATGCATGTTTAGGCAGCTTCTCTTCCCCCCCCCCCCCGTTTTTTACACAGGATTGCGCGCTTAAGCAGATACAGATGCCCTCCTGGGAGGGCGTTAGTGCCTTCCCCAGCGAGCGAGCAGCGGGATCACTGCTCCATTCCCCGTTCAACGGTGGGGTCTCCCGTTAAAACGGTTGCGTTTAATTGCCCCGAAGCATTTCTTTTTTCAGCACTGGGGAAACAATGACATCATCCCCTATTGTTCTACGCCTCTCCATAGTGGGCAGTCCTTTCAGAAGCCCGTCCCCTTTCCCCCGACGTTCTGCGTTTCTCTCATACCGGAAACGCTGCCGCCATTGTGCTCACAACTGAAAACAAGAGAGCGCGGCGCAAAGGCTGATGGGACACATACAAAGAAGTGGGGAAAGCCATTCCCTTAGGCGCGCTCTCGCTGTTTTCTGATGTTATTTTGGAACTCCTTCGAAATCTAGAAAAGCTGTAAGGGCTACAACGCGCCTATATAAAACGGGGATTCCGGTGGGCGGGCAGTTAACTAGATTCACTTTTGCAGAAACATGGGTGATTTTGAGAGTTTCCTCGCCGCTCCCGTAAAACCTAAAACGAGCACTAAGAGAGTGATGAAGTGCTGGAGAGGTGCAGAATAAAGCACTTTTATCTACTATGCACAACCGTTTTGTGTTTGTACAAACGGGTGATTAATGCCCTTAACTGGCTGGTAGAGAAAATCTAATCCATACTTCTATGCTGCATGGTTCCTCGTCCCAAAACCTTTAGAAATTGAGGCAGGGCCGGAGCTCTTCCCCATCCTGCAAATCCATATTGCTTACTCAGAAGTAAGTGGTACAGATTTCAATGGGTTGGATCCGACTTAGTCATATTTAAAGTAGATCAATTGAAATGAATTTGTACTTAAGTGGGTCTATTCTAAGCCTGATTAAGCCTGGAGACAACTCATTGAGACTTGCTTTCTGGTGAATGTGCATAGGACTGTAATATACTCAAGACTTCATCTGTGTTGTAACTACAAGAGATGAACAAGTATGCAAAGCGAACAGATGAGCCCAGCAGCAAAGACAATTAGAGAATGTGTTGAAAGCATTCAGAATCCATGTAAACAGATCATAAAGCAAGCCATGACTTGGATCAAGTGAATCAATTGTTTTTTTAAATTAACCTTTAGATCTGAACCATTTGTATAAATGCTCCCACAAATTCATCTTTTTCTGGATGAATTACTTTAAACACTTCCCAGTTTTCACATAAAAAATGTGACCGCTGGGCATCTATTCTGCACCATCTTTTGCGGTTGTCTAGGGCTGCCATGCTACCAGGACATTGCTTTCTGGAGAGACTTCAAGGCAAACTGGCAGATCAAGAGAATGCAGCATGTTGTGGCTGGAGACCTTCACCATGTTTACTTGTTCCCCCACCAAACAAAAAGGAAGCCAAGACTTTGCCGTTTTTCCCAGACTCCCTTTGTATTCTCTGTGAAGTAAGGAAGCCCCACTCACTATATAGAGTCCTTTAGAACCTCGCACTGCCAAAAGCGGTATGAGAGGTGCTGTCTTAAGCCAGATCCAACACTTATTTTTTAAATGTTCAAAAACCCTCAGAGAACAATGTCTCAGTTTAGGTGATTTCCTCCATACATAAGTATCCATATATGGATTTTTGCTGCCTTTGCTTTTTGGATGTGTAGAATACAGAATTCCACCGTAGGACCCTACATTGAAGGAACAGGATTTTGCACCACAAAGTGGGATTTTATTCTGTCAGGTCACCATTTCCAACTACTAGGTAGAACTACCCAATTTGTCTTCTATTGACTCAGTTTTACCTAACACATAATCTAAATTTATCTCCAGCACTACTTAGATGGACTTTGCTTCTTTTTCTATCAACCAAGGAACCACTCTGATTCACCCAGGATGAAGGAAGTTTTGAGTTAGCAGATGGATAGATCTACAATTGTCTGCAACATTTAGGGTCACTGAAATCTGAAGCCATCACATCACCTAGCAGAGCTCAATTTGACACATCACCTCTAACACCGCATCCATATCACTTTAAGACCCTGGCCATGCAGAAATCCAAATAGCAACATCCAGTCACTCCTCCCTGCATTATTCCTCCCCCATCTGCTTTTTTAAACATCTTGCCAGATGAAGAAATCAGATTGTGTTATTTGAGTTGGCTAAAAGATACATTATATGGATTTTTTTTCTTATGGCCAATATGGCTGCCTTTGTTTTTTTAAAAGGTACCTAGTAAAAGTCATGAGGAGCAATATTTAAAACCCCAGATTTATTCTCAGTCTGAAGGATACCCAAGCAGAAATAATAAACCATGACTGCCTGAACTCCTACCTAATGATTTAGGGGTTCACACAAAAGTTATAAAAGGTTCAGTTGCTTAGAGGGTAGAGCCAGGATTCAGAACAGACATTTGATTCCAACTACCAAATAAAAAGGTACAAGGAAATTCCTTGCCTATTGATTGCTTTTACATCCACCTGGCTAATCATGGCATAGTCCAATATTCAGAAAAGGTGACCATCCAAGGTGCTCAGATTAGTTGGCTTAGTGGTTGATCTCGTGGAACTGATAAATAGCTTAGGATGCTTTAGGACTGGCTTGTTTTTTCCTCACCAGAACATTTTTCCTACCTTTTGTAATTTCTACATGAAATTTCTTAAAGTTCTGAATCATTTTACTTCAACTAATGATCTGAACATTTAGCTTACATATTTGCTATAGACATTAGCATATGCCAGCCTTTTCCAGATTGGATGGACTACAACTCCCATCAGCACAAGGCATCATGGTCTGACTTGGGAATGGAGTTGTACTCCAAAATATCTGGAGGGCACCAGATTGAACATGACTGCCATATGCCCTGAAGAACATTTTTGGCTTGAAAGAATTTAAGATGAACCATCTACAACCTCATCTTCTATCATATTCAAGCGGCTTGACAACGTCTGTAAAACATGAGTGAAGTGAATTTTGAATACCCATCCCATCTGCTATCCTTGGAATATCTACTTCCATGCCTCTGGTTTTTATTTATTTTTATTCCACTTAGTCCCCTGTAACCTAACCCCAAAGCCACTGTGAAAGAACTTGAGGTCCAACAGAGTCAATTTTTAGAGGGCTGTGAATGGAAATAAAGCTATATCCCCACAGTGCTGCGCTACAAGAAAAAGTACTTTCCATTCATGCAGTGGGATCTTTAAGGCCTGTAAGACTACGCACCTATTTCCACATGTAAGCAGCTTTAAATGTAAGAACGAGAGTGCAGATATTCAAATTGCAAAGCTACCATGTACATCCTTTTACACAATATAGTCCAACTGGGCCCCACGCTTCAGCAAAACCTATTGCTCAATTGGAAGGCTCTTGATGGCTCTTTCCCAATACAGCTTAGGCCCTGGATTGATTTACCTGCCCCCCCACCCTTTTTGACATTTTTATATTAAAGCATACATTAATCCATTGCTCCAAGGGAAATGAAATGAAAGAATATTTAAGAATACCTGCCTGGACAAGCCAGTACTGGATAAAAGCAAAATGAACAATTGAAGCCACAACATCATGTCTTTCCATAGTCATATTTGGAAATGTGTCTTGAGGCTAGAATTAAAATAAATCCATACTCAAATGGGATCATATATGAAAGACCCACAATAAGATTTGGTAGTTTCATTTTAATGGACGTTTGTAGCATAATGCAATTTTGCATAAGCAGCTGAAGTTATGCGTTCATAGATCATTAAGGGAATATACAAAGCTCCCAGTTACCCCTTGAACGATGTTTTAGAGAAGTTCCTATGCAGCAAATATAAAGATACCATAAAATGAAGTTTAGTTTTCTTGATAATTTCAATTTTTTCCAGTAAAACATAATTGGCAATTGTGTCAATTGTCATTGTCCCTGAACATTTTGCTTAAATATTCAAGTAATGCTACAAGCTCTGGGTTCCCCCCAAGAGATTCAATTTGTTTATAAGCTTCAGACTGAAGTTCTTTCAATGTTTTCCGGGTGTATTCAAAGGAGCCCACATTCTCAAGATAATGTACACAATATTTTTTTATGTCCACATTTTCGGTCCTCTGTCGCAGAATATTCTGCACCTGTGTGCTTTCTGGCCTGGACCATATAGCATGGATAGTTGGGAATGAGAACTTCCCTTCAGTTAGATCTTCACAAAAACTTTTGTTCTCACTATATTCTTTGGAGTGCAGGTTTGCATAGTCATCTCTAATTTGGAAGAAGAGCCCAAGGGTATTAAGGAGTGGTTTTAAATCTTTTATGTAACTAGAGAACAATTGCATGAGGCCCACAGCTAATCCAAAAAGGCCACCTGTCTTTTGCAGAACCATGGCTTTATACTCTGCTTCTGTAGGACAGGTGTAAGTATCTCTCCAGTAAATATCCAAGCCTTGGCCCTTATGAAGTTCCAGCAATTGACGGGTGAACACTTTTACTGCATCTGGATGATCAAGAGTTAAAACCTTTTGCAAGCCAAGGAAATACACAAAGTTTGCACAGTTTATTACAGATGGTACTCCATAGATGCTATGAGCCACTGGAAAACCTCGTCGTAGCTTTGAATTGTCTTCTATGTCATCTATAAGCAAACTTGCGTTGTGCAACATTTCTGTCACTTCAATGATAACCTAATAAAAGAGAGAGATATAATGAGGCCCTATATTCCATTCTATGCCGCTATTTTTCTTCTAACTTAACTATCTTTAGATTCACCCATATCCAATTAGCAGATCTCAATTTCTGCTTCCAACTCACCTGGCAATGTATCAGTTATATTAAATTCACTGCGCTGACAAACAGGCATGAAGATGGTAAATCAACAGAGGGAAAATCTTACTTTCTTCAAGCCTCAACACAAGTCAGGGCGTCCTCATTTCCTGAGTTATTTGCCCTTGGCAAGCGAATATCTGCATAAAGGATCACCTGTCCCTATATGCACCTGTCTTCAAAAGCCATTTTATGGCCACCCTGTCTTCAGATGTTAGGCAGGTGGCAATTGGAATACTATCTGTGGCAGAACTCCATCTGCCACCAATTTTGATTAATTTTAGGCACCGAATAAAAATTATTTGCATGGGCAAATAAGAACTTATTTCTGCTTATGTTGTTTTATATTTGCTGCGTTTTCTGCTGGCTTTACCAATTGAGTTATGTTTTATTATTGCTCTATTTTGTAATTGGAAGCCACCTTGTGGATTCTTGAACTTAAAAGGCAGGATATAAAATGCTGAGGCTTATATACAAAAGCCCCCACATTGCTCTCCACCTTGCCCCCAAAGCATAGCACTCAAACTTGAAGCTCTCTATCCTGTTGGAAAAAAGTTTGAGATACTGTATTTCTAAATGTAGCATAGGGCACGGAACACAGTAAGTCGGTGTAGGCCAAAATAGTGGTTTTATAGGTCACACTACTTCAATATAGGGGGAAAGTTAGAAAAAGGGAGTTAGTCATCTCTCTTATTACTATATGATTAAATTTTAAAAGGAATATATTTATTAACTGGCACATCAATTTAGCTTGAAGAGTGGAACTCACCTGTAACTTATCTTCAGGAACATTCAACCAGTGATTAAAGGCTTGGGAAAGTTTGGTTCTGACTTGCTTACCTGCAATTTCAAAATAAAATAAAGGCATTATTATCTGGACAAAGCTTAAAGGTTTGTGGAATTCCCAAACCACACTAATCCATTGGTAACATTTATACTTCACTAGAAACAGTGGTGTATATATGTGCTGTGTGTGTTATTCAAAGTCAGGAAAACCTTGCTATGTAGATTAACCTTGGATATTTCTAAAGTTTAGAAAGGGATATTTTGAGAATATGGCGTGAAGTAAGCAATACGTACTGTCTGGTCTATTTGGAACTGAGTCTTCTCTTATTTCAGGACCTTGCGAAGATGTGCTTACCACACTTCTATGCTAAGACACATGCCCTGGGATTCTATGTTGCTCTACAATTTTACCATCTACTGAGTTCTACCAGAACTAATCCTAACACTCCTTTAGACATGCATGCTGATTTCAATATTAAGATATCAGGGTGTGGTTTTAATTATGTCCAGAGCCAAGGCATAGACAAGTAAACTGCTAAATTAATTGTTCACACCCTGTTCTACCATAATCCACTATTACTGGACAGCCGTTTGTTCAGCCAATCTTTACGTAAGGCAGCTGCATATGTTATTGCAGGGCAGAGAAATGTAACTCATTAGGATATTTCATCAGTATGTTATTGGTATAATCTGGACTTCATTTTCCATTATAGTAGACATCAAAGCACTGCTGGCAGACAAATCAACTTCATTTTGTAAGTTTATGTTCAATAAGTTTGGGAGGCTATTTTTAATTGACTGAAATCTCTGACTAGATTCTGTAGTGGTATGTGGGGATTTTTCATGCATGCAACAGAGCCCACGAGGCCCCCAATTCCTACTGCAACCACAAACAGAACATTGGGGATCCCCATATGGCAGCCGACAATGCTGCCCATTCCAGTTGCAGGAAGAAATGGCTGACGTTCTAGAAGCACTTACATATGCATACTTGGCTCTAAGGTCCCACATCTTAAGAATTTTGAAGTCATGAGATTTGAAAGGGGTTAGTTGATCTTTTTACTTGATTCTAAGCTGGCCTGATAGACCACCAAGAAAATAACAATTTTAAAAAGGTTTTCTATTATGAAATTTATATATTTCCTGCATAGTCATGTATACTGTTTGCTATAACAATTGAAACATTGTCTTGCAAGCTAATAGAATCTCACCTAACAGAATCTTTATATATAATCTAGGAACATAATCCTTTGGTCATGCATTAGATAAGAAATATTTCTGTTCGGTTCTGTACACATACAGTGATAGTATGTGACGGCTAAGGCTGCAATGGTATGAAGACTAACTTGGAAGTCTCACTGAATAAAGCTGGACATGTTTCCAAGTAAATACGCATTGGATCATTCTCTAAATAATCTCCCTCAACTTGGTGCCATCCAAATACTTTGAACTTCAACTCCTATAAGACCCAGGCAGCATGACAAATGGTCAGGAATTTTTGGAGCTGTAGTCCAAGACATCTAGAAGGCATCAGGTTGAGGAAAGTTGGTCAAGAATTTTCCAAAATGAAGGGCTGGTAGTTATAGGCAGAGTAACGATTCACTATGAGAAAGAAGATGGCCATGATATTTGGTTTGTCAACTCATAAGTATTCACTATGGCACATTTTAGACACAATATCAGACCACAATTTGGCACAATGTGAGAAAGCCTGGAATGAATCTCAAGCTGGTATTCTTTCTCCTTCCCTTATAAACTGCAATTCCCTCCTTGATTTATAGCAAACTAACTTGCTATTACATCTAAACTAACAAACCATCTTAACATTCCAAAAGTTAAAACACTTTTAATACCATCTTTTTAATAGGAAAATTAATCCCATGCTAAAATCTCTCCCACTGAAGGCAATGGGACTTAAACTCTTTAAAGCTTTATTCTAAAGCAGAGGTAGGCAATGCAGTGCTTGTGAGCACCAGTGTGGCCTAGAACTCCTTTTTTGATACTCTACCCATCCCATTTTTAAAAAACAAGTTTACTTACCAATAGTTGGGATCACTTCAGAAGAAAGCAAGGCCTCCAGCTACTGCTATCTTCATTTCCCATGAATGCCTCTGAGCCACATGTGGGGCTCAGAAATTCCATTAGGAAATTAAGATCATTGGCTGTGGGCCAGCGCTTTTCTCTGCAGTGTACCCAGCCACCAAGACAAAAAAAGCAGGGGGGGGGGGGGAAGAAACACTTTTGTCACTTCTGTTTGGTAAGTTTGGAGAAGAATGCTCATTATCGCCAGCATCTGCAAGAGCAACTCAGCTTCTTCTTTACAAGCCTCTGTGGTGTCCAGTACATGTGAAACATCTATTTTTTGTTGAATCGGTCTCAATTTTAAATCTACAGAAATAGTACCAATGGAACCTAGGCAACTTTCCATTGATTAGACTGCACAGAGCATTCCAATCCCTTATTCCATTCCTCTCTGATATTCTGAACATCTACTTTACCACATTCCAAAAGAGTTTTATAAACAGCGATTGTAGGCTTAGCTTTTACTGCCTTGGGTTCCTTGGAAGAAAAAAGGCAGGATATAAATGCAATAATAAATACTAATTAAAATAAAAATATAAAGAACCAATGAATTCCTAATCCGCAGTATGGAAAGTGATAAAGAGTCATCCAATTCTATTAACTCATCTAATGTATAAATTCCCCTATCAGCCCAGTCTCCAATTTACAGGCCATCTCTTTATTTTCAACACTGGCTGCTTCTATAAAGTTAATTTAGCATAAGAATATGGATCAATCTGCAGTTGTCAAGACATTGCATGCCAAATCTCTCTCGCTGCAAAATGGAGCTGTTTCTTTTTAATATACCTACACTCTAACACCATCCAGCCAGAAAGTGGTGCCAAATAATATGACTCCAAAACAACCCGTGGAGAAGTATTAAAAGTAAAAGTTGTTTTCTAGCCACTGGTGCAAGGTAACAAATGAACCTTATGATATAAACTATGATCTGGAGATATTTCTGGCAGTAACAGACCTATATTCAGTTAAACAAATGCAAAATCTCTAAGCACCAATATTCCAAGATACATTATCATTTCTGGACACCAACAAGGTTGCCATTTAATAACTACCATCAGTGTCTTGATATTACCTGCAGGCATTAATTCAGATTTTGACCAATTAATAATATAACCCAAAAGTGTACCAAAGGTAATAAATTAATCTCATAATTTTGGTATAGAAGACTCTAACCTACTTATAAATAACAAATAATCTGTGTATAAAGCTGTTTTATATTCAACCTGCCCATGCGCAAAACGGGTGCTTAATTGCACACATCAAGCACAAATCAACTATCAGGGGAGACAGAGGACAGCCCTCCTTTATGCTTCGCTCCAAACTAAAAAAACCTTGAAGGAATTCCATTTATCAACACTCATGACACAGGAGAAAGACATAAAATTCTAATCCATCTTAAAAATTCTTGTGGAAATCCAAGTTTTTCCAAGGCTACAAATACAAACTGCCAATATAGTTTGTCAAACGCTTTCTCAGTATTAAGTGAAATAATCGTAGCCAAGTGTGATCATTTAGAATTAAAAGCAATCGGATTTACTGCAAACATTAAATTATCTGTTCTCTGTCTCTGGCGAAAAACACCACTTCATCAGGTTGCACTAATGTACATATCATACACTCAAGTCTATTAGCTAGAATTGGCTTTAATATTTTAGCATCCACATTGAGTAAGGAAATTGGCCTATAAATTTGCACAGTTGGTATGGTCTTTGCCAGGTTTAGGGATATGTAAGCATCATATAAAGAGACGGGTAGAGTCCCGATGCAAAAGCCTCATGATAAAGACGGAGAAGTGTAGGAATCAAAAAGCAGAAGTGTACATTATACCATTCTATAGGAAAAACATCTGGCCCCGGAGTTTCCCATTCTTCATATTCTCAATGACACACTTAACCTCTTCCATCTGGAGAGGCTTTGCAAGCAGTTCCTTTTGTGAAATAGGTTTCTGTTGGCACTGAAAACTGTGGGCTCAAAAGATTTGGATGCACTGAGACTCAGTCATCACCTCTCATTTTACTCATTGTTTGGGGCAGGTTAGTTGCCCTTTGTGACAAGCCACACCTTCCATGGCAGCCATTTTGTGGTGGTCCTGAGGACACGTTCCCAAATATGTCCACAACCCCAAAACTGCTGCCTACCTCTGTTCTAAAGCATTTAAAATCAAATTGACATTTTCTGTATTTACATTATTATAGCTTCTTTAAAATCATGAAGGGCCAAATAAAAAGTATATCGCAAATATAGACTGTTCAAGAACCACAGTAACTCATTACTTTCCTTGCAAGTAGTTAACTACCATTTCATATCAGCTGACTAGGTTGGTGCATAGTTACCCATGTAACTATGCAATGCTCTTGCAATTAAAGGAAAATAAGCTACAACTGAATTCTTATCTAGAGTGGCACATAATGACTAATCTAACAGCTACTGAGCTGTGCAAGGCATAAGTGACATGCATTACTTAAGAGTTACTAACCCTTTTTAGCCACATGTTATCAAAAGTATTAATGCATGACAAGGTCTAAATTAGTTTTAAAAAAGAAGAAAAAAGAAATTGGTGATAGAAAACAATATTAAAACTAGGCTTTAAAGCTGAAAAAATGCTATGCTAACTTCCAGCCAGACCAAAAAGATTGCTATGGCCAACGGTTTAGATACTAGTTCATCAGTCATGGCTACATTTCAAAGAATGAGATGTCACCTGGTAGTTGAAGTAAGTAGTTGTATGGCTCCAAGAGAATTCTTTTAGATGTCTCTTCTACGTGTTCCATGTGTTCCATTTTAAAAAGTTATTTTGAAGAGGAGTGGTCCAATCTGTTTAGGAACAAAGTAACAATAATGGAATATGAAGCAAGGAGAAAAAAAAGAGCTGGAAAGCTAATGAAATACAGGCAGCTGTTCAATATATAGATGATAGAAGCAGGACAGGCAAGGTAGGCAAGGCAATCACCATAGGCTTTCAAGTAAATACTAAAGTATTTTTTTCATGATGTCATTCCATGTAACTTCTGCAAAGTTCTAAATATCAGTAGACAATATTTCTTAAAATATACCAGTATGAAAACTTCCTGAACATGTATGAATTCACACACATGGCTAACACATATTACAGTAGCATTTCAAACTAGCACTGCCCAACATTTCTCTAGCATAATTTCAGAACTCTCATTCTCACATCCTGTACAGTTCCCCTCATCCAGGTATTTCACAGTTTAGGAAACCTATATTCTCACTATAGGCCTGCTTTTCTGTGGACTTGCCTGACACTTTTCCCCCCTCTCCCTCTCTCTGTTTCTTGCTGCACTGCAGATGCAGCCAATTCAGACTGAAACAATTCATTTCATGCAATTTAAATACAGAAACTGCAGTCATGACATGGTCCCATGCCAATTCAGCAATCGCACTGTCAACTGGTGAACATCTAACAAATTGTTTTCTAGCATGTAATTTCTAACCAACTCCTAATAGCTTCACAGATGTTCTGTGTAAAAGATTAGTGCAACATTTTAATTGCAGGAAACGAAAAAAAGAAACATCTAGAACTGAGCTGATAAATACAAACCTTCCAATTCAAATCCACAAAGCACCAGAAACAGTATACTTACATTAGGAGTTCTGATTCAATGAAGTTTAAATCAAATTAATGTCTTGCATTCTCAGATACATACAATATTTTGTGTACAGCTACTCTGTGAAGCAGGATCCTAACATAAGAGTACTGCCTCGCACACTTACATATACGAGTTAATTTCCTCCATGTTTTATACAGGAACTAAACATTTGTTCAGCCCTGAAACACCAATAGTAGAGTAGCATTTTCAGAACCATAACATAATTTGCATGCACTAAAAAAATAGCAATGGTACAAAATACCACAATCCATGTGTAAAACTTACATTGCAAACCTTTCACTTAATTTTGCTATTTAACACTGTTAGGGTAATGCTAGAAGTTTTAATATAAGAGTCAACGCTGAACTGGATTTGCAAATGAGAGTTTTAACTTTCTTAAAGCATTCATCACTAGAGTTTGATCAACAATTTATGAGATGGCCAGTTAAAGCCTAAAAGACTTTAGGCCAACATCCTGATCATTTTCATTAATAAAGGATAACAGAGGATTATGAAACCTCCATGCGAAAGTTTTGACTGAACCATAAGCAGTCTTTAAACATTAAATTGGTTTGTAAAAATCCAGAACACCATAAATGCAGTTAAATCAAAAATTATCATTATACCTCCGACTGTCCCAAACACCAACTAAACTGCTAGAAGTAGTTGGAACATGTGCAACTATGAGGACCACATTACATGTTTCTTACATGGAGATTGTGTGTTTCTGTTTATTATAAAAACTATTCTGGAGTTCTACATAACTTTTTAATTGTTTTGTACTTGTTTGATATTTATATGAGATTGTAAATCTATTTAAACAGGCCTCATCTTCCTATTTTACATGCTGAGTAAGTTATGAGATTTATGTAACAAAGTGGGTCTTAGAATCTTCACACATTTTTCTTTCTATAAAGAAGGCTCACATATGTCACATATTACAAACAGTATATACAAACTGTACACCTCTATGTTGGGGGCACAAAAGTGTTAATGTGCAAGTTTCACATTTAGAAATATACATAGACATTTTTTCCAAACTAAGAACGTTCCAATACCGCACAAGCACCCTAGAAGCCTAACAAAAACATACAAAATATCACTATTTTTTGACAATACATAGAATTGTTTTTCCAGTGTCAGAACTGAGGGCAGCTAACAATAACTGCGCTTCAAATCTAAGCAAACGACATTAACCCTCAAAACAATAAATCAGTATCACAGATACCACCATGAACTTTAGAAAGGTGGAAAAATACACCTTTTCACTGACCCAATTCACACAAAAAGGCTGTTTAAGCGCACTTAAGACACTGTTCATCTGCATTAAGGAACTTTAAAGGCATACCAACAAGCACATGCAAGGGTGCTTCCATACACTCACACTTGACTTCGCAAGACTCAGAGAGGATACGCTAAGAACAAGAGCTGCAGTGGCAACAAGCACTCCAGCTACTTCTCCGGCAACTACAGACGCCTCCAGGAAAGCGCAATTCTTCCTCCCCAAGCGTGCTGCGGCCCCATCTTTATAGCAGCCAGCGAGAGAAGGCGGAGCCTCCTGTGAGGAAAGAAGGGGTGGGGAGAAGGAATGAAATCCAACACCACCCTCCAGCCAAACGCGAGAGGGGGCAGAGACCAAAACGGGGCTCCTTCTCCTACGCCCCCAACCTACCGTAGCCTCCCGCTCAGTTGTTTAATGGTCCAGTCCAAATCTTCTCCAGAGGTCTCAGGCGCCCCTTGCCTCGTCTCAACCCAGTACCAGTAGCTACAAAACCCCACCCCCTTCCGCCTCAATCGCCACCTTCGCCTGATGGGGGAAAAATGCGCCACTAGGGCCTCTTGGCGCAGGCGCGAGCTCCTCCTACAGCCGTTTTAATATGCTCCCTTCGGCTCTCTCCCCCTCCATTTTCTCATTCGCCTCTCTGCCTCGCGGTGCATCTTGGGAACTGTAGTGCAGATGAGGCAGAAATTCCTTCGCAGGTTGCGGCAAAGGGGCAGTTGATAAACCTTGGTACCCAGAAGGCCTCGCGTTGCCGAGTCTCTGTTTCCATAGAATTGGTGTGAGAATTACATCAGTGTTTCTGATAGAGAGGCTAAATGGCGTTAGGAAGTAGGCGGGTTTTATGGCTGTGCAGCCAGTGGTAGGCAGGTAAGGCGGGGAGAGGGCGGACTTTGAGCTGTCAGTCACGCTTCGGATCTTGGGATGGGAGGGGAGTGAACAGCTTGGAGCGGAGCCGCTGCTGTCGCCGTCGCCACCGGGGTTCGGACGGGAGGGATTGGCCCCCCGCTATTGCCGGGCGAGAGCCCTCGCCTGTCCCCAAAGCCAGGCGGACAATTGCTCGATAGTCGCGGGATTTTTGGCCCAGGGATCTGGTCTAGCGTTGGGAGGAGGCTCCATCCTCCTCGCCCCCCCGCAGGTTAGGGGGGACCAGCGAGCGGGCGGGTGGGCGACAGCCGTGGAACAAAGGTAACGTTGCCCCGGGAAAGACCTTTGCGGCCCCCGTGGCCCTAAGTCGGTAATAAGGCTCCTCCGTGGAGGCTGAAGCCGTTTGCAGGGGCGATGAGAGAGAGAGAAAGAGAGAGGGGGGGGGAGAAGGAAAGAAGCGCTTCTGGTTTGTTGTTTTTCTCCTTGTTGAGGCTGCGGCGGGACTCGCCGATTTCCCCCCCCCCCCCGAATCTGAAACCTTCGGGTCTCGGAGAGGGAAAGCGGGGAGTCCTGGAGCCGCCTGTGGAGGACGGGTTGGAGGGAAGGCGACCCGTGTTTCTGCCTAATGACCGCCGCCTTCCTCGAGCGCTGACCAGCCCAGAGCAGGGAGCTGCGGCTGTTGCTTAAACTCCTGCCGCGGAGTCAGCGTTTAAGGGGGAGGGGGGAAGCGAAAGAGTCAGGTTGCTGGGAAGATCTGGGGAGCCGCAGCACTTAACATGGGATGGAAGAGAGAAGGACGATGAGGAGAACTGCCTGTCGAGCCGCCCCCATCTTCGCTCCTTGTCCTAGTACAATGGAGAAGCCTCCCCACCCGCAGGGGAGTGTGTGTGTGTGTGCGCGTGTGCGTGTCTGCATGGACGAGAAAGCGCCTCGGTCCAGGCTGGACGCCCCGCAACCTGTCTCTCGTTCCCCCCTACTTAGCTCCCATTTACTTGTGAGGGGGGGGTTAGGAGCCACTCCCAGTGAAGCGAAGGGCTTGTTCCTTCTCAGGCGGTACCCGGAGAGGGGTTTGCAAGGAGAAGAACTGTGGAAAGCTGGGGGGGGGGGGGTTGTTAAGAAGCGGTTGTTGTTGTGGCAAGTTTCTCCGCTGACAGAAATGGCGTCAAAGGCAGCGAGTGAGGGGGAAGCCAAGCCGCGGTGTGTGAGGCTCGGAGAGGAAGCGGCTGTGATAGCTGAAGCGGCGAGGTGGCGGCGGCGGCGAAAAGGGGGTCTGTGTAGAGGGAATGAGAGAGGTAGGCTGAGGTGGGGGGTATCTTGGGAACAGGGGAGAAGCTCCTGCAGAATTCCACCCCCCTCCCCACACTAGCAAGAGCGCGCCCCGTTGAAAAGGGGGTGGTGCGGTGGCTCAGTGCTTTGTTTTAAATTTCAGGTCCAGACTCGGCAGCTCAACCTCTTTCGGGTTTTTCTACTGCAGCCTGAGTTCATCATGAAGGTAAACCACTTATGGGGAGGGACGGGGAGGGGAGAATGGGGAGCCGCGGAGGGTTATGTCCGCCCTAGCTTCGCTCCCTAGTTGTGAGTATTGGAGCGGTTTCCAAATCCAGACTGCCGGCTGTTCTCCTTTCAGCGTACACGAAGGCGTGTGTGTTGATTTGTTTTTTTTTTTGTATACTCTTCTGATGTCAGTACTGAGGGCATAATGTAAATCCAGTGTGGTGGAGTATTTCTTCCTCAACACCCTTTCAAAGGGAACGAGGACATGGCTGCCTGGGCCAGCCTTGGTAGTTTTGGTGGAAGAATGGGGGGGGGGATTTTCTGTCTCTGGGAAAGTACGAGGTGGGGGCGGGGGAGTTCCCTTAAGCAGTTGTGTTTTTGTCTGTTGAAGTTAGATTTAATTCACTTTCCCTTCATGGGAGTCCTGTTGAATTAATATTTCTGAGCTGCTGGAAGTGCTTTTATAGCGGAGAACACTGCAGCAAAAATACTGCTGCAAGATGCAGAAAGATTTTTTTAAACAGCTTTTCAGGATTGGATGCAGTGAGTAGTTGCATGGCATGTGCCTGTTTACTGAAAGGCACTGACAGCTGGTGGTCTGTGTCTTAAAGCAAATGTGATGGAAGAAATATTAATACTGTGTTTCTTATTTTTAAACCCATATGGATCATGAACATAGAACCTGGTATAGAATATTATCTAAACATCCAAACTAAGCCCCAGATGAGAGGCTTCTTGTACTGTAATAAATTTGGTGTTCAGGCTTTATAAAACCTGTTAAAAGGCATTTCCTGAATAACTGAAAATGGAACATTGAAAAGTACTTGAATGATATGCACTGTCTACCATCTTTGTTATTAAATATTGTCAGCTGCTTCATCTGTTGTGTAAGGCCTTTCTTCAGGGATGTGGATAGCTACAATTATACATCAGCTGTGCTGGAAACACTAGGAATAACATAAAATCAAATATTTAATACAGTTATGTGGGTAGTTCTTGGTAAATAAGCTCCATCATGAGTCTTTTCTGTTTTGATTAAATGATTGTTCTTTCTCAAAGAATAACTAGTGAGTTAAGTACTGCATCATAATCTGTATTTTATATAGTTTCTTTGTGATAAGTGAAAAAGTAGTTTTTTCAGTCCCAGAGAGTGTTCATTTAAAAATACAAACAAATGTCATTCTCCTTGTGTATATCTGCAAGTTCTGGACTTATTTAGAATAAAAGATTAATCATGACTAGATACTATGATTACAGAAATAGCTATATACTTCTGAAGTGTGTAGCCATGCAATTCTGAAGAAGTTGTCATGAATAGGAAGTATTATGCTGGTTTTGCTTTGTAAAAACTTAATACTTGTGTTGCATGTAGTAAATACTTTTGAATGAAAGTGCTGGGTATCTTTCCTTTTTTTAGTTCCTATGATATATCCATGAAATGAATATTCACTCTGCTTTATACTTCAGAAATTGGTTGTTCTCAACCATTTAGTATTTTAGTACCATAAGATTCTAGTTTTAACTCCTGCTAGGGTGCAATCCTTTGTAGATTTAGACAACTAACCCCATCCAGTTATGGTCGTTGTAGGACTTTTTCTGTCTAAACACACATAGGATTATACCCTTAATCTTGGAAATTACTTTTACAGCCTTATTCTATGCATGTTAACTATGTTTGCAATGACTAATGAACATAAAACTTGCTTGACTATACATGTTTACTCAGAAATTTCCAAGAGGCTTAATCCCCAATAAGTGTTCATTGAAAGAAATAAAATAAATCAGTCATTTATAAAGGGGTTTAGATATTTTAAGGAAAATCATGGCAGAAACTTACTATTGGGATAATGCCCACTTTGCTTCTTTTTAGATTGTTAGACAAATGAACTGCTTAGAGGTGGCAAAAAAATTATTTTCTTTTGTGAATGTGCAACCTTGGCTAAAACAAGAAGGCACAAACTTTTGCTACCCCAAATACAAGTTGCTGACAAAAGCTAGCATCCTTACTGCAGAAAGCCTTGGTTACTCACAGCTGTGATATAAGGGAAAAGAGAGAGAATAGTTTATACATTCTCTATACTAAGGCAGCACAGAAGAGAGGATAATTCCACATGTTCTGCTCCAGATCTCATTCTGCTGAATGTCTAGGTTTGAGTAATAGCTGGGATATATGCGTGCAGGAGGAAAATGAGCATGGCTGTTCGGAAGCTCAGCCTGTAGTACTGTTAGTGCTGTGACTCATCAAGATGTTCCTTTTTGTCCTGTACTATGGAAGGAGTTATTTTCTAGGCTCTTCATTATGTCCTTTGCTGCTCTTTCTTCTATGGCATCTTGCCTTGACTAATATAAACTTTTGCTTAACACTTTTGCTCTAAACTTCTAGAAAAGAGCATACTACTTTCCTTCATATTAAGGAGTGTATATCGTAATACTGTAAAGATAACACTAACCAAGATAATAAAACAGCAAGCAAGCTTACTTTTTCTAGTACAGTAGTGTTTTATTAGAGTGAACCTGATCTGTAAAGTGATGTAGTAGGTAGTGCTTATACATATGAGAATAAGCAGTGAAAATTTTAATTAGCGGAGTGAACTCTACAGATTCACTTATGTGGGTATGAAATTAATTGTAGAACAATGCCCTAAGCTCTGACTGATGGACATACTGGTTGTTCCCTCTAGTGAAGCAGGCAGTGTTTTCTTAGTGGTTCATCTTCAAGGCTAACAGTCTGGAAGCTCAGTTTTTGTTCCCACCTTGCCATTTTTCTTTTTTGCTGTTTGAACTTGTACAAATGACAGTACTGTGCTATAGTTTCTTATCAGCAACCTGAGGATATATATAATTTCAATCCTGAAATTGAGCACTCTTGGATGTAAGCATCATAAAGTGTATAAAACAAAGCTTCCCTTTGCTCTTTATAGTTTAGTAATCTGGCTTTATTATTAAGATGCATTGATACTTCCTAGTGAATTGAAGTCAATTAGTCCCTTTGTGTAAATGATTATATGGCATAGAAATTAATAAACTGTATAGTTGTGATGAACTAAAAATCCAGAAATATTGGAATTTTAGGTGTTAAATATGTCTTCTCCCACTTTAATCATATAATTCTAATAATTAGAGGTCATTTAGCACAGTATGCCAGCTTGAACAGCTTAGTAATTTGTGTGTACTCACAAATAGTTAGCTGTACAAGTTTTTAAGGATACTTCAATAGATTAAAGATTTATTTTCTTTTTTGATGAACATGTGAAATTCACTTGCTTAATGCCAAATTTATCTTCCAATATAGGAGGTAGTTGATTTAAGCAGTATTACATCATTGCTGTTTTTGTCAAATTGTTATTTATGTTCAGTATGTGCAGCTATGTAGAATACAACTGATACAATTTAAATAGATGAATTTGTATTTGTAGTTGATGCTCCATAATATGGTCCATCTGCCTTTAGAAAATATTAGAAAATAAAGGCTCCAAATTTGCATAAGCTCTTGCTTCTGATTAAAATGCAGTCTATTTAAAATATAGGGATGAAACAATAAAAAGATGTATTGATGAAAAATAATGCTTGAAAGTGGTTGTTATCAACTTTTAAACCAGGAAATGCTAAACTGCAGTTCTTCATTTTGGGGATGTAGTGGTAAAGCTTAACAGTTTTTAGAATCCCATAACAAATTATAAGGTAAGGTGATCAAATTATAAGAAAGAGTTGCTTCACATATGATGTATTTCTTTCATGGGTATTACTTCTTTTGTAGGGAATTATGGGTGAAATCCAATGTTGCATGAGTAGACTTCAGTTCATGCAACAGGGCTTTCCTCTCCTTTTCTCCCCTCTGCAGCCTCCTGCGCCCTCCCAAAATCTGCCCCCCACACCCTCTGGAGCAGATTTTGAGGGTGCATAGGAAGCTTCAGGGGAAGGGGAAACTTTTCTGTGGGCCAGAGGGGTTACTTGGATGAAACCCTATATGTATGATGTAATGCACTATCATGTGACCAACACAAATGTGTCTATTGAGCCATGTTATCACTTAGCAAAAAGCCTCAACTGGCAGCAAATTCATCTAAACTTCATGTGATGAAAGGTGCATTGGCCATGTGTAACACAGACGTGAAGATGGAAATTGGTTGAATGAAAGGTCTTTAGGCCTACTTATGAAGAGGGTATGCTATCTGTCTGTCTGTCATCCTCCCCCCCATTCCTGTTTTCTTAATGATGATCCCTCCCATTACTGATGCACTTATAAGTCTTGTACTTGCTTTGACTAAGAGGAACTGTAATTATTTTCTGGGTTGTCTTTTGTAATATAATATAGTACAGTATCAGTCATTTGTGGTGGTATTCCCATACAAATGGCCTGAAGTGAAATAGTAGTATATTTAGTGGCTTTAACTTTCTGGCTGCAGCATGCATTGGTTGAAAGCTCAATTGTTCTTGCAGACAATGTGCCGTAAGCTAGTTAAGAATTTAGTAACGTTGTACTTTTCTAGCCAGCTGTGTAGAAGCAAATAGAGTTAGGAAAGGAATGCTTTCAGGAGCACAGAAACTAGAAGTAAGTTAAAGGGGGATAGAAAAGAAATGCTTATGGAATGTTTATCTCTAGAAATGATTGTTAGGTTGTGAAAATAGATTTCTTGAAAGAAACAGTTGCTTACATACCCTTTCTAATCTGCCATTGGTCTTTTTCTTATTTTCATTTTCCTCATACTTACATAACTCTAATGCAGTAACCAAAACAAATACTTATAAAATAACCCAAAGTAAACTTTGTATAAGGTCTAATGAATATATTATGGCATATTTTTTGTGGACTACAATTTACTTCATCAAATGCCTGAAGTGTTATCCTCAGTTGAGAAGTGTAAGTGTGTGTGTGTGTGTGTGTGTGTAGTTTTTGCTAAAAGGTGTGGTTAGATGGCAACAAAATTCAAAAAATAGTCTGTGGCAATCGAATTAAAGCTTACTGTTATGCAAAATAGGCACAGTGACATTGTTTACATTTAAACTTTAATTGAATTGTTACAGACTACTTTTTGCACTTCATTACTATCTATGCTCACCTTTGGGGAGCGGGGAAGGGGGAATCCTCTACATCTCTACGTACGTACACTTGTCAAATGTGGATAACTAGCCCATAAAAGCTTATGCCATAATACATTTGTTAATCTTTTAGGTGCTGTAAGACTCTGTTGTTTTTGGCTGGACAGGCTAACATGGCTATTTCTTTGGGAAATTATGAACTCTATTATTTTAAGAACAATCTAAATCAAGGGATTAGCTACCTGATCAAATTGTAGGAAATTATGAATAAACTTTTGAAATTTTGTATAGTTTGTTTACTATCAGGTGCCTTAGTAGTCAATTGACTATTTGTGGTTGACAGTTGTGGTTGACAGTTGTTTATCTAGGGAGTACTCCGCACACAACATAATTATCAATCGTTGTGTGGATTAGGATCAGTGTTGAGTTGACTATTAGCCCATGCTGAATTGACTCACTCATATTCTCCCTCAGTCCTCCTGCTAGTATCCCATCAGCCATTGCTGCCAGAAATCTGTCTTGCCAGCTGGACTAGGGTGGCAGCTGCGGCTTTGACTTCTCTTGCCTTGTGCTTGCGGCTGACAAAATAACCAGCAGTGACTGAGGAAATAACCAATGGTGCCCTCCACATGATACAATAACCAATGGAGATTCAAACAGCCAACTCTGCACAGCGTTGGTTATTTTGGCCAAATAACCAATTATTGGTTTAAAAAAAACCTCCTGTTACACAGCACAATAACCCACGATGGGTTAAATAACCAACCGTCAACTGTTTAAACCACCGTTGGTTATCGTGTTGTCCAAACCCAGACATTATTTTTCTTTGTTTTTGTTATAATTTTTTGTTTATAACATTTCTATAAACTGCTTTGATAGCCCACTGGAAAGTGATATATAGATCTGTGTAAAAATAAATAAACAAATAGTGTCTTCTCTCTGACCCTACATTGGCAGAGGTAGGCAGTTATTCATGGCCTGGTAACAACTCCTTTGGATTATTGCAAATAAACCAGTGTGATATATGGGGCTGCATTTGAAAATGGTCTAGAAACTTCAACTAGTCCCAAACAGTGTAGTTGGATCCTTAATGGGGATTGACTGATACAATTATATATTATGCCAGTACTTTGCCATCTGCAGTATTTTCCAGTCAGTTTCTGTGCTAGGTACTGGTTTTAACCTTTAAAGCCCTAAACGGCTTGGGGCCAGGTGACACAAAGGAGTGTCTCCTTCCATATTTACCTAGCCAGACCCCAAAGTCATCATCTGAAGTTCTCTTCCAGATGCCCTTGGCAAACGAGGCAGGTGGCTACAAGAAAGTGGGCCTTTTCATTGGTGGTACTCACTCTGTGAAACACGTTGCCCAGGGAGGCTCACCTGGCACTTACATTATGGTCTCTTTAGTGCCAGGTGAAGACCTTTTTATTTACCCAGATATTCTAGGAACTGTTTTTAGTTCTTTTATATCTTTGCACTATTTTATCCCTGCTGCTGGTTTTATTTTTTAATTTTTTTAATATGCTTTCCTTGTTTTATTGACATCTTAAATTTTTAATTTACCTGTTCATCACCCATAGAACTTTAGTTATTGGGCACTTTAAAATTATTATACATAATTATTTTAAAATTTTCTCCCTTGTCCCCAGACAGGGTTCTATCCTATACTTACAGTACACCTATTGAAAAGAATGGGGTTTACATTAGTCATGACAAACACCGGATAGAACTCAGAATCATCATCATCAGCAAAGTGCTGTTGACACCTGCAAAAGCTCAGTTGGAAATTGGGGTGCCGAGGGAAAGGGAGGTTGTCCTGTGACCTGGATTTTATTGGAAGTGCAGGGTTTGAGGGGGACAGAGGCTTACCATGAACAAGCAGACAAATGAATTTATGGAACCCTGTTTACTATAGGGGGTTAATCAGGAAATTGATCTGCTAATTAGCTCTTGGAATTATGTTTGCCTTAGAGTGTCAAGTAATAATGAATTTAGTTTGCAATAATGTGATTTGTTAACCTTTATTTTAAAACTTCAAAATGGTTAAATGATGGGCTAGAGGAGTTGCAACATGTCATTAATGTAGGAATTGATAGAAAATACTAACATGAACGAGACGCCATGAAGAAGATCTGTGTTCTTAGACCCAGTATAATAAGAAACACTTGTGTTAAGGTGTGCGTTTTATAGAGCTTGATCATGCAAATTAGACACTCATTTTTACTATACCAAGGCATACTACTTTTGGATGACTAGACTAATGGTTTGACAATCTAGATTAAAAGATGCAGTAGTTACCTTAAGATATATATGAGTTTAAATAAAATGACACATTGGTGCAAAATATGCAAAGCTAAGAAAATGTTTTCTGCCTTAATTTTCTTTTATGCTCTGTCTGGACAGTGATGTGATACCTCAGGCACTTTCTACTGTCTCTTTCCCTAGGGTAAAGCAGCTAAACTTGAATCTGGATGAAGGCACCATTGCATATTCATGTTCTCATGAAGCATTTTTTCCTTCCTGGGGTAGTTCAGAACATATAAGATCTCGCAGAACTATTTATTTAGATTGTTTCTAAACAAGCTTTCATCTAATGAATTCCAGGTTGGTGTATCATAAACATAAAACATTTAAATAAAATGCAAATACAATAAAACAAGATCTTCCATAACAATTACAAACTAAAAGACATAAAAAGACTTTTTAAAAAGCATCAAACAGTTTATATATTATGGGGAGTGGTCTAAAGGAATCCATGGTCCTTGATCTTTCACAAATCAATTCTTTCCCTGCTCCTCCCAAATCATCATTGAGTCCCTTCTACTGGAATTCAGCATTATGTGTGTAACTATTGCTAACTGTGGCTAAGTGAATCAGAGTATTCTCATAAACCGACTGTTGTTTTAATCAGGTCTCTTAAATTGATTTTAGTTTTATGCATGAACTTCTCTATCCAAATGTAATAGCAGTCATATATAACACCGAACCTGAGTTGAAAGGAGGGGGGAAAGTGCTTATTATCTTGTGGCATGTTTGTTTATTTATTGCGTTTATATCCCACCTTTCCTTTAAGGAGCTCAGTGTGGTGTACACAGTCCTCTCCCATTATTTTATCCCCACAACAACCATGTGCTGTAGGCTAGGCTGAGAGTTGGTGATTGGCTGAAGTGAGCTTCATGGCCAAGGTGGGGATTTAAAACTTGGGTCTCCCCAGACCTAGTCCAGTATTGTATCTCAATCAGGCTTATTTTATTTATTACATTTCTAGCTCTCTTGTTTGCGTGTGTGAGTTCATAAAAATGAATGTATTGTAGACATTTTGAATGGCTGTAGAGCCTCTATAGTATTTTGAAGTGAGATGAATGATCCTCTTCAAATTGGGATTGAGGATCTTTGGAATTTGTCTGCACTTGTTGCCTTGTAAGCCTAGATAAGGAACAGCTTCCTTTTCATCTTTTCTTTTGCTTATAAAATAAGTGCTGGTTGTTCAAGGCTGTGCAGGGTTGGCTACCTCTCAGTGCTTGATGAAGTTTCCTGACATAAAATCAGGGTAATTGCCTTGTAATCATGACTTGCCTCTCACTTCTGTTTTGTTTAAGCAGAACATAAAGGTTTTCTCAGTATGCATGAACAGTATCCTAGTATTCTGACTGCAAATGGTCAGTAACAGACACAAAGCTACTAGGGAGTTATCCAGTGATATCCTATTGCTGGTGGAAAGTGTCTTCAATTAATGAAAAGACAAAGGAATGCCCCAAGGGTCTAGTTAGAATCTGGTCCTTAGCATGTTCACAATTAATTAACAGTATAATAATATAGTTTAGGAAGTGGTATAGGATTATTAGTGATATGTTTGGCATTATACTTTACCACAAAGAAGAGATGATGAAGTATCTCCTAACAAATTATTAGTTTGAAATTAGTACCTTACTGGAAGTATTGAATAGAGGAATAAAATTTCAAGTCCCTGACTGTTACAGGTCAAGTTAGGATGGCCAGATGCAAAAGAGGACAGGTTCCAGCAATAGTTGTGTAGAAGAGAGAATTCCACCCAGTGTAACTTGAATACACCTGCTGAAATTCCTCTTGACCACAATTGGTCAAGGTGTAGGTGTAGGTATCCTATTTTCTTTTGTATATGACCATCCTAGGTCGCGTTATCTCAGGACAGGATAACATGAGTATGTAGGAACGTGTTTGAGTGGTGTGAAGACTGGAACTGTATAGGTGTAAAGAAATGGTGCAAGAATAGTTGGAGACAACTAGGCAAACTCAGTTAAGTTTCTGTGTTGGAAGAATGAGAAGATCTAGTAAGTGTGTAAGAGGGGAATAGTTACATAAACTTGCAAATCAGTTTTCATGTAATGGTAAATCATAATGTAGTTTTACATGCCTGTGCAAAGCATCGGGCTTGACCATTCTCCCCCACCTCCTCCCACACAGCTGAGAGGGAGAATAAACCAGAATTAATTTTACTTTAGCGGATTCCTGGCTTATCATTACTTATACAACAGGAATTGTGGTTTAAAATAAACTCTAGACAATTGCCAAACAGGCCAACAATAAACCTGGGATTGCTTTGCTGGCTCGTTTAACAAACTAGACTTCATTTTAAGCCACAATACCAGCTATGTGCATAGTGACAAAAAAAAATCTTCTAAAGCAAAACAGAAACCCAGTTTAATTCCTCTCAGTTTCTTGGGGAGGAGATGGGACTGTGGTGCACTTGAGTCCGGTGCTTTGTGCAGATGCATTCCTGCTTGTGCATGTAACCCTAAATTATAGCTTGCCATTACGTGTGAACTTATTCAGATGTTTATATAATTGTAGCTTCCTTATGCACTTAGTATATCTTTTCACACTAGCACTAGATTGTGGTTTAACGTTATTTGGGAACACAGCCAATGCTACATATTTACTTTCACTCTTGGAACAATCAAAGCCAAGGACACTGTGGTAAGCTTTCAGTTGGTTGATAGAGATTTTTTTTTAGATTGTTGAACAAAAAAATTAAGAAAGTAAGGGGTTGTATCCAGTGTTAGTCCTACTTAGAGTAGGATGGGATTTAAGTTAGTCATGACTAACTTAAGTCCTATTCATTTTAATGGGTGTACTCTAAATAGGAACAACACAGGATACAACCCAAGGGGTTGATGAAAGAGACTCGCTGTAGCAAATGAAATTATTTCTTCTCTCTTCCCCTTCCCCCATTTCAAATCCATGGAGGTGGCCAAAGTTCGTTTGTTTTAGTTCTATGAACTATATTTAATTCTTACATGTCTATACAAGTGCACAATTTAAGTACAGAAGAACATAATAGAAAATATTTCTCAGAAGGATGAATAAGTACTTATAAGTTTATTGAAAGCCTGTGGTTGTGAGGTAGTAGTAAAAGGTTGAAATTTGATGAGTAGATTTTTTATTGATCTTGTTTAGAATTTGAAACAACTTTCTCTTGCTTGCTTCTAATGATGAAAAATGTTTTGTTCTTAGGGGTGAGAAGAGCAAGTGCAAAATTGTATACCCTTCCCTCTCCTCCCCCCCCCCCCAACATATAATGGGTCTTAATTTATGAAGTATTTTCTTTGATCACTTTTAATACATGCCTGCCTAAAATGTCAGTTAATATTCTGTAGATAAGACCATTTTCAGTTAAGGCTGGGTCTTGGTACCCATAGCTTTTGACTGAAAGATTTCAAATTTGAATGTAGAAGTTTTTGGGAGTTTCCGTGTAAGAATGGTTGTTTCTTCTATCTAATTATGCTTATTATTGCTTTAATATAAGAGCTAAATTTCATAGACTTCATTAAATTGTTCAGTAGTTGCCCTTCCAAGGCGAGTTTTGACCTAGTGCTGGGAGGGAGGGAGGTGGGTACGGCACCTCCAGCATTTCAAGGGGAGTGCCATAGAATTGCAGGGGACATGGCTCAATGGTAGAGAACATGCTTTGCATTTAGATTCCTTACATCTTTATGTAAAAATATCTCAGGAAGCAGAAAGATGTCTACTTGAGACCCTTTAAACTTTAAAGCATGAGTGGGGAACATGTGGCCCTCCAGATGTTCTTGGACTGACACGTCCATCAGTCTAGCCATCATAGCCAGTGGTGAGGGATGATTGGAGTTTCAGTACAACAACATCTGGAAGGGCACATGTTTCCCATCCATCTTTTAAAGCCATTGACTGGACATGTAAATGGTATTGGTGTAGATGACCAATGGGCTGACAGTATAAAGCAGCTTATGTTTGCTTTAAAGTAGTGTTTATGTTTATATACATGAGGCTGAAAAGTGGTGACTCGAAACTCACCTGTTGTGCAGCTGTGTGACTGGGTTGCCATTGGCTGTTCTCTGTTGTGGCAGTGCTCCTGTTTAGGTTTGATACTTTATCATTGTTCTCTTTCCCCAAGCCCCACCATAGTTCTGTGAGTTGGAGGCTAGTGTGGCATGACTTCAGCTTCTCTACTTAGGAACATAGAAAGCTACCTCAGAATCAACAAACTTGAATGACACGAGGATGGTGAATGAACCACGATGGCTTGTTAAACAGCCCTGCATGTGCCGGCTGATACCCATGCCAGACGCAGGTTGTCATGATGTCCAAACCTGGCTTGGGGGCTAACAAACCACCCAGAATTCATGGTCTATTAATCACCTCAGCCAGCCACCTTCAACGTGTTCAGATGTCATAAGAAACTGCACCCAGTGAGGTTAATTAGGGAAGTCAACTGGCACAGAGCCACAGGCGTGGTTAACAAGCCACAGTGGCTTATTAACCATCCATGTGTTGTGCAAACTGGCTGGGTCAGACCTTTGGTACATCTAGACCAGCATTGTTAACTATGACTGATAACCGCTCTCCAAGGTTTCAGGCAGGATTCTTTGCTAGCCCTACCTGGAGATGTTGGGAATTGAACATGAAAAACGTGCTCTCCTACTGAGCCACAGCCCCTGAAATTCTGCTTGAAGGAAAATGAAAGGTCCCTACTCTGTGTGTGGTTCTCTGCTTTGTTTGACTAGGTGTAATGTTATCCTTCAACCTTCAACCTTTAAAAAAATCTTTTTACTGTTTTATTCGTATGTTCACCACTCCAGAATCTATTTTAGATATGGAACGGTATATAAATATTGTAAATAAAGAAATAAACCCAGCATCCCTGACCACTAGCCAAGTTGGCTGTGGCTAATGGGAATTGAAATTCAAAACTCTGGAGGGCACCAGGTTGGGGAAGGCTTTCCTAGACGAAGGCTGTGATTGTCTGTCTGATTGATTGATTGATTAATTACATTTCTCCTCATAGCCAAAGATCTCTGGCTAAGTTCACAACAATTAAAACCATAAAATACAACACAATAAAATGGAATATAAAAGTTCAAAACTACAGTATGAAATAAAAATAATAACCAAACAGAACCCAACAGTGATATGAAGTTTAAAATGCACGACCAGATTTAAAACAAAAACGTCTTGGTAAATAATAAGGTCTCCACCTGGCCGGCACTGAAAAGAGCAAAGTGTAGGTCCCAAGCGAACCTCTTTGGGAAGCTAGTTCCACAACCGGGCTGCCAAAACAGAAAAGGGCCTCCTCTTAGTATCCTACCTAATTTCCCTTGGCGGGGGCTTCCAGAAAAGGACCACTAAAGACTCTTAGGGTCTGGGCAGATGTATATGAGATGAAATTATCCTCCTTATGCAGTTGTATAAAGCACATAGAGGTGTGTTGCTTCTCATCACTTGCATTTTCTGAATAGAACATTGTCTCGGGACAAGGTTTGATTTTGTGTAAAATGACCACTCTCTTGACCCTTCTCTATTTATGTGAACTATGCAAATTCTTGAGTGGTACAGGTGATTTGGACCAATGCATTATCAAGTTCCCTTGCACAGGAACAGCTACTGTGCTTCCCTGTATTGTGTCAATGTGTTGTCTAAGGGTTTTAAGTTTGTGTGGGACACTTGTATATGTGTGAAAGCATGTCAGATCCAGGTTTTGTCAAGTCATTGGAGATAAAGCATGGAGAGCAAACAGGAGAAGTGAAGATGAGTTGAGTCCAGCCTGGTGATGTGATCTGCTCTGGCCCCCTAAATTTTGCTTGTAGGCCTGGCAGGTCAGCCTGTAACTTCCTCTTTTGGCCAGTGCTCAGTGGTGCTTGACAGGTTACATTTTCATGGGAAATCCTCCCAGGGCAGGACTGCTTGCAGGCATAAATCCTGAGGCATGGATTTATAAATCCTATCCATCTTGCATCCTCTACTCTAAAGAGTTGGATTATGATCTGTAGTGGTTTACTGTAAAATATATCTTTTTCTAACAGAATGGGGGACTTAGTTTTTCTGCAGAAGAGCGTATTAAACTTCCTTTTGATGGCAATAATAAACAGAAACCACTTTTCTTGCAAGTAAGTGGAGCTGTCATGTAGTAGTCTCTGGTAGAGATGCATGAATCTGTCTGTTTTTGTACATGTCTATTTTGTCTGTGTTCATTCATAAGCCAGTTCCATCCCATTGCTGTATTAATCTGCAGGGGTGGGGGTTGGAGAGGGGGAAATAATATGAAAATTTATATGCATTTTAACCATGAAATAAACATTTTAGGCCATTTTGTTACATTTTAAAATCTAACACCGCATTGAAACATTTGGAGAAGAAATTGGAAGGATAACTGTTCCAATCTACATGTTAGTCCAGAATGTGCATATCTTGTTGGTTCACTTTGAGTGAAGACTAAACAAAATTCTCAGGCGTCCCTAGTCTCTGATAAATGTGTGTGCTCTCTTTGGCATTGACTGGAGATGCAGCAACTGATACCTTTAACCTTTTTCTTTTCTGGCCCTTATGTACAGAATTCTCTCCCTTTTGGTATTTGTATTTGGCTGGCCTCTGCCCTTCTTTAAGAAATTATTATTTTTATTCCTTTTATTCTTTTTCATTGAATTGTTTTTTCTTTTAGTTTTTGGTTCTTATTAGATTCACTTAACAAGTGCAAAGTTCCCCCCCCCACCAGTCTCCTTCCTTTTATTTTGTGGTGTTATCTAGTTTGTGAGCCTGTGGGCAGGGAGCTGTGCATCTTATTCATGCACAGTACCTAGTATATTTTAAGCAAGTCTTTTAAAACACATCATGAAGAATCTGTCTGCCTTAAATTATATGCAGTCTCTCTGCAGTTAAGGAGAAAGTTGACCTGAAATATTCTCAAGTGTTCATTATTTTGCTATCAATATCGTATACACTGGGTTATCCATTGTTCAACATTTTCTTTCTTATTAGCACTATATGACAAAATTCTTGTTAAGATATCACGTGAAGTTTAATACATATTCTCAAATTATTTTTTACATTTTGGGGGGGATTTGTTCAACCAAATCTTGATGCTTTTGTTCTACAAATAATGTAATAGATTTTCAGGTTATGAAACTTTTCTAAAAGGATTTCATGTTTGGTTAACTGTCTTGCATGATTTGCCTTAACCAGGAAATTGGGCATTTTCTAACCTGATCTGTAGGTATTCAAAAATAAGTTACCTTGCAATTTCCTCTTTAATCTCCATGTTGCCATTTGTCAAATCTTTGTATCTACCAGAGTTCCTTGGTTCGTTTATACTGAAAACCTACCCAAACAGAAATTATGATTTCAATCAGTTAATAATTGTGTCACCTGAAATTGCATGTGAACGTCCTGGACTCAAAGGTCTTGAATTTTATCCCAGATGTTTAGTAATGCTGCTGATAAAATACGTTGTAAAGCAGATGTGTAGGAAATACTTTAATGGTAAAGGAATACAGTCTTGTTGTAACTTGATCTAGGGTTCAATTTTGCTTTAAGCAAGTATGTAATGCAACTCAAATTAAAAGCATAAAAGCATAAACATGAGACTATTGTCTCCACTACTTATAGTACTTTGTAGGGTTTTACTATGAATTACAGGTGGTGGTGTTATCACCCAGGACAAAAAATATGTATCATTATACACCATTCCTTAATTAGCACCATTGAAGAGTTTGTGGAACCTTCTGGAATATAACTTTAGACCTGGCAAGAGATTCAGTTTTATTTGAAACCAGCCCCATCCATGAGTAATTTTATTTCAGTCTAGGAGATAAGGGCCTCTTTCATATTTTAAAGTAAATGTGTAGAGGCATTTAAAAAATGATATTTGGCTTTTAAATACAATTATTATCTAACCTCCAAAACCAGGATTACATTTTTTAGATTTATATATCTAGTAACTGTTCAAAAATTAACATTTGTTTCAAATTCTTTAAAAGATTTTAATGGATTAGTGGGAACATATTGGCAGTGTTTATGCTGTCTTTGTACAAAGCTTTTGATATTATGCTTTGATCTGTAAACTGCTAGAGATTCAATATGTAGCATATAAGCAGCAACAGTGACATACCTTTGTCCAGTTCAAATTGTTAATAGTTTTATCTTCCCCTCCCCCACCCCATACTTGCATATGATTGCTCCAAACACTCCTTCGTGCACAAAGTTGCTTTATTCGTCCAAATAAATAAGAAATACTTATTTTCCCTTGAATAAATTGTACTATTATCTTAAATTGCACAACTCCAAGAGATTGCACCTATCCCTTCAGTTAGTGGCACAAATCTAGATACTGAATTGGTTCATAAATTAGAAATAATTAGGTGAACCCAAATTTACAGAATTCTCAAATTCTACCACATCTTATTTGTTGTACTACAGTACATAATTAATGGGGGAATTGGTAAAACTCTCTGGAAACAATTTCAAGAATTATAAAATATATGTAATAAGCTGGTATTAATAATTTTCTAAATACCATGAAGGATCTTTCCAGTCACAGAAAAAGCTCTCAGTGCAACTTTCAGAAAAAAGCAGCATAATATTAATATCATCTGGAGGGGAAAACTATTCTTAATAGTAGCACTTAAGTGATACAGTTACAAACATATACTTTATACATACAATATAGACTAATTTAAATTTGTCACTCCCACAAATGAAAATGAAGAAACTATTTTAGCAAGCTCTTCATCATGGTCTCTGTGCATCACGCATATGGGCTCTGTGCCTGTGCAGAGCATGTTCGGGAAGCTTCTATAACTGAGGCAAACATTTTGGCGGGAACCCCTCCCCCACCATTAACTGCGCATGTTCCTGGGTTCACTGTGCAGTGCATGCATCCCCATTAGTTTCGGGGCTAAGTGCGGGGAGAGCCAGAAGCTGACAGGTCTCCTAGCGCTCAGCCCCAAAACAAATGGGGATTCATGTGCTGCATTTGAATACCAGCCCTGGTCTGGGGATGGTATCCATGCACAGCATGTCCTTGCCAACTGTTTCAACAACGAGACTCCAGAGAGCAAATTATGTCAGCTCCTCTGGCCTCAGCGTAGAAATAAATGGGGAAGGAACTGGCGACATGGAGTGATTTCCTTCTGAGAAAATCACTCTGCGTTGCTGGCTCCATTCCTATTTCTTTTGAGACAGCGGCTGGACAAAGCCATCTCTTTCTTGTTTCTATGGCCCCACTAGAATGATTTCACTTGGCGCCAACACGTCCTTCCCCGGCAGACAGATCTCCTCCCCTATAACAGGTGAGGAGACCATTCTGCAGCGCACACAGAGGAACATGTGCCATACCCGTTGCAGAAGCAGGAAGCTGTGGATGAAGAGATCCATTTGCCAGTTCTTGTTACGGTGAGATCCATTCACCAGTTCTTGTGCGGTGGCGCCCATGGTGTGTGTTCCTCTGTAGCCACCTCGGCCAGAACCAGGGGCCTGGAGGAGATATGTCCCCTGGTTCTGGCCATCGCAGCCATGGAGGGACACGCTGCGGGTGCCCCTGCAGCAAGAAGGAGGTGGGGGAGCTTCTCTCTCTCCTCTGCCCCACCCCATGGAATGGCGGCACCCTGATCAGGTAAGGGGGAACCAGCAACACCATTTGGTGTGGAGGGGGGGACAGTAATCGCCAACCCTGCCCATATAGTCTATTCAATGGAGGATTTATTTGCATGTTGCCTAAGTGTGACATGCAAATAGTCATCCGTGGAGAGGTCTATGAGGGCAGAGTTGACTAATGTGTCATCCGAACGTACCCAGGGACTCATTTGTATATACTTCCATTATAATCTGCTCAAGCTGGAAGATCTAAGACATATAACAAAAACACACACCATACACCATACACAAAAAGTATTCAGTGCAGTTTAGGGATTAGCAACAATAGGCTCATGGACCAAATCCAAACTAAAAGAAGATGTAGAGAAGAAACGTGGATCAAAATTTGTGGTAGAGTGGTGTAGACCAGCAGTTGACAGAAGGTAGGTTTCCAGATGTTTGAGGCTTCACCTCCCAGAAACCCCTTGTCAGCATGGCAAATGGTCAGGAATACTGGGAGTTGAAATCCAAAACATCTGGTGCTCTACTTTCTGCCCATTCCTGGTGTAAAAGATGCATATTGGAAGTGATATGTATCACTTCTCACTATTCATGGTGACCCTTGAGGAAAATCCATTGCTGAGTAGTGAAGCAAATACCAAATATCTAAAGTACATTTACTCCACCCTCATGCTAGCTCAGTGTAGCTGCTGAAAGTAAACCAAGAATAAAGCAAGTGTTTAAATGCTTCTCCAAAGGATAGGGGTTCACAGCTTTGGTCAGTCACAGGAAGTACTAGTACATGTCCTGAATTTGGCATACATATGACTCAGTTAAGCAGTCCAAATTTATCTTCAGTCATGATGGGAAATCAAATATTATTTGCTGGGCTAAAGCCATTTAGGGTTTTAGATACTAGAAATGTGCCCATAATGTGGCAGGGAGCCAATAAATAAAGTGATGCAACAACATTATTTGATCACAGTGGCTCATTCCCATCAGGTGGTAGGCTGCTCTGTTCTTCATTGTTTGAAATTCCCAAAGCTTGCTTTGACATATTCAAATCAAATAAGCCTGCAAAAGGCTGCAGCAGGCTGGCCTAGGACAGCTATATTTCTATGCTGAGTGCATTCAGAGGCTTCCCTCCACCACTGTTTTTGTGCTAGGTGCAAGTGCTTCATCCTTCCTCAGCAGCCCATTTGCTCATCTTCATGGAATACCATGCACTTACCTTGATACAATCCCTGATTTCCTGTGGTTATCAGGCTAGTGTTTAAATACATTGGTTCATCTAGCTCAGTGTTAACACTGGCTGTGTTCAGACAACACGATAGTCAATGGTGTGGTAATAACCAACTTGACTGTTCTTTATCTGGGGGGTACTCCCCACACAACATGATAATAATCAACTGTGGTGTGGATTAGGATCAGCATTGAGCTGACTATTAGTCCACACTGGGTTGACTCACTCATACCACCCTTCTCTCCCCCTCCGTCCTCCCGCTAGTATCCCATCAGCCATTGCTGCCGAAAATCTATCCTAGTCCAGCTGGACTAGAGCAGCAGCCACCACTTTGACTGCTCTTGCCTTACAAGTCTGTGGCTGATGAAATAATCAATGGTGGCTGAGAAAATAACCAACGGTGCCCTCCACACAATACGATAACCAATGATGTTTCAGATAGCCAACTCTGCACAGCTTTGGTTATTTGCGTTGATTATTTTGGTCAAATAACCAACCGTTGGTTAAAAAACTCCCTCCACACAATACGATAATCCATGGTGGGTTAAATAACCAACCGTTGACTTTTTAAATCATTATTGGTTATCATGTTATCTGAACCCAGTCACTAATTGACAATGGTTCTCCAGGGTTTCCGGCAGGCATACCGGAAACATAGCTGTGGTGTTAATACAAATGTGCTAAATCGTGGTTAATGCAAATACAAGAAGAGTGGTGTGTATTTGCTTAGAAGAATGTGGAGGATGTTTCAGCATTCCTGAGGCTGGCTTCCAGTTTGCAAGCCCTGGATTGCAGGAATCCTGCATTATAGCTGTACAGGACCATAAACATGTACTCAACTCTTTCCTTGAAATCTGTGGAATTTAAAATTTGAGATTATTCTTCAATGTTTATTTTTTAAGATTAGAGAGGAGTAGTCAAGAAAAGTGAAGCTAGCAGGGCAATCTTAATGGTTCAGAAAATATAGCTGCTCTTTTGCTGGAGGTTCACTGATGTAACTTCATGGGATCCTATGCACCTTTAGCAGAAATGGCAGAAGCACAATGATAGTAATTATGCTGGAAAGATATAGCAGCAGTGACAGCCCACCTCAGGGAATCCATGCTAGCTCTGTTGGCTATTGTCAGTATCAGATGTTTTTCCACTGATGATGCCTCTACATTAGCCATGAACAGAAGTCACCAATCAACCCGTTGGCAGGAATACCAAGATTATACACAGAACACAATCCATACCCCCTCCTACACACACTACATAGGAATGCTTCTAGGAAGAACCCACAATGTCTCCTGCCTGCAGAGCTAAGCCCATAGTTCAGTGGTCAAGAAGCCTGCAGCTTATGTCCATGGCCACATGTGCCAGGACTCCCCTCAGACAGTTTCAAATCTGATGTCATCCCAAGTACAGCCACTGAGAGAATGTTTAACAGGGATTAGCAGAGTCCAGATAGGAAAGGAAAAGGTACAATTTCAATCACAGTAACCAGGCATCTCCATATCCAGCAATTTGGAAGCCTGTCCATACATAGCAGCATTAGGCCCCAGATCCCCAGAAGAAGGATTTTAGTCCCGAGTTTAATACCAATGCTTCTATACAGGCAATGCTGAGAACACTGCACACAGAATGTTCTTGTTTGCAACAGAAATAGCCTGGTTTTTATATTAAAATATTAGTGGCAGGGTGAATTCTGACAGCATCAGGAATGAAATAGGCAACATAAATGAAAGGTCTAGAATCATAGAATCATAGAATAGTAGAGTTGGAAGGGGCCTATAAGGCCATCGAGTCCAGCTCACTGCTCAATGCAGGAATCCACTTTAAACCATCCCTGCCAGATGGTTGTCCAGTTGCCTCTTGAATGCCTCTAGTGTGGGAGAGCCCACGACCTCCCTAGATAATTGGTTCCATTGTCGTATTGGTAGGGAGGTCATGGGCTTAGATCACTCTGGGACATCAGGAAATATTTAGATGTAAATTGAAAAAATTCAGATGCAAATTACTTTATGTATTCTTTGCATAGGGTTCTTAATGAGTTAACCTAATTAATTTGGATAGGAACATTTTCTTGATAATTTTCCAATTAATTTTTTTCTGGATATCCACATCACTAGTGGTAGTTAGTGGAGGTGGCTGTGCTCACTATAGCTTTTGCTGGTCCATGGGTGTACTTACCCAACACAACTCCTCTGCTCAGACATGGCTCAAACGCTGAACCAGGTTCTTCAGTACAACAAAGGGGGGCTATAAGTAAAAAGCAGGCTTCTCCTCATGTAAGTTGGATGCATGTTCAGTTTCACTAAAAGTGCAATGATAGACAGCATCTTCATTCAGATGCACATTTGAAGAACATGTGAATATACAGTGGCTAGAAAACATTTGTGAACCCCTTAGGATTATCACATATTTCCAACCTAAAATGTCATTAGATCTTAATCTGATCCCATAATCCTTGATAAAGAACAATAGAGAATCTTGATTAAACAAATGACACACAAACATGATGCTTTTTCAACATTTATTTATCCACAACCAATTCATCATTCAATATCCATGTGTGAAAAAGTATGTGAACCTTTAGTTTCAGTACCTAGCGACACCCCCTTGAGCAGCAATGACTTCAAGTAAGGGTTTCCTGTAACTGTTGGTCAGTCTCTCACATCGGTTTTGAGGAATTTTAGCCCATTCCTCCTTGCAGAATTACTTCAACTCAGTGATATTTTAGGGCTTCCTTGCATGAACAGCTTGCTTCATTCTGATGGAGTTTAGGTCTGGATTTTGACTCGGCCATTCTAAAACTTGGAATTTCTTCTGCAACCATTCTTTTGTAGATCTGCTTGTATGTTTAAGATTATTGTCTTGTTGCATGACCCATTTTCAGTTCAGCTTCAGCGCACAGATGAATGGCCTGACATTCTCCACTAGAATCTTCTGATACACTGTAGAATTCACGCTTGTGTCAATGATGGCAAGCCTTCCAAGTCCTGAGGCAGCAAAGCAGGCCCAAACTATCACATTCTCACCACTATGCTTGACATTTGGGGAGGTTCCTCTGTTCGAATTTAGTGTTTGTATTTTGCAAAACATAACATTTTTCATTGAGGCCAAAAAATTCTACCTTTGACTTGTCTGTCCAGAGAACATTGTTCCAGAAGTCTTGGGGGGGGGGGGGGGTCATCGCTTTGATCTTTAGCGAACTTTAGACAATGTTCATTTTAGAGAGCAGTGGTTTCCTCCTAGCTAGCCTTCCATGAACACCATTCTTCTTCAGTTTTTTTCTGATCATTGAATCATGAACACTCACATTAACCAAAGCGAGAGTGGCCTGCAGATACTTCGATGTTACTCTGGGGTCCTTTTTTACTTACTGGATAATGCTCAGTTTGTTCTTGGGAGAGATTTTGGTAGGATGACTGCTTCTGTGTAGCGTGATTGTGGTCTTGAATTTTCTCCATTTGTAGACTGTCTGACAGTGGATTGGTGGAGCCCCAAATCCTTAGAAATGGTTTTGTAATCCTTTCTAGACAGATGAGCAGCAAAAACTGCTTTTCTGAGGTCCTCAGAGATGTATTTTGATCGTGGCATGGTGTGTTTCCACACAATCATATGATGAAGAGCAAAGTTGCAAAGTTTCTGGTCCTTTTATGGGGGGGGGGCCTCCCAAAGTCACCCTGAAGATGTACGCAATTACTTAAACAATTGATTCTAATTATTCCCTTCAACTGAGTTGATGCAACCAGGGGGTTACTTACCATGACTCTTAAGTATTAATTGTTTGCCTTATTTATACATCATTTAATTTCACAAGACACAGAATTGGTTAATATAAATCCTGTTGGATATTTAGAAAAGGACCTGTTTTGAGTCACGAAGGTCATCATTGTAAAACAATGGAATTTCCGTAATTATCACTAGAGTTCACAAACTTTTTCTCACCCTGTATTAAGCTGCCTGATATTGAGTTAGAGACCATTCATTTATCTAACCCAGTATGGTCTATTCTAATTGGCAGCAACCCACAGGGTCTTGGGCAGAGGCTATTCTTACCATTTGCTACTTGTTCCTTTTAACTAGAAAGGACAGAGATTGAACCTGTGTCAGGATCATTCTGTGTATGTGAAAAGTTACTTTTGAAAGAGAATTGAGGTAAGGGGTGTGAGGGATGGGAAGGAAGGGTAAACGTTTTTTCATCCTCTTCACGTGTTCTACTGTGTCTCTTATGTGATCTGCAACATTATACCACATCAGTTCTTAGGATGTTTTGCAGTATATTGATAACTATCAATGGGTGCCTCTACAAGAGGCATTTAAAGCTCTTTCAAAGCGCATTAAAAAAATTACCTCTACAAGAACGGAGCGCAAATCGGGCGTAGAGGCGCGTTATCTCCCCAATTATGCGCATTATCGAATGCGCGTTAAATCACGAGTTTTATTTTGCTCCAGCCGTTAAAGCACATTTTGACTGTGTGAATAAGCGCTTATGCGCATTAACTACTTGTAAAGCGCATTTTGGACATCTGTTAATGCGCTTCGCTACCTCTCGCTGCCTCTCGTGCAGAGGGATTAGGCGTAAATGCGCTTCTGCGATTATGCGCATAATCGCCTAACCAGGCGCAAAAGCGAATCCTTGTAGAGGGGACCTCAGATTACATTCTTAAATTTGCTTGCAGGTGTGTATACACTGGTAAAAAAAAGAGGTTTACTATAATAATATGCACCAAATGAAATGTATCTGAAATTATTCAAGGACTCCAGCAAAACATATAGCCGCTGTCTAGCAACATTTGTTTCTCTCCATAAGCCATATATTTTTACCTGCATCTTTTTGTGGGATTTCATTTGCAGAAACAATTCCTGGCATGTTCAAATGTGGTGAGTTCCTTCACACCAGCTGAGTGTTTCAGCCAGCTGGGATTTCCAGTACCTGGTGGTAAAAATCCCCAGTGTTCAAAATCATATCCATTTAAGATATTGAAAAATAATTCTTCATAATTCTTCGGCTATGGGGCGGTATATAAGTGTAATAAATAATAATAATAATAATAATAATAAGTACTATTTTGTAATTTTTTTCTAATTGCTTGATTTTTTAATTAAATGTTTGTTTTTGTTCCTTAATCTTTTGAATGTTCATGAAACCAGAAATACGTTTTTAAAAAGAGAATAAGTTTCAGGTTTTGACTAGAGATTAAACCTCACACTAGATATGGGGTCCCCAGTGTGATATGCATGGGCACCATTGTACCACGGATGCCTCATTTACTTTTTGGAGGGGGAAGTGAAAAATTAAGCAAAACACTGGGAAGCTGGCATACTACAAAGCAAAGCACCAACTTCCAGTGCCAACTTTTATTTCCAAAAATGCCAAATTTAAATGGTGGGTGATTGCAGTTTCTTGCTTCGTGGATGTGGTAGGAAGTATCCTGAGTAGCTAGAGGTGATGTTTTTCTGGTGCTGAGTGTATGTGCTTTGCCTGTTTTTGTTGGTGGTGGTGTAGTGCGTTGATTGGCGTAGTGTGTATGTGTTAGCTGGTTTGTTTATTTGTTTTGGTGTGATGTATGTTTTGTCTGTTTTGTTTTGTGTGTGTGAATGAATATGTATTGTTTGGGGTGTTGAGTGTGTATGTGTGGTTTGCCTGGGTGGGATTTGTTGTGGTATATGTTGGTGTTTTGCTCCACCAGTTTGCCTTCTGGGCAATGGATATTTTGTTCTATTCTGTGGGAGCAAATATTTGATTGGGAATTTGAGGATCAGTGCTTGTCAGTTTCTTGACCACATTACTTGTCTCTGAGCAGATTTGATTTGATTTGATTTGATTTGTGCCCTGCTTTTCTCTCAAAAATAGCTTTCTATCAAGGTAGCTTGCAGTCATAATTAAAATAGTTTAAAACAATATACATTAAAATACAATAAAATATAACAATAGCAGAATAAAAACTTTAAAAAGCACCCAACTTTTACAGGCCAAAGGCTTTCTTGACTAAAGCAGTTATCTGACAGTATCCAATGATGCCCTTGTGCGGGTGCCCCAGATGTGACCTGCCCCACCCAGACACACTACGTTGTGGCTGCCAGTTGTAGATGCTAGAGATGTAAACTTTCCGGAAATTTTGAAGCCATGGAAAAAAACCCGGTTTCCCCCCAGGTTTTTTCAGGAAAAAAAACCCTGGAATTTTTTGGAAAAATTGAAAAAATGCAATATTAGCACTTTTTACAGATTGAAAGTCACTTTTGTTGTTTTAGGAACACAAAATGTAGTTATGTACAAGTTGGTTTGGCATAAAATTATCACATTTGTTATATTAAAAGTATAGTGTTTTCAAGCAATTATCACAAATTGAATTTACTTTTTTAAAGTTTAACCTTTTTTTTTTTTAAAACAACTGGAGCTACAAGCTCCTGAACTGTAAGGAATCTCTTTGGTTTTGCCAATTTATGAGGAGCAGGCAAAAAACAATTAAAACCAACAAACAGAAGAAACCATTAACATTAGTAACAAGGAAAATTATGTCTCTGCTAGTCTTCCATAGTGTCAATGAGACATAAAGCACCCATTCCCATAAATAGAATTGAAAAAAAAGAGGGACCAAGATTCAATGAATATGCATGAAATTTAATCAGCCTCATTTTCTGAGCTATAGCTATCACTATCAGTTTCAGTCTCTGCTTCAATGGTAGTGCTCCCTAGAGGCAGAAATGCATCTTGCTCTTGTATTTGAGAGTTGTAATCTCAATTTGCAATCTAGGACTTGCTTGTCCTCAGTGCACAGAAATTGTAATAATCTGATACTGTACATAGTTTTTAGAAATCATTTGGAGAAGTAAATATATAAACACCTTGTCAAAAACATTTTATGTTTTATGCTAAAATAAAACGTTCCATGATCCAATTTTTCTTCCAGTTTTTTCAATTTTTCGGAAAAAACAAAAACCCCAGACTTTGGGAAAAAACTGGAAACATCCGGTTTTCCCCGAATTTTTCCAGTTTATTTTCCAGGCCTTCACATCTATATGCTGTGCGCCTGCCACTGTTGGTGAGCCAGCCTGGGCCATCCATGCAAGGGGCACCATTGGATGCAACACTTTGCCTGCTGGCAGAAGGACAACAGAGAGGGAGCAAGCCTAGTTTCCCTAGGGAGGGAGTTCCACAGCTAGATTTCCTTCTCTAAAATTGATATTTTAGTTTACTTTGTGGTTTAGAACTCACACTCCATCTCTGCCTTTTACTTAGGTTTCTCGGACAAGGTACTTTTTTCTTTGTCTCATCAGTTTGGGTGTTTTGTGACTGGCTACACCCAACACAGCAGCCAGGGCCTACAATTCTCCCTCAAAGTTCCAAATGTGTCTGTCCACCAGCCAAAGGTTGTGACCCCGGCACTAGATGATCGCATTTGTTAGTGAAAGCTGTACACAGCTGTTCAAGAATACATTGCTTTAACAACTTGTCTGATTCCCCCTTCTTCCCAATATATTTGATGTTCATATCTGAATACAGTCAAGAGGTGTTTTGAATGTTTTTTTTTAACCATTCATAACCATCTTACCAGAAATGTATTATTGGAAAAAATTTTAATGGAGATGCTGAAGACAATACTTTTGTTTTCAGATAACATTTGACCTTTAAGGCCAAAGCAGACTATTATTAATTGAATTTTAAAGTACTTGTGGGTGGGGTGTAAGAGAGAGAGAAAGATTTTGATTGGGACAAGTGGTACTTGGCAAGGAGGTCTTTGTGCCCCCCCCCCCCCCCCCCGCGTGCGTGGAGGAACAGTGGCAGTTTTGGGTGAGGGAATTTATATTATGGAAAATAGTTTGGAGGGAAAGGACAAAACACCTATTTACTCAATTCTGAGGCAAAATTGGAGTCTCTGACTCTGTGTGTGGTGGATAGTTCTCCTGTTCATTTTCAAGCACATTTGTTCCTGAAATTAAGGAAGCAACTCAGATCCGCCAGACCTTGAAGTTTATGCGGAATCTTTTTTTTCAGTTCAGCTATCCAGTTATGAAAAGGCTTGCCTGCAGCTTTGTTCACTAGTCTCCTTAAGAGAACATACTAGTTTAGTTGCAATCTCAGTTAACGTAGCTTTGGAGTGGACTCACCAGCCTTTGGAGTGGGCTTTGGAGCAGACTTACCAGCTGCCTTGCTGCTGCCTCCCATCCTCACACCAATGATCGAGCAGGTAGCCCAGTGTGATTGATGGCAGCTGGGTAAACTGGACAACTGTGGCCAGGGCTTGCCTGGAAGAAGGTCCTTACCAGGCTACCCTAGTTGTGAGAGGGCTGTGGGAATTCAGGGCTGGAGCCCAGAAGCAAAGAACGCTTCAGGAGAACTGGAAAGCGTCAGCAAAGTAGGGAGGTGAAACCAGTCGAGGGGGCAAAAATGCTCCAGGTGAATTCATCCCATCCAATAAAGACTGAGTGTGGGCCCTGCAGGAAGAGACTACGTGCCAAATAAGAGACTCGGGGACCTTTGGTTATCCCGGCTTCTTCCTAGGTAATAAGGGAGTTGGAAAGGCTTTAGCATGGGGACTGAAGGAGGGAATTAAAGGAACAAAATGGTTCTCTCTTTCTTCAGAGAAGCACCGTGGGGCTGTCTTCAGGTTGAGACTGTACTGCGCACTCGTGTTCAATAAACTAAACTAAAAGGCACAAAGTAACAAAGCTTGGATATAGGTAGGCTACCTGATGGTTGATGTTGACCATCTCCCCCCCCCCCCCCGCCTTGTTCAGAGACAATAACACTTAGGATTCTGTCTGAACATGCACAGACTATGGGCTTGTATTTGTTTTGTGTCATCATACCGCTCTTACTCAGGGAAATATAACATTTCTAAGTTATTACAGCTTTCTTATATTTTGTAGCTGGTTCTGATAATCAAATAATAGGTTGAGATTGCTTAAAGGTTCTTAAATTACTCATGGTTGCTTACCATTCCTAAATTAGTCTTTTCCAGTTAAATAAAATTTCAATAGCTCTTCCTTCAGATCAGGTTTCCCCAGACTCCACCCCAGAAACAGCAATTTCCCTGATCTTCTTTACAAACAGGAACAGATGCTGTCCATCAGTGTTTTTCTGCCTCCAGTTCTTCCTGCTTCTTCTGAGTTCTAGGATGATCCAGATGTTCCAGGGATTACTTGCTGAAGTTTCCCTGGTCAGCCATAAAATAGGAACATAAAATATATTATGTATAATTTGCTTTGTCATAAGATTAGCAGGTTTGGTATACTAAGTTTATTTAAAAGTATAGTTTATTCAGACAGTAATTACACATTTACTAACTGGGTTTACTTTTTAAAGTGTTTAATTTTAATGATAATTTTATGAGCAAAGCAAGTTATACACAATGGGCAGGATCCAATCGTGCCCTTGCATGGATAGCCAAGCTCCTACTGCCAGCGATTGCAAGGTAGTGTTTCCAGAAACAAGCCCCTTGTCCAGATGCACCCTTCCAGAGATTAGCATTTCTGCTCATTTTGGAACTTGTCCTCAAAGTGCTACGTTGTGGCCCCCAGTGATAGGGGCTGTGCATGCACCAGGACCGGCAGGCCTGGCCACCTCCACAAGGTCACGATTGGATCCTGCCCAATATAACTTATGTTCCTCTACCCCAACCTGGTGCCCTCCAGATGTTTTGGATTACAACACCCAACATTCTTGACCATTGGCCATGCTATGTGGGGCTGCTGGGAGCTGAAGTTCAAAAATCTGGGGAAGGCTATGTTGTCTAGGGTTGATGGGAATGGCAGGCCAGAATACCTGGAGGGCCATAAGTTGCCCACCATGATCTAGATTGTAGAAATGGTCTCCCTGATGAAAGCCCTATAAGAACTGTTGCATGACAGGCAAAATCTGCAGGATTCTATAGTAGCAGGCTGCTCCATCCCTTCCTGGTTCTTAGTTGGATCCTGATCAAGAGTTCATACCTACACTGTTTTCCTCTGCTCCCGAATAATACTGCAGGTACCATGAACATCAAGAGAGGTGTTTTATTGTGGGTTCAGGGCTTCCAATGTGGTCCATCATCACTTGCTCTTGAGGGTCTCGGGGAAGGAGGGGGGGTTCCAGAGCCAGGGTGAGGGCCCAGGCTGCCGTATTCCTCCACCCCATCCTTAGGAGGTTTCCTCAGAATCAGGGTCAAGGTCCACTTGGATTCTGACATGTGGGTACTTTTAATGTGATACAAGTAGTGTAGCCAGGCTCTGAAGTTAATCAGGTTGAGGTATAGGAGCAGTGACTCATTGGAAGTCCAACATAGAATTTCATCTATTCTGCAATGAGTTTCATGTGCAGGGAGCAGGATACAAATGTAATAAACAAATTATCTGGTATAAAAAGATGAGTGCTAATAATATGTATTTTCCTGTAACAGTTGCTAAATCAGGTCCTAGATGACAGGGATGGCAAGAGATGAAAGTCGGATAAGGGCTGGAAAACTGAATAAATGGCACAATATCATGGGCATAATCTATGAGGTTAAATATTTACTTAGAATACTGATGACTTATTTTGTTTGATATATACTTTTAAAGTCTGTTAGATTTAGTTAGAAAGACCTTTAGGATTCATTTTGTGTGTGAACTTCTATTAATGAATATTTTTATGCATATTTGAATTGTTTGGGCTTGATAAAGATCAGTAGTTTTATTATCCCCACTTACAAGAGCTGTGATAATTTGAGCCAGGAAAACATCATATCAGAGTCGGTATTGTATGGTTTATTTTTATAAATGTATTTTAACATCTTTTAAAAATACTGACTCTGTGTGTATGTGTGTGTGTAAAATATCTGTGAAGAGTTTAAAAGCCATGTATGTTCTTTTTTCTTCTAGGCCCTTGATGAGCCTCCATATTTGACTGTGGGCACTGATGTGAGTGCAAAATATAGAGGGGCCTTCTGTGAAGCCAAGATCAAGACAGCAAAAAGACTTGTCAAAGTCAAGGTATGTGTGTGTTTTTAAAATAAAAATCTTGCAAAGTGCTCCAGTGTGTTTCAGTTTCTTTTTCAAGTGCTGTTTACCGCTACAATCTACTACTATTACTACTACAGAATAGAGTGCTTCCAAACTGGAAGAATGGGAGGAGAAAGATGGGAGGAGATAGTCCAGATAGTGGCATAATCTGCAGTTTCTGTAGACTGCTTAAACTCAAGAACAAAAATAGGTTAGCTGCACTTATCCTTGCACTGCTTTTATTGCCCTTTGAATTGTGTTTTCTAGGTAACGTTTCGGCATGATTCGTCAACTGTGGAAGTTCAGGATGATCACATAAAAGGCCCTTTAAAGGTAATATATTTGCATAGTGATAAGCATTTCCTGACATATCAATATATTTATAGTAAAGTATATGAAAGATGTATTTACTGAACAATTCAACTGCCAGGAATCAAAATTATTTTCTGGAGCCTGAAAATGTATTATTTAAGCAGGATAGAAAGTAGTTTGCATAGTATTAAAATGAGGTTGGGTTGTTTTGAGGTGTAGAATTTAGGAACTGATAACTTGTATCTGGCATAATACGTGATTAGAATAGATTCTGAAAATATGTGGTTTGGGATCCCAAGTACCCACCCATGAAATAAGCCACACAGTGTGGATTGTTATTTGAACAATCCATGGTGAGCCTGACAGACGATTGGGTTCACCGTGGATTGTTCTCCCCCTCCTTCCCCCTCTGTCCTCCTGCTGGTCCCGGGAGATATCCCAGGGGACTTGGCAGCAGAACTCCATTTGTTTGCTGGCAAGACCCCCTCATTGCAGGAACTGTGCCCCCTGTTGCAGTTCCAGGCTTTTAAAAAATGTTTTTAAATTTATTTGAGCATTTGCACAAAAACGGAGCTGAGAATGTCCTCTTTTTAAAATGATTATTATTTATTTTTGTTGCATTTTGTCAAAGGAGCTGTCAGAGGTTGCCACCCTTTGTATGAAGGGGACTGAAAAGGGGGTTACTTGTAGATCCCTTTGAAAAAGAGTCTTGGGCACTGTTGGAGGGTCTGTCACTCGTTCATGAGCAAGATTGCTTGGCAAGAGTGGCTGGGTTTTCTGCTCACCAGTGCCCGCAACCCATGATAGTTTGGCACTGCTGGGTTCGGATGACACTTCAACCCATCATGGGTTCAACAAGCCCTACAACAAGCTCTGGGCTGTTAGGGTGGCTTAGTGCACACAAGCCCGGGTTCACATGACACTACAACCCACTGTGGCTTGTTACTCACAATGGATTGTCGTGTTGTGCAAACCCACTCAGTGTTTAAAGGTGCATCAGGACTTTACTAGCTTCTCCTTCTCACTGCAGGCTTTTGGGCTCTTCTTCTCAACCCCAAGAAAAGCTACTCTTGAGGGCTAGAGAGCAATACAGAATGGAGTGGAATTTGTATGTCATGCACTGGCAACAGGCACCACAGTACAGAGGTGGAAATGCCTTCTGTTCACATGAGGGGCTCTTTGGATCCCATATTGTGTACAGTGTCTTCCCATACCTTAAGCCGTTCCTTTTGGTGAATAAAGATTTAGGCCACAGGTGCATAGTTTGCACATAGTCTTGTTTGGAGCCCCAAATTATTCAGCAGGCTAGGGTGAGTGGAGGAGGTGTGTAGCAGTGACCCTTCCCATGCATCTCTTCCCCATCACAGTTCTGTATTCCTTACACCACCCACAGCTGATTTGCACTTTTCTTAGCACCAGTCACCCCCTGAAACACCTCCTAGGGTTTACAGGTGTCAGGAATTCTTCTTCCATTGTGCTTGTAATCACAGCTGGCAGTTCTACCCAGTCCACTAATTCACTTACAGCTGCTGGTTATATTGCACTACTCACCTGGTTTAATCTGGAATGGTAAGTAGTTTACAGAGGCCAGTCCTATCTCAGCTTGTGACCACCTAGTCCAGGAATTGCAAATCTATTTTCCAACTCAAAACACACCAGCTAGATAGTGTCTGCTATAACGTTTTTGGTAACATTTTCCACTTTGCATAATGCGATGCAAAGAACCTGTTGCACATGATGTATTTTGTGGTATTTCACTGTGTATCACTAATAGGATTGTGGACACATGTTGCCCCTATACTAAGCAGTGTAGGTATGACCACTTTCTTTACTGAAGTGATGTGTATCCCGCTAGTTGTTCCTTTATGTTGGTGAATAAAATGCATCTGTGGCCTATCTAATAATTCAAAATGCACACTGCAGAAATATATTATCTCATTGAAAACAATGAGTGGTAAGTAATGTCTCCTCATTACCATTACAATGTAAAGAAAGCACAGTCCCTATGATGGAGAGAATGTAGCCGTTCCTTTTGTTCCCTACAATATTAATTGCTCCTTTCCTGTGAAGATGACAGCTAATGAAAAGAAGCATGTTAATTTGAAATGGAATACTTAAAAGAAAGCTTTAAAAAGGGTGATTTTCTCCCCATCCAAAAAAATCTAAGCACTTTTACACTGAATAGAGATTTTCACTTCTTTTAATTTTCTCAGAGATGCAGAGGAGTTGGGATAGCAGTGCATACAAGTTCAGGCTTTTAAGACACAGAAGTTTGTCTGGCTTTTTATTTTAGACACCTATTGTAGTGTACAAGTTTGACCATTAGCTCTTGTTCACCATCTGCTGGCAGTAAGAAAGTAGTAAGTAGGCACATCAACGTACCTGAAAAGTGCCTTTGAGCAGCATTTTGGGGCTATATTTTAAGAACCTGGCCTTAAAAATAATGTGTGCATGCTGATCTGTTTTTTTAAAACCACTAAGTAGAATTCTGAAGTTCTTCTGTTCTTACCCAAAATGACAGTTAACATGGTGGAATTTATGAATTATTAGCAATCAGACCAAGTTTAATTTGTTTAATTTTCAAACTTCAATATATATAATTCTATATATTGAGATATGTCTCATAAATTACTACTTGCTTTAGGAACATTATATTACATGCCTGCATTGCCATTTATTGCTTTTATTGAAAAATAAACACGTGTGTGACAGGATGTAGACTAGATGTGTAACCTGCTTCAAGTCATCTGAACAGTCACATTATTAGGTGTTCACTTTGGCAGAAATCAGTAGTGTATGGCAGATTCCATCAGCAACAGTGCTACTGCTGCAATTCTCTTTCTTTTTGGATTGCTTCTCTGAGTACTTTTTCAATTTTTGGATTTTCATTTTGTTCCTGTATTGAACATGCCAGTGTTTCTGAACATTTGAATTCAGAAAATTTTCAGGAACATTCATTACATAGTTATATTTAATTGTCTTTCCAGGTCCAGGATAAAATCTGGACCAGAATGGCATACTGCAATCTCTGTAAGCTGGCATGCAAAATGTTCTGTGCTCCCATCATGGCTTTTCATCCCTCCCTTGTGTGGCACTCCTGGAACATGGAGATGTTCACCCTCTTGACTAATAGCATTCAGTGAATTATGAGGTTCCGCAACCAGAAAAGAAACTCTGCTATCCCCCACTTTTGCCTGGAACTGATTTATAAGCAATATTGGAGCTTTATCACAGAACATATTTTATCATTAGATTTTGTAAAAGTCTGTAGATAACACTGTAACATCTGAGTATACAGTTTTGTATTCAATGCCCTCCAATATGTACAGTGTTCTTAGTTTAGGTGAAAAAACTCCCTTTATGAAATAATCCTATTAGTAATTCTAAAAGATATGATCTTGGTACAAATACATATAGATATTAAAAGTCTGAAAAGAAGAATGTGACATACACTACTGCATTTAGATTGTTTGATTTAGTTTAATTCAAAGGAATGTTACAACTTATCCTCTTGTGAAGTGCCCAAAAAGCTTTAATTCTGACCAATTGTATGCCAGATACCTAATGTTCACTTTGGAAGCCATGTAATTTTAAAATTGGTATCTCCCAACTAAGTTAAAGCCATGTTTTGAACTTTTATCACCAAATGCCCTCTGGTGTTCTTTTCCAGATCTTTTTTAAGAAATCCAGGTACACACGATAATTAATTAATTAGATTGATTTCTGAAAATAGAAATAGCATGTAATAAAAATAAAAAAGAGAAATGTTTAGTATTTTCTAATTAAGTACCTGCTTTTATCTAAGTGGCTTTTATGTTTTAGGTAGGAACTGTGGTGGAAGTCAGGAATCCAGATGGAACGTATCAGGAGGCTGTCATCAACAAATTAACAGATGCTAGTTGGTACACTGTAGGTAAGGAAAAAACTAACTTTATGTTTTACCAATCCAAAAATTACATGTCAGAAAGCAATGTATTTTCTTTCTTGATAACTAATGGAATTTAGGCCTTTTTAAATTATCTATCTATCTATCTATCTATCAATCACTTTCTGGTCTCAAAATATTACTTTAATTGAAATCTGTGTATGGCTTTAACAATATTCTTGGACAGAAGCTGCTTAACAACAACATGAAAAACAGTAGGCATGGAGATGCGAATGGGAAGAAAAGAATAAAGGATGGCAGCAAAATAATTTGGGCAAAATGAAGGGAATGAAAGAAAGTTATGAGATGGGGAAGGGCAGAATAAGGAACCTTGGCCTGGTTCCCAAAGTAAAAACTCAAAACTCCGGAGAGTTTCCTCAGGTGTAAGCTTGGGTGGGAAACATGTTGCCCTCCAGATGTTTTGGCCTAAAAGTCTAATCAGCCCTAGCCAGCACAGCCAGTGGTAAAGGGAGTTGTAGGCTAAAACATCTGGAATGCCACATATTGCTCACCCCTGATGTAAGGCTATTTTGTTCTCATGAATTCCTTCTTGTGCTCTGCTGAAAGTTGTTTTTCAGTTGCTCTGTCATATATCAGGGCATCTTGTCAAATAGTATGGGAACTGCCCCCATCCCCGTCCATGTACACATGGTCTTCATCACACAATCCACTCGGAGTAGAGCCTTCAGTATATTGGCTGCTTTTTTATGGAACTCCTTGCCTATTGATGTCACGCAAGCACCAACATTTCATTTTGGTGCCTGCTGAAGGCATTTTTATTTGAACAAGCCTTCCCTGACTAACCAGCCACAGTTTTATTAGCATAATTTGATTTTAAAGATAACACTGTATTTTGATTATTTTTCCTTCCTTGTTACTGTTTACTGCTTAGGAATTTCATTGGCTGTAGAACGATATATACATCTTATAAGTAAATAAATGCAAAAATTAATTCAGAGCTGGGCTTAGTAGCAAAGTGTTAGTTTTTGCTAGCCAGCTGTGAATTCTAGTCCCACCACAATAGTGCAACAATATGAATTATCAATACAGATTGTGTCAGTTGAAGTTATATATTTCAGGCTTTGTGAAGGATGATATTTTTTTACTTTTTACCTGAGATTCATCCCACAGCTTTTGACAGGGATTTCTTCCCTTTCAAATGCTATTTTAAGACTTTCTCACACAGAAAACAAATATATCAGTTTTGTATACATTCCAATATTAAACAATATTTATATTGCTGTTTTTTGGGACAACCACAAAATGTGGGCAAAGTGTAGAAGTTGACCAATAGGATACTTAATTTAATTTTCTGTTGAAGATATATTTATAACAAAAATGAAGGAACGATGGCCATTTTTTCCAAGGTGTCCTGGGGAATTTTAAAGATTAAGCTCTTGTGTGGCATGAGTTTTCATTGGCTAGATTCTACTTCTCAGATGCAGTTCTCTCCCCCCACCCCAAGCTGAATTACTGCAACTCTTTGCCTATGGTGATTTGGAAAACCTGCACTGAGGTTTATTTATTTTTTAATCAGAATTCATGGCAAAACCTAACTTTGAACATGTAAAGTCTTTCATTTTAGGATCTTCAGAATTATGATTTGTCCCTCCATGACAAATTATCTGATTTGAGCATGAAACTGACAATTTAATTTCAAGGAAATTTTGCTTAAGTAGTACATTTTATCTTTAAACTGAAAGGATATGCTCAATTTTAAGCAATCTTTTTTAACATAAGAAGTGCCATGCTGGATCAAACTGAGGGTTCATCTAGTCCAGCACTTGGTTCACACAGTGGCCAACCAACTGTCGACAGGGACCAACAAAGCAGGACATGGTGCAACAGCACCCTCCCACCCATGCTCTCCAGCAACTGGTGCACATATGCTTACTGCCTTGGTTACTGGAGGCAGCACATGACCATCAGGGCTAGTAGCCATTTCATTAATTCATTTATTCATTCACCTGCCAAATACAAAGTACGCTAGGCGACATACAGAGTTAAAAACAGTTTTAAAAGCCCTACCATAAAAGCAATATAACGTAGAAGCAATATATAACAATCAGCAAAGAGAAATAAGAATACTAAAAAGGGAAGGCCTGCCAGAATAACAGAGTCTTTAATTCCTGCTTAAAAACATTCAAAGAGGTCAGCAGGCACATTTCAATTGGCAGGTCATTCCAGAGTTGAGGGGCGGAAAAAGAAAAGGTCCTCTCGTGTGTGGCTGCTAATCTCATATTAGGCAGTCACAGCAGATAACCCTCAGAGGACCTTAAGTGGCAGACATTGCCTTCCTTTCAGAAGCCTATAGAAGGATAATGCAATATGGGAATCAACTCTTGAGCATACTGGCAAGATGTGATAAAAAATTATAAAATCATAATTTATTACTGTAATTCAAGTGACCCTCTAATTTAACAGAGTGTTTCAAGAAGAAAAACATCTACAGAGCATAACTACCTAGAATATAATTCCCAACAGATATTTAAGATTACAGGAGTTTCCTTCTATACATAAGCTTGCTTTATCAATTGACACTTTGTCCTTTTTTGAAAGATTGAATGATAAAGTAAAGGCTCAAGCCTCTGACTGATCAATATGGAGAATTATTATTGATGAAGGACACTGAAAACATAATTTGTACCCCTGTTTTCCCTGGTCTGGCTATTGCTATTCAAGAAGGAGGTTTTAAGTTGTTATGAAATAGCTGCTCAGTGAAAGTTTTCAGCCTAGTAAACACAGTATTTGAGTTCTTGGTAAATACAAAAATGTTAACTTATAACACATTCATAAATCAGTGGTATTTTGTGTCATCTATTCTATTCTTCAGTAACTCTTATTTTAAGAATATATAAAACTATTTAGAAAGTCTAAAATATGGGTTTATGGACTCCATAGAGCATTGGTTTGGTTTTGGAAGCTGTAAGGTTTTATAAATTGGAATTACAATTAATGTTAAAAATTCACTGCAAGTCCACAAGTTATTTGTAAGACATTTGGGTTTATTTTAATGCTATTAAAGTACAGTGTAATTGCATAATATAAATATTGATTGGGATGTCAAGAACCCTTTCCATGCACGCAAAGGTGTCTTGCTGATTTTACCTTCTGAATGTATTCACTTGCACCAAGACAAATTCCACTGCAGTGGTATCCCTGACTATCATGAGTTACTTTTGGAGCATCTGGGACAGCTGCAGTGAGAATGAGGAACCTGAAAAGCCCTTGCATGCTTATTATTATTATTATTATTATTATTATTATCTTTATTTATATCCTGCTTTTGCCCAATGCTGGGCCTCAAGGTGGCTTTACAAAATTAAAACATATATAGTTAAAAGCTATAAATAAGAGATATACAAAAGTTAAAAATATAATTAAATAGGTTTCAATATTAAAACATTTCAACATTTAAAATACATATAAAAATTAAAAGTCTTAAAACATAGGTGGGGGTCCACATTATTCCCCAAAGGCCTGCCGGAATACGAAAGTTTTTGTGTGCCTCTGGAAACACATCAAGGAAGGAACCAGCCTTAGCGTTTAGTGCGTTGGATCCTGGCAATTAATTTGAATTCTATAAGAATACTACCAGATGACAAAAAACATTGTTTTAAGCTGTACCATTGCAATGCCAATACCAGACTTAGCTGTACTCTCAAAAACTTCAGAAATTGTGCTTGGTAATTTTCAATTATTTTCTTTTAACGTGCAAAAATTTTGTTAAAGTGAAACAGGACAGCTTGAGTTTCTCTGTTTTTCTTTTGTTCATTGGCTTTAATAAATAGCCCGTCACTCATCAATTAGCCACTGATGTTTTAAAGAATAATTAGGCCTTGCATAGTGATTGATTTCACTGGGCATTAAGTTACAAATTAGGCTTCTTTTCAATTTGCACACACCGTTGTCATAGATATGCACCCAGCTTTTACCATATTTTGAGTGCAGCCAAAGCATAGTTAGGAGTAGTTGATTCTTGTTGAAATTATCAGGATGGGGCATACTTGGTTCTATGCTTAATTGAAAGTTTAAGTAATAAGGCGAGGTGCCTTAAAAAGCATTCTGATGGCACAAAAAATAATTTGTGTTTCCTTTTACCTTTGATAACAGTATTTGATGATGGAGATGAGAAGACTCTTAGACGCTCTTCCCTTTGCCTGAAAGGAGAAAGACATTTCGCTGAAAGTGAAGTAAGTATGTGTGATAAGCAGTGCCTTGGTTTTATAGATCTATGCGTCCCTGAATTTTATCTAGTTATGCTATCGAAATTTGGCATGTTTTCAAGTTAACCCAGCAATTAATGAAAAGGATATATGGACACTTAACAACACTGCTTCACTGAAAATAATGAACACTATGCTCACGTGTTTATGGCTTGAGCCAACATATCTTTTACTTCAGGGGTTAGTGTTCTGTAAATGGAAAATGAGGCAAAGAAGAACAGCCATTTGTAAAATACGTGTTTTAACAAACATGATACTTAAAATGTTTGGTTTCAGTGATGATAGTGGGCCAGTTCTCAAGAGAAGACAGGCCACCATGAGTTAATTTATCTGAGTATTTCTGGTGTATGCCGGCCAACATTATGAACATGCAAGCCCCATGCATGTTCATAATGCATGGGGCTTGCTGTGATTTGCTGTGTCCAAACCTGGGTGGTGGGGTTCTTTGAAGGTTAAACAATCTGTTGTTTATGCGAGGGTTGTTTAACCCTCAAATAACTCCCATTGCCCATGCTTGGATGACATGATAAGCCACGGCTGGGCTGGAGCTTGCATATTCATAGTGGCAGATAGCACAGGTAAATTAGCCCACAATGGACTGTTGTGTTGCCTCAACCAGATCAGTGTGTGATAAAAGTATACAAACACATCAGGGTAAATCAGGGTGAAAACAAATACCTAACTACAACAGAATCATATGTCAGAATATTCAATAAATCAAACTAATTAGTAAACTATGATATCAAGTGAGATTTTGTTTGTTTGTTTGATTCTTAAAATACACACTATGGCTAGTTTCGGACAACACATTAAGCAACGGAGGGGGGAACAATCGTCAATTGTGTTGCTTATTGTGTTGTGTGGAGCCGCTCACAAACTACTGACGGTGTGCTATTCTGCCCAAATAAGCAACGGAGAGAAACAACTGGCTTGCAAGTTGTTTAGCTCGAAGCCAGTTGTTTAAAGTGTTGTGTGGAGGGGTGAGGGTGTTAATGGTGTGGTGAGTGGGTTAAAACACAAGCCCATAGAGGCAGGCGGCAAGAGCAACCAAAGCGGCGGCTGCCACTCTGCTACAACTGGCGCAACTTGCAGAGGCTGCTGGGATAGCACTGGGAGGACCAAGGGAGGAGGGAGAGAGGGGCGTGGGCTGTGTCAGTCAAATGCCGGGTTGACTATTAGTCCACTCAACGCCAGCCCCAACCACCCACAGTTGTGTAGGAATATGTTGTGTGGGGAGTACCCACAAAATAACCAACTGTGAGTTGCCTACTCAATCCACCATTGACTAAAGTGTTGTCCGAAACCAGCCTCTGTGTATACATTACACCATGGTAACCTGATAAGTAACTCCAAAGCAATAAATTGTCAACTGAAAATTGATAACAAAAGCAGAGAATTCATAAATGAGAGCTGGAGCTTTCAGTTCCTCCCTTTACAGAGCAGTCCTATACATACAGTTGGCATCTAGTTTGTGGTCTTCTTGGTGCCAGTTGAAGACTATTTTATTTTCCCAGGCTTTTTAATCCTTCAATTTTAAAAATTATGTTAATGTGTTTTTAAATCATTGCAGGTCTTTATTTTGATTTCGGTTTTACTCTGTTTTAAGCTTAAGGATTTTTAGATTATGCTTTACTGTGCTATTGTAGGGATGGGAGAACCTCCTGATGTCTGGTTTGGGGGTGGTCTGCTGCCGGGAAATCTGGGCCTCATAGGGTTTCATGGATTTCCCTAGAGCCCTGGTGTGGCTGCCAGAGTTCGCGGGGCAGCTGTCGAGCTTTTGCAAAGGAGCAAAATAGGCTGAAGGCAACTGCCATTATCGCAGTTTTATGCCATTTGCGGCTGTAAAGCACTTACTTTTACGTAAATTGCAGCTGTTTTCAAAAGCCGTAGAGTCACCCTTCGTGAACTCCTAAGATCCTGGAGGTGAGTCAGATTCTTTTGAATCTGGCCTCATTTCAGTCCACGGCACATTTCTCCAGCATGCCTATGCTATTGTATTTTATGGTTTTAAGTTTTGTTTTGTGAACCACCCAGAGAACTTTGACTAAAAGGTGGTATAGAAATGAAATAAATGAATATTGAAATAACTTTGGTGGGTCTTATTTCCAGAAAAATGGGTATAGGATTGCAGCATTAGGATGCAATCCTATGTCCCCTAGATAGTGTCTGGGGGACTTAGGATTTTGCAGTTTCTGGGCTCTGACCTTGGAACTAGGGCTCCGACCTTGGAGCCCAGAAACTGCTCTCTCTACCCCCACATAGCCGGTGTGGTTCTTTTCACACCGACTACATCTCCGCACTCGGGAATGGAGCGCAGAGATGTCCAAGAGGGGATGGGGAGGGGACTGCGGAATCTGCTTTATGCAGCTTCCTATGCGCATCCCGGCCTCCTTCTGTCCTTGAAGCCGTGTCCAGATGGGCGAAATCACCTGTCTAGGGAAAGTGCAGGGTGACTAGAACACAGAGGCGAGGATTGCCTCTGTCCGCAGGCTGCCCGGCACTGGATACCTGGCAGTCTCTGACTTCAGAGGCTGCCAACTATCAAGATAGGATTGTGCCCTTAATCTAGGAACATAGGGATCTGCCTTATACTGAGTCAGACAATTGATCTATCAAGCCCAGTGTAGTCAACACTGACTGGCAGCAACTTCAAAATTTTCTGCAGGGTTCTTTCCTAACCTTACCTAGAGATGCTAGGGATTGAACATGGGATTTTCTGCATGCAAAGTGTGTGCTCTGCCACTGAGCAACAGCCCCTCCTCATCTGTTTCCAGATACTAATTGTATGCAGTTTGTGTCATGTTTCCCTTTCACATTTTATCTGGGTTTTCTTCAGTAAGTGTTTTCTTTAATAAAAAAACAACCAAGTAACTTCAGTTTAACACAATGAGAAGTAGTTATTTTGAGGGTACTCCAAGTTGGTACCTAGGATGCTCTGCATTCATTGTACTTCTAGGAGCCTGGCCTTACCTTGCTTCTTCATTATTTCCTCTTGATGATACTTAGTCTTACTGCAGGGAGCAGCTGTTGCCGTGGAGAGCAATGCTTCTGAGGTTTGGGCAAGGACAAGTTAAATAGGGGTGGGGGATGATATATCTGTTGTTGCAAATTTGTTTCCAAGCTTTTGCTAAGTATTTTTGAGGGCAGAGTGCTGAACTTGTAAATGGCTAGTGCTTCAGAAAACACTTCCTAAATGTCCAGTCTAACAAACTGCCTAAAAACCCAAATGCCCCATGTAGACCACAGGTTATCTTCAAAAAATGTGCTTGAAGGTAAAACAGATACTTTTGGGGTTACAAAGTACAGGGAACAAGGAATGGCATTCAGGCTGCCTGGAAGTAAGCCCAATTGAACTCAAAGGGATTTATTTCTGAATAGACGTGTATAATATTGAACTTTGAGTGTTGGACTGCCAATGCCTGACCTATGTCAACAAAAGTCTGTGTACAGGTGGTTTGCTTTGGAACTCAGTTCTGTTTCATTTCATATGCTTGCATTATGTTTGTAAGTTGTGGAATGCCGTCCTACTGGAGGCCCAGCTGGTGCCAACGCTGCTTCATTTTGATGCCGAGTTAAAATGTGGCTTTTTATCAAAGTCTTTGAGGGCTAAAGCTGCCTAAAGACCTTTTTTATTGTTTTTATTGTTTTTAAATTTTCTACTGGTTTTAGCTTGATTAATGGTTTAATATGTTTTTAGTGGTGTACATTATTTATTGTATTGTTTTAAACTGTTGGATCAATTTCATCTGTACGCTGCCCTGAGATCCCAATGATATAGGGCATGAGACAAATGTTTTTTTAAAAAATAATAATAATAAATAAGCTGCAAGTTTGGGCTGGGTAAGGGATAGAGCCTACTCCAGAGGTTTACTTTTCAGTTTAATATATTTATTAATATTCAGACAAACTTGGTTAGTGAAATTTCTTGAAACAATTCAAATTGTAGTACTTTTGTCAACAGACACTAGATCAACTCCCTCTTACCAATCCTGAACATTTTGGAACTCCAGTCATAGGAAAGAAAACAAATCGAGGAAGGAGATCTAATCACATGTAAGTGTTTTTTAAAAAATGTTCTATAATGTGTTATCTCAATTTTCAGCAGATTATTTGAAGTTGATAAAAAGTAGCATATAATTCAGACTTCAAGTTGAAAGTGCTGCTGTGAGGTCCCTGTGTGGAAAAGGAGCAGAGCCTAATAGCTTTTTTAATTCTGGTAAGGTTGGGAACAGAGGAGGGCAGGGCCACCGCTGACCTCGTGTGCTTAAGGGTAACAGAAGAAGAGCCTTGCTGGATAAGTTGAAAGGGCCTTTTCGTCCTGCATACTGTTTCCCACAGTAGACAGCAGTTTTGATCTGGGAAGACCACAAGCAGGGTATAAAGGGAACAACCCTCCCCCACTGTTTTCACCCTAGCAGCTGGGATTCAGTGACACTGCCTCTGAAAATGGAGCTTCTGTCATGATCTTGCATACATTTGTATAAACCACCCAGAGAGCTTCAGCCATTGGGTGGTATGGAAATGCAGTAAATAAATGAATAAAGTCATCTATGACACTGGCCATACTAGATCTCGTGGCAATGAATTCCACAATTTAATTATGCATGTGTAAAGAAGTTCTTTTTTGGTCAGTCCTGAATCTACTGCCATTTAATATCAGTGGATGACTGGTTTCAGGTGGGAGATCTGCAGTTGTAGCCTAGGGAAAATATAAGTGCATAGAATAGAATTGTCCACATTTGCCTTGCATATCTTACAAGGATGCTTGTGTTGCAACATCTAGAACAGGGATGGGCAATTTTGGGAGGCCTGGGGACCATTTTCACTCCTGCCACATACCCGAATCCCTATGGATGCTGATAAATAAATAAAAAATTAATATGTCCATAGTGGCTACAGAGTGCTCAAAGGGTGAAAATTAGATTGTTTGCAAGGTAATTTTGACCCTTTTGGCACTGTAGCCACTACAGACTCCGTTAAAACATTTTTAATGAATTGGGGAGTGGGTGGTAAGGTTTAGTAGTTGGGGATTGGGTCAGGCTACCTTTTTTATTTAAGTATGTTTTTATTGCATTATCTTCTGTTTTGTATTTGTTTTGGAGCATTGCCTACACTCACAAAATAGGGGTGGCTATAGATACCCTGCTTAAAGCTAGCAGGTTATATGTTATTAAAACAATAAAAGGTGATAGAAATGTAATGCTCTGGATTCTAACTTGGCAGTTCAAACATTGAAATGGATACATAAATGCAAATATAATGAAACGTGTATTAAAATATACTTTTACTTGTGTGTTTGCATGCAGCAAAACACTGTTTGAGAAAAGATTAAAAGAGTTACTTTGCAACATGAACAAGAAACAATCACACAAATATTTCTGCCAAATGTAATTTGAATACCTGCAAAGTCATTAGATAATGACTTTTATATGACACTAGGTTTTAACTCTTGTAAATAGTACTGTTAAACTTTTTTGTGTACTTTCATCTGTTTTCTTCCCACGTTTGCAGATAAAATTATTCCCTCTCCTTGAGTTTGGATCCAGTTGGATCCGCCCGTCAGCATAATGCACACTACTGGCAGAATAGAAACCACCTCTGCAGCACCACCCCCAATCTGCTCTGGAGGGCTGGGGGACCTCTAGAGCAGATTTCAGGAGGTGGGGATACAAGGGAGATGGGAGGGGAAATCCCATTGTACAAGCAGTTGTCTGCTTGGATGATATTTGGTTTGTTTTAAACAGAATTTGAAATTAACAGCTTTCACTGTAAAATTAACAGCTTTCACAGCACAAAATTAACGGTTGTCACTACACAGAATTTGAAATTAACAGGCTTCACCACAAAATTAACAGCTTTCACCACAAAATTTCCCATTTTTCTATATTTTATCCAGTCTTTCCCACACAATGAGTATAACCCAAAGTCTACCCACATGATACTACTGCAGGTCAGCTGGTCGTTTGGTAGGTTGGTTATGCACATGACTGTATCACAGTATGTTATCTTTTAGACACCGTGCTTTATAGTATATAGAAACTTGTGTTTTTCTTAAGTTTGTTGACTGCGGTAAACATTTCAAAGAAATATTGTCAGTGCTTCAGATTAGTTTACATTAGTCAATTTATGCCCTGCCTCCCTAACCGAAGATGTCAAGGTGGCTCACAAGTCCAAACAATATATACATAAAAACAGGATTAAAACACAGCATCAGTAAAATAAGTCAGAAGCAAACAGAGACAGCAGATGGCATTATTTTGAAATTCATATAATTTATTACATTGGAATTACGGCTGAGTTGAAAAGGTCCCTTATCACTTGAAATGGTTCTACATCACCATTAGTGTTATATTGAGGGGAATCGTGGATTTAAAAAAAGTAATGGACACATTTTTAGCAGTGACAGCCTCCATATTTTTTTTAATCCACAATTCCCCTCAGAACAATGATACATGATGACATAGCATCACTCCAGGGGCATTATAGAGGGAATATAATGGTTGCCAGCCTGGGAGGAAACTGTGAAACTGGTGGTGCAGAAAAAAAGAAAGAAAGAATTTTGCTCCCCCCCATTCAGAACCTGATTCAGAATTCTAAACTATACAGTGAAGTTTAACGTGTTACTTCTTTTTCTTGTAGCCCAGAGGAAGAATCTTCTTCATCCTCAAGTGATGAAGATGAAGATGACAGGAAACAAACTGATGAACTGTTAGGAAAAGTTGTATGCATAGACTATGTTAGTGTGGATAAAAAGAAAAATCTCTGGTTCCCAGCTTTGGTAAGTCTTTTATACTATTTAGAAGCTTTGTTTTGAGAAAAAATAACAACATCAACATAATGTAGCCCTGGAGATTATGCTGGTCATATTGACAAATAAGGTCAGATTATTTTATATCTAGTTTATTTGTATATAGGACACCAACTTCATAAAGCCCATGTTACTATAAAATGGTACTGCCTAACATCCGATAAGGAATTGGCATTCCAAGTCTGTGAATATGTGTATATATAATAAGATAGAGTATATTTTAGAGTAAAATAGAGGGTTTTTTCCCCAACTACTTCATGATCCCTCTTAATTTCCTTGCTATTGGTTCAACTCCTAGTTGCAACAAAGAGGGATTTGAAAGGGCAAAGGCAACAGTTACTGCATTGTTCCTGTCTTATTCCATGAAGTGGACAGATTGGTGAAACCTGCATATTCAGAATCACTCTACCTCTGTAAAACAGTTGCTATAGAACACACAGCAGGGGTTAGCTTTTACCTTCCTGCCCCATTTATGGGCTTTGTGGAAGGATCTGGCTAGCCATAGTTACAAACAGGATATTGGACTAAATGGACCCTAGGCCAGACCTAGCAGGGTTCATCTTATGTTCTTAGTGCAGCAGCAAGAGCAGGCAAGTCACTGGTAGAGGATGGGGGAAAGAGACTGTGTCAAATCAGCATTTTCTGGGAAGATGCATCAGCTGGGAAGAAGTTGCTATGGGAGAAAGAGGGGGCAAGTAAGCAATGTCTAAGCAGAGCATCTTCCTTACTCTTGTCTGAGCAGTGTTAGTGCCCGCAAGGGGCAGTTGCTCATGTCACCAGCCCCAATTTTAAGCCACCAGCAGTCACTGAATAATTGCAAGTCCCTTGCTCATTTAAGCCATAGAAAATTATTTGAAATCCAGAAAAATAGTCCCATAATAAGGTTTTAAAAGTTTCTTCTATTTTGTTCATATGATCTGGAAGAAGGTTACATAAGGATCAGACTTCTAATAGATACCTCTGTAATTTAGCCAAATATCAGGGGGTTGGATCAAGATTTAGGCCAATGAAAATGCTTCATAGAGTACCAGGGGACCTTGCTGAATGGGGGATGAGGGGATTCCTTTCATGAGCAGAGCCCTTCCTTCCATGGAAGTAGATCCTGGATCCAACATATAACAATGTTACATGTTTGGAAGCTGGAATTAGGCAAATAAAGGTCTTAGTAAAAAGTGGCAATTCGAAATAAGATAATTTAATTATTGACTCAGTTGAGTTAATGTTGCAGTAGGTTATACATTGCTGAAGCTGCTCAGCAGTTTAAACTCTGAGATCAGATCTGAAAAGGGGTGCACAAATTTTAGTATAGCTTACTAACTTGCCATTATTTGTGACCCCTCTCCTTTCCTGAGTCCTCCAGAAAAGTTAAGAGGTAGAGGGTTGTGTCGCAGTTCATGCTGGGCTTTGGATAAGGAGCAGGGGCAAAATGCTTCTGCTTCCTCTCGCTTTGCACCAGGGAAGGGGAAACCAGTTTGAAGGGATGCTGCTTGTTTGATTCCCTGAAGCCCAGTGATACAAAAGACTCCTCCTTAAATCCTCTGGGCATGCAGGTGTCCAACAAAGGTGTGTATGTATGTCTTTTCTCTCATTTAGCCGTGGAGTTTGGAGGAGGCAAAAGCATTGCGATTCCAGTCTCTCTTGCCGCTTCTGTTTCCATTGCAGAATGAGAGACCCCCACCCTTAGCTCTGCATCCATCTGTGGCACGGTAGAGATCCTTTCCCCCCAAGTTATGTTCAATTTCCAAAAAGCTTAGAAGAGCTGATTTTTTTGTGGTGGGCATCCATGGCTGGAGCAACAACATTTGTGCACTCTGGGATATGAACAAGAAACAGCTTTAGTGACCCTCCCCCCTCCCCCCGCATAAATACTTGGTACCACTCTGAGATAACTTAAATATTCCCTTTCTTTTTATACAGGTGGTTTGTCCAGATTGTAGTGATGAAATTGCAGTGAAAAAGGATAATGTTCTTGTTCGTTCTTTCAAGGATGGCAAATTGTGAGTGGAAATCCTCAACATAGTTATTATTTATCTAAGTGTTTTATAGAATTTGTAGCTGTGACTGACAGAGATGGCAGATGCAGAGCTGTTTTACATATGTCAATAATGGGAAGGGACAGGATGCAGAAGTGTGCATCCTGCTATCCATCCTTGTCATGCCAAAATGGCATAGAGCGCATTGCATATGTGTTAGAAACTGTTTGCAATTTTGTCCTGCTCTATGAGTGGAGGGATTTAACAGACGTGTTCTTTAAGTCAAAGTTTGTTTTCTGACTATTTCTAAACATCCTGCTTTTGCATTTACATATTTAATCAATAAAAAAGGCTACCTATGACTATTATTTCTAATGCAGTGTGCTACCTCCAGTATCAGAAGCAGTTCGCTTATGTATACCAGTTGCTGGGGAACACAAGCAGGAGGGTGCTGTCATGCTTATGCCCTACTTGCGGGTTTCTCACAGGCAGCAGGTTAATTACTGTGTGAAGAGAATGCTGGACTAGATGGACCCTTGGTCTGATCCAGCATGGCTCTTCTTATGTTGTTATCTATAATATGTATGTCATGAAAACATATTATTTCAGCTGGCTTCAAAATGGTATAATCAGTGCACCTCTTTCTGAGCTGATTTATGCCACTTTTTAACTTGAGCAGAATTTCTTCTTTAAAGAACATTGAAATAAGGAGAAGTCAGTCTACTGTCCTTTATAAAGTAGTTCTAAATTTTCATTAAATTGTTCTATTCTTCCCCTCTTTTGGCTAGGAGGATGTTCCTAAATGGGTTAGGTCCTGCCTCCGGGACCAGGAAGGCATGGCTGAAGAACTATTTCCTGAGAGATGGGAAATACCCACCAATCTCCATTCTGTTTTCCTGCCTGACACACAGTATTTTTGTGGAGCTCCCCAAATCTCGGGGTCAGGGGGAAATGAGAAATCACTTTTTGAACAAGAGAGGGAGGTCTAGCAGTCACCAGCAGCATGGCTGTTATTCCCCATATTCTAGAGAACTCCAGTGGAATAAAGAGTTTGCTCCCAGAGCAGGCCTCACACAAGTGGTAAAAGTTCAAGGGATCAGGCTAGTCACCATGTCCCATTGAAAGGCCATGTTGGGGATCATACGTCTTCACCATTATCATGGTCTCCCAGGGCACCTCTCTCCTTAAAATTGATGCACTGTTTCTTATGAGAGTGTTCCAGGACAAGCCTTTAAAAAGTTTAAGAGGCTGCCTCTTTCTCAGTTTTCCATTGATCTGTTTCTAATCTCCCTCTGTGGCCACTTTGGGATCCAATTCTCCCTCTAGGGAGGAAAGTGAATGGTCTGAAAAACTTTTCAAAACCTTTTTTTCCTGAGAGAGAGAGAGAGAGAGAGAGAGAGAGAGAGAGGGAACTTTTCCAAAAACCTCTAGATAAAGTTGTGTCTAGGGAGAAGGAGATGGGTGTGTTTCTCATTGGCCTTGGGCACCCCTGGTTTTCAGATCTTGTGACTCTCCAAGTCCAGGACCCATGGCTTCTTCTGAAATCCCTGGATCTGTTTAAGCAAAATCTTTTTCTGCACCCTCAACTTCATTTGTTTCCTCTGAGTGCATGGAGATTGAAAGGCAATACAACCTTTGGCATTCTTCTGCTAACGTTGCAGGATCTGGAGATTCCCCTATATCTTCTCACCCTCTGGCCAAGAAGTTCCTTCATTCCTCCTCTCTGATCTCTTCTCCAGCCTCCAATATGCAGTCTTGGAATCTGAATATGTTCTTAGTCCCCCCTGTAGTTGAAGCCCTGGGAGCTGTTTCTCTTTTCATCCTTAAAACCATTTTTTCTGGTGGCAGTCACTTCCTCACATAGGGTTTTAGAGATTGGAGCCTTATCTGTAAAACCCAAACTCTGTATTTTTCAATATGACAGTTATTTTCTATACTGATCTGTTGTTTTATGCCCAAGATTAATTCAGCCTTCTTCTTCGTGGTCTCTGTGCATCACACAAATGGGCTCCGTGCCCGCGCGGGCCCCTCTATCGGCAAAATGCCCAAGATTAATTCAGCCTTCCAGAGGACACATGAGTTGGTTCTGCCATTCTTCTCTCTTTATCCATCCACTCTTAGAGCGCCAGAGTGACACTCCTTGGATGTCTATTAATCCCTAACATTTTATGTGGATCACAGTAGGCTCTTGTACAAACACAGGGGTCTCTTTGTCTCCTTTAAGCACCCCTCCCTTGGTAAAATGAAATAAAATTCCACTGCTATCTTTTCTTGCTAGTTTGAAGGAGTGCGTTGCCCTTTCTTACTCTGCACGTTTCAGAAGATATTCTAGTGAATTCAGTAAGGGATGCTACCTCTGCTGCTTCTTTGGAAGGAACCCCTCTTGAGGAGATTTGTAGAGCAGCTACATGGACCTCTGTCCATAGCTCTATGAGGTACTGCAACTGATACCTTGGCTGAGACAGCCTTTGGCCTCAAGTCCTATGACTTGGTATCTACATGTATATGGATGCAGAATGTTCTCACTCCCATGAGTGCACGGCATTCTACATCCCATCTAGGAATATCTTTCTAGACAGAAGGGGAGAAAACGAAGTTCTTGCCTGGTGAATAACTTCTTCTTGTAGTTAGGGGGATATTCCACTCACCCATGTCATTTCCTCAGATTGTGATTCCTTACAGTATTTTCTCTACACCTGCAATTCTCAAACTTCTTTTTTGTGCCACTTAAAAATTGGTGGGGGTCTTAGTGGATCACTTAATTTTAAAAAAGAATACTATAAATCAAAGTACATATATAACTCATATTGTAATAATGTTTTTTCTTCAGCAGTGTCATCATTATCAGAATTTCTGTAATGAAATTACAGAATTTTCTGTAATGAAAATCATTGGGCCTAGGACAGGCCACTGAGAAAGGCTCCTTTAACTAATAAAATTTTAGGGAAAATTAGTAGACTGCACCAGTGCCATATTCTAAAAATTGTGTCCAGGGCCAAGTACAGATATTCTTGACTGTTCCACATCCTTTCTATGGACTACCTGACTGAACTGTGTGGGCCATCAGTGGTCCATGAACCATAGTTAAAGAACTCTACGCTACATTGTTCATGTTTTTTCAGTACATAGTTTGGGGGTCATTTCTTCACTTTCATTTCTTGTTCCACAAGGTCTTGGTTCACCCTTCTTGTATTACTTTGTTCGCTGGTGGTCTTGGACACCTTACCGTAGTTACTGTGTCTATCGCAGATGTTCCTTTTTGACTCTTTGCTTAGCCATCCTGGAGGTTTGTGGGTAGTTCTTGCCTCTCAGGAAATGGCTCTTCAACCCAGTCTTTCTAGTCCCAGAGGTAGGATCTAACTCAACTAGGAATGTCCTCATAACTGAGAAAAACAGAAGTTCAGCAGGTAAGAACACCATCGCTTCTCTCATTTATTTTTATTCATAATTTGCCCTATTCCATTTATACATTTTAACTAATGAAACACATAACAATGGTCTGGAAACATAGGATTCAATCCTATAGATATTTACCTGTGAATAAATCCCACTGAACATAATGGGACTTATTACTGGGGAGACATGCATGGGATTGCACTGTTAGACTCCATCACTGACAATATTGTTTGTTCCCACTGACTTCTGCTCATAGCAAGTTTATATTAAAAGTTCCTGTGCAGAATTAAACCTGCTCTGGAAATGAACCTTGGATGGCCTGTGGTTGGATGATTATGAATCAATCTGGATTTCCTGCTAAGTTAGGATTGTAACCTTTGCTAGCTATTAATTTCACATCCTTGGTCTATATACCAGTATCTTCTTGATGCTTCTAGCTAAGCTAACATAACAACCTGACTAGACCCATATTGAATATAATGGCTGTGGATATCATTTTATCAACATACTGTCAGGATTTTAAATTCCTTTTTCTTTTATATGGAAAATGGATTCTTGATCCATGGATAATTAATAATAGAAGGAATCACCTTCTTTAAATTAAGCCCATGGCCAAAGCACAAATGCTTAAATATTTGTGTTTTTAAAGTTTTTCTTTTAACGCTTTTTCACTATTTGTTTAGCTCATCGGTACCAAGGAAAGATGTTCGAGAAATTAGCGATTCATCATCAAAACCTGATGCTGTATTAAAACAAGGTATGGATAACCTTGAAATAAGAAATGTTTTCCAGTTCACTTATAATTGGCTTCTCCAACTAACAACCACATGGCCTCTCCCTGGCTTCTGCTGTAGAGGCAGACATAGAGCGGACCTTGCAAATCTTTTTTAGCAACTTTGTCAGCATATTGGCACAGCTGGATTCTTAAGCCTCCCCTGAACTGACATATTTGAGAAGGGGGGAAATGGTGGTCAACAGAATTTTCTTTATTTATTCATTTTATTTATTTAAAATATTTATACCCCATGTCTCAAACATAATTTCTGAGGCATTACAGAATTTTTATTAAAACATAATTAAATTAAGAACAAGAGAGTTCAACATCATAAACAATGAACATCAGTAGGAAAAAACTAATTAAAACCATTTTGAAAAGCTTTCAAAACAGTTTTAAAAACAGTGGTAGCAAAAGGCTGTACAAATAGCAGCGTCTTCAGCTGGCATGTAAAGCTATCAGTGGTTGCATGGCTGTTGGACAGAGAGGAGGTCCTATAAATGAAGTGCCACAACAGAAGAGGCCCTGTCTCTCTTTGCTGTCAATCACGCTTTAAGAAATGGGGCCACTCTGAGGGAGGCCTTTGATCTTACTAGTCAGGTATGTTTATATGGAAATAGGTGGTCCTTCAGATACTCGTGTCCCTAACCATATAGAGCTTTAGAAGTCAAAGCCAGCACCTTGAATTGTGCCCAGAAAATTGGTAGCTAGTGAAGTTCTTTAAGTAATTGAGAGTTTTGTTTCCTGCTATTAGTACCAATTAACAGCCATGCTGCTATATTCTGAACTACTGCCTCTTTGTCCTGTCATTCTGGCAAGGACTAGTTACATTGTGCAAGCATTGGTTCATGCTAGTGTAATGCCATTAACTCTAGTGCTGGGGCACAGTTGGATCCTACACTGTGTTTTTACGAAGCTGCCTTGTTTTTTACATTGACTACATTCAGACAATAAAATCCTGGCTTAATAAGGCTGGGTATGGTATAAGCTTTGTGCACCCACACACATGCCCTTTTCTCCTGCTTTACTCCTCCCTTTGTACAAGGAAGCCACAGTTAATCTGTTATATCCAAATGAGAAGCTATGGTTAATGGCTTCCAAACATGCCAGGATTTGGAAGCCAACTTAAATCATGACTTCATATCCTGGTATGTTGGAATCCCTTAGCCATAGTCAGTAAGCTATGATTAACTGGCTTCCTGGCTTGTTTGCTCATTAGGCAAAAGGAGGAGCAAAGCAAGAGCAAAGGGGTTGCATGTGGGTGCACAAAGCTAATGCATTATTAATCCAGGATTTGATCATCCAAACTGGGCCATTCAATACTAATAAATTTAATTCTATTTGCAGCTTTTGATCAAGCCTTAGAATTCCATAGAAACAGAACTGTTCCCAGTAACTGGAAAACTGAGTTGAAAGAGGAAAGCTCCAGTAGTGAAGCGGAAGAGGAGGAGGAAGATGAAAAAGAAAAAGATAACAGCAGTGAAGAAGAGGCAAGTATCACACTGAAATTTAGTCAGTTCATATTAGGGCCCTTCCTGTTTGGAGTATATTGATAGTTGAATTATATATAGGTGGAACAGAAAATATCAACACTTACTTGGCAATGGTAATGCTCCCCAATTCTATTTAAGTTCAAGAAATGAGTCGAATTGTTGCTGTAATTAGCATTTTAGTTATTTAATTAAAATTATTTTTAGATTGCCTTGAAAGATAGAGCCCTCGCAACGTAGCATACTACATAAAACAATACAAAACTATGCAAACCATTAGCATAGTTGCCAGAATAAAGGAGGAAAATACAATATCTTTTATTTCTCCTGTGGGTTTTTTAAAACAAATGTGCCATTAATGCCATAACCTTTCTCAAAAACTTCAGGTTTTCAGCAGCTACAGAAAACTTTGTCATTCTGACCAATTTTTCCAGAACAATGATCATGTCTTTTCCTTGGTATCATGCTATTGACTGCATTCACACAACATGACAACCCAAACTCAAAGTTCAATATGGATTGAGTGTGGGTTGTTGTTGAACCATGGGTTGTTGTGTTGTGTGAATCCAGCTGCGCTAAGAAACTATGGTATGTTAACTATGAGTAACCCACAGTTCACAACCCAACAATAAACCATGGGTTCTCCTCATGGGTTGTTCATGATTAATAAACCATGGTTTGTTAGCACGGGTGGGTTCACACAGCACATCAACCTGAATTTCAACAACAACTCATGGCTCAACGACAATGTACCCTCAACCCATACTCAACCTTGAGTGTGGATTGCCATGTTCTGTGAACCCAGCCATTGTTTCTTCCAAGTTGTATACACTATTTAATTATGGTTTTATATTGTACTGTTTGTTTATCACTTAGGGATTTCTTTTTTATGTAAGGAATTCATACATTTCAGCAAATCAATAAATAATCTTTGAGTTTGGGCTTTGAACTAGCAGCAGATGCATAAGTGGGGATGGGGACTAAATCACATACTGTTGTTCTGAAATGATCCAATGTGTATGCTGTCCTGCTCTGCAAGCTGCACATTTTGGTCAGCAGTGACTTGATAAAAATCTTCACCTTAATATTAGCATAGTGCTTTCCTAAATCCTTCCTCTAGATTGCATCATAGTGATGTCCAAAGAGTGCAACACCTGCTGATATTCTAAATTTTTACTAGAGTTCGTTTTCTGGTCTACAAAGCAGCATAAAAAAAAAAGACAGTGTAGCCAAAAAACCAAAAACAAAAAGAAAAGGTGAGTTTGAAAATGCGGCTAAAATATGAGCAGGTGAGGGAAAGTGGGCGGGGGGGCGGAGTAGCTGTGGTCTACAAAGACAATCTTAACCTGACCAGACTTCCTGTCCGGCAATTGAAGCACATCGAGTGTGTGTACCTGAGTCTGAAGGCCAGGGATAGACTAGGGATTCTGTTAGTGTACTGGCCACCCCACTGCCTATCAGACTCCCTGGCCGAGCTCACGGAACTGGTCTCGGAGTTGGTGTTGGATTCGCCCAGGCTTTTGGTCCTGGGCGATTTCAACATCCCATTCGAGGCTGGTTTGTCAGGTGGAGCTCGGGAGTTCATGGCATCCATGACAAACATGGGCCTATCCCAATTGGTCTCTGGACCTACACATTCAGCAGGTCACACCCTCGATGCTGTCTTCAGCTCCGAACAGACAAATCTGTGGGCGGAGGTAACAAATACCTCTGCATTGTCATGGACAGACCACTTTCTGGTCAGGGTTAGTATCACAGCTACCACCCGCCCCTGCAGGGGTGGCGGACCTATTAAGATGGTCCGCCCTCGAAGGCTGATGGATCCTTTTGGATTCCAGAAGGCCTTGGAGGGATCTATGGCTGGTATCGTCGACGATCCTGTAGAAGCCCTGGTCAATAGATGGAATCAAGACCTAACTAGGGCTATCGACACGATCGCCCCCAAACGTCTTCTCCGACCCGCTTCTAATCGGGCGCCCTGGTATACAGAAGATCTCAGGGAGTTGAAGCGGAAAGGACGACGACTGGAGCGCCGATGGCGGAAAACTCGACTTATATCCGATAAGACACGACATAGAGAACATCTTCGTTCCTATGGGGTGGCAATACGTGCAGCGAAGAAAGCTTACTTCTCTGCACGCATTGTGTCTGTGAATTCGCGTCCAGCAGAACTGTTCAGGGTGGTGAGGGGTCTAACTCGGGCACCCTCCCCCCTGAACCCGATGTTAGAGCCTTCAGTAGTTCGCTGTGATGCCTTTAACAATCATTTCACAGATAAAATCTCTCGGATAAGAGCCGACTTAGATGCTGTCGTTATAGCAGAGGCTGACAATGGAGTGTCCAGCAACTCCGCGAGTAGAATTACACTGGATCAGTTTCAGTTGGTGAGTACCGAGGACGTGGACAAGCTGCTTGGTCGAGTGAGGAGGACGACTTGCCCTCTCGATCCCTGTCCTTCTTGGCTGGTCGCCCAGGGAGGAGATGCAGTTAGATCACAATTACAATATATTATTAATGCATCTCTCAGGGAGGGGAGTTTTCCATCATGTTTAAAAGAAGCGGTAGTACGGCCACTTCTAAAAAAGCCCTCCCTGGATCCCCTGGACTTTAATAACTATAGGCCAGTATCAAATCTTCCATTTTTGGGCAAGGTGATCGAGAGGGCGGTTGCCTTCCAACTGCAAGCAGTTTTGGATGATACAGATTTTCTAGACCCATTTCAAACTGGCTTCAGAGCAGGATATGGAGTTGAGACCGCTATGGTCGCCTTAGTGGATGATCTACGCTTAAGTATTGACAGGGGGAGTGTGTCCCTGTTGGTACTCCTGGACCTCTCAGCGGCTTTCGATACCATCGACCATGGTATCCTTCTGGAACGCCTGAGGGAATTGGGACTCGGGGGCACTGTGCTTCAGTGGTTCTGGTCCTACCTCTCGGGCAGGTTCCAGATGGTGATGCTTGGGGATAGTTGCTCTTCAAAGAAGGAGCAGCTATGTGGTGTACCACAAGGTGCCATCCTATCCCCAATGCTGTTTAATATATACATGAAACCGCTGGGAGAGATCATCCGGAGGCATGGGGCGGGGTGCTATCAATACGCTGATGACACCCAAATATATTTCTCTATGCCTTCAACAACAGCATCAGCTAAGGATAGTGTGTCTCCTCTGAATGAATGCTTGGAGGCGGTAATGGGCTGGATGAGGAAAAACAAACTGAAGCTGAATCCAGACAAGACGGAGGTGCTTACTGTCAAGGGCCACAACCTGGGGTTGGAGGTGTGTCAACCAGTTCTGGATGGGGTTACACTCCCCCTGAAAGACTGTGTTCGCAGCTTGGGGGTGCTCCTGGATCCGTCGCTCCAAATGACAGCTCAGATAGATGCGACGGCCAGGAGTGCCTACTATCAGCTTCGGCTGATACGCCAGCTGCGCCCCTTCCTAGAGTTGGAAGACCTAAAATCAGTAGTGCACGCACTGGTAACTTCGAGGCTCGACTTCTGCAATGCGCTGTACATAGGGCTACCTCTGTGCCTAGTCCGGAAACTTCAATTAGTTCAAAATATGGCAGCCAGGTTGGTCACCGGTACATCTAGGGGTGACCACATCACACCAGTTTTAAAATCTCTTCACTGGCTGCCAATCAGTTTCCGGGCGAAGTACAAAGTGTTGGTTATTACCTTTAAAGCCCTACATGGTTTGGGTCCAGGTTACCTACGGGATCGCCTTCTCCCATACAATCCGCCCCGCACGCTCAGGTCCTCTGGGAAGAATTTATTACAGTCAACAAGAACTAGACTGACAACCGTTACCCAGAGGACCTTCTCTTCTGCCGCTCCCAGATTGTGGAATGACCTGCCGGGAGAGATTCGCCAACTTACTAGTCTTCAGGAATTTAAAAGATCTATAAAGACTGATCTCTTCCGGCAGGCCTACCTAGATGAATTTTAAAGTGTTTTATTGGTGTTTTATTGGTGTTTTAATGATGTACTTGTTTTTTCTGCTTTTAATCAGTTTTTGTATTTTGTGTTTGGTGTTGTTCCCCGCCTCGATCCGTTGGGAGAGGCGGGTGATAAATAAATATATTATTATCATTATATATGAGGAACTTCAATAAAAATGTCAGTTGCCTAACATGTGTTGGTATAAACTCGAGTTGGTTTGCTGGTCAAAAAACCCTGCCATTTCCACAGTGGGATATTTTGGCTTTGGAGAGAAAATTTAATTTCCAGTTGACGGCTTTAATCAAATCGCAGGTAACAAATCAATTGAGATTTGCTATCTATAATTTAATTAAAGTTTTGATAGTAGCACTTCAAGGCTGCAATCCTACACATCAGAACTTTTTTTGGTCCTACCTAAAGCCATCATCACACGGGCCACCCATTTTGCAGAGAGAGGCCTGGAGAAAGGGACTCGGTCCATGCTCAGAGGAGTTTCTCCTCCAACAGTGGAGATTGTTTCCCTGACTGGGAGCAGGATCTGGGAAAGGGCATAGGGCCTCAGATGGAACCTCCATGGGCTGGATTGCAACCCTCTGTGGACCACATTTGGCCTGAGCACTGGAGGTACTGCGTCCCCTGCTATATTTACTTTTCTTGGGAGTAAACCCATTGAATTCAGAGGGCTTTATTTCTGAACAGAGATGTGTAGGATTGTGCTGTATGTATTAAATTTTCAATGTCTTCCCACAGTGAAGCTCTGTGAACATTTTGCATTACAATAAACGTAAAAATAAAAGTTACTAGTTTAAATATATAAAGTTTCATTTGATTTAAGAGCTAAAATATTGAAGCATTCTATGATAATGACTGAACCTCCTTCTAAAATATACATTTAATTCCTTGAACTAGTTTTTTAGATAAAAGTTTCATGGCTAACAGGGTATGTTAACGTTTTCCCTCTTTATTGCATTATTTAAATTAGGAAGAAGTAGAACCCTTTCCTGAGGAAAGAGAGAACTTCCTACAACAGCTCTATAAATTTATGGAAGACAGGGGTGAGCATTTCATTATGATTATTGTATAGTTTGTTTTAATGTACAAGAATGCAATACAGCCCTATCTTTTTCATTTTTGTCTGTTGAAAGTTGTTCCTTTTAAAGAGTGTTCAGTAGCTATTAAAGTGCATACCTTATCAATCAAAAAATAATTTGACAGTATATGATATAGCTCATGAATTATCTGTGTATTAAACTCATGACCAATTGATTGATTGATTGATACCATTTGTATTCCGTATAAAATATAATAATACAATAATAAATAACAGTATAATAATTTCAGAATAGCACCAAAACACACTGCTTAAAGAATCAACAGACCACAGTAAACATTTTGTGTGTGTCTATATAATTCAAAATATAATAGAACTACACAACTTGTAGCCCACCAAAACCAAATAGTGAGGTGCTTGACTTCACCCCAATTACTGCAATCACAAGCAGACAGCTAAAACAGGAGGTTTATTTAAGCCCCTGGTGGCTCTCATACATGGCTGGTGGGCTGTGTGAGTCAGGTTGGTGGGTTACACGTTTTGTAAACCTGAAAATAAAAATGATTGTAAGACAAATATTAGCAATTCAATACATTATGGTCTTGAATTGTATTATAATGTCATTTTGCCCGGCTGCCTCTTAGTAGTCATAGGGCAAATTGAAGTTATTTGGAAATAAATTTGAGTTGAATTCATTGGTTTTGAAAGACTTTATATCAGATAAGTTTTCATGTGCCTTTTTACTACTTTTGTCACTTTAGGAGCTCACACATATTTGAAAACAGCTTTTCTAATTATTTGGAGGAAATTTATCTTTTAAATAAAACTGTCTCATTTGAGCTCAGTTAATATAATTGTTAATTAGTAAGAGGAGTCTATGGTTGCAGTCCTATGCATGCTTACTGGGCGTAAATCCCATTGAAAATGGTTGGAATTGCTTCTGAGTTAATATGTGTAGCATATATGTGGCATAATCTGTTTGTGAGATTGAAACTCTGAGTTGATTTATGTGCATTAACGTCAATATGAGGACTTTTCCTTTCCAAGCTAAAAAGCCACATTTCAAAATACTTTCTTTCACAGGGACTCCTATTAATAAACGACCTGTGCTTGGATACAGAAACTTGAATCTCTTCAAATTATTCAGACTTGTACATAAGCTTGGAGGATTTGATAATGTAAGTACCATAAATCAAGGTACAAAGAATTTCACAGTCTGAAGAAAAGTTATTAGTGCAGCTTTAAAACACCTATGGGAAGAGATGTATAGAAGATGATATGGGCACAGCTCTTAGGTCTACTTGACATACTAGGTTGTTATTGCTTGTTTACAATGTTGAGATTCTTCTTTGTGTAAAAAAGAATGCACCTGATGTAGTATTTGGTTATCAGATTGTCCTTTTATGGAGATGAATGTATCTAGGGCAAAAATAAACTCTATCTGCCAATGAAATATTGCAATGTACATTTTTTTTGAATGGAAAAGAAGAAATAATGGATAAAAGAGTCCTAAGACTTATGACCTAAGCTAACACATGTGTCTTCTTATTATCCACATAATGAAGTTTTGATTTGCAATGTATGGAGATGTTAGCAGGGTTCTATGCATTCTGTGATTCCCTGTAAGAACAACGAGAGCTCAAAATTCGGTAATGCATGCAGAGCTTCCTGAGAATATAAACTTTCATTTTTTTGTTTGTAAATCAAATTGGATGCCCTTATGATACCAAAGATTGATTTGAAAATGTGTGGGCAGTCCCTTATTTCATGTAATGTAATTAAACTGTCATACAAGGAAATAAATTCCCAGTTATTTCATTAAAATTATGAAGCAAATAGCTGATAGACTGCATATCTGATACATACCTTGTCCTATGTATTTATTTAAATTGAATTAATTTATATAACACTTACCATATCAAATGATATCAGCAGTTACTTGGTATTTAAAGTTGAAGCTACAGTGCTGTGCTACTCCTACTTCAAGAATGCATTCTAGTTACTGAAAAAATAGTTGCAACTTCCAAAACATATCACTTCTAGGTTTACTTTTCTTTAAAGCTTGCTACAGTTAAATGTCAAATGGCTGAACAATGTGAACTGCATATAGCCCCCAAAGGACTTTTATGTGGCTCATTTGCTCTTACTGAAATTCTAGAAATATTTACTGGGTGGATAAGTAATATAAGTCATTTGTCCCAGGGTTGTATAGAAATTATGCCCATACATTTGCAGGTTTATTGAAAAGGCAGAAGACACTCTACATTTTTGAACCATATTAGTGGCTAAATCCAGATGTTTAGTATTCAAGGCTTATAGTAGAAGGATTCCAGGTGACTTTTCATGTATGTATAACTCAGCTGAAAAGATGGAACTTGCTGGTATGCCTATGGAAATAATGTTATGCAAATTGACAGTAGCCTTTGGGGAAAGGTATTATAAATGTGTTTAAGAATGCTTGGAATTTTCCAAAACATCTGGAAAGCACCAGGTTGGCGAATGCTTGTATAGCAAGTGTTATTATTGACACCTGGGTATATTATCTTCATTCCTGAAATTTTGGAGATTATTTTGAAAGGTATTCAGAATTTATGCCTCTTAAACATTTTCAGCTCCTTCAGTTTCCTTCCTCTGCTACCAAAACCCAAACCAAAAAGTTGGAATTATTTCTCTTGAATGGAAAAATTAGCTTGGAGGAAGGATTCTATAAATAGAATCATGTGTACTTAAATTCGTCTCTAACTGCTGTAAATAGCAATTTTTTTGCTTCTTTAGGAACTTCATCAAGTTATCTTTTAAAGACTGGGACAATCTGGACTGTGACCCACTGAAGCACTATTCCCACTTAAATGAGATATGTGTAGTCTCCACGTGCAATGGTGTAGTCTTGAACTGGCAACACCTCCATAGTTACTATCAACTCATTAACACCCATTCCATGAAAGAAAGTGAAAACAGCTAAAATAGTGTGGCCATATTTCTTTTTGCCCTTCCTCCTGTAGCCTGTTCCATTGCCACCAAGTGGAAATCTGTATGTCTCTGGCTTCCTCCACCAGACCAGCCTCAAAACTCTCAGGTATCTACTTTAGGTAGTGTGGAGGTTGGCTATTAGAGATGAGGTGGGTAAATTCCCCTCCCCCTAAAAAAAAAGAGATTGCAAAGTTTTAAATAACAACGTTTAAAATTTTGCTGAAGAAAAATGTCTGAGGAAAACATTTTAAAATCTGAATGGACACACACACACTCACACACACATACAATACAAAACACCATATGAGCATAGGAATAAATCCATCCAGCTAAGTTTACTAGACTGTGTCCCTATTTATTCACATCTCTTATCCAAGCAATATCTTACTGCTATTTGTCCAGCAATCTCAATCAGTTCTCCAGCTCCAGCATCTTCAACTCTTTCCTCTAGGATTCTTTTTTTCCTTCTCTTTCTGCTTCTCTTCCTTTTCGTTTTAGGCTTTTATCTCTTAAGATTAGTTTTTACTCCCCCCAATCTGAACCAAACAGGAATATAGTTTCTTCTTCATTTCTGCAAGCTAGTCTTCTATTTCTCGAGTTAATACTTCGCTCTCCTTCTCCCCCCACACACTCTGATATTCTGTTGAATTTCATAATCTACAGCCTATCTACACTGCTGCTTTAAAACAGTTTATAACAGTTTTAAACCGGTTAATAGCCGTTATTAACCGCTTCAAAACTGTTATAAACCGTTTTAAAGCAGTAGTGTAGATAGGCTCCTGGATTCCTGAGCAAACTTCCTGACCCCTGCATTCGAGCTAAACTATTGACCTTTAAACTATTAACCCTTTTTTCTGAAACTGACTAGTTTGGATGGGTGGGTGTGCAGGTGTGGGTGTGCACGCACGCACACATACACAATTTAACCCCATAATATCTTAAAACCAAAATAAATACAAAAATGGTGGGCTGTTGTGTTTCTTCACAGTTGCAATGGGATTCCAACCTTGCCTTACCTGGTATGTCTGTGGGTGAGCTCACTAGCTCATTGGACATAATGTGTGGTATCTGCCACAGGTACACTCCAGTGTACAGAAGCTAAATATTGCATAATTCTTACCTTCTGATGTTGCCAGCTATAGATTGCACTTTATGGGTTCCAAATGCAGCTGATTGTTTACATGATAGACACTGTAAATGTATATAGGTGAACTGGGCCTGAGGGCAGAGCAGATGGAAGAGGATCAGTACACATTTAAAGAATGTTGGAATAGGGCTTGAATCTTGAAATACAATTGTAGTTTAGTATAAAACAATATACTGTTGTTTGAATGAGGAAATGTTTTGTGCCCTTTAATTTCAGAATATTTTTATTTAATCACCACAGGATCATCAATTTAAAAATAATTATCAAGTTTGTTAATTGAGATAACAATTTTCATTCTATTTTATAGATTGAAAGTGGTGCAGTCTGGAAACAAGTATACCAGGATCTTGGGATCCCTGTCTTGAACTCTGCTGCTGGATATAATGTTAAATGTGCTTACAAAAAGTAAGTAATTTGGTATATATGATATTTAGTGTTTTATTTTCATTCCTCAAAAGAGGAATTCTTCATCTCAGCCAAAATGAGGATTGTCATTGTCATTATTCAAAATAAAAACTTTTATCCTAGTTGATACATTTATCGCATGAAATGCTTTTTCACTCCAGTATTTTTAAAAAATGTACACAATTTCTAGCCTTTACTACTCTTAAACTGCTGTCCTAAGCCTATTTGTCTGGAAGTCGGTCCTAGTGAAATCAATGGGTTTAAAGAGGTATAAAATAATTTAGCTAAAATATTTTTGTGAGTATAAAAGAGGCATTTCAACCTTTTAGAATGGGGGCGGGGAACCTGCACAAAAACCAGGAAACACTTAAATGATTGGTGGTTAGGGGAAATGGTGTAGGAAAGGGGATCTGACCATCTGGGGAACTCGGAGGGAAAGATTTGACCCCTGGGCCTGAGCTTCTGCACCCCTTCTATACAAGGTCAGAACTCTGATCTTGTTGAAGGGAAGAAATCAGCATGTTGGAGGTATGGAAGTGGGTGGAGAAGGAGTAGACATGGATCCAAAGGATCTACAGCCCGCAACCAGGTTCCCAACACAAAGGGGATATTAGACCAGGGCTCCTCTTCACGGTGCCTGGATGGCGTTGTGCTGGTGGCAGCAGGCGGCACGGCCCTCATTGACGCTCCTTCCGGCCATCTACACCGGAAGGAGCGTCAAGGCGGCTTTTCCTGCCGCTGCTGCTGCTGCCGCACCCGCACTTCCGCAGCGGCAGCTGGAGGGGCAACTGGGAGCATCGGCTCCCCTCTGGTAAGTTTTTTTAAAAAAAATCTTTCTTTTAAAACGGGGGGGGAGGTTCGGAGGCATGCAGGTTAGTTTTTTATTTTAGTTTTTAGAATGGGGGGAGGTAGGAGGCGTGGAGGTGGTGCAGTGAGCTTATGGCTCGCTGTTCCACCCCCTTCCCTGCCCAGCCCATGGCGATCAATCAGTGGTCGCCATAGACTGGGCACGCCTCGCAGAAGCTCCGGAGCAACAGTGACAGATGGCAAAAGCCGTTGTCGCGTCGCTCAAAGCTAAAAAAGTCAGGCTAAATGCCCAACTTTTTTAGTGCGGAGCTTTGGGGCTTTTCCCCTAGATGGCTTTGGATTGGCGGCAGCATCATGTAATCCAACTGCCGCCACGCCGAAGCCACCGTGACGGAAAGTGACTGTCTAGAGGTACCCCAGCTCTGAGGCTGGGCTAACTGAATTTAGGGGGAGTCCCACAGAGGGGAAAAGGAGACAACATATTTATTACACTTATATACCGCCCCATAGCCGAAGCTCTCTGGGCGGTTTACAAAAATTAAAAGATTTAACACTAAAAAGTCAATATACAAAATTTAAAACCGTAAACATAAAACAGCTGACATTAAAACACTTTAAAACATTTTAACTGTTAAGCGTAGCCACAATGTCAGTCAAAACCTCAACTTGAGCTGTTAAAATGCCTTGGAGAAAAGAAAAGTTTTGACCTGGCGCCGAAAAGATAACAGTGTTGGCGCCAGGTGGGCCTCATAAACTTCTACTATTTCTTTACACTGCTGGCAAGACCCTGTCAAGGCTTTGGATAGTACCAAACCTCCAAGATCAGAGTGTTCCGTCCTCCAGATTTCTTTCTCTTTAGGAATGCACTTTCTCCATTGTCTTTCTCCATTTTGTCTATATCATGCCATGTGTAGTAATCAACTCTGCTCTTCCTGCCAAGGCTCAGAGAATGGCACTTCCAACTCTAAACTCTCTTTTTAATATATTTGTACGCTTATTGCATTTTACTGCTGATCTTTCATGTTGTTAGGCTGACCAGATTCAGTACTCTTTCAGATACTTCCTTCATAATACAACTTAACCTTTTTGGCATTCCACTGGTACCAAGTGTTTAACAAATCAATCTTGAATCATTGTTATTTAATAAATAAATGTATATTCTAAAAAGAGTAGTTGCCTCATAAAGAAAGCCAGTGCTAACTGACCTTTGCATATTGCTGTCATCTTTTAGATACCTCTATGGCTTTGAAGAGTACTGCACATCAGCTAATGTTGAATTTAAAATGGCATTACCTGAGAAAGTAGCAAGCAAGCCCTGTAAAGACCATGAAAAAGATGTGAAAAAGCATGAAGAAGCTGAGCTAAATATAAAAGAAATAAAAGTGGAAACTGAAGAAAAAGATGATGATACAACAGTTATGAAGCAGCAAATTGCACCAATTGAGAATGAGAATGAAAGAAAAGAAATAGAGAAATCCTCCTCTTTGGTAAGAGCTGGCATTCTGTTTTGTTGGTTTTTAAAATGTATCTCTACATACTATTGGTATTGTGTCTGTAACATATTTTATTCTATATAGTAACATGTTTTATTCTAGCATTGAGTTAACAGGACCACACCCTGTTGTGGTCCTGATTCACTTGAGTGGATCTTTGGAGAATTTACTAGGCAAAAGGCCAGTAAAAGTTCTATTTGGGTTGAAATAAAATACTGGAATCACAATGGAAACTTTCCTCCCAGAGGAAATAGCAGTCACATCCCCTACCCTCAATTACATCGGGACTGTAGCAGAGCCAACAGGTTAAATTCCCCCTCCTGTTTTCCCAATCCAATTTGGCTCCCTCCCCCCCGCAAAGCACTGGCTATTTGTTTTTAAAAGAAATAGCCATGTGGGACTAAATCACGTGAAAAACATGTGTAGTTTGGCCCTAAAATATAAGAGATCTTTCTGTTTTGCTTATAGCACCTCTAATCCTTTTTAAAGGCCATGTACTTTTATTTGTGGTTCTACGTTACTGGACGAATTATGTAGATAGTATTCATTATCTTAATTTTTATGTAGTTCACTTTAAGGATTCTCGACTTGGTCCACTATCACAGTTCTATGAGAGATGGTAAAGACTGATGTTTTTATCTTGAATATAACATAAAGCTAATTAAAAACTCTAGAAAAGCTAAATATACCGTTTTTAAAATTTGAAATTATTTGGGTGCCTGAATAAGATTCCATAAAATCCTTGCAGTTACTATTTCTGTTTAAAACCTATAAGACAGTGACTATGTTCAAACAACACACTGGGTTATTTATGCCATGACGAACTGCGGTGCACAAAGTTTAATATGCAACCCCTACTCGGGGGTTGACATGTCATGCCAAACTGGCAAGCGTGGGTTACTCAAGAATTAAACAACCTTTGCATATCCCTGAAACAAACTATGGTTTCTGCGAATGTTGTTTAACTCTCTCTTAACCTGCACTTGCTGGGTTCACACAACACGACAACCCCCAAGCAGGATTGCATATTCATAGCTGTACTCATCCTGCAGCCTCACCATCTATTAAATAACCCACGGTGGGCTGTTGTGTCATGCGAATGGCCCCATTTATTCATATCACAGCATGGTTGCTTAATAACAACAGCAAATAATGTACATTATTAATGTTGACGAAAATATAACTGAAGAAAATCTGCAGTCTATACCAGCTGATGTCTTTCTAGTTCAAGAAAAATCTATCCTTGTACTGATACATTAGACCCACTGAAACAGCAGTACAGGAATTATTCAAGAAAAGGCACCATATCCTTACTGCTACACACTGGAGACCTTCCACACAAGCAGATCTAATAGCGAGAAGGGCTCCAAACTGCAACTTCACATACAGATGTAAAGAGAAACATGGGAAGAGTCAAGAAAAACTGTCTTTTTCAAAGGCACAAATTTGTGTGTGGTGGGGGGGAATGACATTTGAGAGGGAATTGGAGTGGGGGAGGGGGAAAGTTTTGTAAAGTACTTCATCTCTTAGAATGAGTGAGATACTTTTCAAGGCAGTTTTTAAAAGCATTATTATTATAGTCAATGCATTGCTGCAAGTCATTGGAACCAAAACAGTACAATGATGATGGAATTGTGGCTTCATTTAACTGGATGCTACAGAAACAGCACTCGTAGCACTTGATACTGGAATTACTTTATTGGCATGCTTATTTTATGAGTCTTTTCACCAAACATAGGAGGTTTTGCATGTCATACAAAGATATTTCAAAGTCGAGCTAATAAAAATGTCCTTTTGATTGCTACAGTGTTGTTGGTTTCTACTTTCAAGTTTTATTTTATTCCAGTTTTGCCAATTGACAACCTAGCATGTTTAGATTCCTAAGGCTAAAATTCTATATTCATTTCCCTTTGAGTAAGTCTTATTTTTGAGTAAACATGTGTTGTGTTATTAGGGTGCAACAACTTTATATCAAATCTTAGTTACATGATATTCATTTGGAAAAAAAATACATAGATATACAATATCTGCCACACTATAATACATTTCTTGTTCTTAGGGTGATACAGTAAATTTTGGTTTGATAAGAAAGCTCCTGTGAGGAAAAGCAGGGTGTAAATCAAATAATTAACAATATAACATAATTTTATAATTTCCCCCAAAATGTCATGGGTTTTTTTCTCAGAAAAGGAAAAATGTTTTTCCCATGGCTTTGCAGTTTCTTTAACACTTGTGAGCTACAGCGGTGTTTTTATATTTCTTAGGCAAGCAAAAAAGGTTTTCCAGAATCTTATACTGAGCATGAAAAGGAATTAAGAATAACAAATACCGATGAAGAAGCCAAAATGGAATATAAAGAGGATGAGAAGAGTAAAGACCTGGAAAATCAGAACACCAGTCTAGAAACTGAAGAGAGGGAGAAATCAAAGTAAGAGGCTTTTATTTTCACTCAAAATATATGAGGGAAGTAATCCTGAGTTTCAAATCAGAGTTGGCTTTGATCACTGAAAATTTTAACTGAAAAGGAAATGTATTCATCACCTAAATGTATTTATCACTTAACGTCTCTCTCTAATCAGGATGCTGTCCAGTTGGCCTTATCTGTCCAGGTCACTTGCACCTTTTTCCTAAAGACTATAGAGTTTGTGTAAGATAAGTTATCTTCTGTCATCTGATTAACAAAAAAATCATAGGAGTGAAAGGGACACAGGGTGAAATGAAAGCTGAAGAAAAATGTTTGGGGTGGCGAAGGCCAACAGAGTGAAAGAAGCGGTAGATCAGTGAGTTTTTGGAGCTATTGCAAAAGTATATTAAAGGATAGTAGTGTAAATTCAAAAGTTTTTGAAAAGATGTAGAGGGACTGATTGATAAAATAAAGAATGTGAGGAGGTAAGTAAAGAAAAAAGGCATGCAGGGGAATTAGAAATGTTGAGATCTCAGAGAACTGGAAAATTATTATTATTATTATTAATTATTATTATTATTATTTATTACATTTATATACCGCCCCATAGCCGAAGCTCTCTGGGCGGTTTACAAAAATTAAAAGATTAAACATTAAAAAGTCAATATACAAAATTTAAAACCATAAAACATAAAACAGCTGATATTTAAAACACTTTAAACTTTTTAAGCCTGGCCACAAAGTCAGTTAAAACCTCAACTTAAGCTGTTAAAATGCCTGGGAGAAAAGAAAAGTTTTGACCTGGTGCCAAAAAGATAACAGTGTTGGCACCAGGCGGGCTTCTTCGGGGAGATAGATCAGGTATTTTGGGCCTACATCTTAAGAGTGCTGGCATGGCTGTATGTTAAACACATGATTGTGGGGAGTTGAAATGAAAGCTAGAAGATAGTTGAAAGAAAAAGATACTTGAGGGGGACCCTACTGCCAGAATAAGTCATAGAAGTGTTGCTAGAGATGGCACTGACACAAATTTCCTTTAGCATAGATATCTGTCAGAAGAAAAGAGACAATTTCGTATTCAGACATGAGTGTAAATTGACAGTCCATAAATTGATTCTTATGGATGATGGCATCATCAATAGAACTCAAGCATCTGATCAAGGAATTGTATCAATCCTCCAGGCAGTTCCCTGATTTTGCTAGCAGACTTTGATAACCATATTGAAGATCCAGATGAAATTATTGTATTGCCATTCTACTTCTGAAATCTGGATATCATATGCAAGTGGCTGGACTTAATCTAAGGACCTGTCTGAATAATTGACACTCAGCAATGCATTAATGTATGAGTGCTTTTCAGGGAAAAGGGTGATCAATCAATATATTTTATATTCAAAATATTGTGCTACCAATTTTTTAAATGCAAATTTACATGAAAAATATATTGGAATTGGCTCATTGTGTTCTCATGCTTTCTTATCAAGCAGTTTATTGCTTTTTAATTTGAAGCTTGTATGCTTCTTTATTGTGAATTTGACTTTCAGGCACTTGTTTTTTGAGGAGGGAGAATAGTAGTGCTGAATATATAGGATTTTTCAGTTCAGATTTTAGAAGTGTACATCAGTAGTTTGTACCTACTTTAGATTTGTATATTTAACTACAGTGAGAATTATGTCTGTTATCACCAGTTCAGTTTTACATGTTTTCACTTGTTTTGTTGATGGAGGTTTGGGGTTGGGTTGTACTGAGTTGCTGCTAGTAAGGAAGTGAAGCTAAGTAAAAACAGCCACTCTACAAAGCAACTGAAGGGGAAGGAAGCATTGTAGGGGAAGAGGAGAACTTGGAAAAACTATGTAGGAAGGAAAGCAGGAATATGCATGATGCTGTCTTTTCTTGAACATGCCTTGGACTTGGATAAGTATGTGCAGCCTTCGACTGTAAAAATGCAGTTTTTGAAGATGCAATTATAAAGATTAATGCACATTATTGTCCCACAGAAAGTAGCACTTGCTAATTATTTATTGCATTCAATTGGTAGTTCCTCCTAATATTAATAATTGCTTCTGCTACTCCAGGGATCAGCAAACGGTGGCTGAAGGCCTGATGTGCTTTTGTGTAATAAAAGCGATCATGTTGGAATTAGGGGTGATTGGGAGTCCCAACTATTGTTATATGAGAAGTAGCCATGATGGTTTCAGAGAAAATTTGCAGTGCACACAATTTTTCTGATTTGATTCACTTCTTAATGACAAACAACCAGTATATCCCTGTGAATCTAGTCTATGGTAATGATGTGATTAAAGCTTTGGTTGCCATTCCCTTGATTTTAAAGACAGGAGCAATAAAATGCTTCTAGGGCTCTTCTTCACTTTGTCATTTTTATATGATAGAGTTAGGCACAGGCTTTATATCTGAAGTTATTCGTACATGGAACACGTGATTCTGGTGTATTTTACAATTGATGTAGTTAATAGCCAGTAGCAATTCTGTTTTAAGACTTAGAAAGCATTAGCGATTTGTGTTTGAACTTGCAGCCTTGCACAGTTACCCTTGTTTTGTTTAGAGATATATGTTAGCTATCACACTGCTTCAGTTTTATGGCTTGAGTATATTCCTAATAGTATCCTTTGCCTTGGTGGCATTTAGTCAGGATTGCTCTGGAGTTATTTTATAAAGGTACTTATAAAAGGTACTTATAACAAACAACTAAAGATAACCTTCGACTTAGTAAACCCTTTTAATATTTATATACAGATATTGTGATAGAAGAAAAAAAAATCTTGGGTACAGCTATATCCAAAGATTGTATCTGGTGTAATGACCATACTTTTGAAAAATATAGAGCAGATACTATAGTCTTTTATGTGGTTCTTTTTGCATCAAAAATCATGGAGATGTAATTTTAAAAAGGGTTAAAGCGAAGCTGCTATGTTAATTTAAGATAGCTATTGTGTTATTGTTTGAGTTGTTATTAGTCTTCTGGTCTTCCAGACAGCCTCCATTCCTCACCCCCCCCCACCCCATGTCTTGGTTTTGTAGGGTTTAAATGTTTTTTGTACATCTTTGACATCTAGGGTGACTAAATATATAAGGGGTTTCAAGGTGAGAATTATACCATAATCTGATAAACAATAACTGTGCATGTCTATGTTCAGAATGGCTAGTACATAATTCTACCTTATGACATATTGGTCAATATAGCATGCTAAGTTAACACAAGGAACTTGGATTTCATTATTTATCAAACACAATAGTATAAATGCCTCCTTTTGTTTCCCACCATGTTGAATGCTCTTGTGCTATGATTATCAAACACAATATAGTATATGTGTATATATGAAACACAAGAAGCTGCCTTATACTGAGTCAGTATATACTTGGTCCATCTAGCCCAATATTATGAACCCTGTCTGGCAGCAGCTCTCCAGGGTTTCAGGCAGATTCTCTCATTGCCCTACCTGGAGAAGCCCGGGATTGAATTTGGGACCTTCTCTTTCACACTGAGCTATGGTTTTAAAAACATGCATATATCACATATCAAATGCTGGTGTTCTGCATATTTTGACAGTTTTATCCAATTCACCAGTCTATATTAAATTCTAGCATGCCAAAGCTCAGATTCATCATCCCCGATTTGTATATATCAGTGAGTATATTAATTTATTGTCCTGAACTGCTGTGTTTGTGACTTGGAATCTATATAGTTTAGTGATGGGCGCCTTATTTTGCTAGAGAATAGACTTAATGTTTTGCAGGATGTATCTGTCTTACTCCTATGATTTATGCGATATTGTAATGCTTGGATGCATATTTAGACATTAAAAGAAGGCTTTTTAGGAAGTTAACCACAGGACTATGAAGCAGTAACTGAAACTTGTGAAATGTTTAATTAGAATATTTGACATAATTAATTAAGCAGTACCACTATAATCCTTTCATAAGTACTTCATTTTGGAGATTAGTTATGGTATGCATTAAAGGAAATGATTTAAGTGGAGTTAGTTACTTTGTAACAATTAAGAATTGTTGAAATTACTATGCCTGTTCTCCATCCTAATCTTTGAAGATGTTCAATGTCCAAAACCTGACTGAATCTGTGTAGTTGTGGTCTCTCTCTCTCTCTCTCTCTCTCTCTCTTCCTTCCTTTTCATGGGCTATATTTAAAGTATAGAAAACATCCTGGTTCTGTTTTAGTCATTCTGAGCTAACTTCTGTGTTGGTTGTTCAGATGTTAACACTGATAGCCATAGTTTGCAAATTGGAAATCAGCCTTGAGCTCCTCCCCATCCCTCTGCCTGGCTTCAGGATGGAATCCCTCCAACTGTAGCAGTAGTTTAGCATTGCATTCCCACCAACGCCAATCATAGTTAATACTAAATAGAATTTGGAAACCCACTTCAAATGAGTGCCGACCCTGATTATTTACCATGGTTTAGTGTCAACATGGATATGGTTTAGCCTGACAAAGAGATGGGAATTTGTGCTGAGGTGGGAGAGAAAAGGGCTGCAATTTCCAGAAGCTGGCTTCCAATTGCAAGTTATGAATTGCAAAGTGCCAGAGTTAATGTTTTCACTAGATCTTTAGAAATAGTGTAATAAAGCATTTTGCTTTCCAAATTGACTGTGGGGTGATGTCATCAGTAGGGTCTTGTCCTGCTCATCTGCTTGGGTATTTTCTTTCCACTCCTAGTATTTGTCTTGCTTACTGCCATGATGTAGCACTACGTTTCCCCAATGGCAGCAAGCTCTCAGTAGCATTTATTACTGTCACAAGATGAGCTAAATAGAGTAACACTGTGATTACAATAATATAAAAGCAGAAATAGTTAATTAAAGCATAAAACTAAATAATAAGTAAATTGCACATGTCCCACTCATAATAATACTAATTTGAACAAGTTAAAACAAATAGGGTAATGCTACTTTCCCTGTTGAATCACATTGTAGTACAATTCTGGCAGATGTCCTCTTTCTGTCCTGACGTAATGCGGAAAGAGATGGCACACACACCTCCGGACCACTGCTGTATTGTATTAATCTCTCAGACAGAGGGTGAGAATATGGGTTATACTATAGGAATTAGTAAAACAAGGAATAAAATTTTGAACCAATTTGTCTCTTTATTTTGTAGAAAAATGTCCTTCAGGTATACGTTTGCATCAGATCCCAGGTTTTGAATTAAAGGCACAAGTGTTTATTTAGAATTTTAGAAAGAAATAATTTTATTTATTTATTCATTTAATTAATATGCTGCCTTCCCACCAAAAACGGCACTATACTTTATAATATAAAGCAATATTTTCAGACAGAAGAATAAAAGACATAGCTAACAATGTTCTCTGTCTGAATAGCTTTTAAATTGTGTTACGAAAATGGATTTGTTAAAAGAAGTAGTTTTGAAGTTTGGATTTGCTAAGAGTTTCCTTAGACATTTTTATGGTGAGTATTATGTGGTGGTAGGTTTTAAAATGTAGAGCACATTTTAAAGGACATCAAGATGCAGAGTTTAATGTAATTGTCTTCCTATTAAGAGAAGAATTTAGACTGTTCTATCCTAAAATAACATTTTCCTTGTGGATGTGTGTAATTTAATTACAAAAACAAAAAAAAATGTAGTCAACACAAATCCTTTTTCAAATTTAACCTTCATTGTTACTATAAATGCAAAATATTTTTTGCTGAGGGAGACGTTTTGTATAGCCACATTTATAGAACCACACTAAGATATGAATATCATTAGCAGTAATAGTGAATGGAGTAATCTGCTGATGAACTTATGCTAGTAAGGTCCCATTGATTTCTACCAAATACTGTTGTTAAGTGTTCTTAGTATGAACTGGAGAAACCTTGTGGGAGACTCTAATCTATTCTCACAGTGGATTTTTGCATGAGAGAAAAAACCCTCAGGAAGTTAGCTATCTAAGTCGAATTGAAATATCAGAGATTTAACTACTTCAGTGGGCTTATTCCATTGATTTATATAGGAGTTAAGTGTTTCCTTTCTCTGGTTTGTGCTCTTGGAAACTTACAAAATATGTTGCCGAATGGATAAATTATCTGATTCAGTGTTGTATATTGTGGGGGAAAGGCCATTTAATGTAGATGTAGCAGGCTAGTTTGAAACTTACATGGGGGATTTACATTTGGGGGGGATTTGGTTGCAAGTTTTACTTTTCTTCTTTCAAATATAAATGGAATGCATACGATATTGGATAGTAATCCCATTACACACTTTAACTATTATTCAGGTTGATCTTTTAACAGTATTTATGTTTATAATGATCAAGTATGTGTTTATTTGCTAGAAGCATTTTAATGTAGTTGCTTCCTTGTGTTGTTGCTGGCTGGTTTCTTTCCTTTTCCTTTCTGATGGTTGAAGCTCCTGTTCTTTGGAACATGTTTACTTTTAACCACTTGAGGTAGTTTACATGTGGGAACTGCTTACATCTTCATCTTATCTTGCCACCTTATTGATGTACTCTGGAATCTAGAGATGTAATGCTCTGGGCCTTCAGTTGTCTGCTTTACAGCACTACCATTTTTGGAACTGCCGTTTAGCCAAAATCTTCACATTGCTGCAGATTTGTGAAATCTGTTTAAGAGCATAAAGGTATCATTTGCTATACAAATACTCCTTGTATTAGGTTTACCAAAGTTGGAAAACAAGAAATCTAGCTTTTGCCTATCTGCAGACATGGCAAAATAAGATTTCTCAAAGGCATACTGGTCTACCCTCCCTACATTTTCCTAAGGACTTCTGCTTCATGGTGTTCAGTGCTTTGCTTCTTATCTGTATTGCAAGATTTTCTTCATAGTACATAGTTCTTCATAGTACAGATCTACAAAATCTATTGAAAAACATGCAGGCATGTATTCTTGACAGTTCCGCTGTAACCTGAAGTGAATATCCTTGACTTTAGTTGCATCTTCGTATCTTCCATCTGTGATTGCAGATCACTCTTCACCACTTTTAAACATAAAAAATGATCTCTGCTTTAACTTTCTTATGCATCCTCGTATTTGCTTCCAGAAGATGTTACAGCCTGCTCTGAGGTTTTAAGGATTATTTTATTTGCTTTTTAGTCTGAGCTTTCACACTTCCATAATTTTGCAAGATTTTCTTTGCAACAATGAAGGTTAAAAACTCACTTTAAAAAGAATTGAGAGAGAACTGAAGAATGCCAACGGGACATGTGATGGCTGTGTTTTTCTTTTTGTGATTTTAAACCAGGGGTGGGGAAACTTCAGGATTGTGGGGTCTACTTTTGTTTTCGTTTGGGGCTTTTTTGTTCCCCAAGATACACAAATTGTATGCATAGTAGCTCAGTGGGGCAGACATACCCTTAGGCTTAAAGAAAGGTATCTCTGATCAGCCCAGGAATTTGTTTTCACTACCAGAAATGAGTTCTCAGCCTTTTTACACAAATTTCCACTCTTAGTTCCCCACCCAAAACTTTTCTTTGTTTCAACATCCACAGAGAGAAAGAGGGAGAGAGAGACTTCAGTTTTTCTATTGTTAAATAGTTGGAAATAAGAAACCCTTACCAACGTACAGCAAATCATCCAGAGATCTGCCCACCCCAATTTAAATAATATAGGATTCATAATATTTTCAACGTATAATGTTGAAAGGATAAAATTATCTGTTGAATAAGATCTCATTCATCAGTTTATATTTGATAAATTTGTTTTGTGGGAAAGGATAGCGCTGATGATATAAATTTATTTATTTAATAGATTTATATTCTGCTTTACCACTTTGAGAAATATCTCTAAGTGGTTTAGAAAGTCTGAAGGACAGGGGAAAGAGAGAAATGTTGCAACCTAGAAGTTTTACAAGGAGCCCTTTTATATAAGAAAAGTTCTTGTAATTTCCAGAACAGTAAGGATCACATGACTAGCTCCGCACACCCAATAGCACTTTTCTGTTTGCTTTTGAAAGTACTTGGCCCTTTTCTGCTTTCCCCTTCTCCCCCCTCCACCTCTGCAGCACAGCAAATCAGTGTTGAGACAGTTACTTTGTTGTAGCTGCATATGTAGCATGAGGGGCTATTCGTTAAGGAAAGGATTTAAAAAACAAAATAAAAGACAAGCCCCACATCCATTTGGCAAATTGAGAGGAGTTTTCTGGAATGTGGCCATAACAAACGTAGGGACTGTTGGGGCAGCATTCAGTGACAAATCGTGGGTTAATTAACCCCAAATTTGTGGGGTTGTGCGCTGTGCATAAGCTGCTTCCAGTTTGCAGCAACAGTGTACAAAACCCCATTCATAGGTACGATGTCCGAACCTGAACACTGTGGGTTAACTTTGGGTTGTTCAAGCCATGAATAATCCAAAGTGTCCGGGTTCGAATGTCATGCTAATGGGGCATTTTTAGGTTATTGCTGCAAACTGGCTCGCGCACATATATACAGCGAGCATTTCCACAAGTCATGGGTTAATTGACCCAAGGTTTATTGCCAAATGAAGGTGTGAATCAGGTCACTGAAATGGGTTGTTTTATTGACAGCCTCAACTCAGTTGAAGACATAAAGTCATGTTAAGATTTAGTTTGGTGTTTCTGGGAGATTGATCCCTTTTTATATGGGAAACAACCCTTTATTGCAATGAATTTGCATCACTGAACATTTGGGGGTGGACTAGATTGTATCTCTTCATACAAGAAAGGGCTTTTATTTCCATGAAATATTTAAAAATTAGATTTTAGTTTTTAGATTTCTAGCAGAGCCTCTCTCTGTATAGATGTAATCCGTTCAGAAACATTTTACTGTGATTTTGAGATTTTCTCTAAAATAGTGCTCAGTTACTAATCATAAATGTCTTTAACATACCATGAACATGGTACATTGCCCGATTCAGTTCATGAGTGGAAGCTAATGCCTAGGGCCAAGTTAGAGAGAAAGGACAAGTATAATGCAGGAGAGAACTGCGTGTGTAGCTGGAGCTCTACTATCTGTTCTAGTTACAGCAGTTCTGACTGGTTCAGAGACAAACTGCTTTTCATATTGGACAAAGGCTTGTCTCTACAGCAGCAGAAACAGCTGTGGCAAAAGCAACTAGCAAGCTTTGGCTGCACATGTGATTCACCCTTACCAAGTTTGGCCCCTCTTTGGACTCTGGCCTATGCGTCCAAAAATATCCCTCAATTTAGGTGGCCTGACTTTTCAAAACTCTGGACTAAATTGAGTGTAAAAGTAAGACAACCCCCTGCCCATGGCTTCTAGAGGGGGAAATCCAAAATGAAATCTATTTCTTAAAGGTGTCTTAAAACATGATACATGTTGCATTGAGCAAATTTTTACGACAACTTGAATATTTCTATGCCTTGACTAGGATCCAAAGAACTGTTTTAGGCATGCTGTGCCCATTGATTTTTTTTTAATTCTTTGACCTTAAGAGACACCATATGACAAACTACTTTTCAGTTTTAAAAGACTGAATATGAGGACTGATGAGGTGCTGCTGTTGTTGGAGAAACACAAGCTCAAAGCCTTTTTGAGTGTGCGGAACTAGTTGCACAGTTCTTTGAGTTAGCAATCAAAGAGTAACTGCTCTCTAAGCAGTCCTTTTTTAATGAATCCACTGTAACAATAAAACGTATACAATAATATATATTATGAAGACTAGTCATATATTAAGCACACAGTGAAAAATTTATGCTGGATAATACATCTATATTGAGAAATATGGGTCCAAGATGGGGGGCAAAGATTTTCAGCTAAGGGTAGTCTGCTCCAATAGCTTCTTGGCATATAAGGATCTCTTTATTCTTCATAGATGGTGGTAGACATTTTTCATTAAAACAAAGTCATCTTTTAAAATCTTCTATTAGTTTTAAAGCATCTTTCTGTCACTATTCTGGTTGCTTGGCTATATTCTTGACAATACTAATTTAAAAATTCTCATCTTTAACAGATTTCATATATATACATGCACACACACATGCACACACACATGAACATGCACACACACACACACACACATACATATATATGGAGCCTGCTGTTCTTCACCCTCTGTGCATCCACAATATTAATCAGTATATGCCATTTGGCACGGAACATTTTTTCAATAGTTTTATTAACTGACATTTTTTAAACCTTTCAAGCGATGACACCATTAAGGAGGAAGATGAAGATGAAGAAGAAGAAGAAGCAGAAGAGGAGGAGGAGGAGGAAGAAGAAGAAGAAGAAGAAGAGGAAGATGACAACAATGAGGAAGAAGAATTTGAGTGTTATCCACCTGGCATGAAAGTCCAAGTGCGGTATGGACGAGGGAAAAATCAAAAAATGTATGAAGCTAGTATTAAAGGTTCTGATATTGAAGGTGGAGAAGTCCTTTACTTGGTGCACTACTGCGGATGGAATGTGAGGTAACTGAGATTTAGTTAGTGATTACTTCCTTAAAATACTTCTAAAATACACGTGTGTATTTTAAAACACACTGAATATTGAATTTTTTTCAATATTGCTACTCTATGAAGATCACTGTACTGTATAACATTATTTATATTATGGGATATAAAAAGCAGCTACTTCGTATCCTATAGATCAAGAAAAATAATCTTGTTCACACTCCTGCCTCAACTTTATTTTAATTACTACCAAACAGTGAAATAGTATGTGGATCCTTGTTTTGTTCAGTTATGTAATGTTGGGCAAAACACAGCTAGATCTCTACACATTACTCAAACTCTAGCATGGAAAACAAAGGTACATTTTAACAAGAACCGGAGGTGAAGTGAAGTTTCATTTGGAAAAACTGGATTACTTTCTGGACGATTGCATGCAAGAATCTAGAGTTCAGTTTTAGCATTAAACCAGACGACCACTCTCTTAGCACTTAGGGTCGTAATTGCATCTTAGTGGACAGTAAATAGTGAGTTTCATTTGGCCTGACCTGGTTTCTTGTGGCCATAAATTTCAAAAGATGATTCATCTTGAGATAGTCATTTGTGTTACTGTTTTTTTTAATGTCTGAACGTCTTCCTTTTATGGCATGTTGCCATAATTTAGTGCTTTTGAGAAATGGAGGGCTTAATCTTTTGCCAAAATATATTCTTGATGTCTTTTATGCCATTAACTGAGTTTTCTATTCTGTGCAGTTCCCATATTGCTGTATCCTCAGGCTCTTTCAAACATTTGTTTGATAGATATGTGCTTTGCAAGGGCTTTGTAACAAATCCCGTATTTCTCATTAATACTCTTATGGACTCTGTATCATCTTTGCTTACCGTTAGGTTCTGCATTACTTTTATGGTGCTCTTTGTCTGAGAAGATTGAAGCGAGATTGTGTTTGGCTTCTCTAGTGTTGGCAGAGGCAGTTGACATGAGTCATAGTTGGAAAGCATTCGCATGCCACCTTCTTTGTTTTCATAATGGAGCTATGTTCAATGATCTCAATGATCTCTCTTCAATAAGAGACTCAAACTGACGATTCTGAATTTTAGCCTTTTTATAATATTTTGTTTCTTTAGCTGTTGTCTAACTCACATGCATCTTTAACCCAAGTGGCGTATGTACTTCAAAATAATGAAATCTTGGGTTTTATGTTTGAGTGTAAATGGTGAATATGCAACATATGACTTGCATACTGAAAGAATGAACTTGCATAAATTCTTCGATTTTATCCTATTTTATTTCCTTTTCTTTAGGAGTGTTTCCTTTTAGGGGTGTACATTTTAGATTACTACTCAAACAACACTCTTATTTCTCCCTAGCATTAGGAAGAAGTTGAAATTTGAGCTCAGTTTTGCAGACTTTACTAGCTTCATTGTGAAAGAAAATGCTTTATATGGTACTAGTTGAGTTTTCAATTTAATTTATAGGCGAATATAAGAAGATATCGTTAAATTTTGGATTGATATTGGTGTTAGGAGGTTGAAATGGCAGTAGTTTGTGACTATAAAGTCTTAATCATGGCTTGGGTGTTTCCTGTTGAACTTTAAATATATTGAAACTTTAGCTTTTGAGGAAGAGATTGGGATAATATTTAATATAGTGTTTCAGAATTCAAATGATGGTTGTTTAGGTACTGGAATTGACAAGGACTTCTATTATGCATGTTCAACTGCGATTGTGATCCTGAGTAGTGGATGTAGACCATCAATATACAGGCAATACGATTCTAATTTTTTAAAAATTTCTCAAAGTCATGCCATGATGCTCAAAGTAAATCCTTCTCATCCTCGGATTATCAACTCCAAGAACGAAATGGAGCTTTTCATCCTGAAATCTACGCATATAGGAGTGTGTGTGTGAGAGAGAAAGTGAGAGATCATTTTGGTAGTAGTACTCATGCAAAGAGTACTGTTTGATCAAATAGCTTTTGAACTACTTCATCTGCCTCCACTATATTCTCTCTTAATCTTCCAAGGGCATGCAATTTTATGGTGAAAACATATTGTTGTGCTTCTTTGAATCCTTTCCCCCCACAACACACCAAAGTGTGTTAACGTGTATCGTATATGTTTCTTGAATTATAGTATATGATGCATGTTTCACATCATAGTTAAGAACTTCATGATTATAGAAATTGTAGTGTTGGTTTGTGGGTGGGGGTTGTTTGTTTTTACCCTTGAATAGATTTTACACATTTTTTGTTTATTGTTACTAGCTGGGGAGCTAGTTCTAATTCTAATCAAGCATTGTCAGTTTTGAATAATCAGAATTAAATTCTCACCATATCTGTGACTGAAGGGGTGGTGGGTCTCCAGGGCAACTTCCATGAAGTTGTACATTAGGAGTCTTAGAATGCTTTGAGGGATGTGCACTCATTTAGGAGGTGCCAGCAATACTAAAAGATTTCACTATGCATTTAACACTGCTGGTGTTAACATTTAACTCACTCATGCTTCCTCTTTCTATTGCATTTTGAATGTCAAGCCATGCCCACTCTTGTTTCCTGGGTGGGACAAATATGACTGCTAGAATTCTGGAGGATATGCTATTGGTAAATGCAAATAGCATGTTTACATTTTTTTTCTCAGATTAAATATTTTATTATTCATTTAGTATGAAAAGTTACATTTAATATACATGAAAGGTATCTAAAGTGACTGAAAGTGGTGATACCAAATTGTTTTTGTTGTTGTTAACATCCAGACTAGACCAGGACCAGAGAGTTTGAATATACTGATGAACCAGATCCTCAGTGGAACCCACATGTTTTTAATGGTTCAACTCCTTGAATTTAGAGCCAGGTGTCACTTCTACATGGGCGACCACTTTGCTTTCTTTTCTGGTTGTCTGCCATTGAGTCTTTTATTGTTAAACAGAGTCTGAACTGATGTTGGTTAGAAGTAGGTGAACAGAATTGAGCTAAAACTGCAATAATTCATTTGCATAAATACAGTGAGGAGTAGATGGGACTGTGACTCATTTAGCCTCAGATCTTGGAGTGTTCCTCTTTGTTGTAGCTGTGGCATCACCCCATTGCTGATGAGGCCCAAGGCAAGTGGCCTAACTAAGCCTAACTCCATCATTCATACATTTAAGGCTAAACCGTTCTAATGTTCTTTGTGTTGGATTGTCTTTGAGGTCTGTTAAATTGGCACAAAGCAAGACATTTATTTATTTATTTGAATTAGATGAAGATATATTGTTACCCCATCTTATCAATAAATTATGCCCAAAGAAACAGTATTCCATCTCCTCATTGACAAGTCAGTACAAGCACATTTGCCACAGGCTTCTTTTCAGACCACTTCACATGTTTGTCTTTAAAAGTGTATATTAAAAATGTAACATGTGACTGCATCAGAGTGTCAGGATTAGCTGCAGTTCCCTTTCACCTGTTCACTCAGTACATAGAATTCAATAGGTCTATCCTGAATAGAGCACCTGAATGGATGGTGTCTGACCCTTTGACTAGCAAACCCAGGATTTATTTATTCTGTCTGAATTATTGTTATGTGCTGATGTATAGTTAATGAGTATGGACATTTTTTGAGTTTCATGTTTAACAAAGACAAAGTATGGATATATGATCCAGTAAGAGTTGAAAAAGTTGTTTTCTTTTAAAGAAAATATGAAATGGGTTCTGAAAAGAAAATACTATCATGAAGCACTTTTACAATGAATGACCTATAATGTTTGCCCCACTTGAATTTTGTACATCAGAAAAGATAGGGTAATTGGTATGCATGAAGATCAAATGTAGTAATTTTAAAACAACTTTATATTATGTATAAATTTTATAAGGGTTTTTTTTTTACCGGTATCCTTGGACATTATTAACAGTAATTCAAACAGACTTTTCTGGTCTTATGGTTATGTTCATGGAGATAATCTACTGATAACATTAAATTAGTAATCATACAGGATTTCTATTTGTAATCTAAATACTTGATATGGAAATCTGCATAATTTATTCCTCCATAGATTTTTGCTTCAGTTGCCAACATTCCAAAATTAAGTGACTTTCCATTTAAATTGAAGCTAGTTAAGAACATTAGAAGAGCCCTGATGCTGGATCAGACCAAAGGTCCATCTAGTCCATTACTCTGTTCACACAGTGGCCAACCAAGGACCCACAAGCAGGACACGGTGCAACAGCACACTCCCGCCCAGTGTATATAGGCTTCTTGCCTCTGATAATAGTTCTATATTTGGAGAGAGACCAGACCCCATTTCCTCAGCCACCATTTGTATCTGGCTCTTCACCCACACCCTTATTTTGCACCTGACTCCAGTTAAGAAAATAAGAAGAGCCGTGCTGGATCAGGCCAAGGGTCCATCTAGTCCAGCATTCTGTTCACACAGTGGCCAACTGGCTGTCAACGGGGAACCCACAAGCAGGACACGAGTGCAACAGCACCTTCCAGCCCATGTTCCCCAGCAACTGATGTACATTGGCATACTGCCTCTGATACTGGAGGTAGCATATAGCTATCAGGACTAGTAGCCATTGATATCCTTCTCCTCCAAGAATTTGTCTAACTCCTTTTTAAAGCCATCCAAATTGGTGGCCATCACTATGTCTTGTGATAGCAAATTCCATAGTTTAACTATGCACTGTGTTAACATGCACTACACCCTGGTTGTTACACCTTGGGTTCTAGTAAAAATTGCAAAGTAGGTCCCAGAAATCTGATCTGCCCATTCCTGCTCTAAAGTAATTATTGTTGTTGTTGTTATATAACCAGATATCACTAGTATACTTAACTGTAGTAGAATGTAGGATATTATGAAATATATATTTGTTATTCCTCTAGGCCGTGCTTTGATATCACAAAATGTAAGTGTATATTTTATTTCTTTGTAGGTATGATGAATGGATAAAAGCAGACAAGATAGTGAGACCAGCTGACAAAAATGTGCCAAAAATAAAGCATCGAAAGAAAATAAAGGTAGAACACTTTGAACTACTGCTCAGTTTTATTCATATGAATAGGAGGCGGAGATAAGGCTACATAATCATTTCGATATTATAGCTATTCTAGTTGGAGAGAGAGTCAGTAACACAAGGAAGTACTTTCATTCAAGGATGCATAGCGATAATTTTTACTTTCCAGCATCAGTATTTTTCTTCAAGCAAGTATATATTTAAAAAATGCAAAACAAGAACTCCAAAAACATTTGGACTGGGTTCAGACAACACGATAACCAACGGTGGTTTAAATAGTCAACAGATGGCTATTTAACCCACCGTGAGTTATCGTGTTGTGTGGTGAGAGTTTTTTAACCAGCGATTGGTTATTTGGCCAAAATAACACAAATAACTAGTGCTGTGCCGAGTTGGCCATTTGAACCACTATTGGTTATCGTATTATGTGAAGGGCAGTGTTGGTAATTCCCTTGGCCACTGTTGGTTATTTCATCAGTCACAGAGTCACAAGACAAGAGTGGTCAAAGTGGTGGCTGCCACTTTGGTCCAGTTGGCAGGATAGATTTTCAGCAGCAATGGCTGATGGGATACTAGCAGGAAAACTGAGAGGAGGAGAGAGGGTGGGGGATGACTGAGTCAGCCCAGTGTGGACTAATAGTCAACTCAACGCTGATCCTAATTCACACCATGGTTGATTATTACAATGCTGTGTGGGGGAGTACTCACTAGCTAAACAACCGTTGAGGTGATTATTACCCACTGTTGCTTATCATGTTGTTTGAACGCTTGGAGTCTATTTGGGACCATACTGCGACCATCTCCAGTGTTGGGTTTATAAAGAAGCTCTCCCCCTACCTATAGTTAGCACCATGTTTCGAGGTGTTCCCTGGATAGGGCCTAGAATTAACCATCTCTATTTAGATCATTGTTTCCTAGGGGTTGAGCAAGACTCATCTGTAGGCCATAATAATCTTGTGTCTCTGGCAATAGATTTTAGCATTCTATAGCTAGACATAAATTTAACTTATGAGTTGAGAAGTGAAAGGATTCTGCACTACAACAAGAACGATAAACACATCTATGCACATATAATTGGGATTTGAATGTTTTTATTTCTTTGTTTTTGGCAGAAATTTATTACCAAAGAAAAATAAAATTCCGCTCATGGAACTCTAGTCACAACCTTGGGAATTTCTCCATTAGATTTTATTTTCTTGTGTGGCATCTTGCTATTTGATTTTCTTTTGTCTATTCTAAACTCTGATGTAAGATTAATTGTGTGGGTTAATTAATAGAAAAGGGTTTTCTTTTAAATTAGAACAAAGCTGACAAAGAGAAAGATGAGAAATATTCTCCTAAAACATTTAAATTGCGACGCTCGTCAAAACCACCTTTTCATGCCAGTATATCACCTGAGATATCATCCAAACCAGACAACCCTGAAGCCAAAACTTCTGAAACAGCTCCAAATAAATCTTTAGAGATTATTTCTATCCTTAATGGACTACAAGGTAATGTACTTAGGCTTCTTAATTTATTGTGTGAATAACATTTTTTTTCCAGTATTAGGAGAAAAAATGCACAGGCACAGGCTTGTAAGTAGATCCTTGTCTAATAGCCTGCAATGAGTAAGAATAATCTTCAGGCAACCAGGCAAGAAATATTTTGTGAGCCTGTTAAAGTGTCACAAATGGTAAATTCATATGTTAGAAGACATATTAGTAATGTCCTTGCTGATTTTGTGGGCTAGTAAGTTTTGTAAACTAAAGAGTTGCAGAGAAAAAAAAATTTATTTTAGGAAGTTTGTTTATACCAATGGTAGGCATCTTGTGGCCTAGATATTTTGGCTAAAACTCCTCTCATCCCTCACCATTGGCTGTGCTGGCTGATGATGGGAGTAGTAGACCAAAACAGCTGGAGGGCCACAAATTGCCCATCCCTGTTTTTTACCTTGTAATGGATCTATAACTTTTTAAATAATGTGTGACATGTATTTCACAGTGAAATTATGTTTTATATAAGAATTATTTGCAACATCTGTTTTCTGTCTTAGAAAAACCATATTTTTTCATATTTTCTCTTATGATCCCTATATTTTTTATATGTAACACAACAGTAAATTGAACTCTCCCAATTTTGCTTCAGTGGCCAAAGCATATTCATAAGCATACTTCAACCTCCCTAGTATGTCTTTAGGATTACAATGCTCAAGGAAGTTATCCCTTCTGATATGGCCTGGTTTTAATGTAGGTATTTAGAACAGGGCTTAGAAACTGGAGGAGAATGGTAAGGAAAATAGGAAGCTGCCTTATGCTGATTCAGACTGATCCATCTAACCATGTATTGTTGACACTGACTGGCAGCTCTTCAGGGTTTCAGGGTTTTTCCAGTCTTACCAGGAGATGCGAGGGATAGAACCAGGAGCCTTCTTGCAAATCATGTCTTCTACTACTAAGCCACAGCCCAGTGACATTAAGTCTCTCATCCCCATCTACGAGTGAATGGATTTTGCATAAGAATGTTAGTCTGCCATTTGGTCTAGATTGAACTTTCATTTTTGATTGAGGTTTTTAAGTTTTTGACATATTTTATGTAATGTTGCAATACTTAGAAAATTCTAAATTAAAAAACTAAAATGTCCCCTCTTGTCATGAGTTGTGATCTTCCCTGAACCTCCCCTCCTCTTGGCAGTTGGGCTTAGTAAAAAGCTTCTTTTCATGCAAATGGGATCTTTTCTCTAAACATTTTTTTCAACATTTGTGTTATCCACTAGCTGTCTTAGATTGTTTGATAAAATAATGTTTCCTTCTGTGATGTTTGTGTATATGTGTTTATTACTTTTATGCAAATATCCAGTTTACATTACAGTGGGTTTTTTTGTTTTTTGATCCAAAGATTTGGGAGAGGATAACATTTTGGTACTTTACGCAAAGTCATGATTTAGATAACTGGGTTTGATCCAAAACAGGGTGGATAAAAATCAATGATTAAAAAAATAATAATAATGAAAAAAATCTTTTGATTTAAATTGGATTTTTTTATTTAAATTGATTTTTTTTTAATAAAATGCTTTTTGTGGAAAACTCTATCTAAACATAGTTTTCTATTTAAGATACATTATAGTCCAAAGGTTATTTATTCATCATGAAATAAGGATTAGTTTTTAATTATGTAGCAATGTTTAAGTTGTTTGGTAAATGAATTCCACTAATCCATTCACAATGTCATGCTCTTCCAGAGGTTTCTGTAAAATTATTGGGCAGTTTTTCTATCTAGAAGATATTATCACAGATGCTTGGTTTTACAGTTCTCAAAACTGTGAATTTGTGTCTGCAGAGATCACAATCCCATTGTTCCTTTGCAAATCTATGAACGCAGAATCAACCCCTTACCTCTTAAGTGCTAAGTTTCAAAAAATTCAGTGAATAGATTGTTGGGAGTGGAATAGATCTGCACAAGAAGCTAAAAATGAAACCTGCATCTGCTCGTAAATATTAAGATTATACCAGCAAGAATGAGTCTTTGGTAACTCTGAGTTGTGTAAAATATGTATTAAGCTTATAGCAAGGAAGAGTGCACTTTTGGGGGGTGGGAAGTCACATGATTAAATTGAGTATTTCTGAGTAGTGATTAAAATTGTGATTTAAATCATGATTTAAATAAAATTGATTTAAATCAAATCCACCCTGGTAGTGATTTAAATTGTGATTTAAATCAAATTGATTTAAATCAAATCCACCCTGATCCAAAAGTACTGCCCAATGAACAGAAGAACCTCTTCTGCTCATGGCAAGCTTATTCCATGAATGAAAGCTTGCTCATGGAACAAAACCTTGGATCCAACCCAACTGAGTCCATAGAAGATCAGTGGAAGAGTTTGTGCTTTGCATGTAGAAGGTCCCAGGTTCATCTCCAACTAAGGCTGGGAAAGACTCCTGTCCAAAACTGTGGAGAACTACTGTCATCCATTCTGACTTGGCATAAGGCACCTTCCTATGTTCACATAAATGAGTTTTTAAAAAGAAACTTAGAAAGAGGCTTATATTTCACTGCTTGATTGTAAGCAAGAGTAAAGCACCTGTAAGGCTGCTTAATTCATTTCTTTTCAATCTAGATTTCATAATTTTGTTTCAGTGAACTTCAGATAGTGACATTGTAGTCTGAAAGTTGGCAGAAACCATTTGTCCATTGACGACAATAAACACAGGCATTAGGCTGAAATTTGTTGTAGTAAAAATACTTTAATTATCTTTCCTATTTATATTATATGTTTCAGCTCTAGGGAATAACAGGAGTATAAAAATTAAGCTTCAGTACATTACATTTTATATTAATATATATTTTTTTAACATTTAAAACTCACTTTAGAATTCCATAAAAAACGTTTATTAATTTAATTCTCCAGAGGCATTTTATTACAGAACATTGCAGATAAGCAAGATTTGCCATCAGAGTAGTAGTTTAAAAATCAAACAAACATGTTTAATTGGAAGAGAATTATTTTTAATTTGGGCAGAGATTAATGATTTGAAGCCTAACACAAATGTTATTTCTGTAGCATTATACTTGTAATACATCTGGAAATGTGCTTAGAATAGTGTGTGTGTATATATATATGTATATTATATCTTCTTGTCTTTTTACTGCAATAGCTTCTGAAAGCTCTGATGAGGGTGAGCAAGATGATGACCAAAGTGCTCCAAGTGTCTATAACAATGGTAAGGAAGAACCTCAAGATGAGGCTGTGAGCCAAGACAATAATGAACTTTGTCCAAAAGAGCAGAACAGCTTATCCTTTCCAGAAGATGTTAAAACTCTTGGAGATGCCACAGTATCCAAGCTGGTATCAAAGTCTCCAGAGAGACTGCGGAAAGAATTGGCAGAACTATCAGATGATACTGATTATGAAGGAGAGAATGAAGTCACCAAGAAGAGGAAAGAGGTAAAAAAGGAGGCAACGGATAAAACAAAGCCAGCAGTAAAACGTGGTAAACGAAGGTACTGTGTTTCAGAGGAATGTTTCAAAACTGGGTCACCTAATATTAAGGATGAAAAATCAAATGGCAAAGACATGCTTAGCTTGGAAAACAGTAGCAACAGCTCCTCAGATGAAGATGAAGTAAAAAATAAATTAAAAATGACACCCAGTAAGAAGTACAATGGGTTGGATGACAAAAGGAAATCCTTACGGACGAATGCTTTTTATCCAGGGTTCTCTGAAGTCGCAGAGAAGAGAGTAAAGCTTTTAACTAACTCTGATGAAAGGCTTCAAAATACTAGAGCTAAAGACCGTAAAGACGTGTGGTCAAGTATTCAGGGGCAGTGGCCTAAAAAAACTCTGAAGGAACTTTTTTCAGATTCTGACACAGAAGCAGCAGCTTCCCCGCCACATGCTTCTCCTGACGATGCTGCACCAGAGGAGCATCTGCAAACCCTCGTGGAAGAGGAGACGTCTTTGTCTTGTTCTAAAGTTGAAAGACCTTTGCCACTCAACCCTGACACTAAACCTGTTGAAGAAAAACCAACTGAAACGAATGACAAGAAAGTTGAATTCCCAAGTAGTGGCAGTAATTCGGTGCTGAATACCCCTCCTACTACACCTGAGTCACCCCCATCTGTAACTGTAGCAGAATCCAGCAGGCATCAATCCAGTGGATCTGTCTCTGAATCTTTGGCAGCAAATCAAGAAGAAGTACGAAGTATTAAAAGTGAAACTGATAGTACAATTGAGGTGGACAGTGTTGTAGGGGAACTGCAAGACCTTCAGTCTGAAGGAAATATATCTCCTACAGGCTTTGATGCCAGTGTCAGTTCCAGCAGCAGCAATCAACCAGAACACACCGAGAAAGGTAAATAAAGAGGATTGCGCCCTTAATGATATGTGTCTTGTTCTTTCAGTTTTAATGAATCAACTAATGAAATCCTTGTGTAATTCATATTTTCTATGGCTAGGATGCAAAGAAGGGGTATCGATGTGTAGGGGAGAGAACCACATACAAAGCTATAGCTTCATATCCTACTTTTGCCACATTAGTTTCCACAGCGTAGAGGCAAGATGTGTTCTGAACTGAATATGGCCTGCCTCTTTAGTTGCGACTGCTGGAGTAAAACAAGAAGCAATGTTCAGGTGGTGCCTGTGATTCCCCCCTCCCCCCACGCACACATGTGTATGCCCCTACTTTGAGCTATTTATTTCATCAAATGTACATTGAACCAAGAAGCAGATAGTTAGATGCTATGTCATGCTGTGGGCCGTAGCAGTGCTTTGAAATATTTGCAATACATTTTAGCAAATCCAAACCATCTCATGCTCCTTGTACTCAACAATTATGGGGCTAATTGCCCTGTGGTGTTTCATCCCCTCTCCCGCCTACTGTTTCAATTCTTTAAACAATGATGTTTAGCTAACTGAGCTATCAGAAATCCTATTTACCTTTATTGTCACGAATGAGGAAGTGAAACTACCAAATGCCAAGCTAAATAGGGTGCATTCTCTCCCCAGCATCTTCTCAAAATAGAATCTGGAAAACAAAACTTGCCTATATTCCATATATATGATTTAATTTGGTAATCAGATCACATTAAGAGCACTGGAGTATTTTTTTTTCATCTTTTTCTAAATAAATCTGTAGATTTCTGTGGGTACCACACAGGAAAAAAAACATTACAAAGCACTGTAGAGATTGATTGGGACCACAGAAGTACATTTATTCTTGGGTTGTTTTTTTTACTCCAAGTTGGTTTTATGTTGATACAAGGTTTAACACCCTCACAGTACAAACCCTATTAATCTATTGCGGTGCATAGAACCCTTTCATTTAAGTACTATGAGCCAGTGTCTGGATTCACCCAATCAGGGAATGAAAGTAAGCCACTGTACCATATTTTCCCACCCCATGTATGCCAGTCGCTTGCTGCGTCATTACCAGAATTACCCTCGCTGGGTGCAGTTCATTGTGTCATATGAACCCGTGAGGATGTGCAACGGGTGGGTTACCCTGCAACCCTAGAAAAAGCCATGGCTTGTCTTCCTTCCCCGATTGTGCAAACCTTGCCACTGACTGGATTTTCATGATACACTGTGGCGTGCTATGCAAACAGCCCCACTATTTCACCTAGGCATATGTTGGTTTTGGTTTTACTTTCTCTCCCCTTTCCTTTTCTTGAGCTTCCTGATAGCCCATTGAGGATTGACTAATATTAAGTCAACGTGGTAGGACGCAATGGACATGTTTGAAATGTGTGATACCAATAAATAATAGATGATTTTGAAATCAATCATATCATTATTTCCAGCTTTATAGCAGATTTATACTGTCAAATCAAATGGTGTAGGATAATTTAAACCAAACACTATGCCTCTGGTTTATAAAATACATTCGGTATAATAACTTGTTCTTCCTATTATTTTAATAAAGCTTGTCCAGGCCAGAAAAGGCTTAAAGATGGCCAAGGAGGTGGTTCCTCAAAAAAACAGAAAAGAAATCACAAAACGTCTGTGGTGAACAATAAAAAGAAGAGCAAAAGTGGTAAGTATGGTAACTAGCTAGAGAGCAAAACTTGGGCTCCGTCCTTTTATTATTTGTACAGTGGGTTTGCTGCCTCCCATGGAAAGAAGGTTCTTTCTGTCTGTGGAAGGCTTCCGATGCAGCAGAGCACTTTCTCCTCCTTTCAGGGACTATCAGTGAAAATTATCTCCTCCTTCCCCACTTCCTGCCAGCTGGAGTCTCCTGACTCTGCTCAGAGAATTCTTCCATTGGTGGGATTTAATCTTCATAACATACCAGAGCAAATTTTCGTACATGAAACTGCAATTGATTTTCCAGTTTTGTGGAATGGTATTAAATTGCTGCACTGGTTTTGGGCTGCTTTTTGCTCAGAACTTTGATGTTCTTCACTCACGTTCTTCACAACTGAATGAATGTTACATTATTGTTGAAGTGTGGAATGTATGGACTCTTTACTGAAACCACTACATCCTTGCAAAAACAGTTTTCATAAATGGTTAGTTTTGAAGAGTTACCAACCTATAGCAGATTATGCAATTCCTCTCCCCATACTATTCGAAGAGCCAAGTCGCATTCTCACTTCTCTCTGTGGAGCAAGTGTAAGTTTTCTTTTCCAATTGTCTGTTGAAATTCGCCATTCTGTTTTTATTGGTGGGTTGTTTTATTCTTTAAGAGGGAATCCTACTTATGATGGGAAATAAGCACTTTGAACAGGTTCCGAGATTTTTAGGAACAAACAAAACCTATACAATGTATTTGTTGTGTGTTTCTTCAGCAAACAGCAGTGATAGTGAAGAACTATCTGCTGGAGAAAGTATTGCCAAATCTCAGCCAGCAAAATCAGTTCCTACAGGAATGAAGTCTCAGCATACGAAATCTCCAGCAAGAACTCAGTCTCCAGGAAAATGTGGGAAAAATGGAGAGAAGGATTCAGATCTCAAGGAACAAAATAATCGTTTGCCAAAACTTTATAAATGGAGTTTTCAAATGTGTAAGTGTGGATTTATTGTTGCTGTGCTTGCACTTTTGAGTGGTATATCGAGGCCCCAAGGTTAGAAGAAGGGGCATTTTTCCATGTTGCATCTGATGAAGTTGACCAAGGCTGCCTCTACAAGAGAGGTTTAATGCTCTTTCAAGGCGCTTTAAAAAATTTACCTCTACAAGAACGGAGCGCAAATTGGGCGTAGAGGCGCGTTATCTGTCCGATTATGCGCATTATCGAATGCGCGTTAAACGGCGAGTTTTATTTTGCTCCAGCCGTTAAAGCGCATTTTGCCTATGTGAACAAGCGCTTATGCGCATTAACTACTTGTAAAGTGCATTTTGGTCATCCCTTAATGCGCTTCACCGCCTCTCGCCGCCTATTGTGCAGAGGTATTAGGTGTAAATGTGCTTCAGCGATTATGCGCATAATTGCCTAACCAGGCGCAAAAGCGAATCCTTGTAGAGGGGACCGAAGAGGGACTCTCAGAAAATATCAGTCAGGGGGCCACACAATGGTTATTTGGTTAACAGTGTTAATCCAAAACCCACCTTTATTATGATCAAACAAAATGCCACAAAAGTGTGTAAGCTTTCAAGTTCTCAAGAACTCTTCATCATGCTATAAAAACCAAGTGATTGAGGGGAGGTGGGGAGCACACAGATAGGTGTGGCTGTGAGGTCTGCAGATTACATCAGGTTTCAAGATGGAGATTACAAACTGAATGAATTCATCACTAGAAGGTGTTGCAGGTATCCGATTACACCTAACATTCTGGAAGAAAGAAGCAATAGCTGATCCCCATGTCTCAGAATATATACAGGCTGGTGTAACTCATATCTGTCAATTCCCCCCACCCCCATGGATCGGCTATTCTGTGTTTTTTATTTGTCTTAATCAATTGCATTATATGTTCTTAACTATAGTATAAATATCATAAATGAATAATGTAATGTCTAGAAAGATTGTGCTGAGGTGTTGCCATCTCTTGAACTCTGGCTACTCAGGTTGGGCTTTACCAACTAACACGGACAATGCTGTAACTGTTCCTGTAGACTGCTCATTCTATCAGGGAGCAAGAAAGGGGGTGAGACATTACTTGCTGAAAGATACTTGGAGCACCTTCCAACAGCAGCACTGAACCAGCCACTCTCCTCAGTGGCTCAACCCTCATGAAAAATGCTGGGGCAGCAGGCATTGGGCAACGCAGGTGGAAGGTGCTATAAATAGCTTCCAATAGCAGTCCTTAATCAGTTGCTCTTTTCACTGACCCTTCCTGCATAGTGATAGACAGGAACCCTTTGAAAATTCCTGGGTACTGGATGAAATTTAAGCAGCCACCTTGGGCCAAAGGTTCCCCATCCTTGGCTTTTGGCATAATAAATGTGTTAGTCTTTATGGTGCTACAAGACTTGGGGTTTATTGTTGTTTTTGTTTGGTTTTGGTTTCATTTTGTTTGCTTGAAGTAGCCACATATTGAATGTACTGCATTATATTTTGCAGTTGAGCAATACCTTTATTAGGACCAACCAAAATGCCACAAGCTTTTGAGATCTCCAGAACTCTTCATCAAACTAGATGATACAACAACCAGGAGATGCGGGGGTGCGGGGAGACACAAGAATACAAAGTTTTCCCCCAGTCTCTGCTTTTTGAACCATCTAGCCTAATAGTGAGCTGCGGAGAACTTGAAATATAGCATAGGCTTTTGTGGTATTTTGGTTGGTCCTAAGAAAGTTATTGGCCAACTGTGGATTTTGAAATTTTGTTCTCATGGACCAGTATGGCTATCTTTGTTTTTTATCTGTATTATGTTTGCAATTGCAAGAGTTAAAGGAAGACGCTTAATCCCAATACTTAAGTTGCCTATAAAGATTCATTTGTATTTTATAATGTTCCAAACCTGATGATTATATGTCAGATTATAGAAATGCTACATGTGCACATTTGACTTTGTTTAAATATTAAAGATAGAAATGGTGTAACGCTGTGTAGTTGCTGCTTCCCCGTCAAGTTATTTTATCCTTCATTGCTGTGTCTTTCTTCATAAATTGGAAGAATTAAAATTTTGGATTAAACTAACTAATGTTGCTTTCATTGCAGCTGATCTAGAAAATATGACCAGTGCAGAGCGCATAGCAATCCTTCAAGACAAGCTTCAAGAAATTAGGAAACACTACTTGTCTTTAAAATCTGAAGTAGCTTCCATCGACAGAAGAAGAAAGCGCTTGAAGAAAAAAGAGCGGGAAAGTAAGTAATTAGGCCTTAATTTTGCCCTTATTTATTAAGATTGAACAGAATTACTGAAGTGAGAATTTGACTGTTGGATGTCTCTTAAAACATTAGCTGTTGTTTCATGAATCTTATACAACTCTTACACTCTGATCCTGGTCTTGGAATCACTTGGAATTAAATTTGATTAATTTTTGTTGGAATTTCCTTTCAAGGAAATACACTTAGGATCAAAGCCTTATGCCCTATCATTAACATATTTGTATGGGAGCAAATTTTTCTTCATAGTCTGCCCCCATATGGGTCTTCACCTGCACAGAGCTAGTTTCAGAACTTTCTACCTAGACCTGTTCGAATGTGTTTTCAGGCCTGGACAGAATCAGCCTTGATCGCCCTGATGGATTACCCCCCATGCAACCATGTTGATTCTCCTTGATCTCTCAGCAGCTTTTGATACGACTGACCACAGTACCCTCCAGAACTGGTTCTACAGGTTGGGGGTAGGAAGTACTGTATTGCAGTGGTTCCATTGGATGACTATGTGTCAGCACCCTGGTATTTGTACCGTGGGGTTCCACAGGATATTTTCTTGTCCCCAGTGCTGTTCAACATCTATATTCAGATGTTAAAAGTGGACATTAGAAAATTTGGGGCATGATTCATCAGTATGCTGATGACACCCAGCTCTATTTTTCTGTGACATCTGAGTCAGGTGTGTCTGTGCAAGTCCTACATCAGTGCCTAGAAATAGTAGTAGGCTGGATGAAGGGCTGACAAAACAAAGACTCTGTGGGTGGTTCCCATGTCCAGGAATTAAGCTAGTTACCTATTTTGAAGATGTTTGTATTGCCCTGCAGGATTAGGTTCATAGTTTGGGGTTACTTTTCAGACCATCTTTGGCACTGGAGGCTCAAGTGGACTCGGTGCCTAGGAGTGCCTTTTACAAACTTCAGTTGGTAGACCAGCTACAGCAGTGCCTGGATATGGATAGTCTGCCCACAGTGATCCATGCATTGGTAACATCAAGATTGGATGGCTGCAATGCACTCCATGTGGAGCTTCCCTTGATACTGGTTTTTCTAGTGCAGAATTCAGCTGTTATGTTGCTGGGTGCAGTGGCCTACTCTGGCATGTTATCCCTGTACTCAGAGTACTGCCCTGACTACCATTATATTATCAGGCCAGGTTCACGGTGATGTTGTTGACATATAAGGCCCTAAACAATGTGAGATCAGGTTACCTGAGGGGAGCGCCTTCTCTTATATCATCCTAACCGTTCATTGAGAACTACAGATCAGGACCCCCTGAATGTTCCTTTGCCTGCAAATTTCATAGCTGAGGACTTTCAGATGTGCACACCTGTGTAGGACTGAAAAAATAATAATGAAAAGAATGAGAATGCATTCAGGGCACTCTCCGGTGTCCTTCTCAATTTTTAGGAGCACTGGGCAAAGGAATGAGGCAGTAATGAGATCATGAGGAGCATCAGGCATTTTCAACACTGTTGCCGGGCTGCTCTCTAGCTATTCCTGAATACCCATGGTGAAATCGCCCTGTTGGGCTTGGATGTCACCTAACAATGACCTAACAACAAGCGAGATATTTCCAAAAAAGTTAAGGTTTACAGAATTTTTTTTAAATTATATTTTATACAAATATGTACACAAACAATTAGAGCAATTGCTATACACTTTAAAGTTTCTCTGCAATATTGTTAAAGCAAATTGCTCCACTAATTTATAAAAGAGGCAGGCCAAACGCGTTTCAACGATATGGGTCTTCCTCAGACCAGCAAAAGCCTACAGCGAGTGCTTGAGAAATACTCCTGACCTCCGTTTCTCCAAACCAATGCCGGCTGATCTGGGGGAGTGATGCAATTCGTATTTTTTCCATTATATTGTCAGGCAGCCCCCGTGCTCAGATAAACAATTGAACTACTGAACAGCTTGTGCCGGAATTTAAAGGCCACTGAGGAAGACCCATATTGTCGAAACGCGTTTGGCCTACCTCTTTTATAAATTAGTGGAGCAATTTGCTTTAACAATATTGCAGAGAAACTTTAAAGTGTATAGCAATTGCTCTAATTGTTTGTGTACATATTTGTATAAAATATAATTTTAAAAAATTTCTGTAAACCTTAACTGTTTTGGAAATATCTCGTTTGTGGTTTTGGTTAAGGCTAGCACTTCGTTTTGACCTAACAACAAGCCATGGGTTCTCAGGGTGGTTTGTTTGTGGAAAACAACCAACAATGAAAAGAAGTTCCAGGTTTGGATGTCACAATAAGCTGTCCTGAAACAACCAGGCCTACGAACCAGGCCTAAGTCTTAAATCATATACTTACTTACCTAGGAATAAGCCCCATTGAACTAAGTGGGCCTTACTTCAAAGTAATCATGTAAAGGATTGTGCTGTAAATATTCTTAAGATTGCTTTGACAGACTACAGCTGTTGAAGAGACAAGAACAACTAGGAAAGCACTTTAAAGGTCTCTACAAAATACACATTATGACACAAATCCTATTAGGTTTCAGTAATAATAGTTTTCAGGGGCGATGTATTTTTCATGCTTCACTCTATCTTTCAGGCGCTGCTACCACATCATCATCATCTTCTTCCTCACCTTCCTCCAGTTCCATTACAGCAGCAGTTATGTTAAGTTTAGCGGATCCACCCATGTCGAGTTCATCACAAAATGGAATGTCGGTTGAGTGCAGGTGACAGCAAGACTTGCCTATGCACTTTGCACTTAATGGCTGCTGAGAGCCACTTTTTATACTGCACAGTGGCACAATATTCAGACAAGCACTATTTTGTATTTAAATTTTTTCTTGACAAGCTAACTTTGCACTTAAGTGCACTTTTATGAATAAAAAGTACAACAAACTGCTTTTCCTCAAGCAATAATTGTTTCCAACTTGTCTGGGAATTGTATGTTGAATGAGTTGAAGGCCTTCCGCTGTGTCAAATGGAGGCTGTTCACTGCCAGTAGAATCAGTATGGTAAGCATACAGTTGTTGGGTAGGCCTAATTAATGTGTTAAAAGTGGCTTACTGTTCACATATTCCCTGGTATTTTGTTAAAGCTGGAGCATTTGATATTTTCCCATTATTTAGGAAAAATGAACCTATTTTCATTTTTACAAGAAAATTGTTTTTTAACTAAGTCGCCTTACAGCGGCTATAGCTGTACAAGTCAAGCACATGTAATTTAATTCCAAACCTGCCGTTAATAGGATGTTTCTCATCAGACCTGACAACCAAATATAAGGATTTTCTTTAAAAAGCTGACTAATGTTTACAGGTTTGAATTAGGCTAAATAGGTTACTATGGGTTTTTAATAACCCATGAATTGGAATGAAACTACTGTACTTTGCCATTTTTCTATGAATCAGTATTTTTTTTAATTTTGATAAAATACATTGTGAAAAAAGGAAGAAAATGGCTAACAAACTGTATTAAATCTTAATGTATAAAGATTGTATTTAGCCAGTTTAAAGTGTATATTTATTCATAATGAATTATAACACTTATATTTTTGTGTTTTCTTGTAAAAGTTTCTTTTCAGTTAAAGCAACAAATATTTCATTTGTAATGCTTATTTTATTATGAGCTGCAACTGAGAGGTCTTCAAGAAGGAGTAAACTGTGTTAATATTAAGTCATGGTTGTTGAGAAGAACATTGCCACAAAGGGATAGTTGTTTATAATATAAATAGCTAACTGAGTGGTAGAGATGTGTTTTTTAATTGCCTTGTACAATATCCAAAATCAACTGTTTTCACTTCTATTGAATTTATGTTGTATGGATCCCAAGCCCTCTCTTGTTTGGCACTTGTATTTAATTACACAACTTTGTAAGACATTTGTATATTGCGGAAGTGTTCATTCAAGCTATTTAATACCTGGCACTGTTAATACACAGTACTTTATTGTACAGATTGTTTTACTGTTTTAATTGTAGTTCTGTGTACTTTTTTTGGCTGGACTTATGGGGGCTGGCATGTTTTTTCCCTTTTTTTCTGGCAATACAACATGTAAGAATTTCAAACATTCTGTTGGTAGATGCTAGAGTGTCAGAATCTTTACATTTGACTTTTCTAAGAAAAGCATTTTCAGTCTTAGTAGTGTGTGCTTAAAGGTAATGATTTTATTGAAAATGGTTTCAAGCTATTCAGATATGTACAGGACTGTAAAAACATTTGTTGACAAACATTGAAGGAAAGGCATATAAAGAAAAGCTATAAAATATATATTAGGTTCTGCAGACAATGGAATTGTGTAATATATTGTACAAATGTAAGCAAAGGCCTCTGAAATAAAATGCCATAGTTTGTGAATACTGGATTCTGTTTCTACCAGTTTAATTAAGGCATTTCAGTGTATTCAACAGCACCAGATATAAAAAGAGGTTTGCTCACAACAGTTTTTATTGGCCTAAATAAGTGTAACCCTGAGTCAATTTTAAGTTAATTTAAGGTGCCATTCTATGCATGTTTGGACTGAAAAAAGTTCTACAACTCACATGGCTGGCTGGGGAATGCTGCAACTTGTAGACTACGTTGGTCCTAGTGACATCAGTGAGGCTGCTCCAAGTTCCATGAATTCTGTCTAGGCTTACTAGCCAGCCACCATTGTGCTTGTCACCAAACCCACTTCCTCAGTTCCTCTGATAATCACAGAGGGCTTGTGGAAGAAGGAAAGATTGCTTTTTTGGAGCTGTAGTTCCCCACTGTTTTCTTATCTCCTCCAAGCAGCACAAATGTGTTAAGTCTCTGCACATGCAAAGATTTCTGTCATCGGTGCTAGGGTATGCTCCTTAAAATACTGTCAGATTTTTTTAAAAAAATCTCTAATAGCTACTGTCCTGGTTATTAGTTGGCAAAATTGGATTGGATTCTTGTGCAGCCACTGCCATTGTACTTACTTACACCAACACTTAAATGGATCCTTACTGTGTAAAAATATCTCTGGTACTATGAAATGCTGTTGCTTGTGCAGTGTCCCTAGCAGAGCCTACCCTTTACTTTGACCCTGGAACACAGTGTGGGCAAAATGGGCTGGACCCTTCCTTCCCTCAAGGGCTGATGATATCCAGAACAGCTGTTGAGCATGGTTCTGTTCAGAGAGAGTGCTCGCTACAGTCTCTCCTCCTAGCCAATCCTTGGAATGCCCTAGAGCAGGAGCCCAGCAAGCTCTGTGTGTTTCTATACATATACATACCTGTATGTTATGTTCTTGTTGAAAACAGTTCAGTAAGCATAACACATGTCTATAGCAGAAACACATGATTTGTAGAACAGACAACAATAAAGGCAATTTGGTAGTAGTCTTGTTTATATTATTAGTATTAGTGTTACATTAGTATTATTAATCTAGTGCGGCACTAAGTCCTTCCAAAACACCAAGTGGGCTTTTTGTGGGTTCTTATTCATAAACGCTATAATTGGGAACCAGGTTACAATAAATTCCTCAAACTACAACATTTGCCTTAGTTCTCTTCTCTACGTTGCCATTCAAAGAGGGCAGTTAGGCACACCTTTGCATACCAGCCCTCTAGCATGAAACAAAACTGCAATTTCCAGTGTCTAGCAACTTCACTGCTCATCTACTGCTAGCAGAAACACTCACCAGATCTTTATGTAATATAGAACTTTGAGTGTCTGGAAAAAGCAATAGTGAAGGTAGATTGGATAATTATATCTGAGACTTCATTGAAAATAAGTTGTATTGTTTAGTTGTTGAGCTCTCCAATGCAACCGTGTATAGATGGAAAATAGGATTGGATTCCAGATTTACCTACACCAGTTGCTTTTCATGTGATATTTCCCTTCACATACTATAAAGGACTTGTGCAGTCTGCACTTCATCAAAAATGAGATTGCTAAGTAGAACTCCCTTATCCAGTTCTGTTGCAGGATACCTAGTACCTAATTGAAGAGGTACTCATTTGACAGCAAAGCCCCCTTATTCTTAATGATGTATGCTTTCTGCGTGGTTGAAAATAAATACAAATGCAACAAGGAACACAGGAATAATGACTATTTTCCACCATCATATACAATACCCCCTAACTATATTATCTTTTGAGTAAGATAATAATAATAATAATAATAATAATAATAATAATAATAATAATAATAATAAATTTATTTATCACCCGCTTCTCCCAACGGATCGAGGCGGGGAACAACACCAAACACAAAATACAAAAACTGATTAAAAGCAGATAAAACCAGTACATCATTAAAATACCAATAAAACACCAATAAAACACTTTAAAATTCATCTAGGTAGGCCTGCCGGAAGAGATCAGTCTTTATAGATCTTTTAAATTCCTGAAGACTAGTAAGTTGGCGAATCCCGGCAGGTCATTCCACAATCTGGGGGCGGCAGAAGAGAAGGTCCTCTGGGTAACGGTTGTCAGTCTAGTTCTTCTTCGTGGTCTCTGTGCATCACACACTATGGGCTCGCGCCGGCGCCGAGCCTCACTCGGAAACTTCTAGAGCTTAGAAACTATTGGCGGGAACCCCTCCCCCCACCATCCTATTGCGCATGCCTGGGTTCCCGCCTACCTCAGTTCTTCTTCGACCGCCTTGCTGGTTGCCTCACAGAGAACTTCTCCTAATCGTTTGTTGCTTAGATCTTTTATTCGATTCCCTTTTACTATTTCTCCGCTTTCTCTCGTGTATTCTCTTTCTCTTTCTCTCTCTCTCCTCTTTCTCTAAAAAAAAAAAAAAAAAAAAAAAAAAAATTGTTATTATCGTTAATCACTTTGTTCATAGATAGATAAATAGATAGATATAGAGTTAGCATAGCGGATCGAGGCGTAGCTGCGGCTGTGTCCCGTTCCGCGGAAAGCGGGAGAAGCTGAGTGAGTGTTTCCCGCCCTTTTTAGCGGCGTGCAAAATGGCGTCGCTCTTCAAAAAATGCACAGGCTGCAGAGCAAAAATGACCCATTCGGATGGACACTCCAAGTGCCTCCTTTGTCTGGGTGAGACCCACATCGTGGATACCTGTGCCCACTGCCTGAGTTTCTCACGGCAAACACGAAAGAATAGGGCAAACAAGCTGAGGGCTCTCTTATGGAAATCCGCCCTGGAAACGGTCGATGCGCCGGTCTCGGTACCGAGCCGCCCTTCGACGTCGGAGGAGACTCAACCGACTCAGCCTCCTAAATCGAAGCCCTCCCTTCCCGAAGTCACGGGCAAGGCGAAGCGGCGTAAGAGACACCATGGCACAGCAGCAGCCGAGGAAGCACAAGCTCCCCAAAGCAAGCATGCAAAACCGACGACGCATCACCGAGACTCCAAGTCTGCGCCAAGCTCGGCACCGAAACAACAGACTCGAGGACATAAGTCGACACCGAGAGAGAAGTCGATATCGACGCCGAAGCCGTCGTCGACGCCGAAGCCGTCGTCGACCCCGAGGCCGTCGTCGACTCCGAGGCCGTCGTCGACTCCGAAGCCGTCGTCGACTCCGAGGCCGTCGTCGACTCCGAAGCCGTCGTCGACTCCGAAGCTGATGCAGCCGCCGATGGCAAAGACGAAGTCGGGAACTAAACCGGCATCGGTACCGACCAGCTCCCCGGTACCGATGGCGAAACCATCAATTTCACCTTCGGTCTCCATCTCTCTTCCAATCACATGGCCTTCAGTAGCGACTCCCCCGACACCGACACGCCAGGACCACGGGTTCTCCGTACCGAGGGCGCCAACACTTCGACTCTCCAGTCACTCCGCTTCCGCCCCCGGACCAGCCCCATCGCTCTCTCCACCAGCTTCAGATCTGGAAGACCGCGGGTCCGGCTCTCACTGGGTCCAGTCCCCTCACCAAGCCTCTCCTCAACGGGCATTGGCACAACCAGTCGACTGGGACCGCTTTTCCGCCCACTCAGACGGCGCGTGGGGGTCCCCGACAGAGGTACCCTATAGAAGGCCAATCTTTGACCAGTTTACGGGGGAAAGGCTTCCAGAATTGGACGACCACTTCGTTCCTCCTGCCCCACCTAGACGCCCTCCTTCGGCTACAATCTCGACACCTGCATACTTGGCCGACCAACCGGATTCGCCTCTTCCGCCGCTCGGTGCCATGACTATCAGAGCACCTAGCTCCCACTCGGATGACGATTACCCTTCTGACTCGTCAGAGGTCTCGGCCCAAGTCCATCCCTCATTGCCTTCGCCAGAACAAGATTTGGGAACTGGCAAGCGCGCTTCGCCGTCACTGGAAGTGGTCTCGTTCCTTGACCAGATGCAACGTCTTGCCCAGTCACTGGGCATCGAGATACCGGAGTCGGAAGAGCAGGTAGAAGACATCGCGTACGACGTTATGTACGGGGATACGACTACCCCTCTGGCCATGCCCGTCCTCCCAACGATACTCCGAACCTTGAAGGAGTCTTGGAAGACCCCTGCGACCACAGGTCCGGTCTCAAAGAGGGTTGACGCCCAATACAAAATTCAAGAAAAAGGCGTCGAATTCCTTTTTCAACACCCAAAGCCTAATTCGGTAGTCGTCGAGTCAGCGCAGGGCCGCCCAGCAAGATCCCATTCAGCCCCAATAGACAAGGAGGGCCGTAAACTCGACGCATTTGGCAGAAGGGTCTATGCATCGACCGCTTTATCTGTTAAAATAGCGAACTACCAGGCTCTTATGGCTCGCTACCATTTGTTTCTCTGGGATAAGGTGACAGCGTTGCATGCCCATCTCCCTGAGGAGATCAAGTCGGCAGCGCAGATCTTTCAGCAGGAAGCGACGGCGCTTGCGAGGCAAGAACTCTCTACCGCGCGCCACTTAGCGGACTGTCTATCCAAGTCAATGGTCGCTTCAGTTGCGTTAAGGAGACACGCTTGGCTTCGATCCTCCAACCTGTCCCAAGAAACCAAGACCCGGATAGAGGATCTCCCCTTCGACGGAGAGGGCCTCTTCAATGCTTCTACGGATTCGCAAATGGATACAATCCAGAAGGCGAAGATGACGGCTAAAAAAATGGGGTTTTACCCCCCCCAAGCCTTGCAGTCGTTCCGTCCACGGAGGTGGGCTAGACAACACCCCTATCAGGGCCGACAGCAGCAGTTCAGACACCAACAGCAGCAGTCCAGGTTCCAGCCCACGCAGCCTCCTTTTCGCCAACAGAGAACGTACCCACAGTCTAGGGTTCGCCCGCAGCGCACCCGGCAAGATCAGGGACCAAAACAGCGCCTTTGACTTGACCAGCGCTGTCTCTCCCAATGCTCCATTTTTCGGCCAAAGACTCCGTCAATTCTACGACGTTTGGGCAATAATCTCGACGGACAACTGGGTCCTGGGCGTCATCAGTCAGGGCTACAAAATGGAATTCGCCTCTCTACCCCGACTGGGATACCTAAAATACACACCAACTTCTGCGGTACTCAGACAGGAGGTCGCCGCACTCCTACAGAAAGGAGCCATTATCCCAGTGAACATCACAGACTTAGACAACGGGTTCTACTCCCGCTATTTCACAGTTCAGAAAAGGGATGGCGGTCTCCGGCCAATCCTGGACTTGAGGTTCCTCAACGAATTCCTTCAAACCAAAAAATTCAGAATGATCACCCTGGGCTCCATATTGCCCCTTCTCCGCCGCAACCTATGGTTCACCCTAGTGGACCTAAAGGACGCATACTTCCATATCCCAATTCACCCTGCCCACCAGAAATTCCTCCGCTTCATCGTCGGGAAGGAGGCGTTCCAGTTCACGGTCCTACCGTTCGGATTAAAAACCGCACCGAGAGTCTTCACCAAATGTATGGCCGCCGTCTGCGCGCACCTTCGTTCATCGGGCATCGAACTCTACCCATATCTCGACGACTGGCTAGTTGTCTCCCCATCCGAACGCCAAGCGTCCAGAGATGTCGAACTCACGACATCCCTGCTAGACAACTTGGGGTTAGTTTTGAACAAGGAAAAGTCAATTCTGTCTCCTGCACAGACAATACAATTCATTGGGGCTCTTCTCGATTCAACAGCAGGAAGAGCTTATCTCCCACCCTCGAGGCGGACCCGCCTTCAGCAGTTGGCACTTCGTGTCGCATCCACTGCCACCCACACAGCGCTCACCCTGCAGAAACTACTGGGACTTATGGCCTCTTCCGTTTTTGTAGTCCGGTGGGCACGCCTGCAAATGCGCCCCCTACAGCGTTTCCTCCTCGAGACCTACGACCCACTTCGCCACCCGAACTCCGTCAGGGTCACCGTCCCTCACGCACTGCGTCACTCCCTTCTCTGGTGGACACATCCGCAGAACCTTCAACAGGGACTGCCGTTCTTATCGGACAACCCGACACGTTCAGTAACATCGGACGCCTCCCTCCTCGGCTGGGGAGCACACTGCGATCACCTATCAGTGCAGGACGAATGGACCTCGTCCGAAACGGGACATCACATCAACCTCCTGGAACTACTTGCAGTGCAGAAAGCACTCTGGGCGTTCAGGGACTATGTAGCAGGCCACCACGTGAGAATTATATCCGACAACATGTCGGTGGTCTGGTACATCAACAAAGAGGGAGGGACTCGATCCAAGGCTTTACTCAACCTTACCTTAGAAATCTTCAAATGGGCTATTCCCCACGGAATACGCTTGTCGGCTACTCACATAGCTGGATCGGACAACATCCAGGCAGACATGCTCAGCAGAAACTTTCCGGACTCACACGAATGGTCACTCTGCACCCAGGCACGCATGACCCTCTTCAACAAATGGGGACAGCCGCGTCTGGACCTCTTCGCATCTGCGGAGAATGCTGTCTGCACGCTATTCTGCTCGAGAGCGGGAATCGGAAAAGGCTCTCTAGGAGACGCTCTAAGCACATCCTGGGGAGCAGATCTTGTTTATGCCTTCCCCCCGTTCCCACTCATCCCAAAGGTGATATCAATCCTACAACGGGCACAAACGGAAGCCATACTGATAGCTCCTTGGTGGCCGCGCCAATTCTGGTTCGCCCCCCTTCTTCGTTTGTCCCGAGGGGAATATATGCATTTACCTCTGACAGAGGACCTGATCACCATGGGTCACGGGCTGGTACGCCACCCAGACCTGCACAAGTTGAAACTGACCGCATGGAGAATCCAGCGCGATGGCAGCACCTACAGCTTCCATCCCCGGTACGGGCAGTACTGAATGAAGCCACTCGCCCCTCTACCAGATTATCTTACAGAAGAAAGTGGAAAAGATTCGTTTCGTTCGTTAACCAACAGGGTGTCTCACCACACTCCTGTGGAATCGTGGTCATCTTATCCTTTCTCAGCTCCTTGCACGAGGCGGGCCTCCGTAACGCTTCTATAAGGGTGTATTTAGCAGCCATCTCGGCAAACCACGACCTCATCCAAAGCTATTCTGCGTTCTCTCATCCTCTGGCCAAACGCTTCATGAGAGGTTTGCACAATATTCATCCACCTGTTCGGCCCATAGTCCCACAATGGAGTTTGTCGGTGGTCCTCTCGGCTCTGTCTGATAAACCGTTTGAACCTCTGGCTACAACGGATTTACGGCTACTCTCCTTTAAGGTAGCCTTCTTAGTTGCGATAACTTCTGCAAGAAGGGCCTCTGAGTTGTGCGCCCTCATGGTCGATCCCCCCTATACCCAATTCCATAGGGATAAGGTTGTCCTACGCCCAGGTCCGGAGTTTAAACCGAAGATAATTTCGGACTTCCATGTCAATCAGAGCATCGTACTCCCTACCTTTTTTCAGGACGCCTCCGACCCCCTGAGTACAAGGCTTCACTCACTAGACGTGAGGCGAGCCTTGGCATTCTACAAGGACAGGACATCGGCATTCCGCAAATCCCGACGCCTTTTCATTTGTTACGGGGGCAGGACAAAGGGCCATGCACTCTCAGCCCAACGTTTTGCTAAATGGGTCGTCAATACTATAACTCTCAGTTACCAACTAGCACGTAAAGAAGCCCCAGCCGCCTTGCGTTCTCACTCTACAAGGTCCCTGGCCACCTCAACGGCACTGATCAGGGGAATTCCTATCCCGGATCTTTGTAGAGCAGCCACCTGGTCCTCGGCCTCCACGTTCGTCTCGCATTACAGGCTGGACACCAGGGCTAGAAGCGACGCGAACTTTGGACGGGCTGTCCTGTCGTCACTCCTTCAATGAGATCCCTTCAGCGAGTCTACCCTCCGCCGGTAAGTGTTTGCTGGTTACTCGCCCATAGTGTGTGATGCACAGAGACCACGAAGAAGAAATGCAGGTTGCTTACCTGTAACTGTAGTTCTTCGAGTGGTCATCTGTGCAGTCACACAACCCTCCCACCATCCCCTCTAGACCTCGCTTGAGGGCCTATGAGTGTTTTGCCATGCCGTTATGCATTTTTAATTATCTTCACTACCTCGTTTTGGGTCGCATTAGGCGGTCTCATGGAACTGAGGTAGGCGGGAACCCAGGCATGCGCAATAGGATGGTGGGGGGAGGGGTTCCCGCCAATAGTTTCTAAGCTCTAGAAGTTTCCGAGTGAGGCTCGGCGCCGGCGCGAGCCCATAGTGTGTGACTGCACAGATGACCACTCGAAGAACTACAGTTACAGGTAAGCAACCTGCATTTCTTGTTGACGGTAATAAATTCTTCCCAGAGGACCTGAGCGTGCGGGGCGGATTGTATGGGAGAAGGCGATCCCGTAGGTAACCTGGACCTAAACCATGTAGGGCTTTAAAGGTAATAACCAACACTTTGTACTTCGCCCAGAAACTGATTGGCAGCCAGTGAAGAGATTTTAAAACTGGTGTAATGTGGTCACCCCTAGATGTACCGGTGACCAACCTGGCTGCCATATTTTGAACTAGTTGAAGTTTCCGGACTAGGCACAGATATCTGCAAGTCCCTTCTAATATATTCCTGGTGGGGCAGTATATTTTTGTGAACCATCCAGAGAGCTTCAGCTATTGGATGGTATAAAAATGTAATTAATAGAAGGGGAGAAATGTCTCTCCTTGAAAATAATAGTAATTCAGGGAAGATGTGTATTAGAGCAGGAAGAAACAGTTCTTTAAAATGTTTATTAAAACCCCAACAGGTAATGACTAAAATGGCAAAGACATTAAGCAGGAAAGGATGTGCCAACGTATGGGTGGGGAACATGTTTCAAATTACAGCATACTGCTGGGAAATCAAACTCAAAAAGGGCCTCAAAGAGCATATGGAAAGTTATCTTCTCACCCTCTCAAATTCCTACTTACTCATTGCATCTGTTTACCATTGTAGTATGTAAAGAGCCATCTTGGAAGTAATTGTTACAGATTCTCTTCTGGTTTCACCTTAGCTTCTCCTAGTACACTTCTGTTTAAAACCTGTTACAAGAGTGTTGGGGTGGATGAGTGTGTTTAGTTATATTTTTTATGAAGAAGAACCTACAATAGCATCTTCAGGGAGCTGGAGAAACATCTTGTGCAAATAGCAATGAAAGGCACAATCCTATGTACATTTAATCAGAAAAAAGCATGTTTGGCTGGGGAATGCTGGGAGCTGTAGGTCTTTTTTCTGTCTAAACATGCATAGGATTGCATGTTTAATTCAACAAGCTTTTTAAATTTTGGATCTGGTTTCCAGTTTTATATAACAAATCAACAAATCTGACCTGGATCTACCAGTTCCCTATGTGATCAGAAACACATAGGAAGCAGCCTCATACTGAGTCAGGAAATGGGTCCATCTAGCCCAGTATTGTTGACACTGATAGGGTTTCAGGCCGGAATTTTCCAGCCCTACCTGGAGATGCCGGGGATTGAACCTGGGACCTTCTTCATGCAAAGCAGGTGGTGAACTACAGTCCCTCCCTCTAACATACTATGGGTCACTGAGCCATGGCCTGTCCCTTATGTCTGCTATTGTAAGGGGGTATCTCTGATTTCCACAAATTCTTCTCAGCTGTAAACTCCCTACACATACAGCACATCAAAGGATGAGCTTGTTGGTTCCCTGACTCAGGTGTATCTTTTCTGGCAATGCAGAAGGATGGAAGAGACAACCCCCTTTACTTTCAAAATAGCATTTTATTGTATAACAGTCATTATAGTTCAGTCTACATTTCCTTCTATCCATCACTGGCTATGGCATCTAATATAACTTGACTGGCATGAATTCTAAGCAAGATGTCATAAATAATATAGGCAGAGGAATTCCAGAACCTATAGCAAAATTGTTGAATGAGGTATATCTGTCCGGGAGAGAAGCGCTCCCGGTTCACTTACAGCAGAATAAGCGTGTTCCAGAGATCCATTCACCAAGAATACTCACACACCAGCAGTTTGTGTTTAGTATAAGCTTTTACTGAGGTTCCAGTATTTCCTTCAGTATATATGTACAGCAACTTTGTTGGTCATCAAATACAATACAGGTTTCCAGGAAGATTTCCACATCAAGTAACATCACCGTCCAACATCATATCCTCATACAACCAGCCTCATTCTCTATCAGATATTTACAGATATATATACAGTTGAATAGACAATGACTATGCACAAATCAGTAGAAAAAACTCCCAGGGAAAAACCCATTATCTCTCTGACCTTTTCAGTAGCAGATAGGAAAAACCATTCCCCTGTTAATTGATATCGGGTGCTATAGTCAGTCCTCTGGACACTTTGCAACTGTCCAGTCCTTTTATTCATCTTAAGGGAAATTTTCCTCAACACCCCTTCAAAATTGAAACTTCAGATGAATAAAAACTTTGTTCTACACATCATGTATTCCAAGACCTAACTTTCCAATTAGTTCTTCATGATGTTGCACCACCAAAGGCTTGGTGAAAATATCCGCCACATTTTGTTTTGATTCACAATAGAACAATTTTATGAATCCATTTTCAATATTCTCCTTTACGTTGAAAAACCTTATTGCTACATGCTTTGTCCTGGATTTTAATATTTGTGTTTTAGCTAGAGCAATACAAGACTGTGAATCCTCATATACTTTAACAGGTAGAGAAAACTTCACATTCAGATCTTTTAACAATTGCATAAACCATGTAATCTCTCCACGTGCTTCAGATAAGGCAGCATATTCAGCCTCGCAAGACGACATGGCAACACAAGCTTGCTTGTTCGACTTCCATAGTATAAGCGATTTCCCAAGAATTATTGCCATTCCACTCGTTGATTTCCGATCTAAGGGATTTCCTGCCCAATCACTGTCAACATAACATCTTAAAGACTCATCTTCAAACAATGACAATGTTAAACAAAGATTTTGTGTGGCTCTCAAGTAATGTAAAACTCTTTTAACTCCTTGCCAAGCAGCATTTGTAGGACTTGCCACCTGCTGGCTCAAAATGCCCACTGCACAGGCAATGTCTGCTCTTGTCCACTGACTGATACACAGCAGACTCCCGATTACAGATTGGTACAGTTCTGGATCATTAAAACTATCTCCTTCCATATTTTACCTAAACTCAGGCAACATAGGACTCTGTACACCTTTGCAATCATTCATTCCACAGAACTCCAGCAGATTCACGATTTTCTGCTCCTGGCTGAGCATATATTTCCCATCATCTTTTTTGATGATCTGAACATCTAAGTAATTGCTTACTTCATCCAGGGATTTCAAGTTGAACTTCTCCAAACATCCTGTAATTTTCTGTATGTGGCTTGTAGACTTAGCCATCAAGAGTAGATCATCTACATACACCAAAACCACAACAAAACCATTACCTGTTCCCTTTGTGTACAAACATGGGTCTGCAATTCCCCTTTGAAAACCTAAGTCTTCAACCAGGGTAGAATTCAAGCAATTGTTCCAGAATCATGCTGATTGCTTTAACCCATACACAGCTTTCTTTAACAGCCATAACTCTTCAGATTTATCATCAAAACCTGGAGGTTTTTGCATGTAAATCTCCTCATGCAAATCTGCGTTCAAATAAGCTGTATCCACGTCAAAATGCTTCACTACCATAGCATTTTTTTTGTAGCTATGCTCAAAAATAACCTTAAAGTGGTTGCTTTACAAGTTAGTGAAAATGTTTGATCAAAATCATTTCCTTTGATCTGTGAAAACCCTTTTGCCACCAATCTTGCCTTGTATTAGGCTTCTCCAGATTCCAAGATCTTTTTGTACACCCAACGACATACAACTGATTTTTCCCTTGAGGTAACTGAGTAAGTACATACACACTATGCTCTTGAAAACTCCTTAATTCATTTTTCATCGCAACGAACCATTTATCTTTCTCTTGCTTTGACAAATTAAGTACCTCTTCATAGTTTTGAGGTTCATAGTTAACCATGCACACTCTTGCACCTTGATTTTCAAACCCATATCGCACAGGTAGTTTACCCTTTGCTAACTCTCTCAGACCTCCTTAAACCAACACTTTGCTCTCCATTCTGTTGCTCTCCATTGCTCTCTATAGGGGACAAAGTTAAACGCTCCTCTCTGGAAGCATCGGCTCCAGAATGAGATGTTAACTCTTTCTCTTCCTCCCCTTCATTTCTCCCAGCCGGTGAGAAATGTAGCATCAAGTACGGAGATGGGATAGATCAGGTTTCTCTCCATGTAATAGGAAAAAGGGTGTATTGTTTGTTGCACTTGACCAGGTCTGAATTAGCTGTTGAGAACACTTCTGCCCACAGATTTTGCTAAATTCCAGCATCTATCATTAAAGAATCCTTTACAGTTTGCAACAGACCATTTCTCCTCTCAATGGCACCAATTTGCCAGGGAGCAAACGGATCAGTAAACCTTTGAGTAATACCATTTTTTCCAGTCCATCTTAAAAATTCTTTGCTGGTGAATTCACCGCCTCGGTCAGATCTGTAAAACCTGTTTCTGGAATCTCCGTTCCGCCCACGTCAACCAGGCTTTGAATGTTTGAAACACCTCAGATTTCCTTTTCAGCATGTAAACCCAACTAAACCGGGATTTATCATCCAATATTACTAGGACATATTTCGCTCCACCAACACTTGCTGAGAAAGGCCCAATCAAATCAACATGGACGAGTTCAAAAACCTCATTTGAAACTCTGTCACTTTTCCTGTTGATTGTATGAACCTTAGATTTTGATTGCTTACAGACCTTGCAATCCAAAAATCTTTCACACCCATTGAGTTCAATTCCCTTGCACATTTTTGGCATCTGTTTTAAAACCTTAAAACTAGCATGGCCCATTCTCCTATGCAACAAGTGAACACAATTTGGATGAATTGGAGCATTTCCAATTTGTCCTACCATTGAATCACCTGACCTCATAATAAACAAACCATTTTTGAGGTCTCCTTGTATGCAAACTTTCCCTGCTTTTTTCACCTCGCAGAGACTTCCTTTGAACGTCACAATATATTCTTCTTCTCCAACCAGACTGGCTATGGACAAAAGACTGTAATCAAGAGAAGGAATGAATAGAAAGTTATTCAAATTTCTTCCTAAACAAGGTATAAAACACTACCCTTCCCCCTCAACGGAGGCTTTCCTTCCATCAGCCAATGTGACTGAATCCGTGGATCCAGTCTGTAGTTTCACAAATGCTTCTCTGTTGTTGGAGAGCATTTGACTGGAAGCTGAGTCTATCAGCCAGACTTCCTCTCGCTTCGCCTCGTTGGATTCCACGGTGGCAGACACATATTGAGCACTACGTGCTCTCTCGCCCTCAGACTGCCGGTTTCCTTCACTCGACCGCCTGGCTCCTTTCGATTGCAGCTTCACCCTGCAGAATTTCTGAATGTGCCCCAACTTTCCACACCAATAGCACTTCCTTCACTCCGTCGCCATAGCGCGCTCGGTTCCTCCCGAAGGTAAGCGCTGCTCCGACTCCATTTTGGCGGTTTGTTTTACACCTCCGTGCGATTCACGGCTGACTCCTTTCCGAACCTCTCCACGCTCCGCTGCGCGCTCTGCTCATTTTTTCTCTTCCTCAAGCAAATGACCACTCAAATATTGCATACTAAGATCCTCAGGCCGCATACTTTCCAAGCTCATCGTGAGCCCGTCCCAACTTTCTGGGAGAGAACTTAAAATTATGTAAATTCTGTTCTCCTCTGTAAACAGCAACCCGACCTCTTGCAGTTGAGTGAACAAGGTTCTCATCGAATACAAGTGCTCAGACAACGACTCTCCTCCATGGAGCTTTGTTCTATAAAGTTGCCTCATCAACTTAGAACTTGCCGTCTGTCTTATATAAACTTGCTTCAATTTACTCCAGCATTCATTTGCTGTATCAGTACGGGAGATATGAAATAATTGACTGTCTTCGATGCACAGCACAATATTTGCTTTGGCTCTCACGGCTAAACCGTCCCACTCCTCCTGTGCATCCGCACTTAAACCAGCCGGTTGTGGGACTTCAACGACATTCCAACAGCCTTCTCTCCGAAGGAACATTTCCACTTTGAACGACCAGTTTAAATCATTTCTGTTGTTGAGCCATTCGATTGGAACACCTCCAGACAAGCTTAAACCCATCTGCGCCATGTTTCCTGGCTGACTCGAAACTGCAGCCTTCCTCTGGCCAGAAAAATAGCTTGCCTCCTGTTCCTCACTCAAATCGCTTTCAGAGCTCAAATCTGAAGGAAAGAACAACTGACAAAGCGTTGCTGGGAAAACCCTGACGTGGCTTCACCTAGTTCTTCTCTCTGTCTCTAATCTCTTTTCAGCTCTTTCTGGCTACATACAAAATGTTCCTGCTAGCCAGCTAATATTTCTCTATTCAAGAACATTGTTGCAGTAATGATGCAGCAGAAATGATATTGCCATACTCACTCTGTGCTCCATTGTATTATCCTATGGCAAGCCATTATGTGTGTGTGTTCTACTGTGTAGAAACATGCTGTGTCTTCATAAACAGCATTGCTAAAGATCTATATAAGCCAAGCTAACAGACAATAAAGATTGCTTCCTGCCAAGAACATTTTGGTGTGTGTCTCTTCATTCCTTCATCTGGCGCCAGAACAGGGACCTCTGCGCTCACTCACTACGCTCGGCCCGAGCTTCAGGTGCATCTCTCATCCTTCGGGATCCCGGTGAGTATGGGCGTCTCGCTGTCAGTAGCACAGCGTAGACACGCAGACGAATTAGCATTCTTGCTAAAGAAAACTGGGCATGATGTTCCCTCCTCCGCCCTTGCACGGCTGGTCCGTGAACTCGGGGAACAGTGCCCATGGTACCCAGAGAAAGGATCTTTGGTTTTAAGCGACTGGAAACGTATAGGGCATCTGCTTCATACAGAGCCTCGGGCTCCTGTTGAAATCTTACATGTGTGGCATTTATGCCTTCAAGCAGTCGACCTCTACGGGTCCAAAACTGCTTTGTCTATGCAGCCTCCTCCTGCTTATCACACACCTACCCTCTTACCTCCTGCTCCGCTATCTCACCCATCTTCGCTATCTCACCCTTCAGCTCACAGTGCCCCTCCTCCTCCTGTTGCTTCCGCTTCTGCAGCTTCAGATTCTGTACCCCTATCTGAGTTCCAATGCATGGTGCAGAAGTGTAAGCAGGATCCTACTTTGACTGGAGAAGAGTCAGGAGACCTGCTTGAAGTCTGTCCTGCCACTTACACTCAAAATAATCAAGGTCAAGTAGTCAACAACTGGGAGCCACTGCCATGCACAGTCTTGCGAGACATTCGTAAAGCTATTCAAGATACAGGTGACGTGCCAACTCAGAGTGTTTTGCCGCAAGCTACATTGCATGCCGCTAGTCTATGTGCAGTAACTGCTTTCGAAAAAGTTCCAGCTGCTAGTCAACTGCATAAGAGCTTTGCTAAAATTCAACAGCGCGCTGCTAAATCCTATGCCAACTTCATTAACAGTTTCCAAGCTACTATCACACAGAAAGTAGATAAGCCAAAAGCTGCCCCAGACAAAAAGAGAGCTTATCCACTTTCCACTCCTCCAATGAGCTCTCCGCTTGTCACTCAAACCCTGCTTGTCACTCAAACCCTGCTGCCACCCAACCCATTCCTGTCTCTTAACTCTCAGCAGCCACAAGTGGTGGGCGTGACTTAATAGTTATGGAAGACATTGTATTTTTGCTGTCCTTTGGAAGTACTTGTGTTCCCTACTCAGGTGACCGGGCCATTGCCTGATGGTCTGTTTGGTTTAATCCTTCCTCGATCATCTGCCAGCAAAAAAGTTTTTTTTCATTGTTCCAGGTATAGTCGATTCCGATTACACAAGTGTTTTAAAACTGTAAGTCTAAACGTTCTTCCTTTAATGCTATTGTTATAACCTCCTTACTTCATTCCTCAAGCCTCTGCAGCCGTCCGTGGTGATGTGAGTTATAGATCTACTGTCTTAATCCTTTATCTCCTATATAGAGCAACCAATTGGTCGAAAGCGACCACTCTGCATTTTCATTGTCAATAACTTAGTATTTACAGGTCTTGTTGATAGCCCTTCAACCTGTGCAGCAGCTGTGGGGTGTTAATAGTGCACAATCTGCACAACAAGGCTCAGAGTGGCTTGCTGTTCTACAATTCTGTGTGTGTGGGACCTTCTTCAGTGCTAAAGCTATGAGAATCGGGAAGGCTCCCTAAGTCAAAACTGTTCTTTCCCTGACAATTTGTTTCCATCGTCAGTTCAGTGTTCCCTGACAAGCTGAGTAGTGATTTACTTTCAAGATGATTGTTAAACTACTGTCTAGAGGCTTTCCGTGGTGTTCCAGTGCCGTGTAGCTGCTCCTGCCCTCTGGAGACTAAGGTTAACTCTAAATATCTGACCCTGTGTGAGTTTTGTTCGCATTAAGCCATTTTAACTGAAAGCTGTGTGGTCCGTCTTTAGCTTCAAGTGTGTGTATGCAGAAATGAAACCGATATGCTTTGAATTCCGTGTGATTTACAAAAAAGTCGCACAGTTGTTAGAGTCATAAGCTGCTGAGTCAAAGGTGTTTCTCAAGCTACAGTTTCCCTCAAAATTCGAAAAAGGACTTACCGTAGCTTCTTTTCAAGATCGAGAACTGTTTAAATTTCTTCAAAAGAGTCAGCAAATTTCCCTGACATTGGATTTACAAAACTTTGCCTGCTTTTCTGTAAAAGATTTATGACCTGCCTGAAAGATTCACCCCCCTCTTCCACCGCCAAGAGAAGCCGCTTCACAGAGAAAGGGGGAGAGTGAAGATAAAGAAAAGACCTGCAGTCTGCTTTTGTTTTCAGCCAATTTGGAACACTTTTTTCCCCTCATCCTTGCTAAAGACACTGTTCATTTGATTTAAGAGACTTTGAACACTGTTCATTTGATTTGAGACTTTGAATCTGTTCTGGTCGTTTCAATTGGGGCCCTGTGCTGGCCTTAAGAATTTTTGTTCTAAACTTTACTACACTGTTGAATTTTGCTGTTACTGCCCTGCCATTTTCTAAGATGATTGTGTTCTGCATTATGTACCAAATGTTTTGCTCTGATAAGTCAATTGCTGAGTTTTAGAAAGTTTTTCTCCTTTCTCAAAAGTTTTTGTCTTTTCCCCTGGCTGTCTCCGTTGCGCGCCGGAGGGAGCTGGGGGGAAGGGTATGAGTTTTCCAAGTTGAGAGGTGTTTTGGAGAGGGAAAGATGTCGAGTAGTTTGGATTTTTGTTTTGAGAAGAAATTGTCTTTGTTCTCTGCTTATCTCTAATTGTAGGCCGAAGCCTTGAATTCTGTGAGAAACGAAAGTTGTTTAGACAAAGGTGGGGGCTCTCTTGCAAACTGTCCCTCACATTTATGTCGTCATCAAGAAGAGGTTGAACTGTGCTGCCCTGTTAGCACAGAAGTTTAGAATTACAGGCCTGAAGCCCTGTCTCTCAAAGTAGCTTAAAATTAGCCATCCTCCATCCTCCAAAAAGTAATTCCTTTGCTGTTTCTGTTTGCTGTTTTTGCTATGCTTGCCAAGAAACTTGTGTTTGAGACTCTATCTGATTTAGAAATGCTTGATGCACTCTGTACATGTTCTGTTGCTATTTGAACTTGAAACTTCTAAGAGCTATGCCATGAAAAGTGCCCTGTGGCTTTTCATAGATTTGGACTTGAGATTACTGTTCTAGATTCGTGTTCTATAGCCTGCTGTTTCCCTGCATAGAGCCAAAGTTACAAGCACAAAGAAGCAAAAGATTATTGTTGCTGTTCATTCACCTCATTGTCACATTCAAATTGCTAGTGTAAAACCTTTTGTTTTACTCCTTCCTTTGAATATCTGAGGCCATGATTTGTTAGAGCAAGTGAGTACAACACTTGTTCTCGATATCTGAATCTCACCGCTTTGCTTTTTGTGCCAAAAGACGACAAGCCTATTTTATATCTGTGAATGGTTAGTATTAACTGCTACTCTGCCACGCAATATTTACCCACTAGTACAGGCCTATGCAGATCTTCTCATCAAATGTCGTAATAGAGCTTTGCAGCTTCTAGGTCAAGATGTGCTCGCTGTTCACTTGCCCATCACAAAAGCAGAACATGTTCACTTAATGACTACTTCAGATAGTTACCAATTTGCTTTCTCCAATCATGTGGGTCCCCTGTCATTTAACATGCCAAAAGATCCACGAATCACTTTAACTTTCCGTTGCAGCTCCCCTACAGGGAGCCCCTACAGTATTTACTGATAGCTCCCCAAAAAGGGGTGTTCTTACCTATGTAGATGCCATTACTAAAATCTGGCGATTTTTCTCCTTTACCAGGACCATTGAGTCTTGGCAATGCTCAAGCAGACGCTGCTTTGCGACATCCCACTGCAAATTCATTATTCTCAGACCCTTTTCAGAGCCATTCCTTTTTTCACCAATCTGCAAAATCCTTAGCATGCCAATTTTCGCTTCCACGGACACAGGCACAAGCCATTGTTCAAAATTGCTCACATTGTTCCCTCCATAATTCCTCCCCGTCTATGGGGGTAAACCCCAGAGGGGAAAAAGCTAACTGTCTATGGCAAATGGACGTTACTCACTTTCCCGCCTTTAAACCTTATTCTCTGCTTCATGTTAGTATTGACACTTACTCTCATTACCTTCATGTAACAGCACAGAGACATGTGAATGCTCCTGCTGTGACAACACATTTGTTAGCAGCCATTTCCATTTTAGGCAAGCCTCAAAAACTAAAAACAGACAATGCACCTGCTTATGTTTCTAAAGCATTAGAAGATTTTTGCTCCCAATGGGACATTGTTCTCACCCATGGGATCCCTTAAAATCCTGAAAATTTAGTTATTGCTGTAATTACTGCTAATTCTGTGATGATATTATGTCTAATCTCAGCATTATTTAATTTAAGAACTGCTGCTCCAATACCTTCAGTTTCTTTCATACCTGATGCTAACATTTGGGTTCGACATGCACAATATATGTTTGCTGTTCATGGTCACAATGCTACATTGTATTATGAACATCCCTTAACTGCTAGCCAAGTAGCTTTTATCCCTATGGCCTTCATCACCCCAGACATTGTTGTATCTCACCTGCAGAATATTCATCAATCAATGCTATTTGCTAAACCAGAGAGCTTAAATCTATCCAAATGGCGATTTTTTCGAGTGTCTAAAATAACTCCAGCTATGTGCTTCTGTTGTCATGCCACTGGCGCTTGGAATACAAAGTGGCATGATTGGCATAGAGCTGTTAAAATCCTTGCTGCTGTAAGTAATTATTCTGCTTGCACTGAAAAATTTTGGTTATAGGGGAATTATAACTCTTCCTATCCTTTCAACATTACATACTTAAATCAATCCTCAACACTTAATTACATTTATAAAACTTTCCCTATGTTTCAACCAAATTATACCGCTATGGCCGGTAGTATCTGTAGTAGATAGCAGATCCAAGACCCTAATTTATGGTTTTTCTTCAAATAACACTGCCACTAATTATCACCCAGGCACATATCAATGTGCCGCTTTAAGACCTCATTACTCTGATACAGTTATTATTGATACACAACTGTCTGATTTGTCTGATGAGTCTCGAGCTGTTCTAAGAGCCATCACTAGCACTTTATCCTTAAGATCCTACCCTGGAATCATTGCATAAGAAAATAGACGTTCTATTCTTGGATTAACATGTTGTTTAGAAAAAACAGTTAACGCTACTAGGTGATATTGTACGTGATCTGCAACATGAAATTAATGAGCTACATCAAGATCAAATGCAAAGTTGTTTTGCAATAGACTATCTGTTAGAAAAAACTGGAGGGTTCTGTAAATTAGTAGGCCCTGCTGGTTGTGAAGTACATTTCCATGACTTAAATCAAACTATTGAAGATCATTTGTCTAATCTAGCACGCTTTATTCAAAACAATGTTCATACACAATTCTCTGTGTTTTCCTGGTTAACAGACTGGCTTCCTAATTTTGCATATCTCCGACACCTATTCCTTTATGTCATTTGTGGACTAGCTGTGCTAATTTCCTTGTGTTGTTTTGCTCAGTACATCCCTTCACTGTTAATGATGGTAAAAAAATTGCTTTACCTTTACTCCGTATTCTAAACACAAGCCATTATTTCACAAAACTCCTTCTTAAATTAAATTAAGGAAAAGAGATGAGATGAAGGAAAGAACAGCTGACAAAGCGTTGCTGGGAAAACCCTGACGTGGCCTCACCTAGTTCTTCTCTCTGTCTCTAATCTCTTTCCAGCACTTTCCGGCTACCTACAAAATGTTCCTGCTAGCCAGCTAATATTTCTCTATCCAAGAACATTGTTGCAGTAATGATGCAGCAGAAATGATGTTGCCATACTCACTCTGTGCTCCATTGTATTATCCTATGACAAGCCATTATGTGTGTGTGTTCTACTGTGTAGAAACATGCTGTGTCTTCATAAACAGCATTGCTAAAGATCTATATAAGCCAAGCTAACAGACAATAAAGATTGCTTCCTGCCAAGAACATTTTGGTGTGTGTCTCTTCATTCCTTCACAAATCCTCTTCCTCCTGCTTATACATTCAACAATGACCATCATCCATGGCTGTAGCAGGATCTCCTGGAGCTCTGGGAGCATAACCTGTCTGGGAGATAAGCACTCGCGGTTCACTTACAGCAGAGTAAGCGTGTTCCAGAGATCCATTCACCAAGAATATTCACACACCAGCGGTTTGTGTTTAGTATAAGCTTTTACTGAGGTTCCACCTTCTCTATCAGATATTTACAGACATAAGCGTGCGCAGCACATTTCATTAGGTGGTGCCCCCAGGGATTTTTTAAGTTAAACTTGGGAGTAAATTCCATTTAGGGTGACCATATTTTGGAAACCAAAAAGGAGGACATCATAGCTGACCTTTAAGGAAGCGTGCCCACCCCAACATGTCCAGCCCCCAAGGATGTGTGCCCATCCTGACATAACCGTCCCCAAGGGTGTGTGACCTTGGTCACACATCTGATTTACTGAACTGTAAACCAGAATCTAAAAGTCAATAAAATATGATATCGTCGAGCATCTCTGAATCCTACAACTAAACCATTACTGTTGTGAAATGCAGTCAGAGCTTGGAAAAAGGGGGAAAGGGACAGAACTAAAACATCACCACTTCCCATGTTTATTTTACAAACATGTCTCTCAAAAACAAAAGTGGGTTACATCACCATCAAAGAATACAAATGCTGAGATTTCAGCAGGCATTATGACACACTTCCAATGACATCTTTGCAGCCATAAAGGCTAGAATCCTTTTTTAAAAGAAAAACTCAGATTTTCAGGTGGCTGAACTTTGGGTCCAGCAGTATCACATTCTGCATTTCTGACTATTACAGAAACAGATCAGATCACCAGTCCAACTGCTAGTCCCCACCAGAGCAAACACATTGAAGCGATGAAACTTAGATAAGTGTGGACTTAACAAGTTCCCATTGATTCACTGTGTCTATTCTAGTTAGGAGTAGCAATTGGATTTAGGCCTCCAAGTTGTATGCATCCCTCTTGAAGTGTGGTGCCCAGAACTGGATGCAATATTCAAGATGAGGCCTAACCAGTGCCAAATAAAGGGGAGCCAGTACCTCATGCGATTTGGAAGCTATACTCTATTAATGCATCTCAAAATAGCATTTGCTTTTTTTGCAGCCACATCACACTGTTGGCTCATATTCAGCTTGTGATCTACAACACATGCAAGTGAAATGATCCAAAGTTATTCCCTTGTTTGAAAAGCTATGTAGGAACATTGAGTAGCTGTAAAAGGCACGGGGTCATATGTTATACATCAAAATGTTGTACATTTTGATATATACATGAAAATACTTGCAGGTAATATATAAAAGAACTGGCAAGAAAGTTCAGAGACTTGGGCACCTGGGTAAGCAGAAACAGGAGCAATAAGCAGATGTGGAGTCTGAACATCCAAAACACAAAACTCTGTGTCCTTTGAACCCACATTTGTTTACTCCTGCAGAAACCCATTTTTAAAAAAGCAAAGTGAAGCATATTGGCTGGTAATTAGACCGAGGTTCTGTGTGCAAAGCAGAAAACCACTCCTTTCAGCCTGCAGTCTGAGCCCCCACCTCACCTCTCGCACCTTCATCCTTAGGCTTCCTGCTGCTCAGCTGCCAGCAGCCCGCCTGTGCTGCCCGCTGCCTGCCCACTCGACCTGCCCGCTACTCGCTCACCCACTGCTCGCTTGCTCGCTCGACCGCCACCTGCTGCTTGACCGCCCACATGCCCTGCCCTCTGCCTGCCCACGCTGCCCGCCCGCCCTGCCTTACTTACCCTCAGGCCCACGCTGTTGCTGCTGCTGCTGCCTCCTTCTTTTGTGCCGCTCGTACTCAGATCCCGCCTCTCACACAAGTCTCGCGAGATGGGGATGAAATGTCAGAAGTCTCATCCTGAAGTATCGCGAGACTGGGGGAGAGAAGATAAGCTGTGACTGCTCCGTTCCCCCCCCACCACCTTTCCCAGTATGAAAGGGTCTCTTAACACTTGAATTAAGAGGCCATTTCATACTGGGAAAGGTGGGAGGGGGATAGAGCAGGCCGCGTGTTCTCTAGAGGCGTGGAGATCACCTAACGGCATTAGCGTGGCTGGGAGAATCCTCCCAGCCACGCTAATGGCGTTAGGTGATCTCCACGCTTTCCGGAGCTCTGGAGAACGTGCGGCCTGCTCTGCCCCCTCCTCACCCCCTCCCACCTTTCCCAGTGTGAAAGGGCCTCTTAATTCAAGCATTAAGAGACCCTTTCATACTGGGAAAGGTGCAGGGGGGGGGCAGAGGAGGCCACACATTGTCCGAAGCTCCGGAAAGTGCGCAGGTGGCCTATGCTATTAGCGTGTTAGTCATGCTAATAGTGTAGGCCATCTGTGCACTTTCCATAACTTCGGACAACGCACAGCCTGCTTCCCACCCTTCTCTCCATGCCGCACCTTTCCCTGACTTTTCATTAGGTGGTGCCTGGGCACCAGGTGAACCACCTGTGCGCACGCCTATGTTTACAGATATATATATATATATATATATATATATATATATACCACAGTTGAATAGACAATGACTATGCACAAATCAGTAGAAAAAACTCCCAGGGAAAAACCCACTATCTCTCTGACCTTTTCAGTAGCAGATAGAAAAAACCATTCCCCTGTTAATTGATATCAGGTGCTATAGTGAGTCCTCTGGACACTTTGCAACTGTCCAGTCCTTTTATTCATCTTAAGAAAAATTTCCTCAACAATATCACACTCATTTTCCAGTAACTAAAGCCGAGATGATCAGAACACATTACTCCCACCCCCATTTAGACATAAGCACAGAGACGCTGACTTGGAGGCAGGTGGGCATGCAGTTGGCAGTCTCCTATTGTGTTCACTTGTAACTTAGCCTCCCAATTTTCTTGGGTTTTCAGTAGGGGTGTGCACGGACCCCCCGGATCGGATCGGGACCCGGATCGGGACCTCCAATTTTGTCATGGATCGGTTCAGACAAAATCGGAGGCCCCCCGGACCGGATCGAGTACGATCCCGATCCAAAAATCGGAAATTTTTGGATCGGCCGCCATTTTCCCCCCCATAGACTTGCATTGCAATGCAAGTCTATGAGGAAAAAATGGCGGCAGGTGGGTGAGGGGGGGCCTAACTCCCTCCCTCCCCGGGGCCGTCCACTGTGGATGGCCCCGGCAGGTAAGCCCCCTCCCCCGCGCTCCCTACCCCCCCTGGGGCTGTCCGCTTCCATCCGCTGGCGCCCGCGGGCGCCAGCGGATAGAAGCGGACGGCTCCGGGGGGGGTAAGCCCCCTTCCCCGCCACTGCTTACCTTTTAGGGCCGTTCGCTCCCGTCCGGCGCCGGCGGCTACCGCCAGCCGGCTTTGCGTCTTGCTCTCGAGTAGCGCGCCGGGTGATGACATCACCCGGCGCGGCACCCTGGAGCAGGCCGCGGAGCCCGCTGGTAGTAGCCGCCGGCGCCGGACGGGAGCGGACGGGCCGGGAAGGTAAGGGCCCCCCTCCCCCCCTCCGCGCGCCCCCTCCTCCCCTCCACGCACCCCCTGCTTACCTTCCCGGCCCGTCCGCTCCTGTCCGGCGCCGGCGGCTACTACCTGCGGGCTCCGCGGCCTGCTCTCGAGTAGCGCGCCGGGTGATGACATCACCTGGCGCGCCACCCTGGAGTAGGCCGCGGAGCCCGCTGGTAGTAGCCGCCGGCGCCGGACGGGAGCGGCCGGGCCGGGAAGGTAAGGGCCCCCCTCCTCCCCTCCGTGTGCCTCCTCCTCCCCTCCGCGCGCCCCCTGCTTACCTTCCCGGCCCGTCCGCTCCCGTCCGGCGCCGGTGGCTACTACCAGCGGGCTCCGCGGCCTGCTCTCGAGTAGCGCGTCGGGTGATCACCTGGCGCGCCACCCTGGAGCAGGCCGCGGAGCCCGCTGGTAGTAGCCGCCGGCGCCAGACGGGAGCGGACGGGCCGGAAAGGTAAGGGCCCACCTCCTCCCGTCCCCTCCTCCCCCCCCGCTGTCCACTTTCATCAGCGGGCGCCCGCTGGCGCCCGCCAATGGAAGCGGCGGTGGGCGCCAGTGGGCGCCCACCGATCCGCCGATCCGCCGAACCGGTTCGGAGCCTTTTCGGACCGGTTCGGATTGGATCGGCCGATCCAGCTGTAGGATCGGAAATCGGATAATTTATCCGATTTCCCACTGGACCGGACTCGGATCGTGGATCGGGTCCGATCCAGTGCACATCCCTAGTTTTCAGACCCAAGCCTCTTTCCCTGCAGGTCGGAGGAACACTGAAAGTCAAGACACTAGGAAGGCAGTGGCCACGAGCTGCACATTTATCCTATGCTTTCCTTAAAATGCTTTCATTTGAGTTAGAGGATGGCAGACATTGATTATTTAAATAGAGGTAAGAGGTATATGGGGTGATAAAGCTGATGGAAGTCGAAAAGAACCCACAACAGGATGCATAAGTATCATGAGGAAGCAACAAGACAAAGGAGTAAGGTATGAGTAAAGATGCATAGATTGTTGAAAATGCAATAATTACCTTTCTAGAATTTACAAAGCCAAGCAAGTCTGCAGATCAATAATGCTTGAATATTCACTTGGGGATGGGAAGTATCAACTGTGCAAAGGATTGCATTCTGCAGTTTAAACTAAGCTTTGCAGTAGGCTGATCGTTCACGTCAAAAGTTCAGAATTTAAAAGCATATATCATATTAAAGACTGACATACGACTCAGTGGAGGCTGGTAGCTTTGATGTCAATGGGAATGTGAATCGGCTCAGAGTTTCAGTCAGAAATCTAAAGGAGCTATCCAAGGTGCTGAACCCATTTTGGATAGCTCCTTTAAAGTTCGGACTGAAACCCAGAGCAGATTCACAGCCCCACTGACATGGGAGTCCCCAGTCTCCACTGATCATGTTACCTCAAATTTGCAGAAGAAAGGGACTGGGGCTCAAAAACCCAAGGGAAAATTGTAGGCCGAAAGAGGCTACGTTGGTAGAATATGTGAAACAAGAACTTGTTTGCTACTAACATGATGCAGAAGTTAAGGTTATCAGCTTGTTATAAAAATCTGAACAGATCTATGATTTTCATCCCAAAACACGTCCATTTCCCCTGACATGCATCTTACACGCATTTTACATGCATCCTACATGTGTTCGCTGACACGCACACCCAAACCGTCCACACACAGTACCCCAAAGCCCCATTCCCCACTGCCTGTCCATTGTATCCATTTCTGCAAAAGTCAAGCTGCTTGCAAGTGATTTAGCAGCACAAGAACTAGGAGCTTGTCAAAATCACCATTGCTCCTTCTTCTTCAGGTCAGGCTCCATTATACACAATCAGGGACGCGCGTAGGCTACCTGACTTAGAGGAACCAGGGGTGTGACTCATCCAGATGTGACCGTGGCACACCTGGAGAGGGACAAAATGACCATATAAGGGAATGATAGAAGTGAAGAGACATTGCAAAGCATCTCTGGGTACAAGTAAAATAGCACATGGCAATGCAACGCCACATATGGCCACTACTCAGGACTACTCGAGAGTAAAATAGAGTTGGCCAAATGATGTCACCGGGGCTAGAAACCAATGGGATGAGGGCTGATGACATGTAACTTTTAGAGTATAAAAGCACTGTTTGAACCTTGGTGTGGTGTGACTCTGGAAAGGAGTGTTAGCGTCCGGAGGTCACCTATTCTGCGCAGAATAATAAATTAGTTTCCAAAGTTTCAAGAGGTCTTTCGTCAAGTGTTTCATATTTGGACTTTGGACACTTGGGAATAGCATAATTTATGCAACAAGCTCAACTTTCAGTTTCCATGTTTTGGAAAAGTCCCTTGGGTTGTATTCAACATCACACTAGCAGGAAAAGTACAAGAGGTGGGTTGGTGACAGACAACCCAGTTGCAACTCTGCCGGCGGCACCCATCACTCAGTTTGCAGCAACTGGCTGCGGTGGTACCAGCCCAGCGAGGATGAGACAAGGCTGATTTCTGAGTCTGATTGATGCTTTGGTCGTTCCCCAGCAGAGGGAGCTCTGGCGTTGCTATCACAACTGGAGACACTTTGTATTATTATCACTGAGCAGAAGCATCGTCGAAGTTAAAGCCACGTGAGCGACCCTTGGCACGGGAGGTGCAGGCCAAGTGGCTGCATGCTACAGAGATAAGAGATTTAGAGCAAACAGTCTAACGGTCTGCATGGGGAACTTCCGGGTTTACACTGGAAGCCATCTTCCCCCCCTCCCATGTCAGAAGTGAGAGCAGACCATCAAAATCAATAGAGAAATCCAGGATTTTAGCACACCTACGATTGGACGACCTTGTATCCATCCAGAAATAAAGAGTAACAGCAATGATTGCAGTTCATCCTCTTTCGAATTTACATCGTATTTTTGGTGATTAAAAAAAAGAGTTAACATGTTTTTTTAAAAATGTCCTGCCTATACTAACACAATAATTTATTCCCCGTATTGCAGCTTGCGGGTGGGGAAGGCTGTGGCTGGCAGAGAATGGCTTAAACTACACTGCAAGGTAATGTACTGCAGTGCTAATTGATAGGTTCGAGGTGAGCCGGAGACTGCTATGGATTTCCAGTCCCAAATCCCTCAAACTTAAAACATCCATCAGGTTGCGCAAATACCGTTCTACTTAAATTGCGCTTAAACCATCCTGCCCACTTAAATTGTCCCCTCTCGGTCCAAATCGAGTCCTCGATTGTATTCAGGAGCCTTGTGGCCCATTGGCTTGTCGTGTGCAGACTCGGTACTTTTAACAGCATATTTTAATATATTACTACTAATAATAAATAAATAAATAAAATGAATAAATAAATACTCAGAAGTCCCGCTCTGTACAACAGAGCTACTTTTGAATAAGTGTGGCTAAGGCCCTTATACCAGCCTTCCCAAGTCTGATGCTCTCCAGATGTAATGGACTGGGGCATGCTGGGAGTTGCAGTCCAACACAGCTTGCGGGCACCAGGTTGGGGAAGGCTGTCTTATACTGGGTATTGACTGCCCTGACTGGTGGCAGCTTTGAGTATGTCTAATCTGAACTCCAGCCTGGGCAATGTTGAACTCGACAGGCCAGTGGTCTGACTGTGTCCTATGGCAGACTTCCCCAACCTGGTGCCCTCCAGAGGTTGGAGTGACGACTTCCAGCGTTCCTGACCGTTGCCCGTGCTGGCTGGGTCTGTGGGAGTTTAAATTGGGCGAGGAGGCTGTCGTGTGGGCCCGGGGCAAAAAGAAGTCTGAAGAACAGGAAGTGCATCTCTAGCCTTAGTCTGAGGACGCTACATCTATGCTTCCGGCAGCACTGAGGAGGCGGAAGTGGTGGCGGCCGGAGCTTGTTGCAGTCGGAGATGAAGTCGGCCAAGGCGGCCAAGCTGCGCGCGGGCAAAGGGTGAGGAACATGGGCGATGTTATTACCTTTTCCCCTCCCTCTCCCCCGTCTAATGACGACCATAAAATAACGTGCGAGGTGCCTGGAGCGCCCATCGATCGCGGTCTGTTTGCTGTTCTTCGCCTTGCTCTGTGCCCGCTGGCCAGCCAACTACACGCGGTACCGTGCACTCGCTCCCTCTAAAAGGAGAGGTGTTGGGGCTCAAGTCTGTCCTCCAGCAGGCCTCTACGTTGCCTTAGAAGCCTCCCCCAGTCCCAGCAAAGCCTGCAGTAAGAATGCTGGTGATGATTTTTCAGTGCTGAGTGAAAAATACTCTGTAGATGCTCAGAGCTGCTCTTTCCTTTAGGATTGCTCCTCACATCTTATAGATGAGCCCTAGCATCGAAAACGTGGCCCTGGGCCTCTGCAGAATTTGTATGTTAGCTTATGGGAGCTGCCTTGTATCCTGGAGGTGGGCAACTTCTGGGGTTTGGTGGACTGCATTGCCCCCTCCACCCACCTCTGCCACCGAAATTAATTGTATCTGCATAATACTGGGTCACAAGGTTCTTGCCATAAGCTTGTTTCACTTTAAATTGTGCATATGCACACTAGGAGGCTTTAAAAATGACCCCCCCCCCTTGACTGGTTGGCTCGCTCTATTGTTATTCTTAAAGCACTTCCAATCATGTAAAATTATGACATTTTCAAAGATTCTCACTGAGTAATTGTGGAAGTGGGTAATGGCATTTCTGGGTTTGGGAATCTGCTACACTGATTTAGCGCAGGGGTAGGCAGAAAGTAGATCGCCAGATGTTTTGGACTTCAGCTCTTAGCATTCTTGATCATTAGCACATATGGACAACGGTTTCTGGGAGTCCAAAAAATCAGGAGATCTACCTTATGTCCTCCTCTGGTTTAGAAGACCTTCAGCATCTCACTTCTTCCAGCTTGTGTGGAATAAATGCTATTAGGAAAAGGTTTGCTGTTATTTATTTCCAAGCATGGAAATAACCCCTGCGTAATTTAACTATTTATTTATTTTATTACATATTTATACTGCCCAACAGCCAAGGCTCTCTGGGCATTCACAATTAAAACCATAATATACAAAGGTAAATTTAAAACTTTAATTAAAAAAAATCATATAAAACCAGAAAAAGTTATACTCCAGGGAACAATATGTTTTCAGGAGGCGTTTGAAAAGATGTTATATTTTCCACATCCTGAACTATGGAATTAACTACCACAAGACATAGTGATGGCCACCAATTTGAATGGCTTTAAAAGGGCATTGGATAAAATTCTGGAGGAGAAAGCTATCAATGGCTATGTGCTACCTCCAGTAGCAGAAGCCTATGTACACCAGTTGCTGGGGGAAATGGGTATTGCACCCATGTCCTGCTTGCAGGTTCCTTCTCAACAACTGGTTGGTCACTATGTGCTGGTCTAGATGGACCCTTGGTCTGACCGAGCATGGCTCTCCTTACGTTCTTAATGGTGCATGACTCTTTTCTAGTGAGAAATGGTGCATCTTGTGCTTGATGCCCCTTGAACTTTATTTTGCCACATAACTTTTTATAGCCTTGTAATAATAAAAAAGAAGTAAAACAAACCATTTGCAATATTGCCAATCTTTGGAAAGCTTACTTTTTTCCCCAACTGTATATCTGAAGTTTGTTTCCAGCCACATTAAAGTCAATTGTGCAAGAATCTGCAGACTGCTTTCCATGTGTTTTTTCCCACCTATGTGGAGATAATAGCCATATATTTTTATATTGTGTTTTAATAAGCTGTCTTGTGAATCTCATTAAGGTGGGGTAGAAATGCAGGAAAAACTTTGTACACTCTCACTTGAAAAGTGCAAGTTTATTTTGTGCAAGTCCTTCGGTAATGAAGCAGGTGTATTCATACATGTCCCAGTCTGTGTGCTTCTAGCAAATGAAACACTCATGGTGCACTAATATTTTACAAGTAAAGATGTACCGGTTATTTTACTTAGAGTATAGGTTGGTTCAGGCATAATTTCAATGTAACTATGGTTTATTAAGCTGAGTCAGAGAGTTAGGCCTGCTCACTCCCTCTTCTTCCATCCTCTTTTCACATGTTTGCTGCAATTGAAGTCTTCCAGCGTTTATTAAACCATTGTTTGACATTACATCTGAACTGAGAAACTGTAATTTCATATTGGTTTACTAAACAGAATATAAAACCAAGATCAAGATTGAAGCAGATCATTCCTGGTGTAGGAAAACATAGCGATAGTATTCACACATAACAATATGCTAAGAATTCTGGCTTAATGATGTGAACACAGCCCGTTTCCTCCCATGGGCAAACAAATAAACCAATCATATACCAAGATGGGATTATGATTAAGTGTACCCAAATAAGACAGGACTGTAAACTAGCTTTAAATTTATGTATTTAAAAATATTTTTAGGCTGCCTTTAAGGGTGGAACCCTCCCAGGGTTTATTGCTAGCTTACAAATCTTGGCTTGTTTGGCTTAACCATAAATCCAGGGTCAAATGTCACACAAGGCTATCACCTTCCTGGCTTGGTTTCCTGCTCTCATAAAGGCAGGAGTAAATGGGCTGCTTGCACTAGCATGCAGTTCAGATCATAGTTTATTAAACTAAGATTCCTGGATTATTATGTGCAAACACTCCCACTGTGTGAACCAAACCTGGGAAACTGTTTTGAAGCTGAACCCATGCATGAGGTTTTAAATATCCACCCACTAAGTATAAGAATACTGATGTTTTACTGAGAGCTGGCAAAATGAAGTTAATTTGTCATGTTTTCCCTTTCTTTAGCATCAGTTCCTGGCAATGCAGTGGCCTTTTCCAGGGCTGCTATGTTTCAGTTATGTAATACATGGTTGATAAATTGATAGTATGTGTAACCAAGGCACACATTTAAAATAGAATAGCACTTTATTTTTATTTTTATTTGTTTTTTATTTATTTATTACATTTTTATGCTGCCCAATAGCCAAGGCTCTCTGGGCAATTCATAATTAAAACCAGAAAATATAACAGATTAAAACATAATATAAAGCTTAAAAAATTTAAAAATACTACGTAAAACCAAAATAAACAGAGCAGCAGTTACAGCCCAGGGAATGCCTGTGTGAAAAGATATGTTTTCAGGAGGCATTTAAAGGATGTTAAATTTTCCGCCTCCTGAACTGCACGAGAGAGAGTTTTCCAGAAGGTGGGTGCCGCTACAGAGAAGGCCTTCCATCAAGGTTCTTCATAGTGACATTCCGTTTGTTTTGAAATGAGCAGCAAGACCTCTGAAGAACGTAAATGTTGTTTGGGCTTATATAAGGGAAGGTGGTCTTGAGAATTTAAGTGTTCTAAAGATTTAAATGGATATGAGACCATTAGGATCCTATGACATCACTAGTAATATAATGATGTGGAATATTATTATTCCAGAATCTATTGATGACTTTGTCTATTCTCTCTAACTCTGTTCAAGATTGCCATTACATTTAATTTACCTTAAACTTGTTACTATAAGACAGTTTTAAAGAAGCTAATATTGTCAGCCTTTTTGCTTTACGTTTTGCAACTTTAATGGAAAAAGGCATTTTAGATGAATAAAAGGGTAATTTTTAAAAATCAGTTACTTATATGTGTCCTTTTTAAAAATGCCTTTTAAGAAATACACATCTTAATACACAATCCTATGCCTTTTTAAACAGAAAAAGCCCTACAACTCTGTGTTGGGAATCCTGTGAATTGCAGGACATCTTTCTGTTTAAACAGGCATAGGATTGTGCCCATAGGCTGCACTTACTTGGGAGTAAGTCCCGTTGAACTGAATGGGATTTGCATCTGAGTAGAGATGTATATGATTGCAATGTTAGTCTGCAATCTTATACACACATACTTGGGAGTAAGCCCCATTAAGCATACTTATGTTAGTAACTCCTTAAAATGTTGACAAGTCTGTTTCATAGTGTATGTTTTATATAAAATCATAAACAGTAGCAAATAATAACTGATGATCAACTATAACCGATGACCAACTTTATCTTTTTAATAGCAAAGTGTGTGAGAGAGATGCTATTGCTGTATCAAATGAAGAATATACTGTGGGGCAAGTGGCCAACAGTCTGTTTCAAAATAAACCCACAGCATATGGTAAAGATTCCTTGGTGCAACTATTCAGCATTCCTAGGGCTGAATCCCAGCCAGTGTATGTTCCTGTGCCAAAAGTAAGTATTTTTCTTTTCCTAAGCTGTTGAGTGTTGAGCTATTGCCAGGTTGCTTCTAATGGGTACAGCAGGGCTCAAGTCATTTTTCTGTCTGAGGCGGACAAATGGTGGCCCCTGCCACGTTCCACATACCAAAGCCTACCAGACTAGCACTTAAATCAAGCAGCAGGATAAACTGGGCCACGGATTGGCAGAAGGTAGATCTCCAGACATTTTGGACTTCAATTCCCAGAAGCCCCTGCCTGCATGGCCAGTGGTCAGGAATGCTGGGAGTTGGAGTCCAAAACGTCTGGAGATCTACTTTCTACCCAACCCTGGCTTAGGCAACTTGTGGCCCTCCGGATGCTTTGGCCTGCAACTTCCAGATGTTTTGGCCTACAACTTCCATCAGTTGCTGCCTTTGAGTTTTTAAATTGTAATATTCTGATTGAAGCTTTTAATATATGATGTGCTATTATTATGGTTCTGTCATTTCATGTTTATTTTCTTGTAAGCTCCTTAAAGGGCTAGGGCTGAGAAGCAGGTCAAAATCTAAATATAAACAAAGTCTGTCAGCATATGCTGGGACTGCAGTCCAATTAGTGGCATCTTATTCAAACAATTGACATTTTTTTCGGTAAATCTGTCTGTGAAATTTGCCTGTTCATATAAAAACAGTGTGTAATTCTACTTAAAAATATATAAATGTAACACTGAGTGACACATTTGCTAATAATTTTACACATTATGTGCAGAATCCAACAGGGTGTTTATACTCCATAAGGGAGCTCCGTTGACCTGCCTCCTTCCAGAAATTTTTGTTTCTTCTCATTTTGAAGCTACTCTTAGGAAGCGCTAAATCTCCCTTGTGTAGGCAGTGGGTCCCACTTGCACAGCGCAATCTGTGGGACCCCTCACTTGCAAAAGGGAATCAGCAGGGCAGAAAAGAATTGGTGGGGCCATTAGCGCCCCATTGGTTTCTGCTATATTTCTCTCCAGCCTGGAAAATACCCGTTAATTCTCTAATCTTTGGGATGCCTCACCAATTCCGAATAATAATAATAATAATAATAATAATAATAATAATAATAATATAATGGTGATGTAGCATCTGGTGAATCTTGGAAGCTATGGAATGTGTTTAATCCCCCCCCCCCCAAAATACAGTTTATCTCATGTGGATATGTATAGCTATTTGCCTAGGTGTAGGACTGAGACTTACCCAGTAGTAATAAGGGACCAAGATTTGTGTACAAAACAAACAAACAAAAAATACTTTGCTAAAGATCTTGAGTTCATTTGAATTGTGAGGCAAGCCCCAAACCAGTTAAGAAATCATTAACCGTGGGAAGTGGGATTTGCAGCACAATGCTAAGAATGTTTACTCAGCAGTTGCTCCCACTGAATTCAGTGAGCCTTACTCCCTAGTGAGCAGGCTTAAGATTGCAGCCTTGGATCAGTCAGTGGAGACTGATGGCTCTGATATCAGTGAGATGGTGAATTTAGTCTGGATTTCTGTCAGAACTCAGGAGCTGTCCAGGGTGCAGAGATTCACTGCCTCACTGACATCAGAGCTACCAGCCTCCACTAGGTTCTGTGTGTTTGAATATTAATCCAATTGAGAGAGAAGGGAGAGCACTTCCTTACCTCAGCAAGAGGTGGCCCTGTGCCCTTGGGCACCTCAGTTTACATCTCCCATTGCTGCTCTGCGAGAGCACGCCTTGGCCAATGGCCTGTTCTCTCTGGGAGGGCTGCGTGGAGGAGGGAGTGATATAACTTTTTCACTGACTTTTTAGCCTTATTGGCATCTTCAGGGCTAAAAGGAATGAGAGAGCCACTGCTCCAATCCCTTCCCCAGGAAACAACCCTACATGCCGCTTCTTTATATCAGTTTCAGATTCAGCAAAATTCAGTGAAAAGTTATATGTTTTCTGCTCCAATTATAAGCTCACATAAGATGTTACTTCTACTATTTGACAGTTATAGTTCAATAATATTTCATTGGCATGATAAGCCTGTAAGTGAGTCTAGAGTTTGACTATTGTTTGCATTCATGTTATAAACCTTGAAATATGACAATGATTTTGTTAACATAAGGAGGGTAATAGCACTCTCATTGTTCACACTCATGTTCTTCTTTGCTTCTATTGATCTGTGAGAAGAATATACATCCTTTGTGATGGTGACGCCGAGCCAATGTTAGCAGAGCTTCAAAAACAGCAGCTGTTTAATGCTGATAAGTCTGCAGTGCCATAAAACCTTTTAATAATGGCTGCTTCGTTGAAAGCTCACAAAGTCCATTGTGCTATTGCAATATATTTGTCAGCTGTCATTAGCAAAGCTTAGCAATAACTTTTTGTATGTATGTGAGTGACAGAGAGGCATTAGCACAGCCCTTGTCACCAACAAGCATTATGGACAAAGACTTCAACCATCCCATGTGGATGATAAATATGCAGTTTATGCCATCTAACTTGTGAAATTAACATTTTAGCCAGAAGTTCATTTTTTCCTTTCAAAAAGCTTACCTCATAAAAATGTGTTCTCCACTGATAATAGTGTATGATTATTGATAAACATAATTTTTGAATAAAATCTGTTTTGTTTGAGGACTGATTTGTACTTTACCACTGAAGCCTGAAATCTGTTCCCACATGAGTTGGTCCAGCACTGCACTGGATGTATATTTTGTGGAAGGTTTGGGATTTGGGAGGGACATTAAACTGAAGGAACGTATATGTTATCTTATTGTTGACTGGTAACCTTGGATTTTTAAAATATTTGACCGCATTGTAACAAACTGCTTAAAATCACCTTTTCCTTTCTACCAGGAAAATAAAAAACGCAAGCATACAGAACAGGAAACTGATACAGCCATCCAGAGCTCATCTATTAAAAGAGAACCTTTAAAAAAAAGAAAGAAAGCTAACAAGAAGGGTTTCTCTCTAGCAGAGGAAACCGTGGCGAACAGGTAAATGAAATACTTCAAACTTACTTAGCTCTGCATCATCTATCAAAGACAACCCCCACCCTCCCCCAGGGTTGGACTTAAAGCCTTGGTCTAACTGGTGGTCTTTTGGTTCATTACCTTTTCTGGGTCCTAGGGATGAGGCAAGTTACAGATTTTAGAAATGTAACAAGAGATTTGCTTTTTTCTGTGGCCAATGTATACTTTAGAGAAGGCATTGTTGTGAAAATAAATGCACTCCATCTTAGATTCAAACAAGTCAAAGGCCCACAATGATTAAGCAGGTAATGTATGAAGTGGCTCTTAGAATGCAATGTTATGCATGTCTCCTTGGAAGTAACCCCATGCAGTTTCAGTGGGACTTATTCCGAGGTAAATGTGTATCGGAATGTGGCTTTAGTCTGCCTATATACATATACTTATTTTTCTCAAAGGTTTGTTGACTGCACATAGACTGAACAACATAATTGCATGCTTTTAATATGGTTCATTCCAGTCTCACTAGCAATGGATGATTTTTTTTAGATTTAAAATACAAGAATTTTCTGTGATTATATTTTTTAAAAAACACTTGCTAACAACTTGGTTGCATTTTCCCACTGTTCATCAAGGGAATGTGCTTTGGATCAAGCAGATGAAGAAGAGGAGAAAAGAGAAATACAAATCAAACAAAAGTTGAAAAATAGACATTCTCATTTGGTTGCCAAACATTTTTCAGCTTCAGATGAAGGGGCTGGAATAAAAAAAAAGAAAACACAAGTCAGCCTAGTTGAGGAAAAGCTAAAGAATAACAGGACTGTTTTTGTGGGGAATTTACCTGTTAGTTGTACAGCACAGGTAAGTAAGTAAGTTTGGGGAACATCCCAGACTAATTTTATCTCTTTTTAAAAAAACATATGGCTGTGGTACCGAGCACACTTTCTAGGGAACGTTTTTGTTTATTTATTACATTCATATCCATACTTTCTTCCAAAGGGCTCAAAGTGGTGGTATACATGCCTCCCCTACCCAATTTATATCCTCAAAACAATCCTGTGACATAGTTTAGTCTGAGATGTAGTGAGGTCACTTGGGATACTTTATAACTGAGTGAAGATTTGACGCTGGATCTCCTCAGTCCTTATCCAGTACTAACCATTGCAGCACTCTGACTCACTTATTGAAGTTAGTACCCTTTGCCTTCACTGAGATTTTCTTGTAAATTAGGAGAATGGTTTGTGCCAAGGGAGAGCAACTTCATGAGGCCTAAGGCCATTTTGACTGGTCATTGGGAAAGAGCCACAGTCTGTGTGGCTCTCCTAAATATTTTTTTTTAAAAAATGTCTGTTACGGAGTACCAAAAGGGTCAAATTTAGCTTGTTTCCAGCAAAATTTGCCCCTTTTATTGCTCCGTAGAAAATATATATGTTTTATTTTGGATGGGCTTCATCTTCATCTTGGCCTTTTGACTAAGATGAAGTATGGCTTTAGAGAAGCTACGTTTTCCAGTTCTTTGTTCATCTTTAGTATTGTTTCTGCTAGTAAAATAAATACTATATCACTGGAATATCTTATTTCTATACTATATATGGTAAGCCAAATAAAAGTTGTGTGTGGCTCTGGGGTTCCACTCTGTATCAGTAAAATATTTGCAGCTTGTTCTTGATTGCTCATGTTTGCATCAACAAATTAAACCAAAAGTCTGTTTGAATTTAGATGCTGAAGACATTTTTCAAAGAGTATGGACAAATTGAATCAATTCGCTTCCGCTCGCTGGTATGTGTGTTATGACTGTTCATTGGGAAAGAACCTCCAATCTCTAGATAGGGCAAAAATTGTACTGCATGTGGGAGAGTAGCAGCTTTGTCATTTTCTAAGCATGTGCTAGCATCTTGTAGCTGGCAGTTTTTCTTCATAGGGAAAAAAACTGGTTTTAAATAGGGCAAATATTCAGTGGAAGTTACTGAAGAATATACACCATTTTGTGGTGGTTTGCAATGAAATGATTTTGTTTTGTAGCCCAATCCTGCTCATGTTTACTTGGATTGAGAAAAAGGGGAGAGAAGCAGGTTCTCAGAATGCTGAGATATCTTTATTAATATACGCCCAACACGTTTCGGCCTGTGGGATTTTATTTGAAAGGCCTTCCTTAGGGGGCTGCAACATCAAGAATACAGTACATTATTATTATTGTCTAGGGATAACACAAAGCATAATTTATAACTGTATGAAGAATAAGTAGGAACATTGCCTTGAAAGGCCTATGCCCATATGTAGGTATATTAAAAACTGTTTTCATAATCCGCCCCGCACACTCAGGTCCTCTGGGAAGAATTTACTTCAATCAGCCAGAACTAGACTGACAAGCGTTACCCAGAGGACCTTCTCCTCTGCTGCTCCCAGACTGTGGAATGGCCTGCTGGAGGAGATTTGACAAATTAGAAATCTTCTTGAATTTAAGAGAGCTGTGCAGACTGATCTCTTCCGGCAGGCCTATCCAGTTTAATTTTAAGATGTTTTTAATAATGTATTTGTTTTTATTTGTATTATTATTATTATTATTATTATTATTATTATTTATTACATTTATATACCGCCCCATAGCCGAAGCTTTCTGGGCGGTTTACAAAAATTAAAAGATTGAACACTAAAAAGACAATATACAAAATTTAAAACCATAAACATAAAACAACTGACATTTAAAACATTTAAACTGTTAAGCCTAACCACACTGTCAATCAAAACCTCAACTTGAGCTGTTAAAATGCCTGGGAGAAAAGAAAAGTTTTGACCTGGCGCCGAAAAGATAAAAGTGTTGGCACCAGGCAGGCCTCATTGGGGAGATCATTCCATAATTGGGGGGCCACCACAGAGAAGGCCCTCTCCCTTGTTGCCGTCCTCTGAGCTTCCCTCGGAGTAGGCACCCAGAGGAGGACCTTTGATGTTGAGCATAGTGTATGGGTAGGTTCATGTCGGGAAAGGCGTTCCATCAGGTATTGTGGTCCCAAACTGTAAGGCTTTATAAGTTAAAACCAGCACCTTGAATCGGCCTCGGAAACATACAGGCAGCCAATGCAAGCGGGCCAGAATCGGTCTTATATGTTCGAACCTTCTGGTCCCTGTTACCAATCTGGCCACTGCATTCTGCACAAGCTGCAGCTTCCAAACTGTCTTCAAAGGCAGCCCCACGTAGAGCGCATTGCAGTAATCTAACTTGGAGGTTACCAGAGCATAGACAACTGAAGCCAGGTTATCCCTGTCCAGATAGGGGCGTAGCTGGGCCACTAGCCGAAGTTGGTAGAAGGCACTCCGTGCCACCGAGGCCACCTGAGCGTCAAGTGACAGAGATGGTTCTAGGAGAACCCCCAAGCTATGAACCTGCTCCTTCAGGGGGAGTGCAACCCCATCCAGAACAGGTTGAACACCCTCCATCCGGTCAGAGGAACCCCCCACTAACAGCATCTCAGTCTTGTCTGGATTGAGTTTCAGTTTATTAGCTCTCATCCAATCCATTGTTGCAGCCAAGCACCGGTTTAACACATCCACAGCCTCACCTGATGAAGATGAAAAGGAGAAGTAGAGTTGTGTGTCATCAGCATACTGATGACAACGCACTCCAAAACTCCGGATGACCTCACCCAACGGTTTCATGTAGATGTTGAACAGCATGGGGGGACAAGACTGACGCCTGCGGAACCCCATACTGGAGAATCCATGGGGCCGAGCAATGTCCCCCAAGCACCACCTTCTGGAGACTACCTGTCAAGTAGGAGTGGAACCACTGCAATGCAGTGCCTCCCACTCCCAACTCAGCCAGTCGTGCCAGAAGAATACCATGGTAGATGGTATCGAAAGCCGCTGAGAGATCAAGGAGAATCAACAGAGTTACACTCCCCCTGTCCCTCTCCCAACTTAGGTCATCATACAGGGTGACTGCTGTTTCCGTGCCAAAACTAGGCCTGAAACCTGACTGAAATGGATCCAGATAATCAGTCTCATCCAAGAAGGACCTTGCCCAGGAATGGAACGTTTGCCACAGGCCTAAAGTTATTTAGATTTTCTGGGTCCAGGGAAGCTTTCTTCAGGAGTGGTCTCACTACTGCCTCTTTCAGATTGTCTGGGGCCACTCCCTCTCGTAGAGAGGCATTAATCACTTCCCTGGCCCAGCTGGCTGTTTCATCCCTGCTAGCTTTTATAAGCCAAGAGGGGCTGTATTTATATTTATTGTTGTCCCCCGCCTCGATCTGGATGGATAGGCGGGTTAGAAATAAAATAAATAAATAAAAGAAATAAACATTCATAGTATGTACTTTCATAAGAATTTTTAAAAATATGTTTGAAATATACTATGAAAACAGTTTTTAACATACCTACATATGGGCATAGGCCTTTGAAGGCAATGTTCCCACTTATTCTTCATACAGTTATAAATTATGCTTTGTGTTATCCCTAGACAGTAATAATAATGTACTGTATTCTTGATGTTGCAGCTCCCTGAAGAAGGCCTTTCAAATAAAATCCCACAGGCCGAAACACGTTGGGCATATATTAATAAAGATATCTCAGCATTCTGAGAACCTGCTTCTCTCCCCTTTTTCTTGATGTGAGTGGATGCTCTCCTCCCTTTGGTTTTTCATGTTTACTTGGGGCCAAGTCCCACTGAGTTCAGATGGCTTTGTTTCTGATAAACACATCTAGACTTTGAGTCTCAGTAAGCTTTGTCCTAAAGCTGGATGATATTGCCATTGTTTATCTGTTAAACCTAAAATAAGATTTCCCAAATAAATACAGAATTGAACTTGGGTGAGAGAAACTGCCAAATTAGTGTTCTGTTAAGCACTTGGTTTATCTGACTGACTGCAGAAATGTGCACTGGATAGAAATGGTATGTTCACTGAACATCAAAGCTGCAAGCAAATGAATATTTCATATTGGATTTAAAATGAAAAAAAATAATGTCTTATATGGAAAATGTCATAGGACAAACGTTCTCTGTAATATGGCAAATTTTAATAATGTAGACATTTTCCTCAGTTTTATTGAGATTTGTTACTCATCCTATCCAAAGGGCTTGTATCTAGGAGTGAACACAACAACAGTATGAGAGAGAGGCCTGTCTAGCTAAAAATGGTTAGAAGAGGTTATGGAGAGCCTGTAAAAGCCTCTGTCCTCCTCCCGCTCTGCCTTGCTCTTGCTGGAAAGGCTTTGGATAGACAGAGGGCTCCAATGTCCTCTATCGAGTATCAATCTCTTAGGATTGCGTGGTAGGTTTTCTAATTGATTCTTTTACGTATTTGGTAGTGATTTTTACTCTAGATGTTGGGTGCTAGTATAGCTGGAATTATCCCTGGTCTAATTATCTCTCTTGTAAGGATGTTTGGTTCAGCAGTACTTTAAAGACAATTCCAAAATGTTCATAATACATTATATAGCTGAATAAGGCCTACCAAATAACACACCTCTTATTTTTCCCTTTAAGATTCCAGCAGAGGAGTCTCTATCTAAAAAAATGGCAGCCATAAAGTAGGTTATTTAACTTTTGTGTTTCAATTTTGGGAGGAACTGCCTACACACACATTTTAAACTTAATACTTTAACAATTAATCAATGTTATTCCCAAAATAAAATATTTATAATACCAACCAAAATCATTGTAAAACCATCCTTCTCAATGCAGTTTGCTAAAGATCAAGTGGCCTTTCAACTGTTCCGGGCCAAAGTGGGAACTGAAGATATTCTTGCAATTCATAGCCCAATTTTGTAGATCAGTATAAATGGCAGAGCAGCAAGTAGTGAGTTGTATCCATTGTTAGTCCTACTTAAAATAGACATACTGAAATCAATAGGATTTAAATTCTACTAATATTGGATATAACCCAGTGCTTTGCACTGCAGCTCTGTATAGCAGCTCCAATTCACTACCCGTTCCCTTACTATTACGTAGATCTGGTGCAAAAATAGCTTTTGAGGCAATGAGTTAGGAGGGCCCCCCTATCACTTCAGCCCAACATTTGGGTGGGAGAAATGGATTCTCTGGAGTGGCATCAAGAAAGTATAGGATTTGGCATTTCCCTAGAAAGTATGCCATCCCATTGTATTCAGTAGAATGTGCATCTAAGTAAATATGTTGAAGATTGTGCTGTAAGTTCCAAAGCTTTCTAGAGCTGGTCTTACCAATGTGTGGCTATAATTTTCAGTTAAGTGTACGGTAAACATTCTTTTTTCTTCAGGCGAAAGATGCATCCCAATATGAAGTATGTTAATGCTTATGTCGTTTTCAAGGAGGAATGTGCAGCTAATAACGCCTTAAAACGGTATTTTTTTAAATTTACCAGTCTATTTGATTTCATAAAATATCAGAGTGCACAATTATTTATACAAATCTTAACAACTGAAAGCATAGCAGTCTTAACTTGGTAGTTGTTTGTTCTGATGGCTTTTTTCTTTTATGGCTTTAATAGCAATGGAACAGAATTTACCAGTGGATTCCACATCAGAGTTGACCTTGCATCAAAATCCTCTTCTGTAAGTAATTCAAATGCTGTAGAAAGAAACTCTCCTACCCCCCCCCCCCCTTCTTTAGGCTATTGATTCAATTCTTTTCATTTCCTTGTTTTTCAGCATGATAACAAGAGATCTATATTTGTGGGAAATCTCCCTTATGGTAAGTGTTAGGTGGAATGTCACGCTCCTTCAAGCGTATATAAACTACTCTAGTCAAAAAGCTTCTGTTTCAGAGAGCCTGAGGAAATCCACTTTTTGTAGCATTTGCAGATTAAAGGATTTAGAATTTCTTCCCGTGTGGCTGGGACTCCTGCCAAGGTTAGTTTCACTTTTTCCAATTCTTGGCTTGTCATTCCATATGAACCAGGAATTGTGGTTTCAGGGGTGCACAGCCTTTTTGGCCTGGCGGGTTGCATCTGGCAATGCCAGGGCTCCCTGCATGTGCACATAAACGCACAACACGTTGCACTTGCACACAACACATGCCCATGAGCCTGGAGTTGGAAGATAAAGGTAGGGTTTCTTTTTTTAGTGCTAGCAAGGGAAACTTGGGTCAGTGCCACCACAGTCGTTTTGGCAGTGGCAGATGTAGGGAGGTCTGGCAGGCCACCAGAAGCGGCTTGGCAGGCTACAGTTTTTGCACCACTGCTCTGGTTTGTTAAATAATGCAGAAAAACAATCCGGGATTGTTCGCTCGTTTAGCAACTGGCTAGATTTTTTTTATTAAACCACGATTCTTAGTTTATACATAACAATAAGCCAGGAATCTGGGAAAATGAAACTAAACTCTGCTGGAGACCCCCCTCAAACACATGGGAGGAGGATAGGGTAAAGGGGAGCACATGGGCCCAAAGTTCGCTCAGGCTCGTAGGGCCCCCCTCATTATAATTCTAAATCCTGGTTTATCATTCATTATATGTGGACACAACCATACTCTTCCACAAGTTCAGAAGTAAGGTAGTCGTTGCAGGTGGTAGAAACGTCTTCCATCTAAATCTTAAAAGGTAAATGTTTAAAATTTTGGCCATCCACCTAAAACTATGATATTTTAACACCAGCACACTTTTTTTCTTTTTCAAATATTGTTTGCTTACAGAAATTGATGATGTTGTTGTCAGAAACCATTTCTCTGAATGTGGAAATGTAGCAGGGGTGCGACTTGTGAGAGATCCGAACACAGGCACTGGCAAAGGGTTTGGCTATGTTCTTTTTGAGGTAGGTCAGTAGCTAGTCAATAACTTTGACATGGCATTATATTATGTTGAACGTTTGCTGTGGTTGAAAGTAGGTGATGTTATATGTTCAGCTCACAGTAGCCACGTTAAAACTGTAACTGCAATTATAATAATATACCCACTAAATAGTTAATAGAACCTGCATCCAACTCCAGTAATGATGACATCATATCTAGGCACCACCCGTACAACTGCATATAGTAACATTCCCACAGGTTGAAAGCGTGTAAGCCGTTCTCAAAGTAGGCCGTCTCCCCTGACATGGTTACTGAGTGCTGCAAGGACAAAGATCAACCCCTCTGAAATGTCTGTTACCATGAATCTTGAGTCCAGCAGACACGAGAGCCATCCTAATCCCTCAGACGACTATCCAAGGGATTAGGAACAAAAATGCCCCTACACCAGTGAATAAGAGCTCTGATGGCAGAGGTGCACATCCGCTGCAGAGGCCTGCAGTATGCCTATGGTAATCTCAGTGGGTGTAAATATGACACCAGCTGGTGGTCGATCCGGAAACGGCATTCCGGAGGCAGGAACTGAGGCAGCCTTTGATCTGCTGGCTCCAAGGCCCCTCTATGGTGATCCTGGGAGGCCCCAGGATCACACTCACAGCCTATACCAATAGAAAGCCAGACACGTATGTTAATGCTGCTTGCTTCCCTCAGCACAAACTCAGCCGCAGTTGATTTGTCTATGAATAGCAAACTTACATTCATGTCATGCTTCAAATAATTGAAAAGAAAATATTCTTGTAAGCAGTTGGGTGGCTTTCCTAGTGGCTATGTCATATTTAATTTTAAACCAGAATTCCTACTCAAAAGTTCCATTAAAATGGGAATATGTGTAGCAGAATTTGAGTTGAACTGGGCACCTGAAGCTAGTCTATGCTGTGATACTTCCTAATCATAGTAATTATGCATTATGGGGTAGGTCTCCTGTATATGTTTTGTTTAAAATATGTCTATATAGGAGAACAAACCTTTTATTATTAGTTATAATCTGGGTACTCTGGCATAATTTTTAAGAGAACTTTTAAACTGAGCTATTTTATATTTTTGTTGTGATCATATTGTTTTTATCGATGATGTGATTTTTTTATCGTTTAAATTTTTTGTAAGCTACCTTGGAAGGGGTTAAATAAATAAATGTGAATGGGTAAAATATAAGATTAATGCCATTTTATATTTAACGCTTTATTTTCCTTAAAGACCACAGATGCTGTTCACCTTGCACTGAAGCTAAACCACTCTGTATTGAAAGGAAGAAAGCTAAGAGTGCAACGCTGTGTTGAGAGAGAAAAGGCACAACAGAAAAGTTTCGACAAGAATGTAAAGAACCCCATTGGGCTGAAATACACGAAGCCGTCTTCACTGAAAAATTCAAATGTATATTCCAGTAATTCTTTTGCTGGTGAAAAAGCACTCCCAGTAAAAAAGAGCAAAAAAGCAAGATCAAAAAACAGCATGAGGAAATCTCTGAGAAAAACCAAATGAAACTGTTAACACTGCAATTTTTTAATTGTATTTTTAAATAAAATTTATCACATAGGCAATCTGTTGGAATTTTTATATATTCCGTTCTCACAGTCAAAATTTAAAAGCTTAGCTGAATTAATGTTATTAAAAATGGAAGATCATAGAATCATAGAATAGTAGAGTTGGAGGGGCCTATAAGGCCATCGAGTCCGATCCCCTGCTCAGTGCAGAAATTCACCTTAAAGCATAACTGATAGCTAAGAAAGTTTAACAAAATTTAGTAACTTAACAATTTTATTAATCCACTTCGCCCACTGTTCGCATATAATGACATGCCATCGGTTTAAAAACTCTTTCACTTTTGCCCCACAATCCACTATTGTCTCCTTTGTAGGTTGTGGAGCGTGACATGGGAACCTGGACCACTGGGTTGTGTGGAAGCTAAACAACCTAGCTGCTTAGCCAACAAACCAGGAATTAACCACTGGATTGTTTAGCCACTAAACAACCCAGTGGTCTGTGCAGAAGTGGTGGGTGCACTGCAGGTAGTATGCCCTTGGGTTATTAAGTGCAAACCAGGCCTTAAAGTTGAAAGCAACCACATTTTGAAATAATGTGCATATCCACACAACTTTAAATGTCCCAATTTAGGATTTTTTAAAAATAGAATATCTGAACTTGAAGCAGCTGATAGAGTAGCATTGTGATTGCTTTTTGTTCTTCCCCACTCTGCTGGTGTATGAAGACAGCAGTGCAGATCCAAGTTCTCTTGTGATTTTTTGTTTGTTTCGTAAACTGCTGTGTGAGCCTTTTCAAGTCAGAAGGAGGTGTAAAATGCCCTAAATAAATGTGTTTTCAGGAAGCATTAAAAGATGTCATATTTTCTGCTTCTTAAACTACACATTCACCCTGGTAAGGCAGGTATTACATAAAGCTTAGCAATTACAGTAGGATGTATTATTTATTATTATTTATTTATTATTATTTTTTATTCCATTTATATACCGCCCCATAGCCGGGGGTCCAAGCTGTGGGATCCAAGCTGTTTTGTGTTTGGGGTTCTACGTTTATTTATTTACAATTATAGTGCAAAAGTGGCACAGTGAAGGATGCCTGTAAAGTCATAGGAAGCTTATGCCAAGTCTGCAGTGCTACTGTGTCACCACTGTTCCTTTTACCCCATTAACAATGTGCTTTATAAGTAGTATTTAAGTTCTGTTTTAGCATTCTCTCGACGAAAACAAGGGGTCTGTTATCTAGTAATGTCTCAAGCTTGTCTCTCCGCTGTTCTGGTGACACTCCTCCCCCTGTAGACACAAGATTTGTATTTTAGACTTCTGGTATCGATTTGCTCCTTTGCTGGATATGGAGGCACAATATTGTTAACTGCCATTCATCTTAAAGCAATGGGATAGACAACGTATTTTATTGCAAAGAAGTTTACTGTACTAACGTGTTTCAGACTTCACAGAAGTCCTTCGAAAGAGAAATTCTGTATTATCGTGTTTGCATGAAACGCATTGGAAAACTAAGACTGGTTTTTTTTTTGTCTACCCATCGCTTTCTGATGACCCACTCTTGTTTAATTTTGTAGACCGTTATTGACTGCATTTTAAAATCCTTTCATTGTTTTGTTTCATTCCGCATTAGTTTGGACTTATACTGACATAAGGGCACGATAGCTGGTGATGCCAATTGCAGTGAGGATTTCAAATTTCAATCCCAACTCACTTTCAGCAAGTACCGCTAAGGACAGTGGGACTTCTGAGCGTTGGAGGCGGGTGGCTCTGATTTGGGGGGGCGGGGCTGTGATTCTATTCTGGGTTTTAGTCAGAATCAGCCAGGACTTTAAAGGTTCTGGCTAGTTCTGACTAAAACCCAGAATGGAATCACAGTCCCACCTACATCGGAGCTACCAGCCTCCACTGCCTCTGAGTAAACACGTATCGCCCGGCCCGTGAAGGACACCAAACAAGACGTGACGCTTTCCACATAGACCGCGCGAATTTGCCACACATGCGCAATGCGGAGCAGGCGGTGAATATTAGTGAATGGAGTACTGTGCACGTGCGCAGTACAGGGAGTAAGCACGCCCCCTTTCCTCCCCAAGCGCTTGCCGCGGGCTGAGCGCTCTGCTCTCCGTCGCTGACTGATGACGTCCGGCGCCTGTTCCAGCGTGTGTAGGCGGGGCCTTTCTCTCCGGCTCTGCCCGCTCCAAGGTGCCTGTGAAGTACGAGGCGGGCTCGCGAGGCACGATGATGGGGGGCAAGAGCAGCGCCATCGCCGCGGGCCTTTGCGGGGCCCTTTTCATCGGCTACTGTATCTACTTCGACCGCAAGAGGAGGAGCGACCCCAATTTCAAGAACCGGCTGCGGGAACGTGAGTCTCTCGGGCGCTGCCCTCGTGCGCCGGCAGTCTCGGACCGGATTCCCCTCTGCCTTCCCTGCTCCCTTTAACCGGGGCTGCTCGTTTGCCTCTCCTCGCTCCTCGCCCCTCTCTCCTTCCCTCCACGGCTGGGTGGGTGAGGGTCGCACTGCAGCAAAGCCTTCCCCCCCCCCCCCCGAGTTCCTCCAGTCTGCTTCCAAAGCTCTGGTTCCTGCTCTGTTTTGAAACTTCCCAGGTCCGTGGGCGGCTGGAGAAGGAGGGGTGTGGCTGTATAGGGGCCAGCCTAAGGTGGCCTTTCTCTTTTATGGAGGGTCATTTTTGTGGTAGCCCAAAGCCTGAACCAAACGCAAGCCAGGCCTCCAACTGGAGACCCCCCAGTGCCTGCCTTCGGTGGCGTTTGACGTGCCTGCCCATCTCTCTGGCTTCATTCATCACCAAGGCCTTCATTCATCACCAGTTTCCTTGGTTTTTGATATGTGTGTGAATAAGGTCAGCTTTGCATATGGTTCCTAATATGTGCGCACTCACACAGGTACATGTCTGTTCGAGATACACATAAGTAATGCTCATCTGTTCACCACTGTTAGACTTGTATTCCCCAGGAAATGAATTGCCTGTTACTCCCTGGTGTGGGTATGCAGAGTGGCATACACGTGTTTGCCACTATATAATGTGCGATGCAGGCCGAAATTGCACAGGCATGCTGTATGTTTGAGGCTTTGCTTTAGGTGTTCCTATAAAAATGTATGAATTTCTTTAAGAAATTAAATAACCTAGGGTGCAATCCCTTGCATGTATAGGTCACACACAAAAAGGCCTACAGCTCCCATGCTGGCAGGGAAATGCTGGGAATTGTAAGATGTCTCTATCTAAACATGTTTAGGATGATGACCTAAATCACTTACCTGAAATGTGTTTCCTTTTGAGGCTGCATGGGAAAAAGGCTAGGTTTACCTCTATATTTAATTTATGCTTATGGAATCAAAATCCATGTTGGTCTTTGAAGATTCATAATTTTGTGTAAAAGTACATTCAAGTGGTTGAGTGCCAAGAGAAGTGAAGGGAAGATGGGCTTACTGAGAAACAAAACAAGGTATTGGCGTTTTTGATATGCTGAAGTAAAACATTTTTAAAAGACCAAAATGAGCAGGAAACCCCAAAATCGTGAGCATAGTCAGTGGCCTCCAGGAGCCACAGAATATTAAGTATCGGTTGGAAAAAGAAAAGTGAGGGGTGAGTTAAAGATTAAGTTGGTCTGCTTGATTACAGTATCCTGGGAGAAGGCATGACTTATTAGTTAGAACCTTGAATAAGAGCACTCTTGTTAGGGGTGAGGATACACTGCAGGTCCCACTTGTAGGGTAATATAATTTGGTGTTTTCATATATATATATATATATATATATATATGTAAAACTGTGTATTCGATGAACTATAAAGCTACAGGGGGAGGAAATTAGAAAAGTTCATCTAAGTGACCCCTTAGCTCAGGAGTTCTGAATCTCTTTCAGCCTGGGGACCAAATTCCATTGTGGGGAGGCGGAATGCCAGTGGTGGGCAGAGCTGAAGACAAAAGGGTCACAAATACCAATACATTTTAGCTTAAAGATATTACTGTTGGTAACTAAGCCTTAGGAGGGGCGTTTCAGCTGTTTTAGAATGAGGAACAAACCTCACAAAAGATAGGAAACCATTCTATCAGGAGGAAGAGAGCATGGCCTTCTGAGGAACCCAGGAGGAGTGGATTTGACGCTTGTGGCTGAGATTCTTTAACTCTGCCTTAGCTTCTCACTATACTGTCTGATCATGCATTCTCAAACCCTCCTGGTATTGTTGGCATTATAACTTCCAGGATAAGGATGAATGCAAAAGAAAAATGTAGAGTTATCCAAAATGCCGAGCATTTCCCCATTGTTCTGCATTATTTCACCTCTTCAACAAAAACTTGTGTCCTTTAAGAAGAAGTTCCTTTCGTAACAATCCCCTGCTCACCCCCCCCCCCCCCCCAAGGTGGGCTTCATGGCAGCATGAGAGTTAACTGTCACTAGGGGATGGAGTTTATCACACAGCCCAGATGGAATGTGGCACCTGGCTAAGAGAGATGCAGGCACAGTTTAATATTTAAAACTCTTATTGACTTCCTGGTGGTCCTGCTGTTGCACTTATAGGGCCTTCAGTGAGCCTGGAGGAAATAATGTGTGTTCAGAAGTGTGTTTCATGCAACACCAGATGTAACTGTACATACGTTCTTAACTGCTGTATGTGCAAAAAGACATGTCCCACTTGCATTGGCTGCCTGTATGTTTCCGAGCCAGATTCAAGGTGCTGGTTTTAACCTATAAAGCCTTACATGGCTTGGGACCACAATACCTGACGGAATGCCTTTCCCGTCATGAACCTACCCGAACACTACGTTCAACATCTAAGGTCCTCCTCCGGGTGCCTACTCCGAGGGAAGCTCGGAGGATGGCAACAAGGTTGAGGGCCTTCTCTGTGGTGGCCCCCCAATTGTGGAATGATCTCCCCGATGAGGCCCACCTGGCACCATCACTGTTATCTTTTTGGCACCAGGTAAAACCTTTTTTTTTCTCCCAGGCATTTTAACAACTTAAGTTGAGGTTTTAACTAACGTTGTGGCCAGGTTTAAAAGTTTAAAAAGTTTAAAATATCAGCTATTTTATGTTTTATGGTTTTAAATTTTGTATTGTGACATTTTAATGTTCAAACTTTAATTTTTGTAAACCGCCCAGAGAACTTCGGCTATAAATGTTAATAATAATAATAATAATAATATTAATAATAATAATGTCTCTGAAGGTTGTTCCTTTACCAAAAGTAAAACAAATTTGAAGGTTGGTATCTACTTACATTATGTTTCATTTTTATAGTGCATTTTGCAGTGTGCACAAGAGCTGTCCTTCCTCAAAATTAATTTGGATTGCAAATGTTATTAAGATTTGAAGAACAATAAAGCATTATCAAATTTAAATCTTCCCTGGACCCAGAAAATCTTAATAACTATAGGTCAGTGGGAAAAGTTTCATTCCTGCGCAAGATCCTTGAGCGAGTGGTTGCAGGCTAGCTCCAGGCACTCTTGGATGAGACTGATTATCTGGATCCACTTCAGTTGGGTTTCAGGCCTGGTTTTGGCATGGAAATAGCCTTGGTCATCCTGTATGATGAGAAAGACGGGGGGAGCGTGATTCTGTTGATTCTCCTTGAACTTCCAGTGGCTTTCAATACCATCGACCATGGTATCCTGGGATGACTGGCTGAGAGTGGGAAATATTGCATTACAGTGGTTCTGCTCCTACTTGGCGGGTCGGCTCCAAAGGTGGTGCTTGGGGAACATTGCTCAGCTCCAAGGATTCTCCAGTATGAGGTTCCTCAGGGGTCAGTCTTGTCCCCCATGTTGTTCAACATCAACATAAAAACGTTGGGTGCGGTCATCCGGAGTTTTGGATTGTGTTGTCAATCAGTATGCTGATGACACGCAACTCTACTTCTCCTTCTCATCTTCATCAGGTGAGGCTGTGAATGTGCTGAACAGGTGCCTGGCTGCAACAATGGACTGGATGAGGTCTAATAAACTGAAACTCAATCCAGACAAGACTGAGATGCTGTTAGTGGGTGGTTCTGCTGACTGGATAGAGGGTCTTCAACCTGTTCAGGATGGGGTTGCACTCCCTCTGAAGGAGTAGGTTCATAGCTTGGGGGTTCTTCTAGAACCATCTCTGTCACTTGAGGCTCAGGTGGCCTCAGTGGCACAGAGTGCCTTCTACTAGCTTCAGTTGTTGGCCCAGCTTATGCCCCTATCTGGACAGGGATAACCTGGCTTCAGTTGTCTATACTCTCTGGTAACCTGCAGTTAGATTACTGCAATGCGCTTTACATGGGGCTGCCTTTGAAGATGATTTGGAAGCTGCAGCTTGTACAAAATGCAATGGCCAGATAGATATCAGGAACCAGAAGGTTCGAACATATAAGACCAACTCTGGCCCGCTTGCATTGGCTGCCTGTATGTTTCCGAGCCCGATTCAAGGTGCAGGTTTTAACTTATAAAGGTTTTCACGGCTTGGGACCACAATACCTGACAGAACGCCTCTCCCAACACTATATTCAACATCTAAGGTCCTCCTCCGAGTATTTACTCCGAGGGTAGCTCGAAGGATGGCAACAAGGGAGAGGGCCTTTTCAGTGGTGGCCCCCCAACTGTGGAACAGTCTCCCTGACGAAGCTCACCTGGCGCCAACACTGTTATCTTTTCAGCGCCAGGTTAAGACTTTTCTCTTCTCCGAGACATTTAAGAGCATATGTTAAGCTTTTTTAACTGACCCTTGGATAGTTTAAATTATAAGTAGTTTGTTTTTTAGGCTTTTATGGTTTTAAATTTTGTATATTGGTTTTTAAATGTTCAGTGTTTTTAATTTTTGTAAACCGCCCAGAAAGCTTCAGCTATGGGGTGGTATATAAATGTAATAAATAATAATAATGATGATGATGATTGCTATAGAATATATAAATTGAAGTATGTGTTGTGTTTAATCCATAGGAAGGAAGAAACAGAAGCTTGCCAAAGAGAGAGCAGGACTTTCGAAGGTATTAACCTTATTACGTTTAGTTCGATTTTTATTGTACAGCGTTATACGTGGTATACAGAATTCTTTTCAAACTGGGATTTAATTTATTAAGCTAACAACTTTCCAAAATACATTTGTCGGCTTGGATCCAGAGAAGCAGCAGTAGAAGATGACTTCCCTTCCTGTGGAAAGTTCATCCACCTGATTTTTCCCCCTCCCTTCCCCCTGCACCACACAGCCCACCTCATTCAAGAAAGTCCCCAGCCTCCAAGAGAGAGTTTTTGGATAGCTACCAGGTGGGGGCAGGAAAGTTCACTTTTGCCAACCCCCTTCCACGGGCATTTTTCTGGATCTGAGCCTGTATGACTTATTTCCATGGCATATTTGTTGGATATAATGTTTCATAAATTGCAGTTCTTTTCTGTAACAAATGCAAGTGCTCATAAGTTGGTGATCCAGGGGGCATTGAAATGGTGATCCAGGGGTGTTGGATGCCTTGCCTATGTAATATTCCCAATACATGTCTTTCTTCTGAGGGTCTTAATGTTCTAGTCCCGCAGATGCATACATGTTCCACAGTATTGTGTTTGAAAGTGGTGTGGTGTGGGGGGAATGTGTCGCCATGACTTCTAAATGGATGATTAGATAAATGTCATTGTTACAGTTGCCTGACTTAAAAGATGCTGAAGCAGTTCAGAAGTTCTTCCTTGAAGAGATACAGCTGGGCGAGGAACTACTAGCACAAGGTTGTTGCAAATGTTGTTACCGGTGTTGGGTGGGAGTGGAGTAAAAGGCAATACACTAGAAAGAATACTGATTCTTGAAATCATTGCCCAGGAAGCAGAACAATCTACATGTCCATTATAGCTCAATCAGCTTCCAACAGTGACCACTCTTCCTAAAAGACTGCTTTCCCCCATATGAGCCTGCCTGGGTCTTAGGATCCTTGGGAGAGTCCCTTCTTTTCAGACTGCCACCTTCAGTTTCACCATGTATAAATTATTCCATGCCTTCTCTCCACATAACAGCTTTCTAATCCCCCCCATTTACTTGAGATCTCTATTCTAGCAGTAATTAATACATTTAATAGGGATCTTGGTAGATTCTTAGATATTAAGCCGTCCAAACAGCCCAAGAACGTAGTCTCATAGGTGATAGTGATAATGTCTAGGAATGACCGCTAACCAGATTTTTTTTCTATTTGAGATCTGCATCAGAAAATAAAATTGCACTGTCGTGATTCAGTTTGCTGAATTGGTGTTTTGATTCAGTTCTCTTTAAAAACATAAAAGCAAACTTTACTAACTGAATAGGGGCAACAAATTAAGCTTAAATATCCCAGCTGTTTGGATGGGCTTTTTGTTGTTGTTGACCAATTTATGGAGGAGGAGGCATGGTTTAGGGATGCTTACCTCATTTGTTGAAATCAGTTTTTACTTGAACTAAAAGATGGTTATTAACCATTGGTGCTTCTAAAGTTATTTTGATGGTGAAGTTCGTGACATGCAATTTAAAGCCAGTATAACATGCTTATTTTTTTATACAGGAGAATATGAAAAGGGTGTTGATCATTTGACAAATGCCATTGCTGTTTGTGGACAACCACAGCAGTTGCTACAAGTTCTACAGCAGACTCTTCCACCACCAGTTTTCCAGATGCTTCTTACTAAACTCCCAACAATTAGCCAGGTAAGAAAAGTTAATTTTTACATTATTCTTTGCACTTTGAAATAATAGAATTAATTAGTATGAACAGTATTAATAGCCTTATACCATATTTGTTTACTAAGTCCCAATGATTTTAATGGGGTTACTCTTAAGTGTGAAGCGTCACATTTACTTTAGTGCATGATATTGTTGCTGATACCATGACAAACTTCTGATTCATCACATTGGGAAACTCTTGCAGCATTAAAATTAGGTACATATTCTAGTCAAAATCAGGGAAATGATGGCTTTTTTATGGCATGGTTTTGCCATTTCTCAAAAAGTTCAGTGTGAGATGTTTCTGGCAACTGTGCCAACTGCATTTCTGCTTGCTGTCCTTGCGACCAAGGACTGCTTGTCAGTGGGAACATCTATAGCAATCAAAGCCCTTGGGAGAGTGTGCTATCAGCATTAAGCAGTTGGTGTAAATAGGAGCCAAAGGAGCAGAGTTCTCTAAAAAGCAAGGGCCACAAGGAGAAGAAATGCAGCCTGACCTCAATAACAAGTCTGTTGCTTAAACTGGGGAGTCATGAACTAGGTTCTGGCAAGCCATATGTAGCCCAATCCAGCTCTAGTTTGGTATAAAATAGTAAATAAATATTTCCAAAGCTCAGTGAAATGATGTGAGGGTGCACAATCCTATTTTATTTAACAGATTTGTATCCCTCTTTTCCACCATTGAAGCCTTCAAGGTGACTTACAAACATGTTTGAGTAAAGTTAAATCTCAGGGTGGATTCCTACATGTAGATCTTCTACCCAAGAACAAAGGAACAGATTTTTGCATCCTAAACTTGATATCTAGTCATTATCAGTCTTGTCCCCCATGCTGTTCAACATCTAAATGAAACCATTGGGTGCTGTCATCCGGAGTTTTGGAGTGCATGCAACTCTACTTCTCCTTTTCATCTTCATTAGGTGAGGCTGTGGATGTGTTGAACTGGTGCTTGTCTGCGACAATGGACTAGATGAGAGCTAATAAACAAACTCAATCCAGACAAGACTGAGATGCTGTTAGTGGGGGGGTTCCTCTGACCAGATGGAGGGTGTTCAACCTGTTCCGGATGGGGTTGCACTCCTCCTGAAGGAGCAGGTTCATAGCTTGGGGGTTCTCCTAGAACCATCTCTGTCACTTGAGGCTCAGGTGGCCTCGGTGGCAGGAGTGCCTTCTACCAACTTCGACTGGTGGCCCAGCTACACCCCTATCTGGACAGGGATAGCCTGGCTTCAGTTGTCTATGCTCTGGTAACCTCCAAGTTAGATTACTGCAATGCGCTCTACGTGGGGCTGCCTTTGAAGACGGTTCGAAAGCTGCAGGTTGTGCAAAATGCTGCGGCCAGATTGATAACAGGGACCAGAAGGTTTGAACATATAAGACCGATTCTGGCCCGCTTGCATTGGCTGCCTGTATGTTTCCGAGCCCGATTCAAGGTGCTGGTTTTAACCTATAAAGCCTTACACGGCTTGGGACCACAATACCTGATGGAACGCCTTTCCCGGCATGAACTACCCGTACACTATGCTCAACATCAAAGGTCCTCCTCCGGGTGCCTACTCCGATGGAAGTTCGGAGGACGGCAACAGGGGAGAGGGCCTTCTTTGTGGTGGTCCCCCAATTATGGAATGATCTCCCTAATGAGGCCTGCCTGGCGCCAACACTGTTATATTTTTGGCGCCAGGTCAAAACTTTTCTTTTTTCCCAGGCATTTTAACAGCTTAAGTTGAGATTTTAACTGACTTTGTGGCCAGGCTTAAAAAGTTTAAAGTGTTTTAAATATCAGCTGTTTTATGTTTTATGGTTTTAAATTTTGTATATTGACTTTTTAATGTTTAATCTTTTAATTTTTGTAAACTGCCCAGAGAGCTTCATCTATGGGGTGGTATATAAATGTAATAAATCCTCCTCCTCCTCCTCCTCCTCAATCTTGGTCTTGGCCTCCACAATGACTGGCATAAGGGGTAATTCCTCCCCAAAATACTTTCCCCACAACCAAATCCAGGAGTGGAGCAGATAATAATGTGTGGGTCAGGGTTTCTTCTTGCCAAACAATTCTTCCCAGAGGCAACTGCTACTAGGACACTACTATAATCTCATCACATAAACTTAGCAATGGTGTTTTCTGATAGAAAACAAAATTATTCTGACAAAATTTTGGCTTTGTTGCCTAAGTAGGGATCTTTTTTTTTTTTGTAAAGCTACCTGTCATAATTGAAATGTAGTTATTCTGATTTCTCATTATTTGTTTCTTAACTTTGCCAATTTCTTACTAAGTTTGTTTACAGGAAGAAAGGTGCTTTTATAATCTTGATCTTACGAATCAAGATTACTTGTTAATCTTTCTTGAGTTTACAAATCAAGAAGTTGCACACTTAGCACTTCATTTTGGACCTTTTTGTGAAAATTCAGTTATCATGCACGCTCTTTTCTGATTTCACTGTGGAGAAACAGTTAAAATAAAAACAGAGTTCAAAGGATTCTTGACAGAACGTTTTTCAGTCAGTCAAAAGGTTTTATTGTATATAACCCTAGAATAGTGTTGCAGTTTGCTTTAACTCCTAGTACTGTGTTTGATTCTATTTCATATGACAAATACTGTCTTGCCCACACCTGTGTAATTACTTGAGTCTTCTTGGTCTTTGTTGACGAAAAAAGACTTTTCTATTTCTGACTGACAATCCTAACCTCAAAGGTAAACAACAACCAACTTCTTGAATGAATGTACTATGAAAGCCTAGCTGAAACAAGTTTTCACACAAGTTCCTCTCTTCCAGCTGGATTGATTCAGTGCCTAAATCATGGATTACAAGTCTATAAGTGCTATTTGGGAGCAAGTCCCATTGAACCCATTGGGACTTTTGGGTAAACATACGAAAAATAAGTCTGTAAATCCACTAGAAATGAAGAAGAATAATGTCCAAAGCATTTGAAGAGTGTTGATGGTCGAGTTAGGAGACCAAAGATGAATCCAAATGGGTTTGGGTATAAGGAAATTAGTCATAAAATAGTTGTTTTTCTGTGCTGGACTATATCGCTATAGATGTGAGTAATAAAGTATCTGCATTTCATCAACCACATGAGTTCTTGTTTTCCCTCACTCTCACCAATAGATGGAGGAAATTCATAACATCTTTGCCAAAAGATCTCATTGGTTCCCTGATTAGTTTCTAGGTACAATTCAGAATGTTCATTTTGATCTTTGTAGTCCTAAATGGCTTGCGTCCAGAATACCTCTGAGAACCCTTACTCCCATATGAACTGCCCCCATCTCCCCCCCTCCAGTGCTTAGATCATCAAACAGGCTCCTGTTCCAAGCGTTGGTATTATCTGGTACTGAGCTGGGTGACATCAAAGGCAGAGTGTTGGTGCTATAGAACTCTGCCTAGACCAGTGTCCCCCAACCCAGTGTCCTCCAGATTTGTTGGACTATAGTCCCCCAGACTATTTGGCCACTGGCCACACTGGTTGGAGATTAGGAGAGTTGTAGTCCACATTTGGAGGACACCGGGTTGGGGGAGGCTGGTCTATGCAGTTTTCACAGGCCCACCTGTTATAGTAGGTTAGGACCATACCATATTGTTCTAGTAAGCATTTAGGGAAGTGAATTTTATTCCAGCTATAAGATTTTTTTTTTACTATTGTGCATTAACAGTTGTTTGTTTTTTGCTTCATTAGATGTTCTTATTAAAGAACTTTTTAAAAGCTTGAGGCTAAGTCTTAAGTATGTAGTCAGAGGATGCTGAACTTCTTTCTTAGCAGCAACTTCAGATTCTGATTGACAAACTACTCTTGAATGTCAGAAGTTACAAAAGTAGTTTTAAGACAGCATGTAGAGCAGTTATAAAAACTTTAAACATTCGTATTTGCACAAAGGGGTTTCTGAGTTGGAGCCACTGCCTGTATGTTTTCAACTATGTCTGCTGTAGGAAGGGTTAGAAACATAACTGTTCTTTCCCCCCACCCAAGTGAAATCAAATCTGGGATTATCAAGATTTTGTGGTCAGAGTTTGGGAAATTGCCCCAATTGTGTCTGTGCAGAAAACTACCTGCTTTCAGCAAAGGCCTATTTCATATCTGGCTTAACGTAAGAGACCTGCATAATTAAGATTTCCTGGTGTTTTTTAATTCAGTTAATTTTAAACCATCAAAACACAGTGGAGTAAAATATTAACAGTGATGGCAATATATATGCAAGAGTGGTTATTGGATCCCAAGTAAATGTTTAGCTGAGGCTGGCTTGACCAAATACTGCATAGCATTATTTTTTGCAGGTTACAACTCTTTTCAGTAATTCACCTGGCAAGGGGCATATATTATTCGTAGCATTATTCTAAGGTTGTTCAAATATTTTCTTTTACAGAGAATTGTAAATGCGCAGTGCTTGGCTGAGGACGACGTGGAATGAAAAATCTAAACAGGAAAAATAAGTGTTTCCTTAGCCCAAAAGATGAGCATCATGGGAAGGGGGTGGGAAGAGCAGGGTAAAGGAGCAAGCGTAGTAGACATAATGGACTGTATACCACATTTGAACCTGCCAGAGTTAATTTTAACTTTGAGTAGGTTGATTTGGCTGGACTTTATTTATTATCTAGTGCAAAGTGTATTTTGATAAATTCATTTTATAAATACACCACGTTGAGTTAAAAAGTATCATTAATGCCAATTATTACCAATATGGTTGTAACATTGTACATACAAAAGATGTAAAGCTACAACATAAAATATCCCGTGCTCATTTTTGAAAAACCCAAAGCTAAGGCATTAAAGACTTATCTGTGCTCCCATGTGTCTGCGTGCTCATTCAGATGTCAAAGAAGTATAATGGGTCTATTGGCAAATTTCAGCATGTCCTGGAAGTTTCCCATGATTATTCTTTTAAAAGGTGTTTAATCATGTGGGAACTTTAGTAGAAGTTGTTGTTAAATTTGTTAAGTACCTTTACGTACACCATACACAGTTCTTAAGGGTGCCCAAGGTGGCTTATGTTGAGTAAAAAAAAACCCCAAGTGAAACAATCATATGAAAAGAAAGAAGTTAATCTGGGTCACTCTGAGGGCTACTTTTGTATCGTTATTAATTCCACAGACCACACAACTAAGTCTACAGCAGAAAAAACATTTTTGTAACTGTTTTCTCTGTTCTCTGTATCAATGTCTCTTCTTTCTCTACACCACCTTCGGTCTCTCAACTCCTTTCTTCCCTCCCACATGCCACCACAAGCTTTTACCCCAATCTGTTATGCCCTTCTTGCCGTATCCCATGGGTCACTCCATTCTCTATTCCCCACTCCACAGGTGTGTCTGCAAATGGTTACATCTATACCACTCAATGGCTCAATTCGGACGACACAATAAACAACTGGGGTGGGGGAAACAATCGTCAGTTGTTTTGACTATTGTGTCGTCCGAATGCTGCCATAGTCAACTCAGTGCTGATCCTCATCCACACCACAGTTGATTATTTATTACCGTGTTGTGTGGGGAGTGCCCCCTAGGGTTAGTGTGAGGGTTAGGGTTAGTTAACCCACCATTGACTATTGTGTCGTCCGAATTGAGCCACTGTCTTCTCTGTGCACTACCCTTCAGCCCTCTGCCTCCTTTCATCAGCCCACAGGTCTCTCTGTACCCATCTCTTAGTTTCCTCCTTTCTTTCTTTGGTCTGAGTACTCCATTAACCACCCCAAGACTTATCATGGCTCTTGTCCATACATCTCATACAGGAAATTCAGCTCTTTCAGTTGATACTTGATGTCTATTAGTTTTCCCTACAGGAACTCAGATTGCAGGAAAGAAATGCAATCTGGTGTTGGAGAGGAACAATAGCAATGTTGTTCCCCAAGTTGGTGAGACCCAAGTGTACTTTTAAAATCTGTGGAATAAGGTATATGTTACAGGTAAATGAAAACCTGATTATGAAATACAGATACAATTACCTATTTTATACTGCTTAACATTTTACAGTTGAAAGTTGTTGCCACCTGCTGGCTCCTCAGTTAGTCATGGTGTATCAATTTGAAGTATCTCACTATCTACTAGAATTGTACTTCTGTTCAACCCTAGAAACTTCGCTAGGGTTGAATAGGAATGGCAATCTCATTAACCATCTAACCCAGTATTTATCAAATGGAGGTTTAATACCTCATTGGTTGTTCACCTGATCTTTGCAGAATAGTCACTGGGTTGCCAGCAACGCTTGTGTTTCATGCAGCTGAGATCCGTGCGGTTAAAATTGGGACTTAAGTTGGAACAGGCAGACAAGAATTGAGAATTCAAGTTTCTACTGGAGAATAATCTTGGTAAAAAAATAAAAACAAATCTAATGACTGGTAGTCGTTATCTTTGCCTTTTCATATTTGCTGCAGTGATATGTTTGAGCATGGGCGGTTTACAGTTATGGGAATAAACTTCTGTAGGTAATTCAATCAATGTATTGATCCAGTCAACGGATCTCACAGTAAGAACTACACATCAATTAACATACCAAAAGCAAAGTTCAGTACTATAGATCAGATATCTCTACCTTACGTACGTAAAAATGTCAGTCCTGCTGAATTGTTTAAAAGAATGGGAGATTAAGAGCCAACGTTTTGTGGTGGTCCTTGGCAGATTGATTATCCACTGTAAGGAATAGGGTTCTGTATCCCATAGCACAGCTATTGTTGCATTTTCTATGACCCTGTTCAGATGACATGTTAAGCCATGGTGGTTAAGCATTTTGAGCTGAACATTATGGCTTAGTGTGTCGTGTGAACCATTACTAACTATGGTGACTACATAACCACGGTTTAAACACACAAAAGAGTGAGCAGCCTAACCATGGCTTTAGTATATTGTCTGAATAGGCCCTATATATTTTTTGTCAACCACCTTTTCCAAATCCTACAAGACAGGTTACAGAAAGTGCTGTCTCTTGAAGGAGAGGCAAAATGACAGGTCCTGATCAAGCTTTTTTTCCAAGACATACAGTCAGCACTATGAAGCTGACTCACTATTATTTTCTCATTTGTTTTACATGCTACTGTCTATACATACTAGCTTTTAAAATGAACAATCTGCTTTTAACAGATTAATCAACAAAAAGAAATATACCAGATTGCACAAAGGCTTGCACAAAGGTAATTTCCCACTCTTTCCATTGCTCCTGCTGTACCCCCCTGTGCCTTCCAAAAAGCCTCTCAAGGGGATTGGAGAAAAGTCTGGGATGTGGGGTATGGGGCTGCAGTGGGGAGGAGGATGTGTGGAATTTCTCTTGTGTGGCAGCTGCTTGGATGTAACCTATTTTGAAAGTATATGATTTTGGAGATTTATTTCATTAAATTATGTTGCTCTTAATCTCATTGCTTGAATTGAGAGATGAATACAGAGGCTCCAATCTACCTAAAGTTAGTCATACTTAACTGAAATTCATTTGACAGATACACCTGCTAGATGAGGATAGGATCATACTAAATCCCTTAAGTGTTGCTTTGGTGTAGTAGTTACGCCAAATTTATTATATTCTCATGGTTGCTGCTTTGGTGGGGCACTGCCAGTATGAGGGGCTGTGGTGGGGGAAGGACTGGAGATTACTTGGAAACTTTGGCTCCCTGAGATGTAGGCCCCACCTCCAGTGTTGGTGGAAGGTTACACCTGGAAAAGAAGTGATGAGTGTTAAAACACTCCCATTGAAGTAAAGGGAGAGTGCCTGCCACCCCCACCAAAAGAGAGCCAATTAATACTCTAGCTAGTCATGGCCTAGACCTGGGCATGTATCTGCTGAAGTCAGGGAGCAAGCATTGTTTATAAAGGTATGTAGAATCATAGAATAATAGAGTTGGAAGGGTCCTATAAGGCCATCGAGTCCAACCCCCTGCTTAATGCAGGAATCCACCTTAAAGCATCCCTGACAGAGCGCTGTCCAGCTGCCTCTTGAATGCCTCTAGTGTGGGAGAGCCCACGACCTTCCTCGGGAATTGGCTTCATTGTCGTATTGCTCTAACAGGAAGTTTTTCCTGATGTCCAGCTGGAATCTGGCTTCCTGTAACTTCAGCCCATTATTCCATGTCCTGCATTCTGGGTTGATCGAGAAGAGATCCTGGCCCTCATGAGACTCCGTTTTCTTGTCATGTCTAGACAACATGGAGTACACAAGCAGTAAATTTTGATTATGGGAACTCTGGTAAAAAGCATACTTTACATAACAAAACACTAAGGGCTAGTAGATCCTAGAATGGCTGATGACAAATATTTGTCTTCTCAGGTTTATACTCGTGTGGATGTGTATCAGGATGCAAGGATGGGGAAGATTAAACCTCCCTTTCTGATGAATTCGGGAAATGGGGTGGTGGTTTAAAAGCCTCTTAGTCCTCTCGCCCCATCATCTGTTTCAGAGTCACTAGGGAAGTAGAGCTTGGGGAGGCTTAAACCTCTTATCTCTCCCCCTCATTCCAAAGATCATTGAGTGATCTCTTCCCTGCCCCAGCTGATGGGTTGGGTGGTGGGCAAAAGTGGATGGTCACCCTATAGTTCTGCAAGCCACGGAGTGGCCAAGGATGGCTGTATGTGCTTTACAGGTATGATGCTTCAAGGCCAGACAATATCCAACATGGAATCTTCAATCCACTGCTGCAATGTTGGCTGCAAAGGCAACACACCCTACACAGGTAAGAAAGGAAGATTGTTCACCAGAGGAAGAGACTATGCCTCAAAGTGTCCTTCAGGACCTTAAAAAAAAGAAAAGAATAAATGTGCAAAGTCCTCAACACACCAATGACCACAGAGTGTTTCTCTCAAGTAGAAGAAAACTTATCAATTTGACCATCCCTTACTGAGCAGATAGCAGTTTGCAGTAAAGGGAGGGGGTAGTAGTGGGAGAGGGGTTAAGCTAAAGCATACAAAACAGAATGGCAAGGTGAGATATTTGTAAGCCAAAACATCTGGAAGGCCTCAACTCCCATCCTTTACCATTGGCTATGAGGGCTAGGGCTGATGGGAGTTGTAGGCTAAAACATCTGGAGGGCTACAAGTTGCCCTCCTCTGATTGAGACTGCAACTCCCATCAAGCCCTAGTCAGTGAAGGATGATGGGAGTTGCAGTCCAACAATACCTGGAGAGCCTCATGTGTCTCACCCCTGAGATAGGCATTTAGTCTGCTCTAGCAGAGTGGTTTTTGGGCTCCTATAGCAGTAATGATACGGATATAGCAGTGCCCCACATGGAGAGTGCAGCTCCATCAGAGGAGCTGCACCTGTCATCAACCTTTTCAGGCACAGAACCACCTCAGGAGCAAAAAGCTTGGCTAATGGCTACCCCCCCCCCCCCGTCTGTGAATGCATTGCTTTCAGAACTTGGCTCCTGATGCTGTACAATGGAAACCTTATCTGCTTCAACTGTAGTTCCGTTCCGATAAGGGTTAGCAGATATGTGCTCCCTCACTGTTTATTTACTTCACTCATCTTCAGGACGGAACATCTTCCATTTGCATTGTTCTGTCCCTCTGAGCTACCAGGCCTGCTGGGTGCTTGCTGTTCTAGTTCCCAGTCTTCCTTGTGGACCTCCCCCTTGTCAAAAAGAAAAAAAAGTTTGTTCCCTTCATGAACGTACTGACCTATTTAGCTGGCTGACATGCACTTGGCATTGCAGGGTTGCACCCAATCGTTCCACCCAGACCTCTATGCATTAACGATAATATCTTCATAGGGACTTAAGCCTGTATACCCCAACATGCACAGGCTCTATTCACGCAATGGAAGCCTCCATGGACACGCCTCCTTCCAACTACAATCATGTGGAGGTCAGGGCGGGATGGGCAGGTGCCATCCTCATTCCTGCGATGCACTATGTCCCATTCCTCCCTTCTTTCTGCAGATCACAATTTTAGCACGGGCTGGGATTGGCCAGTTTTCAGTCAAATCACTCACAGGCACTTCTCTTCCCTGTAGTCCTATGTACTTGGGAATAAGTCTCATTGAACCTCTGAGTAAACATCCATAGTATGTAGGGCGAGTGAATGCCTACAGTGCCTCCTGCTTTCTTTTTTGAATTAGCTTCATTCAAAATATTTGAACCGTCTATTTTTTTTTAATCTAAAAGAAGCACTGATTTGTGAGTGTGGGGTGGGACTGTAAGAAATTCATATTCACATCGAAGGAATCACCAGAGAATATCAGATACACAAGCCTCAGCTTTTTGACTCAAAACTTTTAAAGAGCTAGCCCAGGCATGGGAAACTTGTTTCAACCCAACGGCTGAACTCAGTTTCGCAGACGCCCTTGGGAGCAGCATTCCAGTGGTAGGTGGGCTGGAGGCCAAAAGCAAAAGGGGGGAGGGCCCCCAAATGCACAATTTTTTAACCAACATATTGTAGGTTAAACCTCTTCCCGTCAGTCTCTATGCCTCAGGAGAGGCATTTCAACATTTCAGGATGTGGAAAAATCAGCACAAAGCTGGGAAACCAGCAAATGTGTGTGTGTGGGACCCAGATTCAACTCCGGTAGTTAATATTATTTCTCTCCTGTTGCGGGAGCTGAATGAATACCTGAAATTTGGAGATCACTCCCAGCATCAGACTGAAGCAGCAAAGTATGGTTGCTTTCTAAACCGTCGCCACTAGATGGCAGTGTGGCACTCTTGCAGTTAGAGAAATTAATTCCCCAGGACACACACCTTTCCTGTAAATACTTTCTCTCCCTGTACTTGTCTCCCACGAATTGATAATTTCACCCACCACCCCATCAAGGGAGAAGGAAAAAATGGCTTCATGATCCATTACAAATGTTGTTCTTCTGGACCCATTCCCAGTCTTATTTCTTATTGTAGGAAACTGGCTCAAAATTCCCCCCTTCCAAAAACAGGTAAATGCAACCCCCTTAGGAGCAATTAGTTCTGAGAAAAGCTTTTCTCAAAACAATTGCCAGGAAATATTGTCTTGACCGATATTTCTGATGCAATGATGATTTTTTTCTCAGCATTGTTATTCCAAGCGATTCAAAAGCAGCAGGGTTTTAGATCCATGCATTGCGGTCCTCAGTTCACCCTCCTCCTTTTCAGGATTATTTCTCTTAGGAAAAAGCCCTGCTATTTGCAAGAATTTCAGGCAGCTTGAACAGGTTTACCAGTCCCTGGCAAATCAGTATTAAGACAAAGTAAAGTTTGCACTATCCAAAGCCCTTGGGGAAATACCAGTGTTCTGAAAAGGGCTGGACCAGAAACTGAGTAAGGATTTTTGACACCCCACCAGCTTCTGAAACATTAAAAAAATGGACAGGGATCGTTAGAACAAAGCTTGTCTTTGGAAACAATAACATGTGTTTCCCCTTCAAAATATCTGCCCTCTTTCTTTCCGAAGCATCTTCCTACCCCTTTGCCAATAATCTATAGCAGGGGTAAGGTAGGCAACATTCCTTCTTCCAAGGGCCGCATTACCTCATGAGAAATATATTGGGAGCCGCATCTGGTGGGCTCTGCCACCTGCTTTCTCTCTCTCTCTCTCTTACTTCCTGCCAAGTGGCCTGCCACTGTGGAGGGGACAGATGATTCTTGCCAGTGGTCTGAACCAAGCATGTGCAGAGGACTTTTGAAGTAAGGCCAAGGGCCACAGAATGTCCACCCCAGGCCAAGGGGGAATAAAAGTTGGTGGAACCCCAGCCCCTAGCACACACTGGATTTTTTAAAAAAACACTACAGTGCTGGAGAGGTGCTTTTTCTGACTTCATCTCCTGTTAGGTTTAGCAGCCATGCTATAATTAACTGTGGCCAAGATTTGGGATTGATGTTTTAAATTGGATTTGTATTTGGATCTGTAAAATAAACCCCAGGGGATGCATGGCTGAGCCTGTGGGCTGTAGCTGACATACAGTATGCAATACAAATGGGAGGAGGGGAACTGCGGCTTACTGAATTTGCTTACAGAAATCCAGGCCCAAATTTGACACTAAAATTGAGTCCTGCAAACCCATTCATTACATTAAGGAAAAATTGTGTTCCTTACCTGGGGCATTTGTGCTTCCTGCATTTTGGCATGATTGCTATGGGTTGCATTACACAGGCAGAGAGGGGCAATGACGTTGTTTGATTGAATTGAATACGTCCCCTCCGCTCAGTTCCATTGAGACAGCACCATCTAGTGGCAGAAGATCCCACTCTTTTCAGATATTACCACTTTAAAAGTGGTTCTTTTCATGGCGGAATTTCCAATGGATACTGTGGGAGACATCCTGGTCATTGACAACATCATGTAAAAGACTTGCAAATTTCGTGAGTGGCCATTCATGAGTGTGCAATAAATTACTCATTTAGAGGAACCCTAGAATCTCAAACAATCTGGATTAAAATGTGGGCTAAGCAAGCACTGATTAAAAAAGTAAAGAACAATGACTGGTTTCTCTTTGAGAAACCCTAACCCTATATATATATATATATATATATATATATATATATATATATATATATATTGCAGTATATGGAAACTTGGCTTTAGTCTCTCTCTCTCTCTCTCTCTCTCCTCTTCCAACCGCCCACTGCTTCCCCATTTCCTCAGAGCATTTTTCTAGACCTGTGACTGTGAGAATACTTTTGAATGCATGGTGCCTCTACTGTATAGGGTGTAGCTATTAAGCAAATCTATGTAACACATTAATTTTTATGATTAAGGTTGCTAACTTTCCTATTGGGCAATTTTTCCAGTATGGAGTTCAAGGGCTATGAGAATGCTTCATTTGCTTAATTTCTGTGCATCAAGCTGCTGTTGAAGGCACAGGAGCAAGTCTTAGTAAAGAAATAAATAAAGTGACAAGTCTTTGATTACTATATTTTGACGACAATTTTCTTGTGCAGAAACAGTGGTTGCTATGACATAGATAAGTCTCTGTCTGTCTGTCTGTCTCTCTCTTTTACACACACAGAGAGATCTGGTCAGGGAGGGGATTTTTCTCTATTGTTGAGCATGCACACATATGTACAAGTAAATTTATGGAGTTCTGAGGAATCAGCCTTGCTCTCTGGGACAGGGTGTGAACTAAAGCGCATTCTGGAAAGCAGACAGCAATGTAATCCTTTCATTCAACCCCGTCTGCAGCTGCTTTTTATAAACTTGGCATAAATAAGTCCTTCGTGAGGCCAGGCCTGTGTATCTGGAAAATATTTTCCACAATCCCCACCGCCACCAAACACAATTGGACAAAGGAGCTCAGGAATTGCGCATAGCATGGATAGCCTTGCTTGTGGTTATTTTCCATTACTTCCTCTGCTCGTTCTGGTGCTGCCAATTGTAGAAGCCCATAAGTCATAGTTGTTAAACTTTCTTGGTTAAAATATAACTCAAAGAACAAAGTAATCTGATACCTTCTAGCCAAGTAAGCGTCCTTTTAGAGGCTTTGACTTGGGAAGGGCTCCAGAGTGCTGGCAAGCTTGCAGATTGGTGTGTGTGCTGTGATCCTAAGTCAAATGAGTAACATGGGGCCTAACTGTGTAGACCTTCCAGGTAAACAGTCCCCATTGAACTGAATGGAGATTTTTTTCTCTCTCTAGCAGCAGTATTGCCAGCTCTCTACTGTTAAATAGTGCATGTTGCATCTTGGGACACCTCTATTTCAACATGTTAGGAGCAGTTGAGCGAAGAAGTGACCCAGCTGCTTTCCTTTGAAAAACAAGAAGAGATTTGCCCTCTGTAGAAAATAAGTCACCACGACAGGAAGTGAGTTTACTGGACTCTCTGAACATTGAATCCCTTCCCTGAAACACATGAAAAAACCGAATCAATAAATTTTGCTACCTGAAGTGATATTTTTTTCTGTCAGCTTTTGAACATTTGATAACAATTTGTTCCTCTCTCTTGGAAAGTCTGATGCTGAGGCATAATCTTTTAGCAAAGACTCTTCTTCCTCCCCAAGGGGATCCTAGAGCAGCCATTACAGATCTTGAAATTGCCCTCCCAACCGAATTTGGTGCAGTATTTACTATTAAGTCCCCTAAGCTTCTACTGGTTCCTCCAGTCTTTGCTTTCTACATCATGACCATCTGTGGTATGATGACCAGTTTTTTAAAAGAACATTTTTTTTAGCAGATCTAAGCCCATTCCAGCTCATTTTCACAGCAGATGGCTATTTAAGGCCAAATCTACACCAAGCAGGATATAACACTATGAAAGTGGTTTGAAAGTGGTATATGGAATGTGTCATGGGCCCCAACAGTTGTCTGTGCATTTCAATGCCACTATAAAGTAGTAGTGTAGATCCTGCCCAAGTGTACAGTATTCGCAGGGGAGTCCCATCAGACCTTCCAAGCTTCTTACCCAGTGTTCAGGAAAAATATTCCTCCCTGAGTTATCACTGGGCACTGCAAAGAATTATGGTAAAACACACAATTTATTATCATTGTTGACTTCTGGCCACATGGTGAGGGGACCATTACCATTCTCCTTAAACCACTTGGCGATCCAAGGAGCTGTGTGTGTTAGCCAACTTGCCTTTGTCCTCATTGTTTTGGACTAGTGATAGCTGAGCTGGCTTTGAAATTTGGCCAGTGAGTGGGCCTCTAAATGTTAGGGAGGACTCGAACTTGCAGAATATTAACATCAATCTGTTCTCAGTTCTCTGAGTTCGAGATGAAGATGAAGATGAAAGGAGGGGCCATAGCTCAGTGTGATAGAGCACCTGATTTGCACGCAGAAGGTCCCAGGTTCGATCCCCAGCGTCTCCAGATGGGGCAAGGAAAGAATCCTGCCTGAAACCCTGGAGAGCTGCTGCCAGTCTGTGTTGACAATACTGGCCTAGATGGACCAATGGTCTGACTCAGTATAAGGCAGATTCCTATGTTCCTAACAGAGCAGCTCCTCTGTCTGAGTTAGTTCTTCAGTAAAAGCCTCCCTACCTCATGATCTGCACCTAGAATTACCTCATTATACCTTGACAGTTTTGAATTTGGTTCTGTCAGGCATGCCCTAGAAATAGTGAGTAATGAAGGGGCAGAATCCCTAATTTGTTTGAGTTTTTAGATGTGTTTGTGGGGAGGGGGAGTTTGCCTTCTATTTGTGTTTTCCTAAAATGTACAGAAGATTTAGTTCCCTTGTACCCAGGCTAAATTGGGAATAAATACAGTGAAATCAATGGGTGTTGTTCAGCTTATAACGGATATTGTAAAAGAATCCAAAACCATGTAATTGCTGGAGACGAGTGCCCCTTTCCCTGCCAGAATGACATCCTTCTTCAAAATTAGTCTAGTCTTCCCTAATGGTGAGGGAAAAAACAAAGCCAATGAATACTGACTGTGTTTTACTGCTTTGGAAAGCCATTTTCCGCAGCCAGTTTTCAGCTTCTTTCCTGATGTCAGTTCCTGGGCCATGACATCATAGATGGGAGGTGGTGGTGATTAATGTGGGTTGGGTAGGGTCACTTGCTCAATAAAGCAGGCAGGTGGCCAGATGTTTGTGCTCAGGCAAACTTATATGTGTGTGTATATTTTTCACTGTGGTACATTTCCAGGTGAATCAATATGAAAGCAGAAGTACATTTTTCCAGACTCCTCTCCTTTCCCTTCCCATGAAAGACACATATTTAGTCATGTTTCCTTGTTACAATATCATAATAAATTGTAATGACTGTTTATTTAAGACAGGAGTGGGGAACTTCTAGTTCTCCAGATGTTTTGGGCTACAACTCCTATAATCCCTTACCATTGGCCATGGTGGCTGGGAGTTAAAGACCAAACCATCTGGAGGGCCAAAGGTCCCCTGGCCCAGATTTGAGCTATCTGTTCTTTGGGAGGGGCCATAGCTCAATGGTAGAGCACCTACTTTGGATGCAGAAGGTCTCAGGTTTAATCCCTGGCATTTCCAAAAAGGACAACCCACTTTCAGTCGGTGTCGACAATCCTGGGCTAGATGGACTAAGGGTCTGAGTCAGTCTAAGGTAGGGTGACCAGATAAAATCCAGGTCAGGGCTCATGTAACTTTAACTGTTGTAGAGAAAAGGGAATTTCAGCCAGTGTCATTTGTATGCAATTAATTCCTGGTGAAATTCCCTCTTCATCACAACTGTTAAAGTTGCAGGCACTATACTAGAGTGACCATATACAAAAGAAGGCAGGGCCCCTGCAATTTTAACTGTTGTGATGAAGAGGGAATTTCACCAGGAACTAATTGCATACAAATGACACTGGCTAAAATTCCCTTTTCTCTACAACTGTTAAAGTTACATGAGCCCTGACCTGGATTTTATCTGGTCAGCCTAGTCTAAGGCAGCGTCCTCCTACATTTGTGGTGGGTTGAAGAAGGTGGGCTGGGGGATGCTACCTAGTCCTATTCATGTTTACATCCTCCCCAACCCATCACAAATCATATGAAGAACCCTTCCAAGTCAGTGTGCATAAAATTGCAGCATTAATATCATTTTTGCTCAAGAGTTGCCTTTAAATCAATTTGACAGATTGTTTAACGACCTTTTTGTATGAACCAAGCGCTTGGTCTCTTAAAAACTGACATTGAGAAGAGACTTACTTTTACGCTCAGGGTAATTTTGAACTCAACGACTTGTAGAAAATCTGAGCCAGAAGCAAGATCATTAGATATTGAGAGAGGTAGGGGGTTGGCTCAGCAGTTAGGTTTTCTATTGTCATGGAGTGCCAGTGGAGCGGTACATGTAACCTCAGGAGATATCCGTGTCTAGCCAATAAGGCTCTCCTATTTCTTTCTGATTCATCCACACCTTTTAAAAACTATTTACAAATATCCCAGTTGGCTACGGGGGCCCTCCATGAATATGCTAGGTGCCCTATTGTGTGCCTGATGTCTTAACATTTCCTCCAAAATTAATTGATTTCTCCTCACCCTGTTTGAACAGAATAAAACTGATGAATTGGTACCTTCAGACAGAGACTATTTCATTTTTTTTACATAGAATTGTTAAAACCTTCCAGGCTCATGGGGTGATAAACCTACTTCAAGTGCACTTTATATTGCAGAATTTAAACAGAAGTAGACCTACAACATTGTCTTCCCATGACATTGTTGGGTACTGTCACCGGCATGGTATCTCCAAATTTCAGCCTCTTACCACTTAGTGGGTGTTTTTTTAAAAAACCAAAACACATCAGGGCCATAAAATATCACCAAGGTCTATTGATTTTACCACTGGGTGTCTTTATGTCCCCAAACACAAGCAACATCCTTGAGTGTAAAAATGTCCATGGGTTTTTCCAAAGAAAACCGGTTAGGGAAGCAGGCTTATGTACCCTGGGTATCAGTAGGTGCGCAAAAGTCATGGGATTTCATTGGGGGAATATTTACCTCACCAGAGACAGATTTCTTATGGTATTAGAAAAACACCCCACACAACCAACATTTTTAGTAGTAATTAAGGTTTGCCTTGACCATTTATGATAGTTTTTTTTTAATATTTAAAGTTTAAAACACACTTCTTATGACTCCATAGACACATTTGAGGTAGTGAGGCATTTTACCATCCCAGAATATATTGGAAAATGGTTTGGGGTGATAAAATGTTTCCAAAACACATTTTTTAGGGTTGTTTGATGAGTTGGATAAGGGTATTGTCTTTGAGGAATTTTCTTGTGGAAATGTGGCAAATTCAGACAAGCTCAGGTTTCCTCTCTAACATAAATGGTACAAGCTACTCTTGACAGCCAAGGTGCTTTCAGACATAGGGATCTTAGTGCTACCAATCCAAGGACATTCTGCAGCTTCTCTTAGGGTGACCATATTTGGGAAACCATAAAAGAGGACACCCAGGGCCTCTGGAAAGCTCGTCATTCCCCCGCCACATTATTGGCAGCTGCCATTAGCATAGTGGTTGTGAATGACATGCTTTCCAGAGGCCGCAGAAAGTGTGCTTTCCCTTCCTCCACTCCAATCGGGGACTTAAGGGCCCCAATTAGAGAGGAGGAGGGGCAAGCATGTCATTCCTGCCCCTCACTACTCCAATAGGTAGGCTGACCATATGAAAAGGAGGACAGGGCTCATATAACTTTAACAGTTGCAGAGAAAAGGGAATTTCAGCCAGTGTCATTTGTATGCAATTAGTACCTGGTGAAATCTCCTCTTCATTACAACAATTAAAGTTGCACGCACTATACTAGAGTGACCTGATACAAAAGAGGGCAGGGCCCCTGCAGCTTTAACTGTTGTAATGAAGAGGGAATTTCGCCAGGAACTAATTGCATACAAATGACACCTAATGAAATTCCCTTTTCTCTACAACTGTTAAAGTTACATGAGCCCTGTCCTCCTTTTCATATGGTCAGCCTACCAATAGGGGCATCATTCCCCTGCCACACTAATGGCGGTCTCAAAGGGGAAAGTGTGTCATTCCAGGACATCATAGAAAATTACAGAAAATCCCCCCGACACCCAGGATAGAACAAAAACCAGGACAAATCTGGGGAAAGCCTGACAGTCTTTCCTTTCTAATTTTTTTCCTTTATGGTAGAAAAAAAAAGATGGAGGAGGTGGCAGGAAAACATAGATGGGTTACAAATGGAAGATGGGGGCATCTGCACCACCCCACAAAATTCAGTGAATGAGGCAGGGTGATTGCACAATAGAAGCCTTAGCTGGAAGCTCCCCAATGTGGATACAGAGCAATGGATTTGTACCAGGTGGATCTGAACTCAAATCCCAGCTCATCCACTGCATTATCTCAGGCCAGTCATTATCTCTCAGCCTAAACTCCCTCAGAGGGCCATCGTTACCCCATAAAACAGAATAACCCTGTGTAAGCTGCCCAAACATGTCACCCTTCTGTGTTGACATAACACCTTTCTGCATTTGTTGACCTAGAAGCAATCCCTGCTGTTGCTTCCTTTCCTGGAGACTACTTCTTTTGGCACAAGAATATGGGGCCCATCCCATCAAATCATAAGCTGAACTTGAATACCTCCAAGCAACCTGGCATCCTTTCAGCAGGGCACAGTGGGTGTGTTTCTATAGAAAAGCCCCTCCCATTAAAGGAGGACATGAGTGGGAGAGAAGAAAGAAAAAAATGACTTTAAACGTATTAAGACAGGAGTGTACTGAGTATTACAACAAGAAAAATGTGATGGTGTGGTGTGGGTGTGGTGAGTTTAAGTATTCTTGCTGCCTGGATCCAAAAAGGTGCACGCATGTGTGCAAAACATTTCTGATTTGTTGTGTTCCTTGGAAGGCTTTTTTTTAAAAATGAGGGGATCTGACTTCTAGGCAGGCAATTTTGAGTAGGTCAGGGGCTACTGCTGGAAGGGCGGACTGAAAAGGGCATGTAGAAAATCCTGTGCAGTGCTTTGGATTCTGGTAACTACATCTCAAAAGATGTGCCAGCTCTTATGGAGTTCAAAGTAAACCATCAGATATAAGAACATAACATAGGAAGAGCCATGCTGGATCAGACCAAGGGTCCACCTAGTCCTGCATTCAGTTCACAAAGTGGCCAACCAGCTGTCAGCCAGGAACCCGCAAGCAACGGGTGCAATAGCACCCTACCAACCATATTCCACAGCTACTGGTGTATAAACTGGCACAAACTGTTGTATAAACAAGTGTGATTAGAGCAGGGGTAAGTCACAGGGTGCCCTCTAGATGTTTTTGATTACAACTTCCAAAAGCCCCAGCCAGAATAGACAATAGTCAGGGACTAGGAGAGCTGGAGTCCAAAACATCTGGCGGGCACCATGGCAAAATCCAACATAAGTCCTATTTAGAGTAAATCTATTCAAATGAATGGGACTTCAGTTAGTCATGACTAAGTAGGACTTACGTTGGATTTTGCCTCAAGTTGCCTACCCTGAGGTAGAGAATTATGGAGTGGAGTAGAACAAATCTGTGGAGCTTGCCGAAGGGAGTTCCACTGATCCGTCCCACTCCAGAAACACTAGTTTTGGCTAGTTTCCGGAGTTATTCTAGGAAATGCTACCTTCTCATTGTCCTAGCAGTAATTCTTGCTAGTGCAACCTAAAAAGCACTGGTGAACTGTTCTGAGAACTAAAGGTTTGAGAAATTTCAGATCCCCCAAATCTTAAGTGTTCAGGTGAAGCGGTGATATGGTAATTTCTTTTCAGATGGGTTGAACTTTCCAGAGGACTCTTGGTCTAGCATGAAATGGATGCCTACACTCAGTGTGGAAGCGCCGTGGAGTTCTGACTGGTTCTGACTGAAGCCTGGAGTGGATTCACCTCCCCACTGACATCAGAGCCATCAGTCTCCACTGCCTACCTCTTCAACCAACAGACCTGTGTTCAACCCCTAATCTGATTGAGAGGTCAAAACTTCTTGATGTGCTGCAAGTCATTGAGTTCAGAAATTCTCAGCAAACCACAACTTTTAGGTTTGCCAGTACAGACGTGAGTGCAACTTTTTCTGTGGCAGAATAAGAATATGTTGCTGAACACTAGATCCCATCATAGCCCCACTGGTCTTCTAAAATTATTTCAGATGTGCCAGGTGGCAAATCATTTTATTTAAAACATTTCTAGGCTGCCTTTAAGGGCAAAAGCCTTTCCAAGGCGGCTTCCATAATAAAATCCCAGACAGTAAAATCTCAGCAATAATAATAATATAATAATAATAATAATAATAATAATAGACCAAAAATAATAAAACTAATGAACACCAGCATTAAAAACATTCTGACCAAAAAGAACTAAAATTTAAAACATTTGATTATTTCTGGTTTGGGAAATACAGCAGACCGATCACAGAACAGCCATGTGACATAAGGGCTTCATTTGGACAACACAATAGTCAATGGTGGGTTAATAATCAACTCTACAGTTGATTATTGAGGGGGTTCTACCCACATTACACGATTATAATCAACCATGGTGTGGATTAAAGCCAGCGTCAAGTTCATTATTAGTCAACGGTGTGTTTGATTGACACATCCCCTGCCCTCTCCCCCCACTCAGTCCTCCCACTGGTATCCCATCAGCCATTGCAAGTTTTGCCAGATGGACTAGAGCAGCAGCCACCACTAGAAATAACCAACTATGTGTGCCAAAATAGTCAACAATGTCTGACATTACATGATAACCAATGGCTGTTCAGATAATGAACTCTGCACAGTGTTAGCTATTTGCATTGGTTATTTTGGCTGAATAACCAACTGTGGTGTGAAAAAGTCCTGACAGATGATACAATAACCAACCATTGACTATTTATCCCACTGTTGGTTATAATGTCATTTGAACCCTGTCATGGACATAACTCTGAGCCGATCTACACTCTAGCTTTGTAACGTTTCATAAGGGTTTGAAAACTCTTTAGGCCACATGATGCACTCCTTTGAACGGTGTATACCCGAGGTTTTTAAAAACTCACTTCAGCTATATACAATGGTTTTTACTTTTAATAAATCATTTTAAGTAAAATAATGTGACCTTCCTTACCATAGGGTGACCAGATAAAATCCAGGTCAGGGCTAATGTAACTTTAACAGTTGTAGAGAAAAGGGAATTTCAGCTGGTGTCATTTGTATGCAATTAGTTCCTGGTGAAATTCCCTCTTCATCACAACAGTTAAAGTTGCAGGGTCCCTGCCTTCTTTTGTATATGGTCACTCTAGTATAGTGCCTGCACCTTTAACAGTTGTGATGAAGAGGGAATATCACCAGGAACTAATTGCACACAAATGACACTGGCTGAAATTTCCTTTTCTCCACAACTGTTAAAGTTACAGGAGCCCTGACCTGGATTTTATCTGGTCAGCCTACCTTACCATTTGTGATTCGTGGGGGCAGTGCTTCGTTTACCGGCGCCCAAATGTTTAGCAGTTGATTGGTGGAGAAGAAAGAGGGGCTAAGGAGGAAGTGGGCAAGTGAACTACAGCACCCACAATTCTTAGCCCTAAACTCATTGTAAAAACAAAACAGAAAGAGACGGACAGAAGAGTGTGAGACCGCACACACCGCTTTGAAGACTGAAGATTTTTTTCTCCTGTAACGTGAGTACTCCTTAATGTGGCCTAAGACGTTTTAGAACGCACCTATTTGGAACGTTTTAAAATACTATTTTAAACATTCCAAGGTACAGTGTAGATAGGCTCTCTGTAAAAAGAAGCAGGAACAGGGGTTTCTGTTGTGGCGTTAGCTTTGCTAGCCTTCCCTTCATGCATCAAATGACACACATCTATTCAGCTTCCAGATGGACAGTTCCTAGAGTTACCAATCAAGGGTAGGGACATTGGAGAAATCCACAAAGGATTCAAAGGAATTTGAATTTCTATGAATAATCCGACCTGTGGATTCTGCAGAGGACCAGCTTTTCATGAGTCACGTGGATTCCATGGACTTGTGGGCTGGTTTTTCACTTTTGTGAGAGATTTGTGCTAATTCACAGTAGTGCGCATGTGCATGAGCACTCATGAGCACTTGCACAAATGCACTCATGCATATTCATTAATGTGATTGAGCACTAATGCACATTAGTGCATGTGGAATGAAGTTCTGATTACCAAATCTGATTCCATCAATGAACGGACGATGGAATGAACGACGCCAATGATCTCTAAAACATAGATGCAACAACTTTAACAAAATCCATACATCCCTAAGCAAGAGGCATTGGACAGCAATGCTGTCTTTCCTTGCATAATTTTGTTTTCCTGGTAAGAAAAAAGTTGGAAGAACCAGTGGGAAAAGTTGGGTTACAAATGGAAAATGATATCATCTGGACCTCTATAAAATTCCATGAATGAGGCAGGGTGATTGCACAATAAAAGCCTCATCTGTAAACACCTCCAGTTGTTGAATCAAATGCTGATGTCCTCAATGGTGTGGTAAATTTTAAAGTGCAAGCACTCATCATTACAGTCCCCATAGCTATGCCCCCCAAGGGGAGTCCAAAGATCCTTGCTAATCAAAAGGTCTAGATCCTGTGACCCCTGATTCCACCACACTGCTGGATTTCCCCTTTCTTTTCCCCTTTCCCTTCCCTGCTTCAAGTTTTCTGTTCCCCTTTTGCTTTCCCAAACACCATTGTATGTTTCTCCCTCGCTCCCTCAATCTTGTGTTTGGAGCTTCCTTCTCTCTCTCTCTCTCTCTCTCTCTCTCTCTCTCTCTCTCTCTCTCTCTTAAAAAGAACTTTTTATTTGTTGAAAGTTGAAAGTTATGTGGCTGAATTATTTTGCCCTCTACTCCAGGAAATGTATGAAAATAATTTATGATCTGAACCCAGGACAGTCTGACTCAAGTCTGGCTGCAGGGGGATTTTTTTAGATATACAGTAGAAGGCTTGGACGTGTGGAACATGTATCTGTGTGTCTGTATTTATTTATTATAGCTATTTCTAGCCCATCCTATTAGTTTAAAGACTTTCAGAGCAGCTTCCAAAATAGCTGTAAAAGTATAAAACACAATAAACATAGCAGCAACCGCAGCAGTGCTAATCAAGTAAAAACAAGTTAATTGTAAAAACAAGCTAATCAAGTTCCAAAATAAAAAGATGACACAAAGCTGTAGGAAAATAACAACAATAAAAAAGACTTCATGTGGTACCAAAAAAGCATTTGAGGCAGTGCCTACCAGGTGAGCGTCTTTGGGGACAGCATCCCTCAACTGCGGAATAGAATAGGAGAGCCAGTTCATGGCTGCTGGTTTGTTTCTGGGTGTAAAACAAGGTAGCATTTATTACCTTCAGAGTACTAAGCAGCTTGGGACAAAACTACTTGAAGGACTGTCTCCTCCCTTGTGAATCTGCCTGTCCTTTAAGATCAACGGATGTCTCTTGCGCATGCTGTTGCTTTCTGAGATCCATTGGGTGGTGGCAACATGCAGGAGGAGCTTCTCTGTGGCAGCTCCCCCTCTGTGGAACTCTGTGCCCCAAGACGTTAGAGCATCTTCCTCTCAATTTATATCCTATTGGCATATGAACACTTTTCCTCCTCAACAAGCCTTTGTTTCTGTTGCTCTTTAAGCTATGGCTCTCCAGGGTCTTTAAATGCTGTTTTTAGTCTTGAGATGTGGTTGTTATTCATGTAATTGTTTTATGACTCTACCTTTTAACACACACACACACACACACACACACACACACACACACACACACACACCTGCTTTGAGCATCTCCATTGGAGGAGGAAAGTGGGATAGAATGTTTTGAAGGAAGGAAGGAAGGGGAAAGAAAGAAAGAACGAAAGAAAGAGGGAAGTAAGGAAGAAAGCTCTTTTCTCAGTCCCCACCCACCTCATTTCAGAAGGCTGGGGAACTCACAGAGAAGGGACTTGGAGGAATGTACAGCCAGGCTCATTACTGGAATGGTTTTAACAACACACAACAGAAGATGGAGTATTTTTTTTTCATTTCTGAAAAAAGGTCCAGTTTTTTTTTTTTACAGATTTGGAGACACTGGTACTCCTTAGCATTTTTTAAAACATTTTTGGAACCTACGCTCATGTGATTATAGAGAGCATCATTCAGAAAGCAGGCTGAGACAGCTAAAATCATCCCTTTAGGGTTATTAATTTTTAAAAAATGTTTTGCATCCATTACCATGTGGCTGTCTCTGAGTTCCAAGGTGAAATTCCAAGTGAATTGAGACCAGGAGGCCTACATGAGGTGGGGTATATGCTGCATTTGTGTTGTGGGTTTCTTCACCTCTCTGGATTATTTGATGCAAACAGGCTACTTAGCTGATTAGGTTACTTTACTCATACAATGCCTGATGTTTCCCTGCATGCTGTTTGGATGGTGTTGTGCTACAATTATGAGAAAGTAGGTCAGAAGTAGGATGATGAGCTGATATCAAAACCTAGGCTGCTCCAATTTGTTATTGCAAGCAAAAATCAGCAGAGACTAGAAGGCTGGTTTTTGAGATTAAGGCACAATCTTATGCATGTTTAGACAGAAAAGGCCCTACAATTCCCAGAATAAAATAATCTTCAAGAACTGGTGGAAAAAGCAAGGGAGGGGACCAACCACACTTCAAGGGCAAAGTGCGCCATAATCTGGGTGCAGTCACTGAGAAGTGCCTCTCTCTTGTCCCAATCAATCATGCTTCCACCCCCAGGTGGGACATGAATAAGGGCTTCTCCTTCTGATCTTAGGGAGTGGGCAGGATGATATGGAAGGAGGCGGTCCTTAAGAAGTCATGGTCTGAAGCCATTTGGGCCATTTGGATTGTGCCTGGAAACAGATTGGTAACCAGTGCAGCTGTTACAAGATTAGTGTAACATGATTCCAGCACGATCCCTTCATTTCTAGACCAAATGAAGCTTGCAAAGGCCCTTCCATGTTGAACATGTTGGAAGAATCCATTCTGGATGTTTCAAAATCAGGGAAATGTAAATCATACTAAATTCAAATCCACAAAATCAGGTTCCCACAAAATCATCAGGTTCTCTATGTTTCAAAGGTATCACCCCAGCTTAGAGAATCAACTTGATGTGTTGGAAAGAACTGTACGGAAAGTTGTAGAAATGTTGGGAACATAAGTACTGAGTCAGACTATTGGGCCATCTGACTGTTGATATGGACTGGCAGCAGTTCTGCAGGGTTTTGGGCAAGAGCTTTTCCTGCCCTAACTGGAGATATTGGGGATTGAACCTGGGACCTTCTGCATGCAAAGCAGCTGGTCTACCACTGAGCTATGTCCCCTTCCCATGAAGTTGCACACCCCATACAGCTCTTGCTTGTGCTTTCTGAGTTTCTCCCTATCTCAGAGTATCTCTAGCACTTGGCTTGTATCAATGCTGCTTTAACAAACCTTTTCAATTCACTGCGAGATCCCAGCTTCCATTTTATTAGACTGTGTAAGGCAGCCTCCCCCCATCCTGGCACCTTCCAGATGTGTTGACTACAACTCCCATCAACCCCAGTCAGTCATGGTCTAAAACAGCTGAAGGGTGCTTGGTTATGGAAGGGTCATATAAGGTGCCTTTCACAGAGGGAAAAATATGATAGGCATGCTGTACTTGGGAACTGCTTTGGCTACATTCTGTCAATTTGCTCTCTGCAGGCCCAAAGCACATCATGGCTTTCAGTGCCACAGCTCAGTATGCCATCAATTACTTCAGTCTTCCAGGAAAGGCAGTCACATTCACTCCATCTGTCCCCCCCCACCCCCATTGCGTCTCCCGGGTTTCCTGCTATGAGAACACCGCAACTTATTTAGCTGCAAAGAAAGTAACCTTAACAGAAGGCAGATTTTTAACCTGTTCCATTTACTTCAATTGAAAACGCCAGTTGCAAAAATACCTAGCATAGCTGCTTTTTACAGAACATTGGCTGACTACATCAAAAAAGAAAGAAAGGTGGTGGAGGGAGAGGAAGTCCAGGTTTCCTGTTGTTCTCTTCACATACAGAGATGCTCGAGCACGCTCAGCTTCCAACCATTTTGGTGAAGTGCTTGTAATCCAAAACAGCTGAAGAGTGCTGGGTTATGGAAGGGCCGTACAAGGTGCTTGTATTTCCAAATTGTTAAGCAATCAATAATTAAAACAACAACAAATCTCTTTTGACATTTTTTGAAGAGCTGCAGCTCCGTTTGATCCAATTAGATAAAAATATAGACAAGAGGGCATCTCACAAACATGTCAGTATTGTGCAAATATTACAGCCAGAGAAGTAGAGCCATGGTCATTCCAGAGGGAAATGATATATAATAACATTTACTCTTTATTCATGTTCCTGGATGCATTGCTTTCATTAACACCCCCACCTTATTTTGGCAATGTGTGATTAGTCCCAACAATGTTACAACACAGACACTGTTACAACACATCCCGATTCCCACACAAACCTTTCCCCCCAGTATTTCCCCCATTCACTCTTATTTTTTGTTCTTGATAAGCCAGATGTTGTCTCTCTCCTTGCATTCAAGTTCTTTCCTAGGTTTTTCAAGGGATGCTTTATCGTACTTCTGGGAGCCTCTCTCTCACTAGTAGCATAGCCTTTGAGGCATGAACCAACATAGTGCTATTGCCTCACCTGGTTTGGAGGTGTGGGTTGTGATGTGTCTGATGGTAATGCATCCTCACCCCTCTCCATTACCTGGTTGCCTTTCCACCATCACCTGTTCTAAATGCCATTTCTTTGCTATAGAGTTTTCAAGCCTGAAACGTGTAAATCTCATCCCACTTTCAAGGCAAAAATGAGGTGAGATTGACAAAAATCTCATCCTCTCTCCCCCCATCCCCCCCAGCCTTGCAAGTGTAGCTGGAATGCAGAGATGAAGGGATAATATGTCAATGGCCTCCTCCACACGAGACGTTTAATGAGCCTTGAAGGCTCATTATAAATTTTACCTACACACGAGCGGAGCGCAAAACGGGCGTACAGGCGCGTTATCTCCCCGATAATGCGCATTTTCGAACGCGCGTTAAATAGCGACTTTTATTTTGCTCCGGCCGTTAAAGCGCATTTTCGCTGTGTGAACAAGCGATTATGCGCATTAACTACCTGTAAAGTGCTTTTTGGGCATCTTTTAATGCGCTTCGCCGCTTCTCGCCGCCTCCCGTGCAGAGGGATTAGGCGTAAATGCGCCTCCGCGAAAATGCGCATAATCCCCGAACCGGGCGCAAAAGCGCATCCTTGTGGAGGGGGCCAAGGTCACTTTAAAAATTGTTAAAATATACAGCACACCAACTTTCCCCAGCCTGGTGCCCTCCAGATATTTTAGACATCAATTCCCATCAGCTTGCACGGCCAATGGTCAGGATTGCTGGGATTTGTAGTCCAAAACATCTGGAGGCTGTCTGGTTCGGGATGGCTGTTTTACGCTGTGCCTTGCTTCATGTCTGGTGTGCATGCAGCAGTCCCACGACAGTCTCAGTGCAAAATTGTGATGCAACTGAGAAACCCCTTCAATTGAACACATTCTGCATCCTCACTGCACAGAGATGAAGCAACAATGGCACGGAAATGATGATAGGGAGAGGGAGGGCAGGTGAAGTTCCCCCAACAGCAGTGGCAGTAGTCAAGGGGAGAGGAGTTTCCCCCTTCCCTAGTGCAGCGGCAATGGTGGTGGTGGTCGTGCTGGTGATGGGCAATGTTGACTGAGATTGACCAGTTGAAGTTCTTCCAGAGCAGTTTTGGTGGAGGGCGCTCTAGCTAAGTGGAGGGTAGGGCTGGCGGAAACTTCTCTAGCATAGCTATTCCTTTGGGAGGGAAAGGGAGTCCATTAAATAGGAAATGTATATATACTGGCACGATTAGCACTGAATTTGGCCTTAAATAGTGTTAGGCTGCCTCTACGCGAGACGTTTAAAGCTCTTTCAAGTCTCATTAAAAATTTTACCTCTACAAGAGCAGAGTGTAAATCGGGAGTTGAGGCGCTTTTTCTCTCCGATTATGCGCATTATCAAATGCGCGTTAAATAGCGAGTTTTATTTTCCTCCGGCCGTTAAAGCGCATTTTGCCTATGTGAACAAGCGATTCCCCGCATTAACTACTTGTAAAGTGCATTTCAAACAACCGGTAAGGCCACCAGTTGTGCATTCAATTACCTCCTGCGTACAAGCATTTACGATAAAGCGCTTCCACGATTATGCACATAATCGACTAACCAGGCATCAAACAGAATCCATCTAGAGGGGGTCTTAGGCAGTGGTGCAGTAGAGCCAGGCCTCACAGGGATGCAGCGCTGGCACCTTTTGATTAGCTGGGATGCTTACAGTGGCCTGGTTTGCATGATCATTGCAGCTTGCCATGGCTTATTTAAGCCACGGAGGGTTGTTGGCAGCCTTTGTGACTATTCAAGCCATAGTGGGCAGTCACTGTGGCTTATCACAACACACAGACTTGGCAAAAGTGGGTTGTTGTCATAGTTAACAAACCATCCGTAACCCATGGGCTGTTTTTGGATTTGTGGTGTTTTGTTATCCACAGCAACAACCCACCCTGCACTGTGTTTGCAAGCTGCAGTGCCCACCCACTGCAGCTTGAATATTCAAAATAGCCACTGGCACATGCCACAACCCCCCATGGCTTATTTAAGCCATGGGGGGTGGGGGTGGTTCAGCGATCGTGCAAGCCAGCCTATCATCTGCCACCGCCTCTCAGAATTCCCTTTTCCTTCTGTGCTTAGTTACAATCCTCACAGCAGCCGGGGCAGGGGAGAAATAGATCATCTCAGCAACAATATATTGTTTCCTGTTGTAATGCAAAATATTTGGGGTTGGCTTGGTTTTGAATGGACCATTAAGACCTATTAGCTTACAAAATCCTGCTTCTGGTGGCAATGAAATCTGCTAGAACTGATTTGTTGATATGGACCAACAAGCTGCCTGAATCTTTGGACTCTCCTGGGGAGTGAATTTTGGGGACTGTTATGATGAGTGCCTGTGCTTTAAAATTTACCACTAAAGCCCTGGCATTAGGAAAAGAAATAACTTTTTTTCTTGTCTAGATAAGGGAGCTGAAGGGAGATGCTTTTGTAATAGCTTTGTTTCATCACAGACAGTATTGCTTCAATATCCACACCTACCATGTTACATGGTCACATTTGCTTCTGTTTTCTGGCAAAATCTAGGCAGGGTGCTCCTCTAAATTCACAACAGAGATGTTGCTCTGGGGCTATAAAAGAATGGCAAGATGTCTGAGAGGAAAATATTATACCACAAGTAAATGAAGTCTGGCCAAGACACCCCTCCCCCACCAGATGAGATAACATACCTGCAGAGCAATAAAAGTAGAGAATCATTCACAGAAAGGCTCCCATGTGCCAGACTAGGTGTGTGGCAGAGCCTTATTTTATCTATCACCATCACTTATGAATAAGGATAATTAGTCATGTACTTTATTGCCATTAACCACAGTTAGTGCCAGTTCTACCAATAGCATTAGAGTTGGGATAAAAACATGCCACAGATTCATCTAAACAGATTCCAGAGTGGTGATATTGATGTTAACATTAATTAAGTACAGGTTTCTGCCTCAAGTTTTAGTGCCCACCCTTTATGTGGGTTACTCAGGTAGTGATGTCTGATGCAACGTTAATCCTTCTTAGAGTCCTATTCATTTCAACAGGTCTACTCTAAGTAGGATTAACATTAGATTCAACCTATAGGTAAATCCAGCACAATTTAATAGTAAAGGGCTGTTTTAGATGAGGCTTTTATTGTGCAGTCACTGTTTTTTTATTTACAGTAGTTTGTGGGTGCTTTAAGTAGTTAGAATCATAGGTCCCCTCTACAATAATTCGGTTTGATGCCCGGTTGGCCAATTATGTGCATCTTCTCGCAATCGCTTTTACGCCTAATTCCCATTCACGGGAGGCGGTGAAGCGCATTATCACTTGTATGAAATGCGCTTTAAACGTGTTTAATGTGGAGAATCGCTTGTTTACATGGTCATAAGGCACTTTAACTCCCGCGGTAAATTAAAACTCCCTATTTAACGTGCATTCGATAATGTGCATAATCGGACAGAAAAAGCACCTCAACCCCCGATTTGCGCTCCATTCATGTGGAGGTAAATTTTTTAATGCGCCTTGAAATAGCTTTAAATCGCTCTTGTGGAGGCACCCATAGAATCATAGAATAGTAGAGTTAGAAGGGGCCTATAAGGCCATTGAGTCCAACCCCCTGCTCAATGCATGAATCCACCTTAAAGCATAACTGACAAATGGCTGTCCAGCTGCCTCATGAATGCCTCTAGTGTGGGAGAGCCCACGACCTCCCTTGGTAATTGGTTCCATTGTCATACTGCTCTAACAATCAGGAGATTTTTCCTGATGTCCAGCCGGAATCTGGCTTCCTGTAACTTGAGCCCATTATTCCCTGTCCTGCACTCTGGAGTGATTGAGAAGAGATTCTGTGTGACAACCTTTCAAGTATTGGAAGAGTGCTATCATGTCTCCCCTCAATCTTCTCTTCTCCAGGCTAAACATGCCCAATTCTTTCAGTCTCTTCTCATAGGGCTTTGTTTCCAGACCCCTGATCATCCTCATTGCCTTCCTCTGAACCCTCTCCAGCTTGTCTGCATCCTTCTTGAAGTGTCGTGTCCAGAACTGGACACAATACTCAAGATGAGGCCTGACCAGTGCTGAATAGAGGGGAACCAGTACTTCATGTGATTTGGAAGCTATACTTCCATTAATGCAGCCCCAAATAGCATTTGCTTTTTTTGCAGCCACATCACTGCAAAAAAAAAAAAAAGCCATCCCTGTTGGCTCATATTCAGCTTGTGATCTACGAGAATTCAAAGATCTTTCTTGCTGGTATTATTTATTTATATATTGCATTTTTATACTGCCCAATAGCCAAAGCTCTCTGGGCAGTTTACAAAAAATAAAACCATAAAAACTATTCAAAATATAAAACAACAACAGTATAAAAATACAATATAAGAACACAAGCAGGATAAAACCAAGCAGCAATGCAAAAAATAATACTGGTTTAAAATACAGATTTAAAACAGCAAAAGTTAAAAATTAAACTAATAAACTGTTAAAATACTTAGAAAATAAAAAGGTCTTCACCTGGCGTCTAAAAGAATATAATGTAGGTGCCAGGCAAACCACTCTAGGGATCTCATTTAACAGCCGGAGTGCCACAGCAAAGAAGGCCCTCCTCCTGGTAGCCACCTGCCTCACTTCCTTTGAAGTATTGCTGAGCCAAGTATCCCCCACCTTGTAACAGTACATTTGGTTTCTTTTTCCTAGGTGTAGAACTTGGCATTTAACCCTATTAAATTTCATTCTGTTGTCATCCTCCAGAGTTGTCATCCTCCAGAGCTTCTCCAGTGCTTTCCAAGCATTTTTGTGGATGTTTTTTGACTGGGGAAAATCCAGCATTTGGGGAGAATGGCGGAATGAAATACTAGAGTAGTTGTGAAATTCTGTTATACCACAGTGCCACCTAGAGGTTAAGTAGCAGAACATACAGAAAGGCAGAGAAGGAACCCCCCTGAAAAAAACCTGTGTGTAGATAATCCAGACACAGAAACAGTGGTAAAGTGGCAAGTTAAAAGCCTTGTTAGAAAAGCCCTAAGTCTACCTGTAACTAAAATATGTAATAATCAGCAACATAGATATAGCTTCTTAATTTCTTAGGGCTGAAGCCATCCTGAGAACTCTTTGTTGATATATGTACCCCATTTGCTACATCCATTGGATTTGTATCCATGCAGCATAATCCTATGCATATCTACTCTGAAATAGGTTCTACTGAATTCAGTGGGATTTACTTCCAGGTAAGTGGGTGTAGCATTGCAGCCTAAGAAGTCTAGTAGCATTGCAATCCTATGAAAGGTTATTTGGAAATGCATTCTGCTTTTTCAGTAGAACTCGCTCCCTAGTAGGAGGGTTTAAGACTGCAGTTTTAGTTAGCAAGTGCCATTCCCCTGGGATAGGTAATAGCTGCCATAATTTTATTTTATTTATTTATAAATGGATAGGGGTCCCCATGGAGGGACTGACAATTAAAACTTGCAACAATTCAAAAACATTTTGTTTTTTTTTAAAGACTTCAAAACTATTTGAAAACTTTAATAATAATTTAAATATTTTAAAACAAATTAAAACTTTAAAACAGCACCAACTGGATTAATGAAACAACAACAAAATGCCACTACTGCTCTGCTTATGCTCATCGTAATTTTTCATGCTTTGTTTCTGCTCTGCTTCAACTGATCGATGAGGTGGAAGTGTAACGATAAATAACTAGGTTGGAAACAACTGAGCAACCATTGTTCGAGGATAGGTAGGCGGAGGTTCTCACACCTCCACAGAAGGCTTGCTGCTTTATTTTTGAAGAATGTCATGGTAGCCTGTGGGAGTGTAGGTTCAGAATGATTATGCTATAATTGGCCAGCTCTGACATGAAAGTTATCTGGGAACAACGTGCTCTGCCCATGCAAATGGGAGATGTCACTTCTTCAAGCACATGATGATTGTGGTACATGTTGCGCTGTAGTGATTAGAGATGTCTGCATGGAAAGGCCAGGCTTTTCCTGGCATTTCATTTCATTTCATTTATTTATTTTTTAACTCCTAGCCATGTGGGTCACTCAGCCCCTCAGGGCAGCTCGCAGCAATCATACTAAAAGTAGCAGCAATCACATAAATAAATAAATTAGAAAGCAGACAGACAAACAAAACCCAATAAATACAATAGCAGGAGGATAATAAAAACCAATCCCCGGGTAAATAGAATCAGGTCGTCTGCTTTCCCTGTGAGTCTGCCCAGAACAACAGAGCTTTACGATCAACCTCATGCATGTAAGAGGGACAGCTGGCGTGGAAGTGCCAAAATAGGGGCACCCCAGATGAGGTTCCCTTCTTAACCTCAGGCAAGGCTGGCAGATGGAGTAGCACCCCAGCTGATGATCTCAATGTACTGGGGAGTTCAAAGGGAGGAAGATAACCTTTGCCCAGGCCTATGGCACCTTTAAAGGTCAACCCCAGCACCTTTTATTGTACCTGGAAACTAGTGGGCAGCCATTGCAATGCTTTCAGAGCCATTGTTATATGCTCCTTCTAGCTTGTTCTGGTTAGCATGCAATCAAGCCTTTGCATAGTCTTCAAAGGCAGACCCAGGTAGAACACATTGCAGCAGTCCAATCCAGACACTGCCAAGACATGTGTCATGGCAGCCAGGCCATCCTTTTCTAGGTCTGGCTACAATTGCATGCCTGGGAATAAGCCCCACTGAATACAGCAGGACTTCTTTTACAGAAACATGTATACAATTACGCCGTAAGTAGACCAATTCAACTCCTAGCCACAGATGCTACCTGAGCATCCAGGTGCCCCATTCCACCTCCACCCCCCAGCTGCCCCAAACTGGTTATATGTTCTTTAATAGGGCCAGAGCAGAATCACAAACTAGATCTGGATAATTCAGGTCTGGGATTGGTTACAAGAGTTTTAAATGTACTCTTAGTCATGTCTTCTACATGGACCCAACAGGTTATGTAAGCAATAATAATCACTATTATTGGTTTGTTATTATTATATGTACCTGCCCAGAGCGTAAGATCATCTTCAGCAGTCCTTCTGTGGGAGCCCCTGTCAAAGGAAGTGAGGCAGGTGGTTGCAAAGAAGAGGGTATTTTCTGCTGTGGCATCCCAGTTGTGGAAAGAGTTTCCCATAGAGGCTCACCTATTTCCTATGTTGTCTTAGAAGAAGACTTGGACCAACGCCCAGCAGAATATGTCTTCTCCACTGCTGAAATCCTATGCAGGACCATTGTTTACCCCACTCAAAGAGAAGGGACCTTACTAGGACCTAGGCTCTACCTTCTTTGCTGTCTGATGGGACCTTGCCTAGTTCTATGCTTTTAATTCTTCTGCTCTCTTTTGTTTCAGGATTACTGCAGTTAGTTAGAATTACAGAATCATAGGGTTGGAAGGGACCCCAAAACTCATATATTTCAACTGCCCGCTGATGCAGGAAATCCATTACTACAGCACCCCTGGTAGGTGGCCACCCAGCCTCTACTCAGAAACCTCTCATGAAAGTGACCACCACTTTCCCAAGCAGTCTTGTTTCTATTGTCGAGGAGCTTTTGTAATTTGAATCCATTTTGAGTCCTACCTTTGGCCTCCTCCACACGGGGCGTTTAATGAGCCTTGAAGGCTCATTATAAATTTTACCTACACACGAGCGGAGCGCAAAACGGGCGTACAGGCGCGTTATCTCCCCGATAATGCGCATTTTCGAACGCGCGTTAAATAGCGACTTTTATTTTGCTCCGGCCGTTAAAGCGCATTTTCGCTGTGTGAACAAGCGATTATGCGCATTAACTACCTGGAAAGCGCTTTTTGGGCATCTTTTAATGCGCTTCGCCGCTTCTCGCCGCCTCCCGTGCAGAGGGATTGTGAGTAAATGCGCCTCCGCGATAATGCGCATAATCGCGGAACCAGGCGCAAAGGCGCATTCTTGTGGAGGGGGCCTTTGTTAGCATTTGTGATAACAAGTGAATGTGGTGACTTTCCATTGCATTTCATGGTACAGTTCCATTTCAGACCTATTGTTCATCTGCTTTCTGTCCTTTGAACCAGTATAAATCTATGTTTTGGGGAAAACACACACATACACACACCTTATTCTGGACTATTATATGCTCAATTTTACTTAAACAATTATTCTGAAGAAAAATAACGTGCTCTGCCCACCAATGTTTCAGGGATAGAGATACCTTTTCTGTAGACTTTTGAAGATATCCCTGACAAGCAGCTAACATTGACCATGTCTTTAATTACCCTCTACCTGTCTTTTCTTCATAGTTTTCCTTCATAGTTTCTTCTGCAACCTTCTTCTGCCAGGTACTTAAACAGAATATCTTTTAACCTAGATGAGGACCTAAGGATCTTGAATAGACCTCCCTATTGATGGCCATCATTTGATAAAGCTCAAAGCAAGAAATGTAGAGAAAGGATGGTGGATGTAAGTAATCCCTGGCAAACAGGTATCATGACCCTGGGTTTGACATTGCTGGCAACTCCTTGCTTGAAGCACTAGTAAGATCTGGGACACAGACAACATAACACACCCATTTGGGGGCAGATGATGAACACTATTCAAATTTTACTTTCCCTGCAGCTACCTTATGTAACACATTAGTTTGCAAATGACTCATTACTCGAAACTCATAAATCTTAAACATGGTCCATGGTGAAATTGCCAATTCCATTTTTTCCACATGTATTTTCATATTCGGAAAACTAGCCAAATTCCTAAATCCAGAAACTGCCTTCCATTTATTTACAATTCTTTTAGCACATCTTATCTCCTTTTCTGCCCATGCCTGTGTAATTGTTGCATTTTGCATTAATAGGTCCTTACATGGTAATTTGAAATTGTTTGGCCTAGCTGGCTGTAAGACCCACCATTTATAAAGACTGGAAGATAATGCATTACACATGCAGTTCTTTATCACCAAGAGGGTGTAATGATTTTTTTAAAAAGTAATTTAAAAGGAAAGCTAAAGATTTAAGTCCCCATCCTTCATTCAAAGCATACTCAACATTCCAACAGAAATTATTCTTACATTCCCCCCACTCCAATTTAAGGTCCTGATCTTTTTGTTCAGCCAATGCATAATGTTTCCCTTAGGGAAGGAACATTAGTGATGTTTCAGAGATTTAAGAGTCCAGTCTTAAGCATGTTTGTGCAGGAGTTGGTCCCATGTGGTTAACAGGGCCTAGTAAGTAAGTATACTTAGGATGGCAGCCCTCTGTCAAACATCAGTTTGCAAGCAGGATTGATTCTTATTATGACCGTCATAAATCTCCCCTGCTACCAGCTGAGCAAAATGGCAGATGCCCTCCTCATATCTTGCATCAATGGCTTAATTCTCTGGTAATGTGCCTGCTGCCAAGAAAATGTGTGAAGTGGTTCAGGCAATTTTCAGCCACACTAGGGAATTACAACTGTATAGGGCAGGGATAGGGTGACCAGATAAAATCCAGGTCAGGGCTCATGTAACTTTAACAGTTGTAGAGAAAAGGGAATTTCAGCCAGTGTCATTTGTATGCAATTAGTTCCTGGTGATATTCCCTCTTCATCACAACAGTTAAAGTTGCAGTGGCCCTGCTTTCTTTTGTATATGGTCACTCTAGTATAGTGCCTGCACCTTTAACTGTTGTGATGAAGAGAGAATTTCACTAGGAACTAAATGCATACAAATGACTCTGGCTGAAATTCCCTTTTCTCTAAAACTGTTAAAGTTACATGAGCCCTGACCTGGATTTTATCTGGTCACTCTAGGCAGGGATGCACAACACATGAGCCCCCACTGACCTTTTTCGTGGTTCCCAAGCCCCACCATCACCACCAGAATTCGGTGGCATGAGGGCGGTGGCAAGAAAGAGGTTAACTTGTTTTTGCTACCTGCACACCTTGTTTTCAAGTGAAATAGCCTCAATTTAGCTGCCGACGTGTCACCAAGATTGGCTATGTGGTGGTGGCAATTTTGGTGGGGTGCAGCCTCCAGTGGGCTCTGGTGGTGGGAAATTGATTCCCATTCCTGCCCACCCTTGGTATAGGAGAAAGGGAATATGTGTAGAGTTATCTAATGTAGATGGCTGAAAAGCCAGGGCAAATAAAAACATCTTTGCCTGACGCTGAAATGAAACTATCCTGGGGAGGACATTTCACAGACGGGGCGTCTTTCCAGTCACTACCTTGCTTAACCTCTGAAGGTGAGGTGACCTAGAAAATGGCCTTTGAAGATGACCACTGTCTGAAGGTGACCACAGTGTTTGGAGTGGTGCCACAAGGCACTCTTGGTGTGCAATTGTCTTAAAAAATTTCAAGAACAATGTCTTGTTTTGAAAATGCACAGCAAAAGGAAGGGAAGCAAATTATCTGAGTGAAGCAGGAAAAGCGCCTGTTCATTGACTTCTGCTAAAGCATAGAAAAATGGCCTCCCTTTAATCAGTCCCTGCTTTTTGTTTTGCCTTATTATACCTCGCATGACTCATCAAGTGTTTTATGTTTCTCACCGGTGAGCTGCCGCCTTGCATAGCATATTGCAGGGTTGCCATGGCAACAGGCACAGGATGAGTTAGCAAGTGGAAGGAGCCACCGTTGAGCTAAGTAGGTTAGGATAAAACGAAGGCCAAGGATTCTCTTTCATCTGCTCCTACACACGACATTGCCAGCAATTCCCCCAATTCTGCCTGGCGCACCAGAAAGATGATTACATTGACGGTGCTGGTGTTCAAGCAGAAAACCCTATGACATTATGCTATGTCTGGATATAGAAACTGTATACTTCTGTAAAGATTTGAGGAGCTGAATCTGCACACATAAATGGTAATAATTTGAAGATGATCTTTGCACATGTATAAGCAGGAATGACCCATTTTTTTTACTTTGGAAATGAATGAGAGGGATACATTATACTGTACAAAGGATTCCTGGCAAGAAATGTTGTGTAAGTTTCAACAGCTGAAGAGTCAGGAATGAACAGGGTCCAACATGCCAAATTTCTTGCTCTCTAACCATACGAGGAAGGTAGGAAAGATTGGAAATGCAAAAATGCGTATTGCCTGAAAGCATCTTGCAATGCCAATTGGTTAATCCAGCCTTCTCCAGCCTAGCACCCTCAAGATGTGTTGGACTGGAACTCCTGTCACTCCCAGCCAGCATAGGGAATGATGGGAGTTGTAACCCAACATGTCTGTAATTCAATGCACGTTGTTGGGGAAGGCTGGGTCAGGTCTTTCTAGCTCCCAGGGCTGCCAGACCACCTTTGATCGGCAGTAGACCTGCCATATCTTTGTGAGGGGACAAAGACTTCTCCTTCAATGATTGCTACCTCCCTTCACAGAGCTAAAGTTACAGGGTTCCATAGGGAGAAGACTGTACAAAATGGATTAAATTAACCCCCCCCCCCCCTCACTTGGTCAAAGCATGCGTCGTGCTGGGTTAGTTGACACACCTGCAGGCTGCTTGTTCAATGGCCATGTGAAAGGGTCATAGGGGTCATCCACAGAAAGGAGAATTCTGATTGGCCCGGGCTTCTCCCTTGCACGGAGGAGCCTGATACACATGGATCAGTGCACATGCACAACCCCTTCCCAAGGCTGCCAAATGCATGACCAGGAAAGGAGTGTGGCCAGTGTGCATGTCCGCAGTGAGGGCCCCGGCATTTGTCTGAACCCTCCGAACGAAAATGCCTTAATTTCTGAGGGTTGACAATGACTTAAGGCAATCAGAGTTCTTGTAAGAGAGGACACTGGGCCTGTAGGATAGCAACTTTCCCCAACCCAGTGCCCTCCAGATGTGTTGAATGCAACTCCCAGCACCCCAAGCCAGCTGTGGGAGTTGTACTCCAACACATCGGAAGGGTACCAGGTTGGAGAAGGCTGCTTGAGGACAATCCTTACCATATTCTGTAGCTTTAAAATTGTTTTTATCCATGACTGAGAACTTGAATACTCTTTTAAAGCCAACACTGTGATACATTTCTTGGCAGCAGCAGCCATTCATATCTTATACGAGGGTTCCTTTCCGTTCCTTTATTGTCATCATAATAGATATCTGCTTTCTCATGCATATCACTGCTTTCACCCCTTCGGATCCCCAACTGCTTTCCAAGCGATGGTATAATAACAACATTAGTGATTTCATCAGAGCAGTTGTATCTTGCCTTCCATTAAGGCTGGGTTCTGGGAAAGATAGAAGCACTTATTTCCAGCTGAAACTGATTTGGCTTTCTTGCTAGCAAGCAGAGGCAATCCCATGCCGCTTGATTTAACCACACATCTCCTCCTGGGAATATAAAAACTTGATAGAGGAGAGTTCCTCTACACACCCTTAGTGGAAAATCCAACTTTTGGAGTACATCAAACAGCTTGGGATGGAAATGTTAAGATTTTATTTGTTTAAATATAAAAGCAAATGTATTTTTTCTGTTACTAAGAAGAAAAGTAAAAGAGAGATGACTTGATATCTCAAGTACTCTGAACAGTTGCCAAATCAAGTGCAGCTGGTAAGCACCTAAAGACCAAGGTCATTTGGTTTCTTCCCTGTGTGCTGTGAGGCATAGCAACACATGGGGAGATATGCAGCCAACGCTGTGATAGGTCCACAGTGCTATAAATGTACAGCATGTGGAGAAACAGTGTGGGTGATGATGATGGTGAATGTTAGTGGTAGGTTATGGTTGGTTGGAAGTATTGCTGAAGATATTAGAGGAATGTTTTGTTCTATGTAAATACTTGTAAGTAAACTTAGTATAGTAGTTTAAAACACTGCTGTGTCTGAGTGTTTACTGATTACCAGGACATCTGTCTGCTACCAGTGAGCTCTGCTGTTATTCCGCTGCTGTGTGCTTGCACTCTGTACATGCTCAGAGAGTGCAGTGCATCACAAACTCTGACAGGTTATGGGCCCAGTCTGCTAGGGCTGCTAGGGCTGCTAGGGCTGCTAGGGCTGCTAGGGCTGCTAGGGCTGCTAGGGCTGCTAGGGCTACTAGAGCTGCAAGGCTACCCAAGGTGTCCAGAGTGTCCAGACAGCCTAGAGGACTCCCTGCGTGGTGGCAGAGCGTTGTGAGAATCCTGGAAGTGAAGAGTGACTTCTCAAATCTGCAGTCCAGTGAGTGTCGTTGCTGAGTGCCTTGGAGGGGCTGAAAGCTGAAAAGCAAGCAAGACATCTGTGTGCAGTAATTTGAGATGGCAGCAAGTATGTCGGCAGCTAATCTACCACTCAATCGTCTAAATGAAAACAATTATCTGGCTTGGAGCATTAAGATGGAACAATATCTAAGGAGAGAAGGTTTATGGACGGTTGTCTGTGATCCTCCAGCTCAGCCAGATGAAGACGAGCAGAGAAACATAGAGAAAGCTTTGGCCAGCATTATCTTGTGTTTAGAAGATAACCAACTTGTTTATGTAAGGAGGCTGGTGTCCGCGCAGGAATGCTGGAAAACTCTCAGAGAGATTTATGTGAGAGAAACGGCAGCCAGCAAAGTTATGCTAACAAGAAAATTGTACAGAGCACAACTTGAACCAGGAGCCAGCATATCTGCACATTTAAGCATGATGAGGCAACTGTTTGCGGATCTGGAGGAGCACGGCATGTCTTTCACTGAGTCCCACAAAGTGTACGTCGTTCTCAGCTCCCTGGATGATTCGTGGGACAATCTTGTTTTGAGCCTGGAAGCAATGCAAGAATCCGAGCTCACGCTTCGTTTTCTGACCGGCCGATTGCTGGAAGAAGAAAAGAAGAGGCAAGAGAGGCAGACTGCCAAGCCTAGAGACACCCACGTTAAACAAGCAGCTTGTGAAGATAAGGAGAAAGTGTTTGCAGTTCGGCGCTGTTTTCGTTGTGGTTTGCCCGGGCATCTGCGGAGAGATTGTCCCAACCAAACGAAGGAGAAAGCAGCAACAAGCAAGAAAAAATCTGCTAAACCGAAGGTCTCCGTAGTTAAAGCTGCAGAGAACAACCCAGAATGTACCTGGTTGATGGACAGTGGTTCCAGTCAGCATATTGTGAACAACCAGAGTTTGTTTACAAGTCTACATTCTGCTAGCCGGGACCATGTTACATTAGCAGATGGCAAATCTTCAGCTGTGACTGCAGAAGGTTGTGTATATGTGCCATGTATTGATAAAACTGTAAGCAAGGTTTTGTGTGTGCCAAGTTTGGAACACAATTTGTTAAGTGTATCTTGTTTGGATAAGGAAGGATATTGTGTATCATTCTCAAACAGCAAGTGTGAAGTGAGCAAACAAAACAATGTTGTAGCTTTAGGTGTACTTAGGAACAATCTTTATGAAATGTTGCCTAAAGGTCTAGAAACATCTAGAAATGTAAATTCTGTTATGAATAACACACCTTTGCATAATGATTGTGTGCATTTGCTGCATAGGAGACTTGCACATGTTGGGTTCCAAATACTGAAAAAAATGCCTGAAATGTGTGTAGGACTGAATGTAAAAGCCTGTGACAAATATCTAGACTGTACTGCATGTAAGGTGGCTAAATCCAAGGTTGCTCCAATCTGTAAGAAGAGTAACAGAGTTGCCACGGCAGCATTTGAGATAATACATGCAGATTTAATTGGTCCTATGACTGCAACATTAGGAGGGGCAAAGTACGCTTTAATTCTGGTGGATGATTACACTAGATATGGTTTTTGTTATGTGATGAAAAACAAAAGTGAAACGTTTACTGTTTTCAAAGATTGGCTGAGTTGGGTGGAGCGGAAATTCTCTACCAAAGTAAAGCAATTGCAAACAGACAGAGGGGGGGAGTTTATGGCTGAAACGTTCCAAAAATGGCTTAGGCAGAAAGGAATTTCAGCAAGACGAACTGCTCCACACTCACCATGGCAAAATGGCGTTGCAGAAAGAAGGAATGGGGTTCTGCAAACAATGAAAGATGCCATGTTGACAGACTCTGGGTTGCATGCTCATTTTTGGGGAGAAGCAATGCTAACAGCTAATTACATTGCTAATAGGCTTTGGAGCTCAGCAATAGATAACACTCCATATTTCCTCATGTTTGGGAAGAAGCCATCCCTGGCTCATCTCAGAGTTTTTGGGAGTGATGCCTGGGTGAACATCCCCAAGGTGGCTAGGAGGAAAGGGCAGCCAAAAGCCAGGAAAATGAAATTCCTAGGCTATGCACCTGGTTCAAAAGCATACAGGTTTTATGCTGGAAATGGAAACATAGTAATTTCTAGATCAGCAAGTTTTCAGGAGCAAGGTGACTGGGAACGTTTGCACGGCAGTGAAGTGTGTTTGCCTATACAGGAAAACATAGGCAGAGCACCACAGCCAGTAGAGAGACAAACAAACAGTTCCACAACTCTTTCAAGTCCTAAAAAGGAGGAGGAAGAGAAGGAGGAGGGAGAGAACAGAAATGTTTTTATTCCCAGACGTTCAGAAAGAAGTACAAAGGGAATACCTCCTGAAAGATATACGGCCAATGAAGTACGAGTGTGCCAAATATCTTATGAACCAGAGAACTATGCAGATGTTCAAAGATTGCCAAATCCAGAGAAAAATCTATGGTATGAGGCTATGGATGAGGAAATGGAAGCCATGGCAAAATACAATGTGTTTACCCCTACAATGCTACCAAAAGGTAAAAAAAGTGGTTGGTTGTAGGTGGGTGTTCAAAAAGAAATTGCTGATGTCAGGAGAGACAATGTATAAGGCTAGACTTGTGGCAAAAGGGTTCACACAGGAAAAGAATGTGCACTATGATGAAACCTTTGCACCTACTGTGAAGGCTGAGTCAATGAGAGTAATGCTAACTCTAGCTGCAAAATATGATTGTCAGGTGAATCATTTTGATATAAAGACAGCATATTTGAATGCACCATTACAGGAAGAGATTTACATGGCTCAAATTCCTGGTTATGAGTCAAATGTGCCAGGCTCTGTGTACAAATTAAACAGAGCTATCTATGGTTTGAAGCAGTCAGCAAGGAATTGGAACCAGTGTTTGCATGAAGCATTGGAGTCAATGGGTTTCAAAAATGGAATGGCTGACCCATGTTTATATACAAAAGGTGTCAACAGTGAACAAATGTGGTTGTTATCTTTTGTGGATGATATATGTTTAATTTCAAAAACAAAAACTCAGGTTAAAGAATTTGCAGAGCAACTGAGTAAACATTTTGAATTAAAGGATTTGGGTCCAATCCATGACTATCTAGGAGTGGAAGTCACAAAGCAAAAAGGGGCTTATGTGTTAAGTCAAAAACAGAAAATCAAAAATCTGCTTGCAAAATTCCACATGGAGGAATGTAAAAGTGTTAAAACTCCCATGGTGGCTGGTTTTCAATGTAATGACAGTGACACAGAATTTTGTGACAGAGACCTATACCAGTCAGCAATAGGAAGTCTACTCTATTTAGCTCAATGGTCTAGGCCAGATTTGGCTAATGCAGTTGGCATATTGAGCAGATTTGTGTCCAAACCAACGAATAGTGCCTGGCAAGCAGTTAAAAGAGTATTCAGGTACTTAAAAGGGACTATTGATGTGTCTTTAGAATTGAGACCATTGGACACATTATCACTCGAATGTTACACAGACAGTGACTGGGCTGGTGACAGTCAAGACAGGAAATCCACCTCAGGAATTGTAATAAAACTGGGCAACAGTTTAGTGGGGTGGAAATCCAGAAAACAACGGTTAATTGCCCTGTCTACCTCAGAGGCTGAGTTTTCAGCATTGTCTGAGGCTTGTACAGAAATAATTTGGTTCATCCAGTTGCTGAAAGATATGAAATTGCAAGTGAAAACTCCAATTAAAGTTTTTGAAGACAATCAGACTTGCATTCATATGGCAAAGTCAGAAAGGGTGAACGCAAGGAGTAAACATGTTGATATTCGTTACTGCAACGTAAGACAAGCTGTACATGATGGATTGATTGAACTTGTGTATTGTAACACCGAGGTAAATGTGGCTGATGTATTCACAAAACCTTTGAATGTACAAAGACATGAACAATTGTCAAAACAGCTTGGAATGCTAGAATGTCAGACAGAATGAAAATGTTTGTTAGTTACAGAAAAAAGGAGGGGTGTTAAGATTTTATTTGTTTAAATATAAAAGCAAATGTATTTTTTCTGTTACTAAGAAGAAAAGTAAAAGAGAGATGACTTGATATCTCAAGTACTCTGAACAGTTGCCAAATCAAGTGCAGCTGGTAAGCACCTAAAGACCAAGGTCATTTGGTTTCTTCCCTGTGTGCTGTGAGGCATAGCAACACATGGGGAGATATGCAGCCAACGCTGTGATAGGTCCACAGTGCTATAAATGTACAGCATGTGGAGAAACAGTGTGGGTGATGATGATGGTGAATGTTAGTGGTAGGTTATGGTTGGTTGGAAGTATTGCTGAAGATATTAGAGGAATGTTTTGTTCTATGTAAATACTTGTAAGTAAACTTAGTATAGTAGTTTAAAACACTGCTGTGTCTGAGTATTTACTGATTACCAGGACATCTGTCTGCTACCAGTGAGCTCTGCTGTTATTCCGCTGCTGTGTGCTTGCACTCTGTACATGCTCAGAGAGTGCAGTGCATCACAAACTCTGACAGGAAACTCCACATTTCCTTAATCCTCCCCTGCTATAAGCAGTGTATGCCAAGCATCTTGCCTGTGTTAAAAATTTCTCATCTGAATAGTTAGCAAAATATTTTGATTGCATGGGGACAGAAATGAGAATCTGAATGGCCTATTATCTCACTAGTATGCTTTATTCACTGATCAAATGCATTACATAGCTGTCTTCTACTGCTGTCTACACAATAGTATTGCAGCAATTTGGTTCTACGTAGCCATATAATCTTTTTGTGAGGCAGGGGCATGCTGTTTTCTATCTACATCTGTTTCCACATAGTGCTGATAATCATTTATTTGTTCATCTTTATAAAGAAAACCACTGAGAAGGCCCTGTTGTTTTTAATATTTTATTTATTAAAAGAAATAATGCTTCTATGCCATGCTCCATCCTATTGGGATTTCAGGATGGTGTGCAAAAGGCCAGGCTGCAGGATTTTCTGCACAACATCTGGGTCAGTTTACACACTATACAATTATGTAAAAATTAGTAACCCAAATGTATGAATTCACTGTCATCCATCACCATGTGATGATTCAACACTAATCATTACCTTATATACAACCCATCACATGAAAGTTTTCCCACTGAAGATGTGGTGGGCAGTGAAGAGAGGGTTCATTCTGTTGATTTTTGCCTCGCCTGAAAAAATGGTCTTAGGGATGGTAGAGCCCAGTGCAATGAATCAAGGGAAAATATGGGACTCATACTATGGCACATGCCAACTCAATTTTCAGGGGACTCCCTGATTGGGTAGGGAGGAATTTCCTTTGCCAGTTGTAGAACCTGGCATTCTTGTGTTGACCTTGAATTATGAGCTGCTGTCAGGGAAAGATGGGATGGAAGCAGGGATGGCGTCAAGGGTAGGGATGGTTGGGCAGCAGGGATCCCAGCAGGGGCCCATTGGGAAGACCCCCCCCGAGTTGTTCTTCCTCTTCGCCATTGCAACTCGCTTGTTCGCCCACTAGCCCAGACAATGGTGGTGGTCAGAAGGAGGAACAGGAGATGCTGCTGCCTACTTGCTCACTAGTGCTCTCTGTCATGCAAGCAAGTGGGAGCAATGATGAGAAAGAGGTTGAGCAACGATAGCAGCTGGTGGCAATGGTGGTGAGAAGGTAGATTCACTGTGGGAGGGGACTAGGGTGACCAGATAAAATCCAGGTCAGGGCTCATGTAACTTTAACAGTTGTAGAGAAAAGGGAATTTTAGCCAGTGTCATTTGTATGCAATTAGTTCCTGGTGAAATTCCCTCTTCCTCACAACAGTTAAAGTTGCAGGGGCCCTGCCTTCTTTTGTATATGGTCACTCTAGTATAGTGCCTGCACCTTTAACTGTTGTGATGAAGAGGGAATTTCACCAGGAACTAATTGCATACAAATGACACTGGCTGAAATTCCCTTTTCTCTACAACTGTTAAAGTTACATGAGCCCTGACCTGGATTTTATCTGGTCACCCTACCTGAGGGGACTCTTTGAGGGTATCCTGCCCAAGGACCCTGAAACACCTAGAGCTGACCCTGCATGGCAACTAGAGAGATGCCAACACTTTTCCTGTGTATTTGTAGCAGAATGAATGTAGCAGGAGTGAAAACAAGGATGGAGTCTCAGGGCAAGCAAACTCTTCTGCTTGAACTATCCTATTATTCTTAGAATATTAACAGTAAACAACACTGGGCCTGTTCAGACAACACTCCAAGCCATGGTTACACCGCTAACCCTTTTGCAGTAAATGGTTAGTGAGCATGTTTAAACCGTGATTATGTAGTCACCATGGTTAGCCATAATGTTTAGCTAAAAATACTTAACCTTTGTGGCTTAACATGTTGCCTGAACAGGGTCACTGAGGAATGCCTCCCCCCAAAAAACACAGGAAAAAATAGGGTCAAGAGTGGGGGAGCAAATAAAGGTGAATAATCTAACACATTATCATCCCTCATGCCTCCTATTACTAATGAGCCAGTACGTTTGAGGGCTTCTCCACATGGGGCTTTTATACTGTGATTGAGTACTCATGGAAGTTTATGGATGCTTTACATGACTGATTTTAATACTGCAAAGAATCCAGAAGCAGAAGCAGAAGCCCTAGTGTGGAGAAGCCCTAAAGCATCTTGTTCTAATATTTGACAGTTGCACATTGAAGAAATTTTCTTCATTTGAAAGCATAGTAATTCATTCTAGTGCACCTGCTAGGTCAGCCCCACTGAATCAGATGTTGGGGTATCAAGAAAGGTCAGTGCAGTGTTAATTTAGTTTATTATTATATTTGGTTCACTCTGGAATGGCACCATGCAGAATGGAGTTTTTGTTTCAGACACCAAAATGACTTGGGCTGTGTTTGTAGGTATGTTCTTTTTTTCTTTCTTTTTCTTTTCTTTTCTTTTTCTTTTCTTTTCTTTTTCTTTTCTTTTTCTTTTCTTTTTCTTTTTCTTACCAGGGATGATCTTAGGGGTTGGGTTTCTTGATAGGGTCCATGCTATATGTCCTTTCCCCCACAAATCTACATCCTTTCCTCCTTCCTGCTGGGTCTACACAACTTTCCAACACCCTGTTCAATCCTATCCATACTGTCCACTTTCCTTCCTCTTTCCCTGGGTATCACCCTTCCCATCATTCTTCCATCTTGTCTGCCTCGACCCAAGGTCAGTCCTGCTACCCCCAGTCATCTTGCATCCCATCTCTTCTGATAGTCTTCCGTTTCCCTGCCTGCAGGTTTCTTCTTCTGTTCCTTTACCTGTCTCATGACTAGGCTGCTTGGCCTGGTGGGAGGGGAAAGCACACTGTGGTTGCCAAGAAACTAGGGTGACCAGATTATGACAATCAAAATCCCAGACCCCCCCGCCACCCCCCTACCCAAAATAACCCCCCCACCGCACGCCCGCGCCGCGCCGCCCCGCGCTCCTTACCTGGGCGTCTGCTTCCCTCTGGTGCTCAGAATCTACTGAGAAACAGGCTTCCTGGCCTGTCTCTCAGTACGCGCCGGGTGATGACGTCATCACCCGGCGCGCTACTGAGGGACAGGCCGCGAAGCCTGTTTCTCAGTAGATTCCGAGCACCGGAGGGAAGTGGACGCCTCAGCAGGTAAGTGCCTCGCGCTGCCCGCCTCCCGCCACTGCCGCGTGACCCCCCGCCACCCCGGTTTTCCCCCGCTGCCCCCCAGTTGCCCCGGTTCGGCCTAGGTTTCCAGGTTAGGACCGGGAAACCCCGGGCCATCTGGACACCCTACAAGAAACGGCAGGATGCACTTCTGTCTCAACACTTCTGAAGTGACCTGACCTGGAGGTGGTTAAACAATATGTCCAGCAACAGTTTAATAAATACACCTTAGCTTCTCTGGAGTAGGAATAGGCCAAGCCTAGGTTGTTCCTGTTCCAGGAGAAGTTAAGTTTCATTTGCTAAACTGCTGTAGCTCAGTGGTAGACCACTTGCTTTTCATGCAGAAGGTTCCAGGTTCAATCGCCAGCCTCTCCAGGTAGGGCAGGAAAAGCTCCTGCCTGAAACCCTGGAGAGCCATTGGTGCCAGCCAGTGTTGACAGTACTGGGCTAGATGGACCAAGGGTCTGATTTGGTAACAGGCAGCTTCCTATGTTCCCATATTCCTCATTCATCAACAACATCCAGGTCACTTCAGAAGTTGGCTGCCTGGGGGCCTTTGCCCAGAGACCTGGACCATTTAGCATATTGTGGGGCCAACCCTAGTTACTTCACAATTCGTCTAGCTTTATAACACTACATAGAACAAGCATTTTCCACTGAGTACCTTATTTTTGTTGGGGATTCTCTCCACCCCACTTATTCCCTGATCCAGCCTTGCTCAACCTGGTGCCCTTTAGATTGCAACTCCCATCATTCCCTGCCAACATGGATTTACACATCTGGAGGGTACCAGGATGCAGTAGGCTACCCTATTCTGTCAATATCATTTGGCATCTTGACCATTGTGGGTGTATGGAAAAGATGCACTTGGATCACTTGCAAACGAACCGCTGCCCCTTGCATGCTTATTTTGAAGTTATATAAGTCGTTTGGCAGATGAAGCAGGTCTGCATCGTGAATCAGCACTCATTGTTTACCTCAGTCACTGTGCGTAAGTACCAGCCCCAGCATTTCTGAAAGGTTCTTCTGTTTCATTTATTATTGATCAAAAGTTTGTACCCATGAATAAAAGCTTGATACAATCTCTTTGTTCCTCTCTTCCCTCCATCAACAAAAGATTACAGATATCGGCAGTGGATTCTGCAGTCTAAGCATTATATTTGTATTTAACATGGGAACCATCTTTAAAAATATGCACACACTGGCATTAGTGTTACTCTTACCGATGAAGGCTGCAATCTTATACCCGCTTACCAGGGAGTAAGCCCAATTAAACTCAATGTGACTTAAGTCTGAGTAGACATGCACAGGCTCGCACCATGAACGTGTTAACATTTATTGTTTATATTCTTGTTTTATTTAATATAATTTAGGTATTTAGTTTATATAAATTATAAAGAGCCAGTGTGGTGTAGTGTTTAGAGTGTTGGATTGGGACTCAGGAGATACGGGTTCAAATCTCCACTCAGCTATGAAGCTCACAGGATGACTTTGGGCCAGTCACTCACTCTCACCTTAAACTACCTAACTGGGATATTGTGAGGATAAATATGGAAAGGAGGAAGATCATGTAAGCTGTCTTGGTTCTTTGGAGGAAAAAAGATGAATCATCATCATCATCATCATCATCATCATCATCTACCATGACTAGAGACTGGCATGATGGCGGATGGCTGCCCAGGGACTAAGACCTTTTATTTGGGAAAACTGGTTTGTAACCAAAAATGCTCTTGAGTGAGGGGGAAGCTTACGCAAGCCCCCCCCCCCATTTTTGCCAATTCCACAGCAGTCCCCAACTGTCAGGAGTGGAGTGAGCTGCAGCAGGAAGATGGAGGCAGGAAAGCCTCTTCCTGCTTGCAGAGGTCTGCTCTGGTTAGTTTAGCTTCGCACACTTCATTTTCCTAACAGAGACGGGGTGGGAGGGAGGCATGATGGGTGCTGGACTTTTGGGGGAAATGGGAGGACAATACTATCTGTCACAAGCATGCATATCTGCAGGCAATCATGATGCAAAAATTCAAGGCTAGAATTCCTGCTAGTCTTGACATTTAGGGCCAAACTACATATTATATGGAGTTCCATGATTGGAGCCTCCCCCCAAATGCCATGGGGATAGTGATTTGGTGGTGGTGGTGTATACATAGTTGTATACTATGACTCCTCCCTAAAATAAGCACTGCATGGGGCAAGGATGAGCAAGTAATAAGGGATATCAATATAAATTATTAATTTATTTAAGAAGGGAATGAGAATTACAGGGATATAAAATAATCACTCCTGTGTAGTAAAAATTGTTTATATCACGTTCTATGACTGCACATGTACCTACATCACTGTGGATGTCTTTACATTAAGCAGAAATCACATTGCTTACCTGGAGCATTTGTGCTTCCTGCTTTTAGGTGAAACATACCAGGGCATTGACAAAGCAAGGCTATATATATTTGACAGCCACAAGTCCACATTTGCGCAACTATGTAAGTTCGACAAAAAACAACAATTAAAAAAATTGCGAAGACATTTGCTCAAATCCCTGAGTTGAAAATAATATTATTATTAATAATAATCATATAAAATAGCCCCATTTGCCCAAATCTCAGGGCCCAAATCCTTTTTTTAAAAGAAAGAAGTTTAGAGAACAAGGGCCAGCTTCTCCAAAGTGCTGTATGGGCATGGGTGAGATTACTCAGGAAGAGCAATAGGTTTTTTTGCTGCTCTTGCCATGTGGCTCTGTACCTCATTGCTGTAACCCATGATGGTTGGCTCTAGTGGATTCAGATCACATGACAACCCATTGTGGGTCAAACAACCCCTAGAACAAGCCATGGGTTATCAAGGTGGCTTATTCACGAAAAATAAGCCACCCTGTGGGAAGTGGTCCATGTGGGACACGACAACCCACCGTGGCGTGTTTCAAATGACAACCCATGATGGGTTGTTGTGTTGTGCAAACCCAGTAATTATTGATTCAACAAGAATTCAAATTATTATCTTATATGGTTAAGTCAGTAAAAAGAACTAGCCTAGTTCAGAAGCTGTCTGCTTTGGTACTTCCACTAGAACTCTACAAAGTATATGAGGTGAGCCCTACATCTGTGATTCCCAATTAACAGTATTGTGAACTATAGAATCAACTTTGGTTCGTATGCTTCCGGCTGGCTAGCTAGAAAGACAGACATCTGTGTGTATATTTCATATGGTTTCATTTTGTTTTGGTATCTCAGCTGAAGATGACAGTTTAGGTGAATTGCAAGCCAGCTAGGCAGACAACCCTAACTCAAATAGGATGCTCATTGTAACTTTCCTTTGAACGCATAAGTCTTTTGAATGGAACATGAAACCACAAGTTTGAAGGGACTACTGCTTCATTAATTCTCGCTATCTGAGTTAAAGCCAATCTAGACATACTAAGCTTTATTACACAAGGCATTTTTTCTGCACTCATGATTCCTTACTCGTGATTATTTACAGGTTCATCGTGATCCTCCAGTTTTGTTTCTATTTCTTAAGAGCACTTTCCCAGTTTTGTTTAGACCAGGGAAAAAGGGAATATTATTTCTGAAACTGAAAGAAAACATATTTCCTACTTGTGTAGTTGCAATATTCCACTGTAACGCAGTGCCATCTAGAGGTTATGTAGCAGAAAAGCAGGAAAGGAAAAGCTTCTTGTGCGGAGCTCAGATCTGAATTCTGCAACGGAACCGAAAGTCAATATAGCGATTAAGAGCAGTTCTTTAGGTTTCAAGTTTCCTGCATCCAATTTACCAGGTATTTTCTATTTTTTGCTTCAAATTCAAAAATGTCTCCTCGGCTTTTACTGGCTCCTGCCCACCCCCAACTATCTTTTAACAAATGGAGGAAGATTATTCATTTCCCTCTTCCCACCTGCACATTGTCTAACGCTAAAAAGACTTTTAAGCAAAGTTTTGAGGAAGACCACTTAAATTGAGGGGAAACTGTCTTCCCCCAGATTGTTGAAGAAGGGGAAAATGCAAATATGGGGCACAATTCAGTAGTGTCATTCTGCAAATTCAAATAGCACTAGTGGACCTCTGCTGAATCCTTCTGTGGCACAAGTGGTTGTGCATTATACAGGTTGTGCAAGTGTAATACTCAACTGCTTCCACAATTATGGTTGTATGAACATAACTTTAGTTGAATTCTCCTCTTGTGCATAGTCGAAACCTAGTTTCTGCTAGAGCAACGTTATTTAGGCTTGTGGAATGGTAGAGTTGGATACCGCTCACTGATGGAAAAGATGACTCACTGATTTATTTATGCTAGGAGTACCCCACCATTGATGCACACTCAATTGGCCAGGGTTGAACATCGAGATTACTGGAAATTAAAGCTTGGATTCTCACCCATTCTCATGTACAAAAGAGGCACATAACTGTTGTGATGGATGCTGGCTTTTTAAATCCTTTCTTAAACAAACTACTTGTGAATAGTCAGAATTGATCAGGTAATATGTTTTTGTTTGTTTGTAAATATGAAGATGCCACTATTGCAAGCACCGAGATGTGCTTGAAAAAACAGATTAGCCAAGGTTGATTGTGGCATCTACTTCACTGATGCATCAAGATTCAAGCTTTATTTTTTTAGGATTGACATTTTAGTGTTTTGCTACTACACTGCTGTGCTCAAAGGTGGCGAGAAAATCTATTTGCATCCCAGCAGTGATTTTCTAACAAAGAACTACCGAAGCTCGGTGAATGCCCATCTAGGTGCTGATTCATTCCTTCCCCTTTCAAGCCTGAAATACCTATAACATCTCCTTGATCTGAGCAATTTATTTCCAGGCCAATCGCTTCCCAGACCCTAGACTTAGTCCCATTTAATTTTGCCTCATCTGGGACCATTGCACAGCCACAGTTCTCTAACTTCTTCTTTTCCACATCATTGCCACACATACTGGAATTCCCCACTGCGAGCCGATCTACACTACTGCTTTAAAACGGTTTATAACAGTTTTAAACTGGTTAATAACGGTTACTAACCGGTTTAAAACTGTTATAAACTGTTTTAAAACAGTAGTGTAGATAGGCTCTCCTGAGCGAGCTCAACTCTAGACCCCTTGAGTGCTTTTGCTTCTCTGTTTTCTGTCCTATGCCTATAGAGTCTTCTGAATTTCAGTCCTGACAAATGAACATGGATTCTGCTTGCCCATCAGTCTAGCTGCTAACCCTGTGATAATGAGCCTCTCTGTCTTTAAGCCTTCAGGCCTCAGCTCCCCACCCACGGGTGAGTCTGAGAGCTTTATGGTTACCTGGAGGACTTGAAATCTGGAGTGGTTTGGGCTGGGTGACCCATGGATTGCTTCCAGCTTTTAAGGTCCTACTGTTCTGTGCATTTCTCTTGCAGAGTTATGCTGGCGTTGTAAAACCAAAAGATGAAAAACATTATTGTCCAAAGCCTGAGTTGAAACTACAGGCCCATAATTTAGACCATGCTTTTAAAACATAATAACAGTCATTCTGTACCACAGCAATCTTAAATGGAGCATCTGCCTTTCCCACCAGTTACCTTTCCAAGAAAAGTGGTGGATAGCAAAGCAACAACTCTTGAGATGCCCACCAGATGTCTGCCTGTTTCAGCAGCCCTCATTCCCTTTCTCAGCTATATGACTCTTACACAGATACTTCAGGATCCAGATGTTTGCTGCTCTTAAGATGTTTTGGCCTCTGGCCAGCTTTGCTGTTTCTATAAAACTCACAAATGAATTTTTGTATATGTGCCTTGTCCAGGCTAGATTTTTAAATCACTAATTAATAGGGCCTTTTCCCACAATCTCTAGGATTAGCTTTTTTAGGTGGGTTACTCCAGAATTAGAAAGAAACCATAAGAGGGGTAAAATAGCTTAAATTAGACACTATTCAGCTTGAGTGCCATGATATAAAACTGTGTGAAAGTTAACGTCCCTCCCCTGCCACACCAAATTCAACTGTAGCTGCTTGAATTTCACTACAGCATTCAACTGTTGGTTTCTGACTTGACCCAGAGATCTCATGGCAATTTGTTCAGTTTCAATTCTGGTTACAACCACAAATATCCAAGGTTTACAATATTCAAAGCCATTTTTGTTGGATTTGAAAGCCATTTTTGAAGTTGAAGTTGACATGGGTACATTTTTTAGCACTACTTCATGTATAGATGAGATTTCTTGATAGTTGACGTCATTCCTTGGTACTCACATATCCAAATGGTAATATACCAACTGCATGCTGGCTACAAACTATTTCTCTGCCATTGACCTCACTACTAGCTGAAGGGTGTCAACATCCCAAATTCTCCTGGATATCACATTCCAACAGATGGGGAGAGATATTCAGTTATCAGGAGTCCATCTCTTGGCATTTGCTCCCATTGATGTATTATTATTATTATTATTATTATTATTATTATTATTATTAACATTTCTATACCGCCGCATAGCTGAAGCTCTCTGGCTGGTTTACAAAGATTAAAATATTAAACATTAAAAATTGATATACAAAATTTAAAACCATAAAAATCATAAAACAGATAACATACAAAGACAGTATACATTTAAAACAACTGAGAGACTTTCAGCCAGGCCTGAAGATAGATGTGGGGTCAATTTAAAAGATAAACATATGCTATTAAATGCCTGGGAGAAAAGTCTTGACCTGGCACCCAAAAGATAACAATGTTGCCAGATGGGTCTTGTCAGGGAGATCATTCTGTAATTGGGAGGCCACCACTGAGAAGGCCTTCTCCCTTGTTGCCATCCTCCGAGCTTCCCTTGGAGTAGGCACCTGGAGGAGGACCTTAGATATTGAGTGTAGTGTATGGGCAGGTTCATGTCGGGACAGGCGTTCCATCAGGTATTGTGGTCCCAAGCCATGTAAGGCTTTATAGGTTAACACCAGCACCTTGAGTTGGGCTCGGAAACATACAGGCAGCCAATGCAAGCGGGCCAGAGTTGGTTTTATATGTTCGAACCTCTTGGTCCTCATTATTAATCTGACTGCTGCATTTTGCACCAGATGCAGCTTCTGAACCATCTTCAAAGACAGCCCCACATAGATTTGTCGATATCAACCAATCATCTTTGACCATTAGCGTGCCTGCTTGCTATGCACTTAATGTTATAGTTACTATCTGCATAAGGTGACCAGATTTTGGAAACCAAAATCCAGGTCCAAAATGGCTGCCCAAAGGGGGTGTGCCCACAACATGTTTGGCCCCCATGGGTTGGGTCCAGCCCCAAGGGTCATGCCCACCCAAACATAGCCTTGGTCACATGTCTGATTCCACAGCTCACAATTAAGACAAACCTGTTCTACATAATATCTTAATGTTAAAATCACTGAAATAAGGAACAAGTGAGACATTCATTGTATCTGAAATTAACATTTGATGGACTGGTTTTGGATTGCAATTCCCATCAGCCCCAGCCAACATAGCCAATGGCCAGAAATTATGGGATGGTACTTCAAAACATATGGAGGGCACCAGGTTGTTATTAATTATTGTTGTTATTAATTATACTTATTAATTATTAATTATTATTACATTTATATACTGCCCCATAGCCAAAGCTCTCTGGGCGGTTTACAAAGATTTGCTGGGGGGGGGAGGGGAGGGAGGTACTCAGGCATGGCTGGGGAGGGGGAAAGGGTGGCGAAAAGGCCTCAGGTGGGCCTTTGGGGGTGCGTGAGTGTGTGTGTGGTAGGGAGACTACTTGCTTAGCACTGCTGTGGGGTGAGGTACAGCTGGGGCTGAGAAGAGGCCTATGAAGACCCCACCCAAATAAAAATCAAGACACAATTCGGGTTGGGTCCTACAAGACCTCTTCTTTCTTTCTCTCTCTCTCCCCCCGCCCACATCTGCCCCACAGCAATGCTAAACAATCCGTCTCCCCCCCCCACACCCACCCCAAGGCCCACCTGAGGCATCCTGCCCCCCTTTCCTCCCTCTCCCCAGCTAGGCCTGGGCACCCATTTCCCCCCAGCAAAACTGGCCCAGGCGCGAGGGGGAGAAGAGAAACAAGCCGCCGGCCTGGCTAAGCGTCGGCAGCGGCCCTTACTCTTCTCCCCCGGAGAAGGAGGCGAAGAAGAAAACCTCCCCGAGCTCCAATCCCTTCTCTGCCCAGGTTCTGTCTTCCTCCTCCTGCAGCCGGGATCCTACTCGGGCCTGGTCCGGGTCCGGGACCTGGTCCGCCGCTGTTCCCACTACCACCACCACCACTGGAGGGTTTGCTGCTGCTGCCTGCCAACTGGGCTGCCCCCTGTTGCGGCAGCGGCTGAGGCGATGATGAGGTTGCTGCTGCTGCTGCTTCTGGAGCGACAGCGGCAGCGGTGGCGCTCCTCATGGCGGCGGTGCTCCTGGGGCGACAACGGTGGCGCTCGACCTCTGCCGCCTCTTCCGCACGCGCTCTGGACTCCTTGGGGCTTGTCGTAGTTGCGCCAAACCCCAAGGAGCCTGGAGCATGCGCAGAAGAGGCGGCAGACGCCCGATTCCAGAAATGACAAAATCGGCCATCTCCCACCTCTTCCGTGCGGCCTCCAGCCTCCTCGGGGCTCGTCACAATGGCGACAAGCCCTGAGGAAGCTGGAGGTCATGCGGAAAAGGTGGGAGAGGGCCGAATTTGTCACTTCCGGAATCGCCCCCCCCCGCTGGATCTACACGTCGTCCTCGATGCACCCTCCCTGCGCCACAAGCCGCTTTGGAGCGCTGCACTTCGTCTAGTGTGGCTCAAGCCTCGGAGGCTCTGCTCGTGTTCTCGCCGCTGCCGCCGCCCTTTCATCCCGGCTAGTCCCAGGGAGGGAGGAGGGAGGGTTGTAAACAAAAGCTAGTAATTGGAAATTCCTCTCCCAATTGCTGGCTTTTGTTTACAACCCTCCCTCCTCCCTCCATCCTCCCTCTCTGGGACTGGCCTGGATGAAAGGGCAGTGGCCGCAGCGGCCGGGCACGGGCAGAGCCCCCGAGGCTTGAGCCACACTAGACGAAGTGCAGCGCTCCAAAGCGGCTTGTGGCGCAGGGAGAGCGCATCGAGGACGACGTGTAGATCCTGCCCCCGTCTCTCCCGTGCAGCCTCCAGCCTCCTCATGGTTTGTTAGAATAGCGACGAGCCCCGAGGAGCCCGGATGTAGTGTGGACGGAGCTAGCAAGCCGACCGTTTCCCCAGAGATTGCCCCCCCGGGGCCCGGTCGGCCTGGTTCGCCCCAGCTTTCCCTGTTAGGACTGGGAAACCCCGGGCGATCTGGTCACCCTGTATCTGTAAGATTATCACACGTACACAGAGACAGGAGCCTTTTTGTGGTGGCAGTAGGACCAGGCAAGGCAGCGCAGCTGTTGCCAGCCCTCCTCTTCCCCACCTCTTTTTTCCTCATATGAACCCTACTATAAGGCAAGAGACTCCAGACCTCCAGCCTTCCTGACCCACTCACACCCACCCACCCACCCACCCTCTCTCTCTCTGCACTTCTCCTGTCCAGGGTGAGGGAAGCTGGCATGGCAGGGCCGAGGGACACCACAACGCAGAGTGTGGCAGCTACAGCAGCCTTTAGAAAGATGATGCAGTTGCCGCACTCTCTGATCAGTTTCCCCTGCCCTCGCATTCTTCTTGTGGTGGCATTTGAGGCCTCTATTCATGCTGGGGGGAGGGGGAGGGGAGTGCAGCAGTAGCCTCAGCTGATTGGCAGTGTTGTACTGCTCTCTTGCATGGTTCCCGTATGAGACCTGGGGTACAGCTCAAAAGGTTTGGGACACAGTCTCTCCCCAACCCTCCCTGTGGCCTCATCCCGTCACTCTCCTCAACTCTGTGTGTGTGTGTGTGTGTGTATGTTCCAACTCTTTCATCTATCTATCTATCTATCTATCATCTATCTATCTATCTATCTATCTATCTATCTATCTATCTATCATCTATCTATCTATCTATCTATCTATCTTCTATCTATCAATCTATCTATCTTCTATCTATCTATCATCTATCTATCTATCTATAATCTATCGGGAAATTCAAAAGTCATAAAAACTTAAATTTGTGGCAAAAAAGCAAGCAAAATTTGGCTTTTTTGAAATGCTCTGTAGCAGTTCACTGCCAAAATTCGTCACCAAACCACTGTGTTCTTTGTGTGTTTGTGTGTGGTATGTGCGTGTACTGCTGCCACAAAATTCACACAGTGGCAGCAGGAGTGCAGCCCATGGGGGAGTCCGGGGGGGGGGGAAGTGTGGCCCTCTAAAGTTGCCCTTATTTATGGATGAACTTAGAGATCCTAACTCACATTTGCAGGTATAAAAGGTGTAGATCATTTCAGCCAGCTGATGTAAGCAGATGTACGCCAGCTCAGCTTGCTTCGGAAGGGGACGGCCCCATCTCCGTGTTGGCAGAACTCAAAAAGCACTCAGTAACACGCAGCTGATGGTCTCGTCATAAAAGTGACAGATGACTAACCACTTTAAAGCCATTTTAGCATTGTCTCAATGAGTTGCACATTGAGACTTCATGTGCACTGCAGGCCATTACTTCACTGACCGTGCTTGCAACAAGAACAGCCACGCCTGCTTAAGAGCAGAGGGGGCCATGCCTGTGAGCCTGAAAGTAAGCCGAGTCATTTTTCAGCCTGAGGAGTAATCAAGTTAATTCTTAGTATCTGGACAGGAGGCCTTCAAGGAAATTCCAGAGTGCTTCAGGAAGAAGTATTCATTATGCAATAAGTGTCACTCTTCCTCTGAGTCAATTCTGGAGCGGGAACAAAATAGGCTGAGAAGATTGCCACTCAGCCAGTTTCAGGCCAGTCAGAAGAAGCATCTCACCCGTTGCCCACTTTCTCTTCTTGCTCAGCTGAAAGGCTGATTTAAATAGCACCACCCTGCCCTGTTGAGAGTGTCCCGAACATCCACATGGTGGCACTTATGCAGTGTGTGTAACCTTCGAAAGCTCCTTAACATTGAGAGCCAATGTGGTGTAGTGGCTAGAGTGTTGGCTTGGGAGTTGGGAGATCCGGGTTCTTGTCCCCACTCGGCCATGGAAACCCACTCTGGGCCAGGCATAGTCTCTCAGCCCAACCTACCTCACAGTGTTGTGAGGATAAAATGGAGAGGAGGAGGATTATGTAAACTGCCTTGGGTTCCTTGGAGGAAAAAAGATGGGATATAAATGCAATAAATAAATAAATACATGATAAACACTTATTAAACTGGCTCATGGGGTGGTGGGTGGGGCAGCTCAGAGCTAGATGTTATCTTGGCAAATTTATGATCCCAATCCCAAATTTGCAGAGATCATGGAAATGTGAAGGGGGTGCTTGCAGCAGGGGAGGACAGGCGGGAGTGTGTGTGTGTGTGTCTCTGCCACACCTGCTGATGCTTTTGTACAAATGCTATTTCCCCCTTAGCTGGGCTCACTTCTGGTTTCAGAGCCTGGTTGGGGGAAGTGACTATTTAAAAATGCCTGGCAGGGATGTACACAGAGAAGCAGCAGCTGGGGAAAGGGTTGAGTGGCTGCTCCTCTGCAAAGGTCGTCTGCGCTCACATTTGGATTGCAAGAGGAAGACAAGATTCCCAACCCTGACTAGTTCTGCAAAGCTTCTCAGAAAGGTTAACAACCCTGTTTATTTAGCATTAAACTGAAACAGAAATTCTCTGAGGGTGAAAGAGGCAGACCGTTAATTCTGACATCATATTATTGTTAATGCAAACCATGAATGAAAAATCTGCTTCAGATCAGTTTCTGTTTCTAGTTTGTTGACCATTTGCAAACCATGGTTTGTCAATTACAACAAACCATGGTTAAACTTCCTTTCTTAACATCAGTTTTGAGCCACTAAAGGAATCAGTCTTACATTGGATCAAACTTACCCCTATTGTATTGCATACACACAATATTGTCCTTGTACTCCATATTAATTAAACATAGCTACTTTGTTCATCCTCACAATGGCTTAATGCCAATTAGTAACACCACTTCACCCATAAGCATGCTTTGAAAAAGTGACACAATCCCAAACATTTGCCTCCTGATGGACTGAGTAATACTATGGCTCTGCTATGCCAGCGTTAATATTGGTGTTACATCAGCATAGTGTAGTCAGAATCCTATGCGCTCCTGTTAGCAAAACAGAAAGCAAAACAATACCAGTAGAGACGAGAAATAATGTAGCAACACTGACACTCCCACTGAGACCATGGCAACTTGGCTGCCACTCATCAATCATTATACCTATGTACTGCGAAAGGTACCAGTCAACACACCATATCCAGTATGCATCCCCTCTACATTCCTTCAGGCAATCAGGGAGACACAGCCATGCCTTCCGCCATACTAGTCCTCTGTGCAGCAGAGACAGAGGAAGCAATATTTTATTTTATTTTATTTATTTATTTATTTCATTTCTAACCCGCCTCTCCATCTAGATCGAGGTGGGGAACAACACCAAATACAAATATAAAAACAATAAAATAGATAAACCGTTAAAACAGATAAAAACAAATACATTATTAAAAACATCTTAAAATTAAACTGGATAGGCAACTGCATTCATAAGCTCTAGGACTCCACCCTCCCACCAACAACAGGAACTTGAATCACCTGGTAGCATACAAATTGGGCAGCTTTAAAATGGGAGGTGGATAAATTCCTGGAAGAGAAGGCTATCAATGGCTACTAGTCCTGATGGCTATGTGCTATCTCCAGTATCACAGGCAGCACACTTATATACACCAGTTCTGAGGAAAATGGGTTGGAGGGTGCTGTGACTGTGTCCTGCTTGTGGGTCCCTGGCCGACAACTGCTTGGCCACTGTGTGAAAAGAGTGCTGGACTAGATGGACCCTTGGTTTGATCCAGAATGGCTCTTCCAATGTTCACATTAGCAGCCTGCTAAAACACAAAACAAAAACAGCCCTTTTACTGACAGAAAGCCACTGCCAGACAGTGAAGGAAGGAAGGCCTGATTTTCCAATCTTAATATGCAGCCAGTTCCATAGCCTGTGAATAGAAGGCCTGTATGGAGACCTCATGCCCCTCCACCTGAGGGGGACAAACATTTTGCAAGGGAGAGGGCTGCATGTACGAGGAAGAATGAGAGCTTCAACAGCAAGGTCACAACAGGCCCTATTAGAAGCTTTTTGGTGGCTCAGAGGGAAAAAGCAGCCCAAGGGAAAGCAGAAGGCAAGGGTTCAAGTCCTCCCAGGGGGAGACTATGGTGACCACCCAGAGGAAACCTCCCTATCTGCCTTGACTGTTTGAGATGCAAAAAGAGGAGTGGGGGGGAGGGGACAGGAACAGGACTAGAACCCAAACCTCCCACTCCTCAGGGCAGCTCCCCCTACCCACATGAGAAAGAAAATGGATAGACCTTTATAATCCCCTCCTATTACATGCCCCTCTCTTCAGCCATAACAAGATTGAGGGAGCTTAAATGGAGCTACGGGGTGGGGGTGATGGTCAGTTACGGATTTCCTAAAAAGAAGAAATGCATCACCTGAAAGGTGAACAAAAGGGGGCACCAATTTGCATAACATTTGCAATTTATTGGCTTAGCTGGAAATTTAGAAATGATGATGACTATAGTTTTAATAGAAACAATGTCCATATCTCCATAAAAGATATGACCAGGTGACCACCTGTGTGCCTACTTAGTCTGCTATCCAGGTATGAATTGTCGATGGGCCACTTCAAAGCTCCCCTGCTTGCCCTTCTTATGATTCTTTATCTTTAAGCCAGACTTGGACTAGACAGCCCTCCAAATAGAGGATGCCTTCAAATTGAGGCTGGTCCTCTGTAAAATAGGAAATGGCCACCCTAAGGTATAGGCCGGTCTTCCCCAATCTGATGCTCTCCAGATCTTCTGGCCTCCAATTTCCTTCATTCCCAGCCAGTCTGACCAAGGCTATACAGGAGTTTGCTTATTTTGAATCATCCATTTTGACTGATTAATCCAAAGGGAGGAAGAAGGAACTATGCAGAGCACTGAAGCATACACACATTTTCTGACCACTGGAAATCCCCTCTGCTTCTGAGATTTCATCAGGCCCTGTCTTGTCTTTCCTAGCATTTCTCCATAGCCATAAAGAATTGGACAAGACATTTGTTTTTGTTTTAAAATAAAAGTTGAGGTCCTTGGAATGCAACTGGGTGCTATGTGGCAATCAGATTTATGCTCGACTAGGGTGTAAGGAGGGGTGCGAGTCATGACGGTTTGGCTGTGCTAAGATATAAGAATGAAGGCAAATAGAGGAGGTTTTGTAGAGGAAGAGCAAGCTGTGTGGAGTGATGGAAGGCCTCCACCTCCATCTGACCACCACAGAAGGCCTCACCAAGGTCCCCCACCCTTAAGATTCTTGGGCATTCAGCACCCATGGGTAGTGTATGTTTTAAAACCTTTATTAATTTATGACTACTAACGGTTTTCTTCACTAAATGCCAAAGATACTGAACAATCCACCAGATCACAGCAGTGCACTCTTGAGAGACTAGTACACACACACACACACACACACACACACACACACACACACACACTTTTTAGACTACTATTAAGGGACTTAAGGTGTCTTCCATAGAAAAATACAAATACTCCCATCCCTGATGATTGGCCATATGGCTGGGAATGATGGGACTTGTAGGCAATAACATTTGTAGGGAGTTAAGTGACCATGGATTGTTTCATTAAATTCCTAGTGGCTTTAAGGCATTGGCTTTCATAGAGTGACCATATGGAAAGGAGGACAGAGCTGGTGTATCTTTAGCAGTTGTGTAGAAAAGGGAATTTTAGCAGGTTTCATTTGTATGCATGTAGCACCTGGTGAAATTCCCTCTCCACCGCAACAGTTAAAGCTGTGGGAGCTCTGCTCTCTTGACCAGATACAAAAGAGGGCAGGGCTCCTGCAGCTTTAACTGTTGTGATGAAGAGGAAATTTCACCAGGTGCTGCATGCATACAAATGACACCTGCTGAAATTCCCTTTTCTGTGCAACTGTTAAAGATACACCAGCCTTGTCCTCCTTTCCATATGATCATCCTACATAAGCATACCCTGTGAAATGTCCAGAATATTTCATTGAAATTCTATCATGACCCAGGTGGTTCATGTCAGTCACTGGAACAGGTGGGTGTCTTTTAGTAGTTTGCATTTTGCTCTGCTGTTGAAAACACATGACTGATCATGTTTGAAATGGATCCAAATGGTTTACTATGAGCTGAAGAATTCAGCTGTAAAAAAAGCATAATCATTTGTTCTGATTAATGAAAGATGGATTTCAGAATATGCTCCCAAATCTATCTTAGTAAGGAATTTGCGAAACATATTACTCGAGATCCTTCTGAAGAGCATTATCCAGGTCATTCATTGTCATCTTAAAATGGCTATTTTATTGGGAATTGCATTTTGTGCAGAGAATGCAGTTATTGCCATAAGGCAGTGCCACAGGAAGTTAATGTTAGGCTTTGAACTTAATGATCTTATTGAGGAGGAAGGTGGTGGTTTTTTTTTTTTTTTAGGTTTGTGTGTGACTTCACTGCTTTAAAATATGGTAAACTAGCCATGCTGTGTTTGGGATCCTCCTACTCAATCTGTTGGCTGTGACCCTTGATTTCCGGCCTCAAGATTTGCCCCGATGGCCAGTGGAGGCTGGTGGCTCCAAAGTCAATCAGAACCAGATAGAAATCTAAAGGGGCTATCCAAGGTGCCTGCCCAACTAACTTCGCTGCTGAACTAACTTCGGAGCCAACAATCTACACTGCCGATGGCATAAGACAATGGTGCATCTCCTGTTTTAGTTCCATGAAAGACTGTTGCAAGTGTTGCCTTTTGACCTTTTAAAACAGGCTCTGTTTTGATTAACTGGCCAATCCAACCTGTACTTGGTGAAGGCACTGGAAAAACGAACAAAGATGGGCAGGCAGTCAAATGACAGAAATTTCAAAAGATCAAAGCAGTACAGCCCTGTGCAGCTGGAAACTGATTTTTACCAGGGTAAGATTATAAGAGAACAGAAGACACATCTCATCTTGAAATTTATTTCCTTAGCCCTAGTTGTTGACATACCTAAGGCTGTTTACAGACTGCACTCTTGTAACTGATTTCCTTTTGTCCCCGATCATCTGAGCATTTATTTTCACCTGCAACCTGTTCATAAACACCCCTCCTCCTGGAATTGGAAGCTTGGTTGTTGTGGTGGTGGTAGTGATGGTGTTATGCATCACATTTGCACAATTGCACCTGTAGACATATATAAGCCCAATAAATATGATGAGTTGTGCCAGAAAAAAGGAGAATGCTAAATATGGTGAGACAAAATATGGAAAAGCTTTTATTGTTTTCATGAGATACAAGCTTTTGCATGAGAAAACCCCAATGGGAGGGCCTATAGAGAGGAACCAAAGGGTGGCAGCAGGGTCTGGGATACAGGATGGGAGGCTCCCATACAGATATAGTTGCATGCAACTCTCCATGCATAACAACTGGTGGTTCCAGAAATGGACTCAAATTTCCACCTGCAGCAAAGAACACCTTCAGCTTGTTCAGTAGGGCTTGGATGAACACTGCAATACAGATGGGGATGTGCTTCCAGATGTACATCTGCATCCACATTATGGAAGTCTCCTTATGGAGATAGATCTTCCTTATAGGAGAGGACTGTGACCTCTTCCCTGGATAAAAATTAGTAGCAAATTGGATACAAACATAAAAACAAATTACTGGTTTGGTAGGAAATTGGATTACATATTTTCCCTAGAGCTTCTATGGCAGACCTTCCCAACCTAGTGCCCTCCAGATGTTTTGGACTTCAATTCTATCTACCCCATCCAGTATAGTTAATAGTCAGGAATGCTGGCAGTTGTAGTCTAAAACAATTGGAAGGTATAACTTGTTTTTATGCTTTTTATGCTTTTAAATTTTGTATATCGGTGTTTTTTTAACGTTCAATGTTTTTAATTTTTGTAAACCACCCAGAGAGCTTCGGCTATGGGGCGGTATATAAATGAAATAAATAATAATAATAATAATAATAATAATAATAATAATAAGCTCTGGTATCCTCCAAGTTAGATTACTGCAAAGCACTCTACGTGGGGCTGCCTTTGAAGATGGTTCAGAAGCTGCAGCTTGTGCAAAATGCAGTGGCCAAATTGATAACTGGGACCAGAAGTTTCGAGCATATAAGACTTTCTCTGGCCTGCTTGCATTGGCTGCCTGTATATTTCTGAGCCCGATTCAAGGTACTGGTTTTAACCTATAAAGCCTTACATGGTTTGGGACCACAATACCTGACGGAACACCTTTCCCGACATGAACTTACCCGAACACTACGTTCAACATCTAAGGTCCTCCTCTGAGTGCCTACTCTGAGGAAAGCTTGGAGGTCATCAACAAGGGAGAGGGCCTTCCCTGTGGTGGCCCCCCAATTGTGGAATGATCTCCCCGATGAGGCCCATCTGGCACCAACACTGTTATCTTTTCGAAAGACTTTCCTCTTCTCTCAGGCATTTAGCAATATCTGATGAACCTGGGTGTGTTTTGTTTTTAGGCTTCTAGCTTTTTAAAGCTATTATAGTGGTTTTAAATGTATGTGTATATTGTGTGTATATTGTATGTTTTTGCTGTTTTAATTTTTGTATATTGTTTTTAATTGTTTTAATCTTATGTAAACTGCCCAGAGAGCTTCGGCTATGGAGTGGTATACAAATGTAATAAAATAAATAAATAAATAAATAAGAATGGGAACAGCTCCTCTGTGATGTTGTAAGATCAGTGCTGACAGTGGATGAAATGTTTTGCTTAAACTTTGTGATATTCAACTGGTATTCTGTACCTGTCAGAGTATACATCCACTTTGACCATAGTCCTGGACGAATTCTACTCTATGCTGAATTCTGAGGATGGATTGTCTTATATCATGCTAATTCTAAATTTGACATGCTGTTGCTTTTTGGTTCATTATATGGCCCTGTATACACAGAGGCTACCTCCACAAGAGAGGTTTAATGCTCTTTGAAGGCTCATTATAAATTTTACCTCCACACCAGCGGAGCGCAAAACGGGCGTAGAGGCGCGTTATCTCCCGGATTATGCGCATTATCGAATGCGCGTTAAATAGCGACTTTTATTTTGCTCCGGCCGTTAAAGCGCATTTTCGCCATGTGAACAAGCGATTATGCGCGTTAACTTCTTGTAAAGCGCTTTTTGGACATCAATTAATGCGCTTCGCCGCCTCTCGCCGCCTCCCGTGCAGAGGGATTAGGAGTAAATGCGCCTCCGCGATAATGCACATAATCCCCAAACCGGGCGCAAAAGCGCATCCTTGTGGAGGGGGCCATTGAGGGTTATTCAGTGGGCTTCAAAAAGGGCATCAGCTGCTGTGGAGAAAAATTCAAAATAAACCAGTAAAAGCTAAATGAAGATGGATGAGAGAACCATTTTGAGATTACATGGTTTAGGGAAGAAAACAAACAAACAATTTCTGCTAGACATAATTGCTAGCTAGGTGTATGTTAAATGTGAGGCTCACAAGGAAACGTTACAGGAAGTGGTCCCAATGATTCAGTAATGCAATATTCAGTAAATGAGTCAATGCTGGCACACTGCCCCAAAACGATGGGGCTTGCTGGGCTGTGTTGTGCGTGACACATGCTTACAAATGAAATACTGAGACCTAGTTGCAGTGCTGAACAGGAAGGTGAAAGGCAAGGGGGAAATAGGAGCAATCGCCCAATGGCTGAACAAAATTTTTTTGGGAGCATAATAAATTGTAGATAACCCATCTGTCAAAGTGGTACAATTTGAGCCATAATGACAAAGGTTGCACAAAGCTGACTGCCGGATCTCCTCTTTGAATCTCCTCTACTGTAATCTTTCATGGTGCAACTGGCTCATCAGCCCAGTGGTGATATGTGGAAACTCTGTTTGCAGAATCGCACATTGTTGTACAAGTTCCCCCTTTGTACATTTAATCAGATGCATGAAAAGAGGAAGTACACATAACTCATGCCCCAAAGTTCCAAAGGTTCCTTTTTGGCAGTGGGTGAGTGACAGCCTGAGTGAATTTATTTATTTATTTAGAACATTGACAGCGCAATCCTGCACATGTCTACTCAGAAGTAAATCCCAGGTAACTGTGTATAGGATTGCCTCCTTATAGTCTGAAAGCTCAAGGCAGAAATGAAAGGAAGAATGAAAAGTAATACTAAGCCTGCTTAAATCAGCCATAGCATGATGAATGCTAACACTGTGGCCTACTAACTTAACCTTTCTCTTGAAAAGACAGAGCCAAGTACAAAGGTGTTACAGAAATCATGCTGAATTTGCGCCATTGCATTCATGTATCCATAATACCCAATCAATTTGATACAGTGGGCTAAGAAAAAAAGCAGGCAGCAGCTCAGTTCTAGGATTGTGGAGAAACCACTTTTAGTGTGCAATCCTATGCATGTTTAGCCAGAAAAAAAAGTCGTACAACTTCCAGCATTCCCCAGTCAGCATGGCTGGCTTGGGAATACTGGGAGTGCTAGGACTTTTTTCTGCATGCATAGGATTGCACCCTCAGTCTCAAAATTAATTTGGTGAATGACCACAAAATGATGGGTAAAAAAAATGTTGGATATGTGTGATGGTGTAAATTCAGAAGTAAACATTTTAAACCTGTCCAATAATGTCAGAGGAATGGTCTGCCACGGTTGGGAAAAAGAACACAAGACTGATTTCTAGGACAATTGGGGGGGGGGGGAATGTATGTAATTATTGAGAGTTTTACCTTTCTGACATGGTCAAAAAAGCAGGAAGCAGAGTGCTAATCACCAACATATCCTAGGTTGTGGCGTGAATTGTGGGTTTGACACAGATGTCAGTATCAGATCTTATAAACAAAAAGAAAGTCAGCTGGTTTGGATGCAACCTTAGGAGGCAGGATGAAAAAACACACAGGGTTCCCATAAATCCCATAATTCTGTGTAAGCACAGAGGAGGAGGAGGAGGAGGAGGAGGAGGAGGAGGAGGAGGAGGAGGAGGTGTTACTGAGTGCAAAATTCAGGTTGCTGGCAAAAACCAATCGGGTTACTCTGGTACTGAACGATTTCTTCCTTTCTGCCAGCACAAAGTTCACACAACCTTGTGAACAGGGAAGGAGGAGTTAAAACTGCAATTTAGTTTTTGCAACCAAACTTCCAGCTGCTTTTAGTAATTCAGTTGAGAGTTTAATTATGTTTGAAGTTGACGCGAATTTTGGAAAGCAATCTAAGCTCAGCAGGGCAGGGCATGTCCACTGATGCAAGTGCACTGTAACTCAGGAACTAACAGATGTCCGGGCTTCATGCTTAACTTGAAAGAGATACAACAGGGGGAACTAGTTCAGATTTGGTACACAGCTGCACAGATCAGATGACACTGTCAGCTGAATTTCCCTCCGTGCTGGCTCTCAGTGATTTATCACAGGCGAAACTCTGACCTTTGTTTGGTCGCAAAAGATTCCATCTTAGGAACTTTTAATGAAGGCTGATGGAGTAAACACTGACAATGATGGTGGTAATAATTCACAAATAAGAGAAAGCACGCAATGACTGTACATCATTGCAATATCTAGACCCATTGAACACAGGCAGTTAAACTGTTAATGATTTCCTCTCCTTTTAGATACAGAAGCATGCAGGATATAAAAGAGAGAAAGACAGAAAGAGAGAAGGTGAGTGCAAGAGAGAACAGGGGCATAGTGTGAGTTACATGGCATGCTTTCCTGAGGAGGGAGAGAGTATATGCCACTGCCATCACACTGCGATCCTTGCTGCTGCATTGTGCCCCCTTCCCCCATCATGCGACCCCTTCCCCTTACCTTTGCTACCGATATGCAGTGGCAAAAGAAAGGGGTCTGTGCATGTGATGAGGGAAACAGAAGGTGGCAGCTGCTCCAGAGAGCGTGCCAGCCACGCTCTTACTGTGGCAAATGCCATGGCGGGAGAGCAGCTGGCGGAGCACTACAGAGCAACCGATGGAGGTGGGGCTGTGACGGCAGACGTTCCTGGTGGGGAAGAGGGGATAGCAGCACAATTTGCCACTCCTTTCACTCTGCTGCCAGATGCAGATACCTCACTCTGCATCATGGGAGGGCCGGCCCTGCTTTCAAGTCCAAAGACAAAAGAGCTGAGGAAGCAAAAACCGCATGAAAAGGCAAAAGGCATTCATCCGTCTCTCAACATCATTAGCCATCATTGCAGCCACTAGAAGAACATCCAGCACCAAGAAGTTACCACAAATACCAAACTGGTGAAGTGAAGGGGGACCAGGAAAAACTTTGGAGGGGGACCAGGAAAGACTTTCCCCCTAATATCCTCTTTGGGAGGGGATGAGGTCCCTCAAACCTGGAGAAGGATGGGTACAAAATGGCCACATCTTTGCCACATGACAGTGTGCATGCTATTGTCTATATGTAAATGGCAGTCTGAAAGTCATGGGGACACAGGAAGCTGCCTTATACTGAGTCAGGCCATTAGTCCATCTTACCCAGAATTGGCAGTGATGCCATAAGGTTTCAGCCGGGACTCTTTTCTATCCCCCTTACTTGGAGATGCCGGGGATTGAACCTGGAACCTTCTGCATGCAAAGCAGGTGGTCTACCACCCTATCTCATTATGGTCATCAAATCTGTCACATGCTGAAAGTTTGTACCATGCCCAAAGTGGCTCACAGTAATATCAAATGGACACCATGATAAATACCAGGATATTTCAAAATCCAATCAGCAACCCATTCAAAGACATGGCAGCAAATTCCTATCAGAGAATCAACCATTCAGTAACCCATTTCCTTATTTTACAATGCAATTTCATAATCTGCTAATCAATTCATAATTGATGAATTAATTTATGCACAATACAATTTATAAGCAAGATCAAAATTAGCATTGAAAATAAATAGCTAACCCAATGATAAATTTTCTCTCAGCAGCAACTTCCAGCGAGCAACTGGAGGACTCTAAGGCACAGAACAGCCCCTCTTCTTCAACCGCTATGTTTCCTTTATGCTCCAAAAGAGGTTCCAAAAGTTTGCATATTGTATATATTTTCTCCTAATGCATGCATTTTTGTATGCAATTTTGCCTAATAGTCATATTTTTAAAAGCAATTTTCCTAATACCATGTATTTTGAACATTATTTTTGCTCATATACACAGTGTTGGGTGCACATTTCTCCAACACTCACATATCTACATGCATTATTTGATTGGAGAACCCCATTGCAAAATTCGGAGTAATGCAAATTCTGGAGTATAACAGAGTTTTGGTTCACGGATTGATTCGAAAGTGTGAAATTTGGTATGTTTGCATTGAAATATGGACTGAGCCCATTTCTCCCCCTCCCTACATCTATGGTGCTCCAATCAGATGCCCTCTCCAGGCTGAAAGGGACAAAAAAAGATTCTTAGGCACAGACTACCATTCCATCAAGGCTGTATGTAAATTCCACCCATCACTGAACACTTAGGGAAGGTGGGGGCATAAATTCCTCTGTCTCTACAACGGAGTTTATCTTCTTGCCCTGAGGGCCAACATGGATTGACCAGAGTATTTTCAAGGAACAGCCTTTGCCCTTGTCACACCTTTGAAGGTACAGTCCCAAAGTCTTAATCCCAATTGATGTCATCCAGTGGAAGTTAGTGGCTCTGGTGTCAATGGGATGGTGAATCCATTCTAGGTTTCAGTCAGAACTAGTCAGAAGTCTAAATGTGCGGAGCACCTTGGATAGCTCCTTTGGAATGCTGACTGGTTCTGACTGAAACCCGGAGTGGATTCACCACCCCATTGACATAGGAGTCACCAGCCTCCAGTGGTATTATCCCTTCTTTCGTGTTGCCCCTTTGGGGTCAGGAAAATATAACCTTCCCTCAGAAGAAAGTTTCTTTATTTATTACATTTCTATAGCACTCAATAGCCAAAGCTCTTCACACAGTTCACAAAACAAGACTTAAAACCATAAAATACAATACTTATTTCATTTATTGCATTTCCAATCTGCCCAATAATTAATGTTCTCTGGGTAGATTACAAACAGTTAAAAAACTAAAATGCCATAGAACAGTTAAAAATATAAAATGCAATACAAATATTTAAACGAATAAAATACAATACAATGTAAAATGATAAACTGCACAGGAATTGATAAAACAGTCATAAAAACAACTAGAATCAAGTCTCTAAAATAGCATAAGGAAACATGATACAAACCATTAAAAAGTTGAAAACAGAATAAAACCAGAGTAAAAAACAAAGTAAAAGCCAGCAGCAGTACAAAGATCTTAAAACACACTTAGCACATGTTTTAAAAACTGAATGACTAACAAGCCTTGGATAATAAAAAGGTCTTTAAGCGGTGTCCAAAAGACCACAGCATAGATGCCAAGTGAGCCTATCTGGCAAAGGCATTCCACAATTGGGGTGCTACCACTGAAAAGGCTGTCTCTCTTGTAGCCACCCGCCTAACCTCTGGAGCATCTGGAGAAGGACCTCCGAAAAAGACCTTAAGGTCCGGGCAGGTAAATATGGGAAGAGACAATCCATCATGTAACCTAGCCCCAAGCTGTTTAGGGCTTTAAAAGTTAATACCAGTACTTTGACTTGAGAATAGACTAGAAGCTAGTGCAGATCACATAGCACTGGCGTAATACGATCATATCAAGCAGTCCTGTCAACAATTGTGCTGACCTGTTTTGGACCAGCTAAAGTTTCTGGATCTTTTCCAAAGGCAGATCCACTTATAAGACATTTCAGTAATCCAAACGAGAGGTTACCAGAGCATAGATAACTGTAGCTGGGTTATCTCTGTCCAGGAAGGGTCATAGCTGGTATAAGAGCCTGGGGGCTCCAATGTGAGGCCTGCGTGAATCGATATGCTCAAAGGCACCTCTCAGCACCTGCCAGGCTCTCTGACCCTTCTGACTTTTATTTTTTTTTTATTATTTTAATTAAAAAAATAACTGGGAGGTTGCCATGGTGCAAAGCAAAATGTCACCTTTCAACACCATCTTTATTTGGGTTCCAAATAGTGCTTTTATGATATGGCACTCAGACCCTTCCTCTGTCTTGCATTTAAGTTCTTGAGCAACTTCCTTTTTTTAGTCTCACTAGTTCCATTTTAGGGAAATTAGTGTTTTGTGACTGGCCATGCCACCAAGGTACCCATTTTGTGAATGTACAACTCCCCCATGACAGCCATTTTGTGGAAGTGCAACCAATCCTCCCTCAAAATTCCAACTGTGGGCACCAAAGGGACCCCATGCTGAAAAAATTGCTCTGTGCCATTGACATAGGCTCACCATATGAAAAGGAGGACAGGGCTCATGTAACTTTAACAGTTGTAGAGAAAGAGGAATTTCAGGCGGCGTCATTTGTATGCAATTCGTACCTGGTGAAATTCCCTCTTCATTACAACAGTTAAAGCTGCAGGGGCCCTGCCCTCTTTTGTATCTGTTCACTCTAGTATAGTGCGTGCAACTTTAATTGTTGTGATGAAGAGAGGATTTCACCATGTACTAACTGCATACAGATGACGCCATCTGAAATTCCATTTTCTCTGCAACTGTTAAAAGTTACATGAGCCCTGTCCTCTTTTTCATATGGTCAGCTTACACTGACATTACCTGTGGCTCCAGTAACAACAACTTGAGAAACAAGGCTAGCAGCCCCAAATGATAAACTTGATCCTTTAGGGGGAGGGCAACCATCTTCAGAACAGGCCGGCCACTACTCAGCCAGGGGTATTCGAACCACCTGCTAACATTACCTCCATATTGTCTGGATTGAGTCTCAGTTCACCCAGCACTGGGTGTCAAAGAGAGACAGAGGGGCTGGTGTAAATATCCTCAGCTGGGGACCACCCTCTGTTCCAGCCACTACCACTGAGCCTCTCTTGTTGCTACTACTAAAACTGATGCAAAGATACATAGCAGAAAAAAACATGCCATAGAGATGTAGAGTCCAAGACATTTGCGTAGGCTTGCATGCTCTGTGGACTGGGTCTGGAACTGCACTTCCCGTGGCGGATGCCATCTTCTTCCTCATGTATCTTCCATCACCAATAACATTGCTTCATTCCTGTTTATCCTTCAAGCTAACCTTGAAGCTGGTGAACATGCATCTTAGCATTGCCTACAAATTGCCACCCAGTCTTCTTCTTCTCCAGACTTGGCAAGACCCTTTGGAGACCAAGGGTATCAGGAGGGTGATTGCTCTGGTCACCCTGTTTGTCTTGTCTCTGAATGGTTTGGAAAGCCTTGGCTCAGACTGCTCAGACTGCATGCTCACCTAAATATTAGGTTTTATTTGGATTATAATTTTGCTGTGGCAGGATTTCAATTTACCTCTTAAATGCCATGTTATATAACCATCATATTCTGTATATTATTGTAAATTCAATTATTTCCTGTCAGGGCATTATGGCACATGATGAATTACTGGCATCATGTTAATAATATATTGAAAAATAAGTAGCATAAACATTTTGCTAGAGTTGCACTCAGGCTGCAGTCCTACACACGCACACACACACACGCCTGGGAATATGTCTTTTGAACTCAATAAGACATGCACAGGACTGAACTGTTAAATTTGGAGGTGGGGTTCCCCCCACCCCTCCCTTGGCTGGGATCCTAAGAGCTTTAAGGTTGGATTAAGGGTTGTGCAAGCCCAGTAGAATGTTTGACTTTTTACTTTTGGATTAACAGATCTCCCTGCCACATTATACAAAATGTTTTTGAAAGTTCTCCCATTTTGTAATTTTTTTGGGGGGGGATCAGTCTAAATACTTTTTGGGTTTGCATAACTAATAGTTCCACAGCTCTTCGTCACATACGTGTTGCATACTGACTACGGTTCTGTATAAGGTTGCTACTAAAGGGAAATAATGGTCTCTGGTGGGCTATAGAAGCTGACTCCTGAATATCTTATGCAAGAGTAGAAGAGGCGAGGGAGGGGTCACCTACAAACCAACTGTTTCTAGCTAAATCAGAGAATGAGGATGTGCGCTTAGCCACAGGAAAAGTGTTTCCTTAGTCAGATCAGTTAATCATACCAACTGGGAGAAATGTGTACAGTTGGTTCCAAACATTCTGTTTCCAGCTGATTTCCACCCTCCCCCACTGAAAATGATTCATTTATTAAATATATATATATATTGGGGGGTTCTAACTCACGTTATGACTGAGTAAACAGTCAACAGGTTCTTGGAAACGTGGAGGCTCTTTTAAGTGTCTGAGGCATAACTCTGTCTCTATACTAAGCACCCTGTGCATCTTGGTGACGAAAGATACTACAGGAAGAGAGACGAGGAGGATGAGGCCGGCCTATTGACATCAGTGCAATCCACATTGTACTGGCCACAAGATGACTCTGTACCTGAGCCTCCCAATCCCTCCAGTTTACTAGAAACCCTGCGAGAGGCTTTTATTCATTTATTATTATATTGATATTCCGCCTTTTTTCCTCCAATGAACCCAAGGCAGCGTACATGTTTGACTTCATGTTTGCGCTGCAGCTCCCCTTCACCACAGAGGCTATGAATTGCCAGGAGACTGAAAGCAGATCGATTCGTTCTTCAAAGGTTGAAACAGAAGGGGGATTTCCATGAGTAATTATTCAGGCCATGCCTGTGCAGTGCACTGTAGGCAAGAGTAAATTGATCTGGCTGCTGGCGAGGCTAGATGGAAAAGTGCCCAAGGGGGGCCAGGGGTACATCAACAGATGGAAGAGGATTGTGTTGTCATCACGTGCTTGCCCTGGTCTGCTGAGCATGTTCCAGCTTGATCTACGCCATGAAGTTCGGCGCTTTTCGCTTCCCTGTCTGTGCTGACTTGCAGTGTGAAGCAAGATTTCCAGCCGATGTTGCAACCTCTTTGCATGAAATAAATGGATAATTTTAGACAAGCTGAAACTGCCTTGATGTTTCTCTCTCCTGGGCCTCCACCTCTTCCCCAAACATCCTGGCAACGATAACCTTCCATGCTTTACTACTTCAGCGAAATCCTCCCAGTGACAAAGTCTACAAAAAGGCAGAGAGAGCCCAGCGATCTACGCAAATAACCCAATTTGGACGGTTAACCTGTAACCCAAGGCTATGAAAACACAGATTCCACTCTCCAGATGGCAGAGTTCAAAGTCCCAGAGACTTCCTGGTTGAATGTGCTCAATTAAATTCCTATTCCAGTTAAAATAGGGGGAAAGGTAGACATCTAGTAACAAGTTGCGTATTAAGTTATGCCTCCTAGATTCAATCAAATTTATTTCATTCCTGTTTATTTGACTACCAATACCAACTGAATTACTTATTCGATTCAAATAAGATGCATTTTTACAAATAGGTTTTTCTGTTATACTGTCGAGGATTTACAAACCTTTCCCATTCATCGAACTTTAGCTTATGTGAATGACTGAATGGCATCCATGATGACATTCAGATGAATTAGATTGTATTCTCTGTAGTCTTTGCCTTAAAACTGCTCAATTCTGGTGGGGGGAGGGGGTGTTCAACAGCTAAGTTTCCTGTCCAGAAGAAAGCTAAAAAATGTGTCTTTCTTTTTTATGTCTTTCTCATGACTGTTGGATACAGTTTTTGTCTGTCATTACAACTACATCTATATTTTGACTGTCATGTAAGGTGGCCAGTTGTCCTATTTTACAGGAGACGGTCCTCTATTTTGGAGAACTGGCAGAGGTGCAAAGGTGTCCTCTATTTGAACAAATGTTTCCAGTCCAAGTCTGGTTTAAAAGTCAATGAACCATAAAGGGTGAGAACAGAGGCCTTAAAGTTGCCCAACAACAGTTAGCACCTAGAAAGCAGACTGAGCAGGCACACAGGTCACCTGGTCAGACTTCTCCACTATGGTGAGATACATTGTATTTCTATTTAAATTATAGTTATTGTTTCTAAATGTGTACCTATACCTATACATTTACATATGCAAATATTGTGCACATTAATGTCTTCTTTTGTCCTTTTTTGGGTGATGTGTTTCCTCTTTTTTGGCAATGCCTAACTAGCCACTCTACCCAGCCATTCTAAGTAGAAGGCTGTCCTCTGCTAGTGCTTCAAAATACAGGACAGTCCTCTGTAAAGTAGGACACTGGCCACCCTACATGACAGTCAAGATATAGATTTTGTTGTAAAACAGGAATAGCTACTCCATTGTCTATGCTGAGAGACCAGCTTCACTTGGCTCTCCTCCCTGAAATGTTTCCATCCTAGCTGGTTGTTATAAGAATTCTGTAACTTTAAGAGCTGGTGCCTGGTTTGGTTTCCCCCCACTTCCCTTCCCTTCCCATTTCCTTTTGTGTAATCTCTTTTAGACTGTAAACCTGAGGGCAGGGACTTTTTGATTGATCTATAAGCTACTCTATGAGCCTTTTCAGGTGAAGAGCAGGATAAAGATGGTTTCAATAAAGAATCAATGTATCATACAACAACATGTACCTGGAACTAAAGGCGAAGGCATAACAACAGTGAGTGAGGCCTTGAATGTATCCCACAAAGAACCTTCAGGTGTGGAGAAAGCAATCAAGTTTTCCTCCAGGCTGCCATATTGAACCTAAATTATCACTTTTGAGAGCCATGGATTTATGAAGGGAAGGAAGCAATGTGGTACAAAACCCATTCAACTTGTGCAATGTCTGTTGCATCAGCACTAACAGCATTTTTTAATCAACAAAGGCCATTTCTACACCACCCTTTTGTAGAGGGTGTGCCCTGGGTGCTCCCTGTGAGTCCAAATGATCACAGGGAATCCTGGGGGCAGGGGGGGCGGGCACGGGTTTCCCCCGGGTTAAGGGAACCCTGGGGAAACCCGATTCTTCCCACTGTCCCAGGAACGTCCCAAGGCCATGGGAGATGTGGCCACCCATCCCGGCTGCTGCTGCGCTTACGCACAAGTAAGCGCAACAGCAGAAATGGGCATGGAGCCACACTGTGCAGCTCTGTGCCCATCAGGGGAGGGGGTGGCACCAGTTTCACCACCCCTAGGAGGGTAGGGAGGGAGTGGGGGGCTGATCGCACATTTTTGTTTTTTTTAACGACCTTTTGGCACACAAGCGCTTGTGTGCTCTCCGAGGGGCCGAAAACAAAACAAAATGGCGGGTGAAACGAGCATGTCACACCCAGGAGGAAGCAGAACTTCAGTTTCCTCCATGAAGAAAGAAGAGGACGATCCCGGAACAGGTATGTCTGGGATTGTCTTCGTGCCTTCCCTCTACACCCTGTGGTGTAGAAAGGGCCAAAATGCTTCCTATCTCATTAAGATTAATGTCAACAGGGCTGCGAACTCTTGAATAATAATAAAAAACCATCATTGTAGTATCTGGGCAGGAGCTGGTGAGGGCAGAGCCAATGTAAAATCCCCCGGTGGAGCCAGAAATAGAACCCAGCATGATTTTAGTCAGTATGAGCATGGAGCCCAGTGGGAATTAAGGTGGCCAGCACAGAAGCTATCTTTTCACCTCAGGGATGGGCAGAAGGTAGATCTCCAGTTGTTTTGGATTTCAATTCCCAGAAGCCTTTGTCAGTATGGCTAACGGTCAGAAATGCTTGGAGTTAAAGTCCCAAACATCTGAAGATCTACTTTCTACCCATTGTATTTTACCTAAGATGCATTGATGATGATGACGATGATGATAATTAAAAACTTCCTGAGTTCTTGTTCCTTCTTTCTCTCTTCCCTCTATTTTTCTTCTTCTTCTTTGTTATCAGGGCCCTCTAAGCATAAGCTACTTGAAAAAGAAACTGGGAAGGTCTACAGCTATGAGGATACAAGCCAGAGAGGAATAACATGCTCACATCCTGTGGTGCTTGTTTTTCTGATAAATGGCCCCATACCACCACCCCACACACAAATCAGCAAAGCAGGACCTTGTTTTTTGGGGGTTGGTTAACAACTCTATCAAAAAGGTTAGTCTGAGAGATTTACCTACAATCAGCCAAGGGAATTTCTAACAGGACAGAGGGTGCTTCCAGATGAAGGACTCCTTCCACTAGCAGTCAGAAGGCATTGTACAGCTATTCCATCTTCGTCTCTTTTTCTGAAGTAATGAAAAAGGTGGGGAAACAGAGGACGGCTATGAGTAGAGTATGATGGTGTCTGGACACCCTGAAATATTCCTTGAATGAGGCAGGGCAATAATGTCCTCAAAGTGTCATCTGGAAGCACCCCTACTCCTGACACAGCAATAGATGGTTTGTGATCAAGTTGTGCAAGTGGCCGCTTTTGTGTTATGAATACTATGCGAAGGGGTAATTCATGCATCTCTCTGAGGTATTTTATGAGCTATTATACTTACAGTAGCTGTAAATATTAAAGGACACATACATCCCAACCATAAGCATATTTTCTTGGAAGAAAGTCAACCCCTTTTTTTGTGATGCACAGAATCAAGCGTATTTATAAAAGAACATGTTCATAAAGTAGGACAGTGCTGTTCCAGTCAACACTACCGACATACCATAAAAATAAATTTAAAAGCACACGAACATTGAGAACTTTAAACTGCACTGGTAATAAGTTTGTCTGGTGGGCATAAGAATAAAACACTTCTAACAACAATTCTTTTTAAAGAACACATATTCTTCCCTTCCTGAGCTAAGTGTTAATTCTGCCCAAAAAAGACCATGGAAGTGTGAAGTTTAGATATCTGCTGCCTTAACTCTTGCCATGTGGATTGTTGTGGACTGTTTGCACCTCAAGTTGTTGTTGTTTTTTAATGCAAAGCAGAAGAGCAAAGATAAACTTCATGCAGTTGGTTTTGCTTTGCCCTTACAGGCAGGGTCATTAAGGAAAACAGCATCTGAGAACTGCTGGCAAAACCCTTGTGTGGATTGAGGTACACTCCAGGAAAACAGCACTCTGAGTTCCAACCCGAGAGCTTATGATTAATTTTGCAGGCATTTCTTGTGCAATGTCAAATGGCTACTGGCCAGCTCAGGAGTTTAGCCAGGAGATGACTATCAAACAAAGCTGTTATGTTTGGCATCTTTCCCCAAAGCTGCTGTGCAAAACAGACATATTGAAGCTAATTTCTGGATTTACTAGATGCATACTTTTTATCCTTGGGATTTTTTTTCCTTTCCCCCTCCTTCTCTTCTGAAGTGGGAAAAAAACATGTCCTGACTTGCAGATTGTATATAGTTTTTAAGGTCAAGATTCATACCGTGGACAGTTTCATGTCTTCTTTAGATGTTTACTAGAGACAACTTCTGCTGCTCCCCACCCCCGCAGTCAATCCTTCCCCGGGTGACCTTAGAAGGAGTTGGTTGTGTGTTATTTCACTTTCTAAAAATGAAACTGCATCCTGTGAAGAACTCGACTGTCTCTGTCTAGCTAAGAGATATGAGGGGGTGGGGGATCTTGAGAATGAGCAATAAGAAAGAATAGTTTTCGATTACATTTTGAAATGCTCCCCTTTTCAGGTTTACCTTGGCTTAAGGTCAGTCAGAAAACTGTGCTTAGACAGTACCTGGCACACACATGCTTCAACAATAAAGTTTAATGTGTAACTGGGTTTTGTGTTTCTTCTGTGTCAGCAGTTGGCAAGGGGATACTGTAAATAAGGATCCCTATGAGTAAATAGATATATGTGTGGAAAGGGGAGGGGCATCTGCTGTAAGCAGTTTTGAAATTCATGCCCATGTTATTTTAAGTGATAAGCTTATTTGAGCAACCTGCCAACCATGCAGATGCCTTGGTCTCAAAAACAGGAAAGAGCCTTTAAAAAAAAAAAAAAACCTTCTGAGGCAACACTAAGGACTTGAAAAAAGAAACCGACTTTGTGGTTATGTGATTCGACTTCCTTACTAGTCTAATGATTTAGGTGATGCAAAGCATCATGGGACAGCAGTCCTGCTAACCACAAACCCCAACTGCTACGATGACAAAGTTCTGAAAAAGGCCATGGAACTTTTGGAAGAGATGAGAAATCACAATCCCTCTGGGGTGAAACAGTGTGTGTGTGTGTGTGTGTGTGTGTTTGAAATGGATTAATGCAGAAATTATTGGAAATTGCCATTAGAAAGATTTTAACACAACCACAAATTGTTGCCAAAGATTTTTAAGAATCGTTGGTATTTACTGCCTGGCTTTTGTTAGCTGGAAACCTGATAAAGGAGTTTAAAGAGTTCATGTTGGACCCTTGAAAGTGTTGGTCCATTCTATTGGCCCCCTCTACAAGAATTCGGCTTGATGCCCAGTTGCCCGGTTATGCGCATCTTCCACCATCGCTTTTACGCCTAATTCCTATAAACGACAGGCAGTGAAGCGCATAACCGGCAGTATGAAACATGCTTTAAAGTGGTTGAAATGCAGAGAATCGCTTGTTCACATGGTCATAAGGCGCTTTATCTCCCGTGGAAAATTAAAACTCGCTATTTAACGTGCATTCGATAATGCGCATAATCGGACAGAAAAAGTGCCTCGACCCCCGATTTGAGCTCCGCTCTTGTAGAGGTAAATTTTTTAATGCGCCTTGAAAGAGCTTTAAATCGTTCTTGTAGAGGCACCCATTGACAAATGAGGTGTCTTTAATCTCTAGTTGATACTGATTCTCCCCTCCACATAGTCTCTTTTCCAAGTCTTGATTAATCTTTCTTTCCCACTAAAAAGAAGATGTGGTTTGCTTTGCCCTTCTAGGCAGGGTCATTAAGGAAAACAGCACCTGAAAACTGAGGGAAAACTTCTGTGTGGATTGACAGGCAGGATCTAAATGTGATTGATAGGCAGCAGCTATGCTTACACAAACCACCAGGTTGGTGTAAAGGCTCATTGAAATGTCTGGTTTTAAGGCATGCACAGAACATATCGAAAAGACATCATAAAAACACATAAAATAGCTATATTTTATTTTCCAGTGCAGAAAGGTAAAGTTTGGTTCAAGAGTTTTCTTAATATCTGGAATGTTTGGATAAAGAAATTATCCAACTTCACCTACTAAATATTATCTTTGGCCAAAAACATAAATTTTTAAAGTCCTCTGATAATCACTTTGGAATCTTTTCTCTCCTACTGTACCATCATTCACAAGTTATGATGTTCCTGCTTTAAATATCATTGGTCTCCTTTTAGATAATGTGGATGATGACACTCCTTCATTTGCCTACCTAAGATGCAGGCCCATGGTGCTCTTTGACTAACAGAGCTTTTGTACACGAAGTATTTATTGTGCATTTATCATTGCTTATTCATGGCTGTTTACAGGTTCTTTAGACGATGTTGTGATTCTCCAGTTACCCTTCTGTTTTTTAAAGAGCATTTTCCAAGGGGTTTTTTTAGAGCAGAGAAAATGCAGTCGTATTTGTGAAAATGAAACAAAATGCATTCCTTCACTTGTATAATTATGTCATTCTGCAATAGCATTGCGCCACCTAGAGGTTGTGTAGAAGAAAAACAGGAAAGGAAAACCTCTTTGCGAGGAGCTCGGATCTCAGTTCTATGACTAAACCAAAAGTAAACACAGCGGACAAAACTGAGGAGCCAAGGGTGCGAGAGAGAACAGAGAAGATCAGGGGAACTAAAAAAATAGGGGGGGGGGGAGGAGGTAGGAAGGAGAGCAAAGTGGCTAAGCAGAAGGAGTGTGAATACATTTTTAACTTCAAGAGGGGAAAGCAAGAGGAAATCTGGGGCAGCAAGATGAGGTGGGGTAGAGGCAGAGGGTCTGGGAGTAGGACGAAAGGCTGAAGTAAGAAAGAGGGAGGAAGAGAACTGCCTCCATCAGTCATAGCACCGTTATATCTCCTGGGGCCTTCTCTGGGGCCACTCCCAGGCTCTAGAACTTGCTGAGAGAGGCTAGGTTGGCCCACTCTTTGTTCTTCCCTGTTGTAGTTGTTGTTTTAATTGTGTTTTTAATTTATTTGTTTTTATGTTATATTTAATTAAGATTAATCCTGATGTTATTGTTGTCCATCTTGAGCACTATTTTCGGGCAGAAAGGTGAGATATAAATAAAATAAAAGGAATTACATGCATGCGCGCACACATACACATGCACACGTTGTACTGTGTGTGCGTGTGTGTGTGTGCATGATGAGTCGTAAATCAGACCCCAAAAGATGACGTAGGAGCCATGGATGGGTCGTGGGAGGCACATAAATCGTATCTCCCCCAAATGATTTGGAGAATTGCAGGAGAAGTTGGAGAGAAGGAGACAAAACCCAAAAGAAGCCTGTGTGACAAGATGCAAAATGAAGACGAACCATGGGTCTGTTCTGCAGCAGACTCCCTTCTTCTCCAGATTGTTGAACCAAGGTTTTTCCCTCCTATTTCACATCCCAACTTGTTACTGATTTCTACATTGATTCCACTAGCCTTGGATTATTTTTAGGTCCCTTCCAATATTATTCATGCAATATATTTCTGTGACTAACGGGGGGGGGGGGGAGAAGACAGAAGAAAATGTTACGAACATTGAACCTTGTTCCAATAAGGATACAGAAGAACCCCAGGATCACTTTACATTGCAGAATTTGCACAGAAGTAAACCTACAACATAGTAGACAACAATGTCGTTGAAGGACTGTCACCTGCACAATGTCCCAAATTTCAGCCTCTTACCACATACTTATTACTTTCTAGAACTAAAAACCACATCTGAGGCATAAAATAGCCCCAGAATCTATTGATTTAGTCATGGAGGTATCTTTATGTCCCCAAACTGGAAAATGGCTTGGATTGCCCCCACAAACTCATTTCTGTGTGCGTGTGCGTTGTGTATACACAAATTCTGCAGGAACCAGCAGCCTCTCTGAATAGTCACTGTTCACTGTCCATTTCACATGTCTTCTCTGAGGGATATGATTGTATTGAGAGGATATCACATTTTCTCAAGCCTCAGTATAGTGTACCTGGGAAAATGTGATCTATCCTCCAGGTAGCACAGTGATTGCAGTGTGGACTGAGGCTGCACTGATGTATCACTGTTGGTGATGTGACATATATACCTCCTGCCTCCTGCTATGTTCGATGGTGTTGCAGAAGACCCAGGAAGAACACAATGCAAACAGGTGGAAGCTGATGCAGGTGACTCTGGTCTTTCTTCTGCTAGTAGAACTGGGTGTGGCTCTGTGAGAGAGCAGCCACCTTGGTCAGTATGCCTGATAACTTACCTGTCTGTTAAACAGTTAAGCTGACAGGTGAGTTAAGAACCAGCGCAAAGAAAAGGTAAGTACTACTAGAGATGGGCGAGAATTTTATTTCAGTTCATTTTTGACAAGAACTTGCCAAAACTCACAAATTTCTTCATATTTGGAATAGAAAGAAGTTGCGATTTAAAGAATTTTAGTGTGGGGAAAAAGCAAATTTGTTAGATTCATTCACCCATGGTCTTGAATGCTTAGCTCTGAAAAGTCTGGGGTTGAATGTATTCAGCCATGTTTGTGGTGTTAAATTGTTGCCACCTCTTTTTTCTGACAAGTCACATGTCAGGCAGGTGCAACATAGTTCTGCCTGTACTGGGAATAGAGGTACCTGTTGAATTTAACCAGTGCAGATGGGTGAGAATTGTGTTCAATCTGTTTTTGATTGTTAAATAATTAAGCCGACAGGTGAGTTAAGCACCTGTGCAAGGAGAAGGCAAATACTACTAGGGATGGGTGAGAATTTAATTTCAGTTCATTTTTGATACGAATTTACCAAAAATCACAAATTTCCTCATAATTGGAATGGAAAGAACTTGAGATTTATTTATTTTTTAAATTGAACATGGGAGTAAAAGAAACTGACAGAGTCATCCATTTCTATGAACTACTGATTTATTATATTTATTAATAATCATCTGAAGCTGAGACAAGGGCACAGAAAGGGCGTGGGAACTAATTCCTGGGGTGCTAGGAGTTAAATCCTGGAGTGAGTAGGGGATCCTGTAGAAACTAACAGTACAGGAGTTAAAGTCTAAAGGGGACACTCTTGTAGAAACTTCATTTTTTCAGCTCTGCTCTCACAGTGAAATCTTGAGCAGCTGAATTAAAAGTCAGCCAGGATCCTAGACTAAACCCAGTGGTGGAAAGAGGGTAAAAACAATCTGCAGTTCTACAGAGACAAGGATCACAGTACAAACCTGGTTAGTGGAAAAGTCAGATTGTAAGCAAAAAGTGTAGATTTAGCCTTCAAACTCAGTGTAGACCTTAAGTGCAGTGTATAAGCTAGTGTAGGTGAACGATTTAAAGAGCCTTTCTACACAAACCTTTTATTGTGTGTTCATGATTTTATTTTTTCAGGTCCTTTACATGATGTTGTCATTCTCCAGAACCTCTCCTGTACTTTGCAACCATTATCCTATTTTTTTTTCCTGATGAGGAAAGTGTGCTATTTTTCTCAATGGTTTTATAGAAGCCTAATTAATTTGAGCAATTTCACTATACCACAGTGGGCATGTCTACACCAGGGATTTATCCTGGGGTTGTCCCTAGGTCATCCCCGTGTACCCACATGATGCACAGTGGATCCTGGGGGTAGCTGGAGATGACAAAGGGATGACCCTGGGAGAACAGAAACTGGGGACATACCAGTTTTTCTGGAGTCTCGGGTCCTAAAACGGGCATGGAGCTGCGTGGGGTGGCTTCATGCCCATGTGGGGGGGGGGGAAGCAATTCCACCATCCCCAGGATGGGGGGGGGGTTGGGAGCATTTTAAAAAAAACCTTACCTTTCTGTGGATCAGGGCCGTGCAGCTCCTCTTCAGTTAAAAAATATAAATAAATGCTGCCCACGGTGTCCACAACATCCCTCTTTCCTTCTAGGACATTGTGCAGTGGTATAGACGTCTGGGGAGGATCACGGAAGCAGGTTAGTCTGCGATCCTCCCCCCTCCCTCCCTCTACACCTTAGGTGTAGACATGCCAGTGCCACCTAGTGGTTGTGTAATGGAACATATAAAAAGGCAAAGAAAGAACTCTACTGCCCCCCACGGAAAAAACACATTTTAGAGAGCTGATCTTAACCCTGCAAAGAATCCAGAAGCCTATGTAAAGATGTGGGTTGAAAACCTCATGTCGAAAAGCCGAAAAGCTCTATTTTCAATTCAATTTTAAAATCTAGAGCATAAGCAGGGCTGGTCCAAGGGAGAGCAGCAAATGGTACATCCCACCCACTACCAAACCCATTAAAGTGCATAGCATCCAAGGCTAGTCAAGTTATTTTGACTCTGAACTCCACCCCAAAATTCATTTGGATTCATGTCCATATTAGATTGTGAGCTTTGTTCCCCCCACCTTTTCACACAAAAAATGATGTGTATCTTCTCACACATTTCCCGAAATATATGCATCAGTTTTGCATATTTTTAATGTATGCATTTTTCTCCTATTGATTCAAGTGCTTGCATTTTTCAAAAGTACCCGTTTTTTAATACATCTTTTGATTTGTTCTTCAGATCACACTACACAATTGAAAATGTATGAACATTGACAGCAGATTGTGTTTGGATCTGCGTTCAGTTCCAGGAGGTGTGTACTGGTAAATTCTGTTTCAAAATGAATTGAAACTAATTCCTCATGCATCCCTAGTTCTTCATGATTCAGAGACCTGGACTGGAAATTTGGCCTTCATCTTGATGGTGCCGCCATCGCGGTGCAGCAGTGGCGGCAGGCGGCACGGCCCGCATTGACACTTCTTCCAGCCATCTACACCAGAAAGAGCATCAAGGCGCCTTTTCCTGCTGCAGCCGCTGCACCTCCCTAGCAGCAGATGGAGGGGCAGCTGGGAGCATTGGCTTCCCTCTTCTATGGTAAGTTTTTATTTTATTTTTTTAATGGGAGAGGACTGAGGAGGCGGTGCAGTGAGCTTATGGCTCACTGGTCTATCCCCTTCCCTGCTCAGCCTGCTCCACTCTAAAAAAAAGTCAGTGTAAATGCCTGACTTTTTTAGAGTGGAGCTTTGGTTCTTTTCCCTGCAATAGCTTCAGAGTGGTGGCAACGTCATGTAATCCACCTGCCACCACTCCGAAGCTACTGCGAGGAAAAGAGCCTGTCTAGAGGTACCCCAAGTTTGTACTAAAGAGGATAGGATGTGTAGGCAGAGGTGCTATTTAGGAAGGGTAGGATCTCCACACAATGGTTCTGTTCAGACCACATGTGATTCCCAGAAGCACTTCTCTCTCTGCCCACCTCACTGGTCTAGGGTGACCAGATAAAATCCAGGTCAGGGCTCATGTAACTTTAACAGTTGTAGAGAAAAGGGAATTTCAGCCAGTGTCATTTGTATGCAATTAGTTCCTGGGGAAATTCCCTCTTCATCACAACACTTAAAGTTGCAGGCACTACACTAGAGTGACTACATACAAAAGAAGGCAGGCCCCCTGCAACTTTAACAGTTGTGATGAAAAGGGAATTTCACCAGGAACTAATTGCATACAAATGACACTGGCTGAAATTCCCTTTGCTCTACAACTGTTAAAGTTACATGAGCCCTGACCTGGATTTTATCTGGTCACCCTACATTGGTCATACATATGGATGGACTATTGTAGGGTGACCAGATTTTGGAAAGCAAAATCCAGGTCCAAAATGGCCACCACACCAAAGCAGCCCCCCGAACATAAAATAAAAAAATTAAAAAGGCCGCCTGCCATGCGGCCAACAGACACCCCTGCCGCCCCCCACCAGAAACAACCCACCACCACCAAGCCACCCGCCCCCCTAAAAAACCCAGCCCGGACCTACAGGGTCCTCCGCTGCCACCGCTGCTCTCCTCCACTGCCGTGTGACCCTCTGCAGCTACCTCACCCTTCTTGCCCTGCTCCTGGGCTCCCTGGAGGTACCTGAGGAACAGCAGCAGCACGCAAAGGAGGAGGAAGAGCCTGCTTTAAAATGCTCGCGCTGCTCCCTGGCCTCCACAGGAAACAAGTGCTCAGCATTAGGGAGCGTCAACAAATTCCTTGTCTGGTGGCTAAAGCAGTTAGCCACCAGACAAGGAATTTGTTGACACTCCCTAACGCTGAGCACTTGTTTCCTGCTGAGGCTGGGGAGCAGGCTGGCAGGAAAGAAGTGCTCAGTGTTAGGGAGCGTCAACAAATTCCTTGTCTGGTGGCTAAAGCAGTTAGCCACCAGACAAGGAATTTGTTGACGCTCCCTAACACTGAGCACCTCTTTCTTGCCAAGGCGGAGCAGCGGGCAGGAAAGAAGTGCTCAGCATTAGGGAGCATCAACAAATTCCTTGTCTGGTGGCTAAAGCAGTTAGCTTTAGCCACCAGACAAGGAATTTGTTGACGCTCCCTAATGCTGAGCACTTGTTTCTTGCAGAGGCAAGGGAGCAGCGTGGGCATTTAAGGGCGGGAGGAGAGCTGATCCTTTCCCCGGTTTGCTCCTGCAGTCCCCCTGTCGGCCCGGATTGCCCCAGTTTTCCTGGTTATGACCGGGAAATCCAGGGCGATCTGGTCACCCTAGTATTGTTATAAAAACTGAATGGGCTTGCCAGATAACAAAGAAAATAGCCACACCAAATGCTCTTCCCAATTAAGTCTTGAATGAGCAGAACTTTGAACCTTGCTGAATATTGGCCTCTTACTAAAATCTCTTTCCTCCTTCTGAAATCTAAAATGGTGGCTGTGAGTGTCTCTAAAGTGGGATACAATGCTTCCTTATGCCCTTTAATGTGTATAAAGTGGAGTGCACAGTTAGTGTTAACTAAATATGAAAGATTATTATTATTATTATTATTATTATTATTATATTTATTTATATCCCACCTTTAATCCCAAGATTAAAAACATGTATAATCTAAACAAATACATATAAATTTACAAAAGTTAAAATAGAATTAAATCTGTAGTAAAATTAAAAAATTAAAATAACTTCCCTAGGAAGGGAGTTCCAGAGCCTTGGAGCAGCCACTGAGAAGGCCCTCTCTTGCGTACCTATCAGGCGTGCCTGGGATGTTGCTGGGACTGAAAGGCCTTCCCTTCAGTATTAATCTTACCAAAATCCCGTTCATTTCAATGGGCTTGCTCTAAGTAGGACTAACATTGGATACAACCCACTAGTTCACAATAAGCCCCATGAAGTCATACTTGTTTTGTCTCACTGATGCAGTGAATAGCAAAACTATTCTTAATTTCCTGGGCTAAAATGAATAACATAAGCCAATGTTATTTCATGGGTAGGTTTGGCTATTTCCAGGCATTCAACACTTCCACTGTAAACAGCAGTAGGATGAATTCTGTGTGGAGACCATGTGGCTGTCACAAACTGAACTTACTTCATTCAAGAGTGGATGTCTGGATACAGCTGCTTCAATCTGACCTTTATTCTAGAGGGCAAAATCCCAGAATGCGTATAATTCAGGGCATTTTGAAGAAGCAGAACTTTTAAGTGTGTTCCATGCTGCTCTATCGAGATTACCATCAATTATATTCACTGCTACTATGCTGCTGTTGCTCATTGAATGATTATTGGAATTAGTTGCAACACAAACGTGTGCGGGGAGGGGGGATTATCAAGGGTGCAGCAGAATGCTATGGATAAATGCCATTGAACCTAAGTCCAAGTTAATATACAGATGTGCCATAATAGAATGGAAAGTATCTCAGAAGACCAAAGACTCATTTCCAGGAAGGAAAAGGAAAGTTTATATCACATTGCCTTAAGCCAATTACTCTGTCCTCTACAGTGCTCTTCAGTAGGACCCAGATGAAGTCATGAGTCATTTAAGCTTGAACATCCAAGGGTCTTCTGGGCATTCCAGCATTCTTCATCAGCTTCCCACATTACACTAAGAGACAGTCATACTATTTTGTTTACCTTCCAACTTTGTATCTATTTAGTGGGGAAGCCTGGAAAAAAAACGGAACTGTTTTTCAGATTGTTGGAAACCCTGTAAATAGACCGTTCACATAAATCACTTCTGCATTCTTCTTTCCAAATGCTAGCAACCTTACGTGGCATAGGGTGTAACTGGATTATTGGTGACTTTTAGATGGTTCTTTGGGGGTTCTTGGCCATCATTCTAATAGGAAGATTGGCTACAGCATGCGAGAAGTGTAAGAAGGCTGTGAACTCAGGGCTTTCCTACACAAGGCTGTTAATTCATTGTATCTATTTCCGATTTTGTCTTAGAATTGAGATCCAAGCACTAGATAAGGAGGGTTTCCTTTCCTGCTTTTCTGCTACATAACCTCTAGGTGGCACCATGGTATGGCAAAATCACACAATCACACAAAAGGAAATCACGCTTTCTTTCGCCATCAGAAATAATATCCCCATTTCCCCTGCTTTAAAAAAAAACTAATGGAAAGTGCTGTTTACAAATAGAAGCAAAACTGGTAGAGCACATTGTTGTCTATGGAATTTGTAAACAATTGTGAGTAGGGAATGAAGAACACACAACAAATGCCTTGTGTAAATAAGTTTTCAGTGATGGACATAATATGCATCTTCTTAGCAAACATAGCCAACATTCCCACTGTAATTCCATTCACACCCATCTGTTGCAGGCAAAATCCTCCCCTTCTTCTTCCAATGATCTGTGGAATATTCATCAATGGGCATAGGTGCAGTTTAATTTTTCCCTTTGGCAGTCTGGAATACTGCACTAGCAAAGGTTAAAATGTGGCAGACAGTTTCTGCAGATAAATCCTGAGATTTGAATGGTTTTTTTACAAAACAGACAACTATGCAACAAAGACCACAGACAAAGTTTGTTACTTGCTTTTTTTTTTTTAAAAATGAGATAATATATGCAGACAAGGGAGGACCTGTGACACAATGTTGCAGTGTTATTCTCTCCAGGCCATAACAGGAATGTTCTTTAACAAGGCTCTAGATGCCCCCCCCCCCCTTTCCCCTTCCTTCTAAAACCAAATTGCACAGTTTGAGGCTGGGAGTTTGTAAATCTCATGAGGCACATTCCCCAAACTTAATACCTGACTCTAGTCCCTTATAAGCTATCAGGAAGTCAAGCAAGCCCTTCCTTCAACATCCTCTTGGCCCTGGAAGCCTCTGTGCATCATACTTGTGTTTGTTTGTTTCTTAATTTTTTCTCTCTCCTTTAATTTACAAAAAGGTATACCTCTCCATGGATGGACACTCTCCTCTTGAGTGTGCAGGAACCACTACCTTATCTTTGAATGCCCCCCTTTGATACCAAACTGATAAACAAAGGCTTAGCCCCATTCAAGGCAAGCAGTGGGATGCTTATTCATCCTTACTTGGTGACTGAGGGTATTACCTTCCTGCTTCACCATTGCTTTCTTCAATGCTTCCACACTTTTTGTACAGTGAAACTGACATGGTCTGGAGAAAGCCTCACCCATTCATTATCACTTCAGTCTTTCCTACAATAAATGTTGAAGCAGCCTTCTTCAACTAGTTGATGTCCAAGCATGTTAGAGCTACGGTGACCATATGGAAAGGAGGACAGGTCCCCTGTATCTTTAACAGTTGTAGAGAAAAGGGAAATTCAGCAGGTGTTATTTGTATGCATGCAGCACCTGGTGAAATTCCCTCTTTACCACAACAGTTAAAGCTGCAGGAGCCCTGCCCTCATTTGTATCTGGTAAAGACTATAACTCCTGTGATCTGGGATTTGTAGTCCAATACATCTGGAGGGCACCCACTGTGAGTACTTCTGCCATGTGTGAGGGTGGACACTTACACCCATACTACACCCTAAATTTTATTGCCTGGTCACTTACCAGGCGCCATTAAAACTCCATGAGTAGCTGCTCTAACTACTTTGACAAACAGCCATCTACAGCTTCCTGGCATTTGGTGTACTATATGTTAGCAGGCTTTTGGCATTCCCAGATTTCTCAGCAGTTAAGGGAGAGTGATCAGGATTAATAGATACTATCAGTTCACTCCTTGGCTGGAGGCTTTACAAAGAATTTCCAGGTGGAACAATGTGTGCTTTTAACTATTTAAAACATACCAAGGCATTGGTTTCTAGGTTCCACAAATCCAGACAAGGGGTGAATAGAGGTGTTCGGGGTGGAAAATGGGATGAAATCCAACATCACGTGAGTGGAATTTTGCTCATGCAGTGGAACTTTCCCCTCCACTCCTCCCCACTGCAGCCCCCCAAATCTCCTCCAGTGGTTACCCCAATCCCAAAGAGCAGATTTTGTGGGTGGCATGAAGGGGAGGCAGGGCAGAGGGGGAATTGCCCCTCCCCTAATTCCATTGACAGAAGCATGAGGAGCTGACTGGATACAACATATGTTTAAATAGTGTTTTCTGAAGAGCTTTAAATAAAACTTTCTGGTCATCTCCCTCCTTGACTCTTTTTTTGCACTGGAACATTCTAGTGGAAGAAATTTCACCTTCATGTTTTTATTAGCTTTCCTTAATGGCAAACTTGTGTATTGATATCTCAGTAGGAAATAGTGACACAGTCTTGTGTTATGCTGTAGGAAGCCAACAATGTGTGCAAATACACTGCATGCAAACAAAGAAGCTCATTAAAAATGAAGGAAGCTCATTTTGAGCATTAACAGACAAGCATTTTATCACACAGTCATGACTGCCCACTAACGTTCTTTTGCGGGTCCTTTTGACTACACCATGCACCTCCCATGCATCTCCCACTCCTCCTGGTCTTCTTTCCGCCACAAATAAGACCCTGGTAAATCCAATTTTGGGGGGAAGCAAAATGTGCCGCCATTTCCTGCTGTGTGCAGGAAAAGCAGCGCAATAAAAATGCCCACTCAGTGGGCCATATGGTCATTGTTTACTTTCTCTTTCTCCCCCTGTGTGAAGAAAGAGGAAGTATCATGGGACAGAAGCGGGGGGGGGGGAAGCGACAGAAAGGAAATGCAAACACACACACACACACACGCCCGTCTGATGACTTTCTGACAGACAGCAGGCACAATGTTTTAAGTGCCTTCCTTCCACTCTCCTCTACAGTTCAATTAACTGTTCTGAATATCTTCCTGGAATCTTTCCATCTATCTTCCATAGGACAGATGGTGAACATTTTATTAATTTGGTTATTAATGTATAAATCTATGAATCACCTTTCGCCCAAATAGTATCCCCCCCAGGCGGCTTCAGTGCTACATATATTTTCATATTCCTTACATTTATTCCCAAATTTGGTTCGCTGATGAGATGCTCATTTGACAGTTTGGTCTCCTTGGAGATGAAAAGTAGTGGAGAAATGTCATGTTTCCCATGAAAACAATTTAAGTGCCATAGACTCTGTCTTGGAGCAGTAAAAAGTCACATGTCTCCTTTGCAATAACAACAAAGAGTAAGCTGCTTATTGTCCTCATTAACTGCAGAGGTTTGGGGACAAAATGATGAAATAGTACTAAAGGGGTGGAAAGTATTGTGACACAGAAAATGAATGCCAGGCTGGATTCATCTAAAGCTAGACAAGGGAAGCACCTCCAACAAACCAAAAGGCCTCCAAAACAAAACAGCTGTGCCAAGCTGGAGAAAGGATCAATCTCTGAGTCAGAGAAGTTGTGGAAATATTGTCTCCTTCTGTACATGAACTGAAGCCTGATTTGGAACAGGATTATGTATATATTGGGTGATTAATCTCTCACTGCTGCTCAGAAAATCAAGTTGCTGCTGTCTATTTAGAAAAGTAATTAAATCAAGGCTCTTGGATCACATCAGGCAGTACGTCCCAGCTGATTTCCTCTTTTGCTCTCTACTGGTTTCTTTAATGGGAATAGAACAGGGATGGCACAAGACATTTTGCTGCCTGAGGCAAAAGACAAGATGGCACCCCCTCTTATTCCATGTTCCAAACCTAACTGGATTGGCAGTTGAATCTGTCGTCAACACTGACAATAGGACAGCATCCTCCACTACACCTGAAGGCATCAGACTGGGGTGTCTCTACGATGCCACTTTGTACGCTTATTCCTTCAAAACTCTGCAGCATTGCTGCTGTGAGGTAGAACCGAAAAAGCTGGATGGCACGAAGGAGCACTCGCTATCTGGCCAGGAAAAACCTCAGCACTGGCAGGTGTTCAGCTTATCAAGCCCACTCGTGCCTCCTGCCCTGCATTCCCAGGCTTACTCATCACTGGGATCCACCCCTAGAAATGCCCCCAAACCGAAGCCACCAGAGACATATGAAAGGAACAACATGGTAGCGTCAAAGGAATTGGAGAAATCACAGTAAAAAGACACCATGAAAAAGCGCAGTTTCAGGGTAAAAGACTGATATGGCTGCGAGTTGACAGCTGTGTCTTATCAACAATGTAGTGCCACTGCGCAGCCACTATGGGTTTAATAGAGTGTATAAACACCCCCTAAATTAGGGGGAACAGGACAGAGCATGACATGGCACACAGCTCTGCCCTCCAACATCTCACTGCTATCTCCCAGCATCTGCTGACTGAGTTGACCACCTCACTTTGCGTAATCGTATGTCCAGCCCTGGGAGAGAATGGGGTCTGTGATGACATACACTGCTCTCTTTTAAAAATGTGTTTTCCTCGTTTTAATCCACCTTTTCCTCTGCCTTTTATGCTCATTCATATTTTTTTTTTAAATTAGCACCTCTATAGAAGACCTTGATGGACTTGCAATATGTGCAGAGCCTAATCCTAATCTAGCCTTCCCCAACCTGGTGCCCTCCAAATGTATTGACCATGCTGGCTAGGAGTGATGGGAGTTGCAGTGCAGCACACCTGGAGGGCACCAGATTGGGGAAGGCTGTCATAATTGGATCATTGGCTCTCTAAACAGCCCAACCTGCAGTAAATGCTTTGCTCAAGTATACCAGTACCAATGTTGTGTGTGATGGGCCTCATATGAGATTTTCCATAAGCACACATTTGGTGGGTGAAAGAAGCTGTAAAGAATATGTGCAGGATTCAGGGTCTTTTTTCAGATATTTCACAGGAGAAAATTGGGTTGCCATTAAAAGCTCATGCAACAGGGAGCCATGGTCATATTTGGTCTATGATCAAAATATATGTGTAATACACATGTTTGCAAACAAAAGCTTTATCCACAACACACATATTCATGCAGTTTGCATTTTCAAAAGTATACTCCAAATGTGTGTACACTTTAAATGTAATGTGCAAATCAGCCAGCAACTGGCTGCAATCCTATACATGCTTACTTGGGAGTAAATATAATTGAATTCGATTAGACAAATTTCTGAGTAGATATGTGCAGGATTGCACCTTTTCTGGGAGCTTGAATTTGTACTGAATAAGGTTTCTGAGAATTGAATTTTTCTTGGATTGAGAAAATCAGGCTGTGCTTTGAGGTTTTGTATATGCAGTTTTAAGACCTACGTATTGTGTTTTTTGGCTGTGGTTCACTAGTATAGACTTGGCCAATCTGATAAGCTTGTAGGAAAACAGCTGGTAGAAATTTTTAAAATGCTATAAAATGTTTTTAAAATTGCTGTTAAGTCTGTTATCAATTTATCTTCTCCCTTCCCTGATTTTAGTTTTTAAAAATAATTTACATATTATTTTGAAGCGGTTTTAATGTTTGATTGTAAATTACACTGGAGACCCATTGGTAGAAAGAGAGTAAGTTCCTCTAAATGAGCAATTTATTGCACACTCATGATTGGCCACTCACAGAAGCTTTTGGGTTGATTTCATGATGTTGTCAACAACCAGGATGCATCCCATGGGCCTCGATAAAAAGAGCCACTTTTAAAGCGGTAATAGCCGGAAAACAGCAGGATCGTCTGCCATTAGATGGCACTCTCTCAACAGAACTCAATGGAACTGAACGGAAGGGAAGTATTCAATTCAAACGTCTTGTCACCCCTTTGCTCCTGTGTAATGCAGCCCATAACAATCATGCCAAAGAACCAGGAAGTACAAAACCCCCAGGTAAACAACACAATTTCCCTTAATAGAGATGCTCAGTGTCTCTCTGTGTATAGATAGATTATTATTTATTTATTTATTTATTTATTTATTTCATGTATATTCCACCTTTTTCTCCAAGGAACCCAAGGCAGTGTACATAATCCTTCTCCTTTCCATTTATCCTCACAACAAAAACCCTGTGAGGTAAGTTGGGCTGAGAGTCTGTGACTGGCTCAGTCACCCAGTGAGTTTCCATGGCCAAGTGGAGACTAGCACCTAGATCTCCCAACTCCGACTCTAACACACTAACCACTATGCCACACTGACTCTCCACCCATCCAGACGTAGGCCTCCTCCACACGAGACGTTTAATGAGCCTTGAAGGCTCATTATAAATTTTACCTCCACACCAGCGGAGCGCAAAACGGGCGTACAGGCGCGTTATCTCCCCGATAATGCGCATTTTCGAATGCGCGTTAAATAGCGACTTTTATTTTGCTCGGGCAGTTAAAGCGCATTTTGACTGCTGCCGCCGCTGTCAAAAGCCCTCCCCCAGCTGCAACGGCGCAGATTGGGGGATCAGCCAGTCGTGGCGGACGTGCAGCCAGCGAGCGAGCTCTCGAGGAGGTCGCTCCTCGCTCTGTCTTTCGGCTCGCGGGGTGAGGAAGGCTCAACTTTTCTCTGCCGCTCCTCCTCCTCCTCCTCCTCGCCCCCGGCAGCAGCAGCCTCTGCAGGGCCGGGAGGGGGGGCGAGCGAGCAATTCACAAACAGGGATGCGGAGCGTGCTGGCGGCGCCCCCCACAGCCCACCCCACGCAGAAAAAGAGAGAGAGAGCTCAGGTTGGCGAGGAAGAGAGCGGGAGGAATAGGGAATTGCGAGGATGGGGCGGCGGGGGAGAGAGAAATCCTCGCAAGAATAACACTAATACTTCTAATAATAATGTGATCGAGGCCCCTCCTTCGCTCCGCCTCCTCCTCCCCCCCCCCCAGCGTTGCAGCAGCCAAAGCAAGGAGCCAGATGGCAAAGCTTGGCAGGTCTGTCTGTTGCTGCTGCAGTCATTCAAAGCCGAGTGTGTGTGTGTGTGTGTGTGTGTGCTTTCCCTGCTCCTCCCTCCCTCCGTCCGTCCTCCCTCCCGCCGCTTTGCCCCCAAGGTTCCTGCCTTCCCATTCCCCAAACCCAGTGCTGCCAAGCCCGATCACAAGCTCTCCCCCACCGACGGTTCAAAAATATCAAACGCAAAACGCGGGGGGCGCTTCAAGAACAGCTCATCAGGAGGGTGGCGGGGGAAGAGAGAGCGAGAGAGCGAGAGAAACGGACTTGACAGCCTGCCAGAGGGAAGGGGAGGGGAGCGCCGCCTCTCGTGCAGAGGTATTAGGCGTAAAGGCGCTTCAGGGATAGTGCGCCCAATCGCCTAACCGGGCGCAAAAGCGAATTCTTGTGGAGGGGGCCTTAGTCATATTTAGAGAAGACTCAATGAAATCAATGGTACTTAACTGATGACACACAAACACACATTTTACCTGAAGAGCTAATTAGAATAAACTATTTTTGACAATCATACAACCATAAAACAGCAATTAAAAAAATGCTTCTAGTATCAGCAGCCTTTCTAGCAGTTATGTTTTCCCCTCCAACAAGCCTGTCAAATAAACCGAAAACAATACTATCATTGCCACTATGCTCAGAAAAACATAGTTATGCAACCACTTCTTAACCACAAATATAAATAACAAAACCTATCCACACTTACTAAAAATATCAATACAAATGCTGTGGCAGTTGGAGTTGACACTTAGCTGGTTTTAGACCAATGTCTGGCTATATTTTGTTTGTTTTGTTTTCATTATTGCTTCATTTAGGTTTTTTTTTTTTTTTAAAAAAAAGATCATCCACAATGCTTATCATTCAGGCAGTTTTAAATTTGGTGATGTTAAGTGGAACTATGTCATTATCCAATGTCATTCTGTGCTCAAAGTGGCTCACAGTAATATTAAGAATAATACAGAGAGAAACAATAAAAAGTACAGTGAGAGAGAGACAGAGAGACAGAGACAGAGACAGAGTCCATAACCAAATGACAGCTCCCAAATGACATCCTTGCAGCCCTTTCCAAAAGTTTTTCAGGGAAGTATTTCTGCAGATTTCCTCCAGGAGTCTGTGGACCCACACCAAAAACACCTTACTCTTTGCTAAGGTAGGGTGACCAGATCGCCCGGGGTTTCCCGGTCCTAACTGGGAAACCTAGAGCGATCCGGGCCAACCGGGGGGCGGCGGGGGAAAACCGGGGCTGTGGGGGGTCACACAGCGGCGGCGGTAGACCCGGTAGGTCCGGGCTGGGTTTTGGGGGGGATGGGAGCACGAGGCAGGAGGTGGGAGGCCCCACTTACCTGCTGAGGCGGCTGCTTCCCTCCGGTGCTCAAATCTACTGAGAAACAGGCTTCGCAGCCTGTCCCTCAGTATCGCGCCGGGTGATGACATCATCACCTGCCATTCTACTGAGGGACAGGCTGCGAAGCCTGTTTCTCAGTAGATTCGAGCACCAGAGGGAAGCAGCTGCCCCTGCAGGTAAGGAGCGCGAGGCGGGAGGCAGGAGGGAGGCGCGGAGCGCGCGAGGCGCGAGGGGGCCCCCACTTACCTGCTGGGGCGGCTGCTTCCCTCCGGTGCTCGAATCTACTGAGAAACAGGCTTCGCGGCCTGTCCCTCAGTAATGCGCCGGGTGATGACCACCCGGCGTTCTACTGAGGGACAGGCTGCGAAGCCTGTTTCTCAGTAGATTCGAGCACCGGAGGGAAGTGGCTGCCCCTGCAGGTAAGGAGCGCGAGGCGGGAGGCGGGAGGGCCCTCCACTTACCTGCTGGGGCGGCCGCTTCCCTCCAGTGCTCAAATGTACTGAGAAATAGGCTTCACGGCCTGCTCCCCATTTACCGGCCTTGGTAGGAAACAAGTGCTCAGTGTTAGGGAGGGTCAACAAATTCCTTGTTGGATGGCTAAAGCAGCTTTAGTAAAGCTGCTTTTGCTACCAGACAAGGAATTTGTTGACGCTCCCTAACACTGAGCACTTGTTTCCTGCCGAGGCGGGGAGCAGCGCGGGCATTTTAAAGCAGGCTCTTCTGCTTTCTCCTGCTGGGAGCCCAGGAGCAGGGCAAGAAGGGTGAGGGGGGCTGCAGGGAGTCATGCAGCGGTGGCAGCGGAGGACCCGGTAGGTCCGGGCTGGGTTTTTTGGGGGGTGGGTGGCTTGGTGGTGGTGGGGTGGCGGGGGTGTCTACTTGTTGGCCGCATGGTAGGGTGACCAGATAAAATCCAGGTCAGGGCTCATGTAACTTTAACAATTGTAGAGAAAAGGGAATTTCAGCCAGTGTCGTTTGTATGCAATTAGTTCCTGGTGAAATTCCCTCTTCGTCACAACTGTTAAAGTTGCAGGGGCCCTGCTTTCTTTTGTATCTGGTCACTCTAGTATAGTGCATGCACCTTTAACTGTTGTGATGAAGGGGGAATTTCACCAGGAACTAATTGCATACAAATGACACCGGCTGAAATTCCCTTTTCTCTACAACTGTTAAAGTTACATGAGCCCTGACCTGGATTTTATCTGGTCACCCTAACTGGCCATGGTCCAGGGTGACCATATGAAAAGGAAGCCAGGGCTCCTGCAGCTTTAACAGTTGTAGAGAAAAGGGAATTTCAGCAGCTGTCATTTGTATGCATGCAGCACCTGGTGGAATTCCCTCTTCATCATGACAGTTAAAGCTGTTGTTGTTGTTGTTGTTATGATGCCTTGAGTGAGTACGTGGATGGGTGTTGTATATTTTATGTTATTTTATTTTTTGCCTTGGGTGTGTGTGCATGTCTGTGTGTAGATTTATTATATTGATGAATGTTATTTTGCCTTGGCTGGCTGTGGATTATTATTATTATTATCATCATTTTGCCTTTGGTGAACGTTTGTATGTGTGAATGAATTTTTATTTTTGCCCTAGGTAGGTGGATTCCCCACCATGAACAGCACCATTGGTTTGTTGCTGTAATAAAAAAAAAATGGCTCCAAAACTGCTTTTGTGCTGATACTGATGCAGATGTTGATTATTATTACTACATGCAAAGGGGTACATGCTCTCACAACTTTCAGCTCAGTTCCAAACATTGCTTTTCTGTATGGCTTTGAGATTATGGTTATTTTACAGTGTGGCTTTGTAGATTCCCCCCCCTCCCCCAAAACCTGGTGAAAGGTTAACACTTAAAGTTGCAGGAGCCCTGCTATCTTTTGTATTTGGTCATGCTGGGAATTGTCCTGTCCCAGCAAGATACAATAATAATAATAATAATAATAATAATAATAATAATAATTATTTATAACCCGCCTCTCCCTCCGGATCGAGGCTGGGGAACAACAATAAATATAAAATACAAAGAAGACAATGAATAAGATATTAAAAACAAATAAAAACCAATACATCATTAAAAACATCTTAAAATTCAACTGGATAGGCCTGCTGGAAGAGAACAGTGAGTGCATAGTGTGGCTTGTCTTGTCTGAGTGTGTCTGGGTCTCCTAGGCTTTGAAAGCATCTTTCTGTAGAGCACCTGCTGGTTGCATGATCCATGAGGCCAGGCTCTGGTGACTGCATAGTTCTCCTTGACAGGAGGGGCTTGCACTTGCTAGAGAAAGGTGAACAGATGTGAAGAGACTGCGATTCTATATTCATTTATCTGGGAGTAAGCTTTATTGAAATCAATGGGACTTGTTTCTGAGGTTTCTTTGGGCAGGTTTCTTTGGGTCCCTGATTGGATTTCTGTTCTTTGCACACTGAGGCAGTGCAAATTCAGGAGATATTTGGATAAAAGGAGGGAAAGATCCTTGTCTAGCGTTGTGATAATGGGTATCCGTTCTGGCCTTTCTTTGTATTGCTATTGGCCATGGTCTTGTTTACATCCTATCTAAACTGCTGAAGCCTAATGAACTGTTTGGCCATAGGAGCAGTGGATGGAGGGCCTGTGTCTGTGTGTGCGCAACCTCTTAGGGGCTGGCCATGTTGGGGTGTTCTCTTTTTTGGTTTCCAAAATATGGCCACCCTTCACACAGAGTATAGCAAAAGCTTCAAAGTACAGCAAAAGCTATAAAAGTAGGACTGAGCAAAGTTAATTTCAGATACATTGAATGTCTCACTTGTTCTTTATTTCTGTGATTTTAATATTAAGGTAGCATGTTTGTCTTAACTGTGTGCTGTGAAATCAGACATGTGACCAAGGCTATGTTTGGGTGGGCATGCCCCTTGGGGCTGGACCCGCCCCTGGGGGCCGGACATGTTGGTGGGCATGCCCCCTTTGGGCGGCCATTTTGGACCTGGATTTTGATTTCCAAAATCTGGTCACCCTATGCTAAGGTCAACTTGATCTCTCACAATACAGAGCAAGGTACTCAATGCAGATCTCAATGGCAGAGGAAAGGAATATGTAGGGTGAGGTATGCAAATCTCAGGACATTAAGTGCTTTCATGGTCAATGCCAGTGACTTTAATTGTACTCAGAAGCTAACTAGAACAATCTAGCAGTTTGACTTGTCCTGAGTTTTGTATGTCTCCTTTCAGAAAATTTCCTGAAAAGCATACTGTTCCATGACACATTTATAAGAACCCATGATTTCCTCAAACACATTCCACTTTTACTCCTCACATCACCTTGAAAATATTATCCTGCTGGGAAGAAATAAACACTGCCTTTTACTTATGAACAAGTACTTCATCAGAGAAAGAGCTTTTGAAACATTTGGGTGTACCAGCATTCCCTTTTATATGCCTTCTTTGCTGAATGAAAGACCTTGGTGAAATTGCTTTAGTTATTGCGAATTCATTCAGATGATGATAAGTGTCATGTGACAAATAAGACAGCTATTGTGTTGTCATAAATTGGCCTAGTAAGAAATTGACTCTTCTAGATGAGATAACCAGAACTATGTATCATTAAATGCAAAACAGTATGAGGCAACGTGTGTATAATGTTTCATCTTGACTGTGAATAATGCCCGGACTGGAAACTCCCAACTACTGCAAGCATGACCATCTCCTGATTCTTTGTATCAGTGTGAAGGAGGTTTAGAATCTGAAATCAGGGATTTTTCAAGGATCTTGGTTCATTATTTGTTTAAGGATCAAAAGCGAAAGGATATAATAGCTTCCAATGACCAAAGATATGTGCTGGGTAACTCCCTGTCCCACCCATGATTTCCTGACGCTTGCTGCTATTTCCTCCAGCCGACCCCACACCACGCATCATCTCGGCCTCCCCTTCCTTTGTCCTCCTTTATCTGCTTCATCTTAAGCCAAAATGTCTAGGATAACCAAACATTTCATTTGGAATCAATTCCGTGAGTCAGAAGTACATTTGCAAAATGTGTGCTGTGCTGATTTTGGATGGTTTTTTGTGTGTGAAGACTAGAGTACAGCCTGTCCTATTTACAAGGCGAGTTGCAAATACTCAAAGATGTCATAAAGGTGCTGCCACGTTGAGTTATTTCCACTGGTTCCCTTAAGATTGATCTAGGCAGGATCTACACTGCTGTTTTAAAGCGCTTTAAAGTGCTTTGTAACAGTAGTGACAACTGTTGGGACCCAGGACACACTCCAAAACAGTTGTCACTACTGTTATAAAGCACTTTAAAGCGCTTTAAAACAGCAGTGTAGATCCGCCCATAGTCCTAACTAAGGATTAGAGTTCCAGAGTCATTACCACCACCACGGCAGCACCTGAACACTCACCCCAAACAGCCCACGTCATGCTAGGGTGGCCATGTGTTCTCAAAAGAGGACAGTCCTCTAGTTGAAAGGCTGCCAGAGGATTGTCCTCTATTTGAGGGTATCCTCTACTTGGGTGGCTGTCCTGTCTAATTCCACTTTAAAGATAAAAAAACACACACATAAGAACTCTTGCCCATCCACAGTTAGCACCTGGATTGTGGACTGATCAGACAGGCACACAGGGGATTGTCTACACAGTGCCACTTTCACTGCTGATTCCCCCCCAAACCCGCAGCATCGCAGTTGCAAAGTGGCAACCTCTGTGATATATGGCCAGGGTTGGACGTGGACTATCCTGCCCTGAAACTTCACAGGATCAGTTAATCCACGGTACATAGGGGCTAATAATGGGGCTCTGAAAGGAACTTTTTCTTCTTCTGCTCAACTCCATAGCAGTGAAAGGATGCCTATGTGCACCCTCACAGCTTCAAATCAACAGACACACACCCTCTCTCAGCTGTGCTCCTTCATAATGCAGAGCTTTGAATCATCAGGCTTCCCCTCTGGCATGCTCATAAAGTGAAATGGAGGAGTTACTTCTGGGTAGACATGCAAACATTCACGCTCGCACCCCTCTCTCTCCCCACAATGGCGGCTGTGCTCCTAAGCCTGGGTGTAGTAGGAAAGCCTGACATACCCTATATTGAAAGTGCAGAACTGCACAACTGTGAAATAGTGCAGCAGTAAAGTGTGGAAAGGCAGTGATTGATCCCATGTTTGTAACAGCACAGTTTCAAAGTAGTAGGTCTGGCTCCCCTCCCCCCTCCTGCATTTGACAAAGTGCAATGGAAGGCAATGTGTTACTTCTGGGTAGCCAATGTTTAGCCCTCTGCTCTCACTATGACCTCACCCCATGCAACTTTCCCTTCAGCCAATCAGTGCCACTTCCACTAGCCCATGCCGAAGATAGCTGATAGCTGATTCCCAAACTGCACTGAATCCACAGTGACAGGAAAATACGATAGAAAATAAGTTTGGGGGGAAATGGATTTAGGGCAATGGATTTAGATACAGAGAGAGGCGTGCATCATCTGACACGATTGACTTGGGGGTGGAGTAGAACTGGAGTAAAACCGGTGGCCCAAAAGTAGGTATACAGTTGTTTAGAATGTTGACAGGAGGGCTGTATACCTACTTTTAGGCCACCCTGTATATGTTCTCTAGGTCACTAAGTCTCAGTCTTCTGCACTGTGGTGCGATTTTCCATATTTCTGTTTAAATTATAATAATTTCTAAATCTGCATCTATACTTATAAATTAACAAATGGAAATTTTAATCCTCTTTTGTCCTCTTTCTGGATGATGCATTTTTGGTGATTCATAGGTGGCCACCCTAGTCAACAGATAGCCATATGGCAGCTGCTTTGCATGCAGAAGGATGCCCAATCCCTGGCATCTCCAAGTAGAGCTAGGAAAGAATCCTGAAACCCTGGAGAGCTGCTGCCAGTCAATGTTGACAATATTGGGCTAGATGGACCAAGGGTCTGACTCTGTATATGGCAGCTTCCTATGCTTGTAATGAGTATCGATAATCTCATTACGAGATGGGCTACTCAATGCATTGTAGGGACAGAATCTGAAGGGGCTTGGGGCCAAACCAGATGTAATGTTATTCACTTCTTTAACCTTGCATGACTGATGTTTTAGAATAAATAGTGGCAATTGGAACTGGGGGATGGAGGGATGGAGGCTTTAACCCCACTATGGTCCTGATCAGAATAGGTCCCCTGCTCTTGTTATTTGCAGTGGGGATTTCCCTCTCACATGTGCGTCCGCTGTTCAGAATGAGAAGAAAGCTCTCATTGGTGTTAATGGGGGATTTCCTTTCTCTCATCATGATTAGCAAGTATAAGGTTGCCCTATTTCTGATTGGGACCACAGATGTGGCAAAGCATTACAACTCCCTGACTCCCCTGATCTGACTTATCCCCCCCTCCTCCCCAATGCTGACTATTTACTTTTTTGAAAACCAATCAAGGAAAAGCTAAAGACATGAGTAGCATCACATCTAGCTTGGCCTTCAGGGAGAATGTGAACAGCTCTGAGCATTTGGACACCTAGCAGTTGAGACATGGCACCAGATTCCAGTACATTTTAGTTGGAGTGGGGCTTGCTAAGGAGACCATCTGTGCTCCTGCTGTCTTGTGTTAGTACACCGACCATCCGCATGAGTGATAGGGCTAGTTGAAGACAGTGTGATCTATGAGGTCTCCTCAACCTATATGTGGTGTTGGAGGGTAATAGGGTTCCAGAAAGGGGTCTTTATTCATTTCCAGTATAAAGCTAAGATCTGAACTGTGTGTGGGACACTATTATGCAAACATATTCTCAGACTGAAGTGTACTGGTCATGGTGGTTAAAAACTACCTCCAGAACCAGGTGGTGTGCCTCTGTAGGCCAGTTGCTGGGGAACATAAGCAGGAGTATGTTATTACACTCATGACTTGCTGTGGATCTCCATAGGCCCCTGTGCAAACAGAATGCTGGTCTGGATAGGCCTTTGGTCTGATTCAGCATAGCTCCTCTTATGTTCTTAAGATACCCCTTTCAGCCTGGGCAGAAGCCAACTGTACTATTGCATTGCTACAGATTTAAATCCCTTCCCTAAAAAGATATTTATAGAAAAACATAGGCTTGCAATTAATATTCAAGCCATGTGGCATTGTGTTTGATACTGCTGAGTTGTTTGTGCAATGTGCAAATTTTAAAAATGGAGCAACCATGCTTAAATTCAGGATGAGATTTATGGTCTGGCTTGGCTCAGACAGAATGTTTGTTTTATGCATGCCCATTAATGGGTGTTATATGTATACGCACGCATGTCCTCCTTCCCCCACGTCTGTAATGCTGATAGTAAGAACAATCCAAAGCATTAAATGTAGTCTAAGCCACACTTCCTCCCTTGAGTGCTAAACTGCAGCAAGCTGAAATCATTAAAGTAGGATAGAGGGGAAAAAAGATTCTTGGCTTTCTCTGAGCCCTCCTGTCAAAGTGAGTCTACAATCTCAGTGTTGGATGGAAACTATTTCCTTTCCACAAGCTCTAAACTTGCAGACAAGGTTTCCTGCTTTCCTGTTAGTGCCTCCACCTACCCAGACAGCTTTGACACTTTTGACTTACCGATCAGTTATTTTCTACCACAGCTCTTCCAAAAAAAGTTTGTATGCCGTCGTAACAGCTGACTAAGCAGTAAAACATGCCCTGTAAGGGAAGAAAGCAAATGCAGGCTGCCCTCTTCAACAACTGACAAATGTTCTGGGTCTCAAGTGTTTCAGGGGTTACTGTTACATATGTAATCTCTGCCAGATTGACAAGCCAGAGTTTCAGTGTGTTCGCAAGGAACAGATACATCCTATTCTTGGTGCCACAACTGGGGAAGAGGACCATGTGTGGGCTGGGAAGAGAGCATGGGGCGTATCCTCCACAATGCTATTGATATTGGTAGTAGGGTGACCACTTATGAATCACCAAAAAAGAGGAAATGCATCACCAAAAAAGGACAAAAGAGGACACCCATTATTATTATTATTATTATTATTATTATTATTATTATTATTGACATACAGTACATCTATCATATGGGGAAGACTGTGGGCTCCCCAAAATGAGCAATTTATTGCACGCTTGTGATTGGTCACTCACAGAAGTTTGTGGGTCCATTACATGATGCCGTCAATGACCAGGACGTCTCTGGTGCTATCCCCTGGAAATCCTGCTATTAAAAGAACCACAGGTAATATAGTAATATCCAGAAAAAAGCGGGATCTCCAGTGTGTAACTCTGGCATTGCACAATTATTCCATCACTAGATGGCGCTGTCTCAAGGAAGTGAACAAAGCACAGAGAGGGGGGAAGTATAGAATCCATACCACATGCCCCCCTGTGTAACTGCAATCCCAGAAAGAAAGCAGAAGCAAAAAGCCCTGGTAAGGCAGTGGGATTTTTTTCAATGTAGAGAAGCTCTGTGACCAGGTCGCCTGTATGCCTTGCTCAGTCTGCTGTCCAGGTGCTGTTGATGGGCAGCTTTAAGGCTCAGCTCTTCCTTCTGATGGTTCTTGATCTTTATAATGGACATTTATATGATGCAGCTGCCAACTCGCAGCCACCACAGGCTTTTTTGATGAAATTGCGCGCTTAAAAAGTAGTCAACTTACCATGGTGTTCCCTTTTGCTGTGAGGTCACCACCTTCTTTCTGCCATCTGTTGGTGGTAACCTCACTTTGGGTTCAAGCTGGGGGCATTCTTGGGGTGAATTGAGGCCCGCGATAGGACACAGTAAGCTGGGACGGCAGGGCGGCGGGCAGGGCGGCGGGCAGGGGGTGGGCTTGACCAGCTGAATGGGGCCAGTTCTGTGGCTTTCTTGGCCAGAAAGCCTGTGCTTCCTTCTGCAATGAAAATTAACATTCCTTAGATGCCAAGGGGTTTCGAGGGAATGAGGGGCAAAGGTATCATCATCAAGACATGGCCAAAGCTGAAGATGTGCTTATTTTAACTTCAGCATGTGTCAGGCATTTCCTAATTTGATCTGAGAAAAAGAATCTGTGGTAATTCTTGTAAGATCTGCCTTTGGGTCAATGAAATATCTTCTCTACGAAGAGCTCTTGTTATGAATGCTGTGTTGGTCACTCAGGTATTTAGCAATATCTGCATGGCATTATAACATTTGCTTGGCTTGATGTGTTCATTTAGATTGCTTCCCACATGCTCACCTCCTCCACAGGCTGGGCTTATCTGGAGCTGTCAGCTTACAGCCTGGGGATTCTTTCCATCAAAGCTACCAGTTAAGCAACACATGTGGAGTTCTGCTCATGACAGCAAGTGTGGGAATAGTGTGGATAAAAGGACAAGGGAAGTCGTGGGCAGGAGAAGTCACTGCTACTGTGTCTCCCACATAAACTGGTTGTTTTGAAGGGACAGAGTGAATCTCTGGGTTGTGACCTGGCAACTGTAAGGGATATCCAGGGCTGTTCCAAGCAAATGAGAAGGCATTGTGGTCATCATGTTGTCGTGTTCTGATCAATACCAAATAGGCCTGAGTCAGATGATTCCCTTGACGACCATGCAACAAATATGGTCTAGGATGAGTATGCCGGTGGTTTGATGCCCTTTTGCATCTGTTTAGAATAAGTGTCAGTGTGTCCCCGGCTGAAACTGAGATGAACGAATAACCCTCATGCTCCAAAGTGTATGTTTAATGTCACTGTACTGGAATAATCCACTACTGCCAGGTATCTCAATTTGTGCCACGTTATTTGGATGTTTGGTGCTCTGACAAGTTCCTGTGAAAGCTTCTTGGCCAACATCTTCTGTAAGGCATGGGAAAAATGGTTCCATGTGCAGTGAATGGCAGCTCATGGACACGTGGCTGCTGTGAACACACAATGCCATGAGAAGCTGTATCTTCCTCTTTGCCAGCTTAACTTGTGATCTTCTCAAAATTCTCTACCCTATTTGTGGGCAGACAATTTGTGGGGAGAGAATAGTGCTGCACCGAAAATTTCTCCCGATCTTTTCCCCAGTCATTCTCATTCAATTTGATAGAAAAAAAATTGCTTTCAAAAAGAAATATAATGATGATTTTTTTTTTTTTTTTTGAAAAATTCTCATAGGTTGGTTTTGGGTTTCTTGTGTTTACTTTATTCTAAGGAGTGTGTGGAAGTCTTCAGTTTTTCATTGTACAACCATCTTTCCGGCAACCTATAACCTGCTTGGCTTCCCAAAACTTCAGTTAAAGCTCAATTAATTCCTCCCATTAGGCTTTTTCAGACCAGGAAGGGGAGACAGCTTGGGAGGCTGCAGAACAAAGGAGAGATGTGTAATAGAAAGAAAAGCATACACACAGCACCCTCAGCCGCCTCACAGGGATTAGGTAAGCTCAAAACTACCACAAAAATAAATGTTTAAACACCCTGAGAATGAGACAGAACAATGGAATCCTCTTTCTTGGAGGAAGAAAACTTTCAGGAAATTAGAAGACATAGTTTGGCTCAGCACTAGCTCCATCTCTTTCCTGGAGTTAGACACAACACTAGACACAAGGTCAGCCTGCCAGCACAGTTTCTGCTGTTGCCACTTGCAGGGGCAGCAGGGGAAAAAACAATATAAAAAACATTACAAAGAATTTGTGCTTCAACGTGGTGAACCCTAACAATGAGAAACTGTTGAGAATTCCTCTTCCCCCTGGATCCCCCTGGAGAAATTCGGTGACATTGTCTCCCCACAAATTGTCTGCCCACGAATAGGAGAGAGAATTTTGAGAGGCCCTTTGCACACAGCTCTAGTAGAGGACAGGGACAGGACTATGTCCATGCAACAGTTCAAGACTAACAGATAGTGGGCAGTATCTAATTGAGGCCTCCTGCATGTGGCCAGCCGTGCTGGTCCTGGTCCTCAAGCTGCCCCTACCACTTGCTTGATGTAATTGAGAGTGTTATCAGATGGGGGGGGATCACGTTTCCCTACCGTCGCTTCCCCCCACTTCTGTCCCACAATACTTCCTCTTCCTTCACAGAAAGAAGAAGTAAACAATGACCACATGGCACACATGCTAGTTTCGCTTCCAAAAATAATTTTTAAAAATTGGATTTACTGGAGTCTTATTTTGTCGTGGAAAGAAGACCAGAAGGAGCAGGAGATGTACGGGAGGTGGACAGCATTGTCAAAAGGACCTGCGAAAAACCGTGAGTGGCCAGTAACGACCATGCGATAAAATGCTCATCTGATGACGCTCATAGTGCTTCCAGGTGTGAGCGCTGAAACAAGCAGAAACATTTGTTTCTGGAAGGGACAGGGCTCCAGCAATCTTCCCCATCCAGAAATAGGCATTTCTGCTCATTTCGGGCCTTGTCCCCAGAAGCACTATGTATAGGGTGACCATATTTGGGAAACCAAAAAAGAGGACAACCTGTGGGCAGGGCAGGAAAGTGACTTTTCAGGGCCTCTGGAAAAAGCGTCATCCCCCACCCCGCCACCTTAAAGGCCCCAATTGGAGTGGAGGAGGGGAAAGTGTGTCATTTCTGCCCCCCCCTACTCCAATCAGGGCCTTTTCTATAATCTCCGGGAATGACACACTTTCCCATTTAAGGTCCTGATTGGAGCAGTGGAAGGGAAATGATGCGCCTCCAGAAAGCACATAATTCCCTCCCAAAATGCTAATGGCGGCCTTAAAGGGGAAAGTGTGTCTTTCCAGGACAATATAGAAAATCACAGAAAATCCCCCCTGACATCCAGAATAGAACAAAAACCAGGACAAATCCGGGGAAATCCTGACAGTTGGTCACCCTAACTATGTAGCATCACAAAAGCAGTAGGGTCCATTTACAGAGCAGGACCGGGGGGCGGGAGCTGGCCGTGTGCGGAAGGCCCCAATTGGATACTGCCCAGTCTTTTGTTTGCTTGTTACCCTGACAGAAACATTCCTCATAGCACAGGACATTCAGGAAGGCCCCAATTGGATACTGCCCATTTTCTTCCAAGTACTTTGCACAATTCATGATGGATATATGGAAGCACTACCAAAAGATGTGCTGATAGCCTCTAGAACAATATTCAAGTATTCTGCCTAAACAGGCAATTTCAAGTTGTGTAGGGGACATTAACCCCATCCCCTCCAGTCCTGACTATCCCACATTACAGGAAGGTTGAAGGAGGCTTTGGCACAAATTCAGTTGTGTGGTGATAGAAGACTCTGTGTCAACATTAAAGGAGGATTTCCAATCGTGGAGAGGCTTCTAAGTGCATTCAGAACACACACGCACACACACACGCGCGTGCGCACACACACACACACACACACACACACACATATATATATATATATATATATATATATATATATATATAAAACGTTCAGACCTTCACATTCAAGTTAGAAAGGTTTGGGATAGAGTGGAAGTGGACAGGGTTGTTAGGGGTGGGACCAGCATGTGTGCCCAGCCCCGCACCTATATGAGTTGAAATCCCCTTCTCAGTGGTTGCACCCTCCCTTTGGAATACTCTTCCGTGTGTGGTCCGAGAAGCGGAAATGGTGGCAAGTTCACATGCCCCCTGAAAACACATGTGTTTACACCAGCTTTCCCTGACCTGAAAGGGATTCAGAATATGGTGTAAGCTAGGCTGACCATCTGAAAAGGAGGCCAGGGCTCATGTAACTTTAACTGTTGTAGAGAAAAGGGAATTTCAGCCAGTGTCATTTGTATGCAATTAGTTCCTGGTGAAATTTCCTCTTCATCACAACAGTTAAAGATGCAGAGCCCTGCCTTCTTTTGTATATGGTCACTCTAGTATAGTGCCTGCACCTTTAACTGTTGTGATGAAGAGGGAATTTAACCTGGAACTAATTGCATACAAATGACACCGGCTGAAATTCCCTTTTCTCTACAACTGTTAAAGTTACATGAGCCCTGTCCTCCTTTTCAGATGGTCAGCCTATGTAAGCTGGCCTCTCCAATCCCCTCCTCTCCCCATTTACCTTTCCTCCAAGGTTTCTTTTGCAACCTTGGAGAGGCAGCTGGTGTGGTTCTCTCTGCACCAGCTGCGAGGGGGAGGGAACTCAAATTTCTGGCTTCAAGGTCAGAGCGGAGACTCTGGCTGAATTCGGATGACACAATAAGCAACTGGGGGCGGGGGAAACAATCGTCAGTTGTATTGACTATCGTGTCGTCCAAATGCTGCCATAGTCAACTCAGTACTGATCCTAATCCACACCACAGTTGATTATTTATTACCATGTTGTGTGGGGAATACCCCTTAGATGAACAACTGTAAAGTTGATTATTACCCCAACATTGACTATCGTGTTGTCCGAATTCAGCCTCTGTCTCAGGGTCATAGAATTGGTCCCTCAGGGATTTTAGTATATTAAGTGGTATAAAAGCATTATGATTAAATAATAATAAAAAAAACTGAACACGGCTCAGCTTAGATGGCATTAAAAAGGACTGGACAAATTCACAGAGGAAAAAAATATCAATGAGAGCTAAATGGAACCTCCATGTCCAAAGGCAGTGTATCTCAGGTCACTTGATGCTGGAGCAAGCAATAGAAGATCCCTTCACCCCTGTTTGTGAACACCCAGAGACACCTGGCTAGCTCCCTTTGGAGAGAGAATGCGTCACCACTTGGACCACGATCTAATTCCATAAGACCAATGTTTTGTTCTTATGTGTTCTTCTTCCTCCCGGAGCAAGAGAATTGAACCCAGACTTCATGGTTTTCCATGGAACTGACTAACCATGTAATAAATTTAACTGTTGCAAATATATAAATGTGGCAGACATTGCAGAAACTGTGGCTAAGCCCATCTTTTTGGATAGATGACAGGCTGAGGAAAGCCCAGACAAAACAGAAGTATATGCTATCAGCTTCAATGCGGTGTTATTTATGGACTAAGAGTGTTCTCACACATGAGGCTTAAATAGATAGTAGAGTGAATGTAAAACATACATCGGCACACTACATTACACACATTCAGTTTAGAAATAGCTCTCTGGCCTCTACTTCTTTTTTCCTGCCTTAAAAAATAACTTGTGGCACAACATAGTGTGAGAGGCTTAAAAGGCATTTGCAATGCCACATGTTAAAAATACCACAAATCTTCTGTAGGAAGAAATCTTTCTCCTTTTAGTATGCACAACTATTTTGGGGCTACTATGGGAGGTGTGTGTATGTATGTGCATTTTCTTCTACATCTTGTTAGATTCTAACAATCTGAAATCATGAAGGCCCTTGCAGTGACTGTAAGAGGAAGAGAACAGTTGTAACAGCGTGGATATCATTTTTAAACAAATAAACATTCATAACCCACCTAAAAAAGTGTATGTAGTATATATATTTTAAAAAAAACCACCCCCACCCACAAAATTCAGTAGGTTGGATCCAAGTTTGGTCATCTCCTAATGCAAGGGTGCAAAACTTCTTTCAGTGCCAAATTCAATTTTAGAGAAGTTCTCAGACGCCTCATTCCAGTGATGGTACCCTTTTCAGTTGCCAATAAATTAATAGAGAAGACAATCCTTTTGCTGGAAGAAATTCTGCAGACACTTCCTTCAACCCCCTGAATAAGGCCTTTAAAAAGTGAACAGGCTGAAATGTGTCAGGCTTCTTGTCAATAAAATCTATTTTGCAGCCTGAGGGCTTGTTTCTTTCCTTTCTGCTTTGGACGCTCATCTCCTTTTTGGTTCTAGCTTCTGGAGCAGGCAGACAGATTAAAAACAGCCAGAGTTCAGGTTCTAGAGTAAGCCAACCACTCAATTTTTCCCTCATTAACAATTTGCTCAAAGCAAGGAACCAAGCCTAAGAGGGTTCTTATATAAGGCCGGCAGGGCTCCATATGATATTGGCTCTTCAAATCACCTGATTCATCCTGGACTGATTGATTGCAGTTTTGCTTTCCACCATTATGAGGGAGGGGATAAGATGGAGCAGCAAACTCAGGCAAGCTATTCCTTTTACACATAAATTGGCCTGGTAGTGCAGCAATTAAGGCTCCTGGGCCACACTGCCAGATTCCCTGCTTAAGGAGTCCACTGGAACCTTGCAGGCTGCTTTTGTTTTGAAAAACACAGGACTTCATTATACACAACCACTTCACCTACCTCAAAATTGGGTGTTTGGATTCATTGATCTTTAGGGTGGGGGAAGCAAAGTTCTCTCAAAGAGAAGTGAACCAGAGCAATTTTGTTCTAACACCCCACTGATCCACCCTGTTCTCACTTTTCAGATACATTTTGGGAAAATAAAAATGGTGGCCGCCATACAAATTCCTGTGCCAAACATTGAAGGTTGCCATTATGGTGGATAGCAGTTTAATAACTACAGAAAAGCACTCCGTTTTATAGTCTAGGCCCATTTAGGGTGACCAGATAAAATCCAGGTCAGGGCTCATGTGACTTTAACAGTTGTAGAGAAAAGGGAATTTCAGCCAGTGTCATTTGTATGCAATTAGTTCCTGGTGAAATTCCCTCTTCATCACAACAGTTAAAGTTGCAGGCACTATACTACAGTGCCCATATACAAAAGAAGGCAGGGCCCCTGCAACTTTAACAGTTGTGATGAAGAGGGAATTTCACCAGGAACTAATTGCATACAAATGACACTGGCTGAAATTCCCTTTTCTCTACAACTGTTAAAGTTACATGAGCCCTGACCTGGATTTTATCTGGTCAGCTTAGGCCCATTAGTCCTCCAGCATAAACTTTTCCCAACTTGGTGCCCTCCAGATGTTTTGGATTTCAATTACTATCAGCCCCAGCCAGCATGGCCAGTGGTCAGAAATGCTGGGAGTTGTAGTCCAAAACATCTTGAGGACACCTGGTTGGAAAAGGATGCTCCAGCAGTTCATTTTCTTTTTAGAGGTGCTGGTTTAAATACCCTTCCAAAGAAAGAGTAGTGAAGGAAGCAGGCTTGTTAAAATATAATGTCCATGTGCCTTTCCATGCAACCCTATTTTTAAACCCGCAATACTAGGGAAAACTCCTTTACTATATGCTAGGCTGACCAGATAAAATCCAGGTCAGGGCTCATGTAACTTTAACAGTTGTAGAGAAAAGGGAATTTTAGCCAGTGTCATTTGTATGCAATTAGTTCCTAGTGAAATTCCCTCTTCATCACAACAGTTAAAGTTGCAGGGGCCCTGCCTTCTTTTGTATATGGTCACTCTAGTATAGTGCCTGCAACTTTAACAGTTGTGATGAAGAGGGAATTTCACCAGGAACTAATTGCATACAAATGACACTGGCTGAAATTCCCTTTTCTGTACAACTGTTAAAGTTACAGGAGCCCTGACCTGGATTTTATCTGGTCACCCTACATATGCATTCCTAAAAAGAAAAAGAGAGATAATAGTTTGCAAAACCTGAAAGATGCTATATTCAAGGGAGTTCAGTGGGGCTTAGTCCAAGGAAACATGCTGATGAATCACTGAAATTATTTGATGAAACAAAGTGACAGGCCCATTTCATGAAACCATTTCTCCTTGAATTACCGCAGCCCCTCAGATGTTTTGGACTTCAACAATTATCAACCCCAGCTAACATGGGCATGGCCAGTGGCCAGAAAGTCTGGGAGTTGCAGTCCAAAACATCAAGATAGATCACCAGGTTGGGGAAGGCTGAATCGCTAGATCAGTTTCATAAATCTTTGATTGAATCAGTGTTTCTCGATAGCTCTCATTGCATATAATACGTCCTTTGACCTTTAGAAGTGGTGGAAGTTATGTTTAATTTAACAGTGGGAGGAAGACCTTGAACATTTTATACTACATTTAAAAGTACAGAAATCAGGAGAAACAAGGCTCTGAAGGGAAGGTAAAAGGGACAGCTTGTTTTCTTTCCATGAAGAAAACAATGATAATTCTTACAATGCATTATTTTAGGAATCATTTCAGGCTGATGGAAAGCTGTTGTGATGAATTGTCCAAAGGAAAAGGAGGAATCCATAGATGTTTCCACAAACAATGGAGTCACACAGTAGCTAGACGCAATGCAATAACTATCTTGCTTCCTTTGTTTGCTTATTCTTTGGCTGCTTGCATAGTCTAGAGAAATAATACAGGAGAAGTATTTTAACTGCTTATGAGAATAATATTGCAGAAAATACGATACAGAGATGAGAAACAGAGCTTGCCAAATGAATTTCTAGGACTTTGGTTTGGTTTGGTTTTTCAGTGAATAGGCCCACTAGGGGTATCAGTAATAGGCTGACCAGGTGGCTCGGGATTTCCCGGTCCTAACCGGGAATCCAGAGGCCAACCGGGCCAACCGGGGGAAAACCGGGGTGGCGGGGGGTCACGCGGCGGTGGCAGCGAGACCCGGAGGCGGTGGAGGAGCTCGGGAAGCGGACGCCCCTGCAGGTAAGCACAAAGGGGGGCTCTTACCTGCTGGGGCGGCCGCTTCCCGGGCTCCTCCGCCGCCTTTGCCGCCGCTGCCGGGCTCGTAAGGCCAGAGGCCGCGCGGAACAGACAGGAGAGGGCCGGATCCGGAAGTGACGTAACCGGCCCTCTCCCGCCTCTTCCGCGCAGCCTCTGGCCTCCTTGGGGCTCAATCGCGATGGCGATGAGCCCTGAGGAGCCCGGACGCTCACGCCCGCCTCTTCCGCGCGGGCGTCCGGGCTCCTCGAGGCTCGTCGCCACTGCGACGAGCCCCAGAAAGGCCAGAGGCCGCGCGGAAGAGACGGGAGAGGGCCGGTTACGTCACTTCCGGATCCGGCCCTCTCCCGCCTCTTCCGCGCGGGCGGCGACGGAGGACCCCGCGCGTCTGCGCAGGCGACGGAGGAACCCGGCGGTAGGTCCAGGCTGGGTTTTTTGGGGGGGGGGTGGCTTGGTGGGGGGCTTGTTTTGGGTGGGGGGGCGACCGGGATTTTTATTTTTAAAATCTGGTCAGCCTAATCAGTAAAGCCAACACATTCCATATTTTCCTTGTGGTAGTCCCTTCCTGGGGTAGAAGCACTTTCACATCTTGTTGAATCAAGTGAGAAAATTAAAGCAAATGCTGAAATCTCTCTCACTGAAATCAGTGGGGCATAAAAGTGCTTGAATTAGGCTGGATCATGCTTTAGCTGAATTGTCTGATGACAATGCTAATGTACAGATAATTGCCCCAAAAGAGAGTTGCCGGTTGATCAGTACTTGGACATCTGGTGTATTCAGAGGCCCTTGGCCAGCTTTCTCTAACCTGGAGCCCTCCAGATGTGTCAGACAACAACAGCCATCACCCCCAGCCAGCAGGCCTGGGGATGATAGGACTTGTAGTCCATCACATCCGAAGGGTGCCTAGTTTGGGGAGGCTGCCATTGGCCATGCAGCACACTTAGGATCTTTGGGAGCTTATGAGGAACTTTTGTGTCTGTTTTTGTATCTTTCAGATCCATAATTGCTCAATTTATTACAGCTCCTGAAGTCATAGATTAGAGATGGGCAACTTTGGAAGGTCCAGGAGCATTTTCACCCCCTCTCCCCATAGGTGGCAGTCCACTGGTCAACCCAAAAGATACTAAAAAAAATTTTTAAAATGAAAAAAAAAGCACCCAGAGCACCACAGAGTGCCTAAAAGGGTCAAAACTAGCTTGCTGGCAAACTAATTTTGACCCTTTTAGGCTCTATAGCAGCTACTCTGTAGTGCTCTGAATGCCATTTTTAAACTAACTTCTAAAAAATTTTTTGGGTGTAAGTGGCAGTGGGGGGGGGGCACACTGGGGCCAGTGGGGGCCCCATGTGGCCCATGAGCTTCACATTGCCCACCCCTGTAATAGATGCAAAAATCATGTCATGCTGATCAGCTTTTTGTGAGAATTTCAATCCTCCCTGTGTCCTGTGTTTGCATACATGGTGGTCATACAAATTGCATGCAGCAATAGCTCAGTGTCTGTCTTTTAAGATTGCTTAGCTCAGAGCTTGATACACATACAGAAACAACAGTCAGAAAAAATAAGCAAAAGCAGCCAACATAGTCAAATTTGATATGATCCTGGTTCTTGTTGTTGTTTTTTTAAAAAAATCCTCTCCAAGATAATCAAAAGTGACCTATAAAATAACACTCATTATAGAGAAAGCACAATGTACCGATTGGATTGCATATGAAATCCAAGGAAAACAGTCACCATTGTTTTCCTGCTAACAATGAACTAGACCAAAGGAAACAAGAATGTGAACACTGTCATGTATATTTTTAAAAAATAAAGCTTAAAATGAATTGTTACTAATAAGTGGCATGCCAGATGGGTATAAAGGAGGATTACATGCTGGTCTGAGAATTATGTAGAGATCTGATTAACACCACCAGCGCCGTTCATGTCGGATATAGAGTACTTTTCTGATTAGAAGAAAATGGAGGGCTTGTTTCTAGTTAGTTTTCACGTTTGGAAGTTTTAAATAAATGGTCTTTCAAGGCCTGAACAATGAAAATACATACTTTTCCACCGAAGAAGAGTTTACAGAATTCTAAGGCGGGTTAACCTAGAGCAGCAATTTTCTCCTGAAATTGCAGCCAGGGAGGACAAAGAGTGTACTAGAGGCTGCCACCATGTTATGTTTGAAGAGTGCAGGATAAACTAGTTTATTTTTATGTTTTTTATCACCAACAATCTGTGCAAAAGCCTGCCGCACATGAAGGTTTTCTGTCCTGTTAGGCTGAAAGCCCTGGTTCATGCCCATTATGTGGCTCCTAGCTATTGCTTTTCCAATGTAAACTGCAAGCAGAATTGCAATTGGCTTCTCACACTTTTGGGAGTACTTTGTTTTATCTGTGTGTAGATCCCAGTATGTTCTGACCATACCAGTGGCTGTGGCATAGGTACAGTGGGTGGGTCCGTTTGAACCTCAGCACACATTTCTAGTGTGTGACTAGAAAGGGTTTTGGTTGAATAATACGTTTGTGTGTGTGAGGGATGTGCAGATCAGAAAAAAACTGAGCTTGCTGGAGTTCTCAAAATTCCAATTACATCTCAGTTTGTTCTGACTCAAGTCTGTATCAGATGGTGACTTTTTTTCCGCATGAAAATCTGTGCATAGTTTTGTATGTATTTTCCAAACTGTGCACATCATTTGTGGGCATCTTTGAAATGTATGCATTCTTCTCCCATTGATTAAAGCGTATTTGTGCACATTTTTCAAAAGTATGTTTTTTTCATGCACATTTTTCAAATGTGTTCATGCTGTTGAACGAATTTTTTTCGGTCCACGAATCATAGTGCAAACTCAGAAATGCAGATTGCAGATTGCGTCCAAAACTGGAAGGTGTGAAATAAGTGAATTCAGATTCAAAAACAAACAAAAACTAATATCTCATATAACCCTAATATTTGTGTGTGTACACACACACACACACGCACATGCATATGCATATGTATATACATACACACATTATGGTATTACAGTGTTATACCTCTCTTTCATTTAAAAACAATTCTAGCTACAAAACCTTTGAGCAATAATTAAAAGATTGATAAAAAACAAAACAAAAATGGGTTCATAAAATGGCACCCGCTGCAAAGAGTTATATGAATGTGTGCTAGTTGTGATAGATTCACTTTTCTGGTACATCATTGCCCACTTTTAAACCCCATTCTTTTTTTAAAAAAAGAAAGGCAGCAGCTTGAGCTGGATATGAGTGTCCATCACCTCAGCATCCACTGTAAACTCTGGATCTAACAGCACCTCCTAAGCAGGAATGCAATTCCATCCAGAATAGTTTGAATACCACTTCCTTGAAATGTGCAACCTCCTCCTTCTTGTCTGAACTGAGCTTTAGTTTGCTAGTCCTTGGCTGGTCCATTACTGGTTTCAGGCATCTGCTGACCTTCCACTACCACATCTGCTTGTGGTAGTGAACTGGTCAGCAGAGCTGGGTATTGTCAGAGTGCGGATGATACTTCACTCTAAATCCCAGGACTTCTTCACCCAGTAGTTTCACATGCATATAAAATAGCACAGGGGAAAATATAGAACCTCACATGCCACAGGCCTGAACTACAGTTTTTCTTAACCTTTATTAATCCGAAATTATTGATGTTTCATCTGCCATACTTTTTCAGACTTTTTGGTTTGTAATTGTTGTAATTGTTTAATTATAGATTGTTCTGTTGTTCTTTGAATGCTGCTAGCTGCCTTGAGTAGTACTCTGCTAAGTGGAAATTATTCCAATAATTAAATCAGTTCCCAGCAACACCTTTTGAAGCATATGTACCAAGTGGGCCCAGCACCACCCTGGCACAGTGCCTCCCATCCCAGTGCCAGATAGGTGACTCAGAAGAATGCCGTGGTAAAAGGCATTAAGAGCTACTGAGAAGTCCAGGAGAACCAAGGTCCTATTCTTTCTTTCTTCAAGCACAGATTATCTACCAGGGCAACCAAAGCAGTTTTCTTTCAAAGACTTGGAATATGTGAATCAGTTGACCTCAATTTCACGCAGGGTCTTCTTTTTCCAGTGCTCAGTTCATTCTGTCCTGATTTGCATATTTTTTTTTTGAGTCGTCACAAAAATTAATTTTGAGCATATTTTGTACACTTTTTAAATACACATTGTTTTGAAATGTATGTTTTTCCCATGTGGTTTTTCAGAAAATAAAGTGGGTCTGTGGGCATTTTGTGCAAATATCATGTTGACAATATTGAGCTAGATAGACCTATGGTCTGACTCAGTATAACGTAGGGATGTTGTGGATTCCCAGTGTACTCACCGGTAACCGACCCCACTTGCCAAGTCGCAGGGCATTCATGGATCTGCTCACCGAGTGGCCGCGGACCAAACAAGCAGGTCCAGCAACTGCCTGCGCCCATAGCAAGCCTCCATTTGCATAGCAAGCCTCCACTTGTAATGTGTAAATGGCCCTTTTAAGCTGCCATTTGTGCAGCATTACTTTTACGGAAATCCTTGAGCTGCCATTTGATGCAAAAAGGTGTCTCGCTACGAGGTCGGGCAGCTACTGCTCTCACTTGTTGGGTGCACGGCCAGTTGACGAGCACACGGAGGCTTGACAAGTTGGGCGGGGGAAGCGACAGTGGCGGCTGAACAACTGCCCGGAAAAACTGGATGGCAGTGAGTCTGTTCATCCCTAATATAAGGTAGCTTCTTATGTTCTTATATCGTACCACCTCTTTTCTTGCAAACTGCATCACAAACGTCAGAAATGTATGGCTTTCAACAGCATACTGAGTTCCAGGTCTTGTTTAGGTATGTGAAGTGCGAATCTGGTTACTTTCTGTCGAAATGTGATACAAACCAATTTCCCATCCATCCTTATCAAAGACAAATTATTACCCCTTTCTGGTATCCTGCCTGAGAGGAGAATTATAGGAAAGTTCAATAGAGATCAGCTCACACAACTACTGTGTCAATTTTATTTTTGTTTTGCATCTGGAAGGAGATATACTTGTGTTAAACTGGTCACCATCTGATTCACTAGTTATCAGTAGCACAGATTGCAAACCACCATGTGATCACAACCCAGGCAAAACTACACCACCATTGTCTGAAAGCATATGGTGTAGATGTGACCATGAGCAATGGCCAGATGGGAGACTATTTGGGGACCATACAGCATGTAAGCTAGGTTGGGAAGACTGCAGATTTGTGGGATCTACTTTGTTTTTTACTAGAACCCTGAGATCTACCAAATGGATCCAGGTGCAGAATAGTGGCGAAGAAAAGCAGACACAGAAAAAGGTGCCCCTGAGCACTGACTTGGCCCATGAATTTGTTTTTAGTACCAGAACTGAAGCTCGCACACACACCCTTTTGCACGCAAATCTAGTCCGGCTTTCCCTCAAGCATTCTTGATTGCAGCAGCCTTATCTAGGAATGGGGGGGGGGCAGGCTTTTTGTTGTCATGATTTTTAAATCATTGGGACTTGGAACCCCTTGCTGATGTACTGCAAATCACCAAGGGGATGGATCCAATGTCCTCATTGCACCTGAAAAATGGATACCTCTGATAGAATGGGCCGTCCATGTCTTCTCCTCCCCCCTGCTACCTCCCATGTGCCTCCCAACCCTCTGGAGCAGATTTGGAGGGTGTGCAGGGGGCTGCAGTCTGGAGGACTGGATGCAGAAGTCCTATTCTACCAGAGGTATCCGTTATGTAGGTGCAAAGAGGAAGTGGGATCCAACTCCTGGAGATCTACCAGTAGATCCCAGTTTTTTCTGTTCACTCCTGTATAAACCACTTTTGGGAGGAGGAATGGAATACAGGCATCATAAATAAAGCTTTGGATGGTTAAATAGTAAAACAGTAGCAGAATACACACACACACACACAGAGTGGAGGCTGGTGGTTCTGATGTCAGTGGGCGCCTTGGATAAGTCCTTTAGAGTTCTGACTGGTTCTGACTGAACCTGAAGCATATTTACCGCCCACTGACATCAGAGCCATCAGCCTCCTATATATATATATATATATATATATATATATATATATATTCAGATGTCCATGTGCATAATAGTCATGTGATCCTCCCCATGTCGTTGCTGGTATTAAATAAATACTTTGTGTCCTTAAAATAGCCTGAGGCTGTGTTTCAAGAACAGAATCAGGCAGATGTTTAAAAAGCTTTAAATATACCAACAAGCATGGCTGCCAAGCATGTAATGAATGGAGCACAAGTGTACAGAGTCACAGGAGGCAGCAGGGGTCCAGAGGTAGGCAGGCAAGCCTGTAAAATAATACCACAGAATTATTTTGCAAAGTAGGCGGTTAAAAAAACCTGTGTGTATATTTGGTGCCAAATTCTACTCTGGTGTACTGATGCAACTCCACTGAAATTTCATGGCCATCTGCTATATATATAGCTTTCAGTCAGTGGGTTTTCCAAAAGCTGGTGATTCAGTGGAATTTTAGAAGCATTGACACAAGTATGGGGTCTATGCGGATCTTCCAAACTTCTGCAATTCAGTTGCCTCACGTTTTCTTGGAACATTGAGTCTGTGCACTTTAAGAATGGATGGTTTCATGGACCGAAAAAGAAGCAGCAGCAATGGGGGGCAGGATGATGGTACACACACACACACACACATATGTCCTACAACTCCCAGCATCCTCAAGCCAGCATGGCTGGTTGAGGAATGCTGGGACTTGTAGGATGTTTTCTGTCTAAACATGCATAGGGTTGCGCCTTAAGAGCACTTCTACATCAGGGAAAAACCCACAATTTTACTGCAGCTTCCATTTGCATCCCACAATCATAACATGTTTTCTTTACACATACTTCCCTTTCCCGTCCCCCTGTCCCCCTTTAACCAGGAGTTCTGTATGTTTCATTTCTACAGCCACAAGATGGCGGTGTAGTCTGCCTCTTCTTGTAGCGCAATTTCCTCTTTTCATGCTGAAATGGAAAGTGGGTCTTTTTGTTACTATTTTTTCCCCATTTCAAATTAAGCCACGGAAATCCTTCCAAAGTACGAGAGAGGCATTGGAGTTAACAGCAACATGAAATCAACCGGGAAACGTCCATGAGTGACCAGTCATGAGCATGCTATAAATAGCTCATTTAGAGAAACCCTAAATCTCTTCTGTCACTATTATCATGAAATAACCTGGTTCAATAAGAGATTATTTGGCACAAGGGCCAAGGTGTAGAATTTTGATTCAGTATATGCAGTTGTGTGGGCCTTCTGCAAAACCTGACAATCATGTTAAAAACAGCTGTTTGCTGGGAAGGGAGGATATGTATGTTGTGGCAGGAAGAAAATAAATGCAGACCCTCAGCTCATTCTTGAATAGGCACAGGAGGATAGTCGCTGTAGTGGCATAAGAGCAGCCTCCCCAACTGGGTTCCTCCAGATAGTTTGGACTCCAGTTCCCATCAGCCCCTGCCCTCGTGGCCAATGGTCAGGAATTCTGGGAATTGTGGTCCAAAAGATGTTGAAGGAACCAGGTTGGGGAAGACTATGTTACAATGTTGGACTAGGACTGGACCTATCAAATCTCCACACAGCCCTGATCACTGTGTGACCTTGGGCCAGTCATTCTCTCTCAGCCTAGCCTACCTCATAGGATTGTTGTGAGAGTTAAATGGGGGAGGGACTATGTATTTTTGCTCCTTGGAAGAAAGGAGGCATATAAATGTAGTAACGTACCTTTATTCATTATCCAAAGAGGTTCCAGCTGCTTTTTAATGCTTTAATTTTGATTTTTATGTATGAAGGACCTAGCTTGTGTAAATAGAAGCTATACTCAGGCTATGGTGATTTCGGTTAATGATGGGTGAACTTTAAATAAATTGAGAGTAAATATAGCTGAAGAAAATATTGTGTGTGTGTGTGTGTTCTCTACAAGAAGAGGCAGACTACACCTCCAGCGCAGCCCCCCAGCCCACCTGCGGAGAGGCTCAGAACATCGGCGGGAGAGAGAGAGAGAGGTGCAAGTAAGGGCTTCCTGTGCCTCCTCCATCGCAGCCCCAGCCCACCTGTGGAGAGGCTTAGATTACCAGCTCAGTCCACCCTCTGAGATGCTCGAGGTGGCCGGGAGTCTAGCTGAACTGAAATGTGTCTGGGAGCGGCAATATCTGTTGTGCAGGGCAAGGGGAGATATGGCGATAGCAGGGCGATGTGCTATTATAGGGGAAGGAGAGATAGCTATTTAACACCTATCTTACCTTCCAGTCGCCCTGCTACCCCGGGGATCTTGGAGAACGAACCAGGCCACCCACAGAACCTCTCCTTGCTCCTATGCAATGCCAGGTCGGTTAAAAATAAAACAAATATCATCTATGACCTCCTTATAGATGAGGAGGCCGACCTGGCATGCTTCACAGAAACCTGGCTGGGAGATGATAGTGGGCCGACATGGGCCCAGGCTCTCCCAGCTGGATACTGTGTTAGTGAGCAGGTGAGGGAAAGTGGGCGGGGTGGGTGGGTGGAGTAGCTGTGGTCTACAAGGACAATCTTAACCTGACCAGACTTTCTGTCTGGCAATTGAATCACATTGAGTGTGTGTACCTGAGTCTGAAGGCCAGGGATAGACTAGGGATTCTGTTAGTGTACCGGCCCCCCCGCTGCCTATCAAACTCCCTGGCAGAGCTCATGGAACTGGTCTCGGAGCTGGTGTTGGATTCGCCTAGGCTTTTGGTCCTGGGCGACTTCAACATCCCATTCAAGGCTGGTTTGTCAGGTGCAGCTCGGGAGTTCATGGCATCCATGACAACCATGAGCCTATCCCAATTGGTCTCTGGACCTACACATTCAGCAGGTCGCACCCTTGATGCTGTCTTCAGCTCCGAACAGACAGATCTGTGGGCGGAGGTATTGAATACCTCTGCATTGTCATGGACAGACCATTTTCTGGTCAGGGTTAGTATCACGGCTACCACCCACCCCTGCAGGGGTGGCAGACCTATTAAGATGATCCGCCCTCGAAGGCTGATGGATCCTTCTGGATTCCAGAAGGCCTTGGAGGGATCTATGGCTGGTATCGTCGACGATCCTGTAGAAGCCCTGGTCAATAGATGGAATCAAGACCTAACTAGGGCTATCGACACGATCGCCCCAAACGTCCTCTCCGACCCTCTTCTAATCGGGCGACCTGGTATATGGAAGATCTCAGGGAGTTGAAGCGGAAAGGACGACGACTGGAGCTCCGATGGCGGAAAACTCGACTTATATCCAATAAGACACAACATAGAGAACATCTTCGTTCCTATGGGGTGGCAATACGTGCAGCGAAGAAAGCTTTCTTCTCTGCACGCATTGCGTCTGCGAATTCACGTCCAGCAGAACTGTTCAGGGTGGTGAGGGGTCTAACCCGGGCACCCTCCCCTCTGAACCCGATTTTAGAGCCTTCGGTAGTTCGCTGTGATGCCTTTAACGATCATTTCACAGATAAAATCTCTCAGATAAGAGCCGACTTAGATGCCGTCGTTATAGCAGAGGTTGACAATGGAGTGTCCAGCAACTCCACGAGTAGAATTACACTGGATCAGTTTCAGTTGGTGAGTACCAAGGACGTGAACAAGCTGCTTGGTCGAGTGAGGAGGACAGCTTGCCCTCTCGATCCCTGTCCTTCTTGGCTGGTCACCCAGGGAGGAGATGCAGTTAGATCACAATTACAATATATTATTAATGCATCTCTCAGGGAGGGGAGTTTTCCATCATGTTTAAAAGAAGCGGTAGTATGGCTGCTTCTAAAAAAGCCCTCCCTGGATCCCCTGGACTTTAATAACTACAGGCCAGTATCAAATCTTTCATTTTGGGGCAAGGTGATCGAGAGTACAGTTGCCTTCCAACTGCAAGCAGTTTTGGATGATATAGATTTTCTAGACCCATTTCAAACTGGCTTCAGGGCAGGATATGGAGTTGAGACTGCTATGGTCACCTTAGTGGATGATCTACGCTTAAGTATTGACAGGGGGAGTTTGTCCCTGTTGATACTTCTGGACCTCTCAGCAGCTTTCGATACCATCGACCATGGTATCCTTCTGGAACGCCTGAGGGGATTGGGACTCGGGGGCACTGTACTTCAGTGGTTCTGGTCCTACCTCTTGGGCAGGTTCCAGATGGTGATGCTTGGGGATAGTTGCTCTTCAAAGAAGGACCAGCTAAGTGTACCACAAGGTGCCATCCTATCCCCATTGCTGTTTAACATCTACATGAAACCGCTGGGAGAGATCATCTGGAGGCATGGGGCGGGGTGCTATCAGTACGCTGATGACACCCAAATATATTTCTCTATGCCTTTGACAACGGCGTCAGCTAAGGATAGTGTGTCTCCTCTGAATGAATGCTTGGAGGCGATAATGGGCTGGATGAGGAAAAACAAACTGAAGCTGAATCCAGACAAGACGGAGGTGCTTACTGTCAAGGGCCACAACCTGGGGTTGGAGGTGTGCCAACCAGTTCTGGATGGAGTTACACTCCCCCTGAAAGGCTGTGTTCGCAGCTTGGGGGTGCTCCTGGATCCGTCGCTCCAAATGACAGCTCAGATGGATGCGACGGCCAGGAGTGCCTACTATCAGCTTCGGCTGATACGCCAGCTGCGCCCCTTCCTAGAGTTGGAAGACCTAAAATCAGTAGTGCATGCGCTGGTAACTTCGAGGCTCGACTTCTGCAATGTGCTGTACATAGGGCTACCTCTGTGCCTAGTCCGGAAACTTCAACTAATTAAAAATATGGCAGCCAGGTTGGTCACCGGTACTTCTAGGGGTGACCACATTACACCAGTTTTAAAATCTCTTCACTGGCTGCCAATCAGTGTCCGGGCGAAGTACAAAGTGTTGGTTATTACCTTTAAAGCCCTACATGGTTTGGGTCCAGGTTACCTACAGGATCGCCTTCTCCCATACAATCCGCCCTGCACACTCAAGTCCTCTGGGAAGAATTTACTACAGTCAACAAGAACTAGACTGAAAACCGTTACCCAGAGGACCTTCTCTTCTGCCGCTCCCAGATTGTGGAATGACCTGCCAGGAGAGATCCGCCAACTCACCAGTCTTCAGGAATTTAAAAGATCTATAAAGACTGATCTCTTCCGGCAGGCCTATCCAGATGAATTTTAAAGTGTTTTATTGGTATTGGTGTTTTAATCAGTTTTATATTTTGTGTTGGTGCTGTTCCCTGCCTCGATCCGTTGGGAGAGGTGGGTAATAAATAATAATAATAATAATAATAATAATAATAATAATAATAATAAGATAATTTGTCTTTTTCACGGAAACTGGTTTAACTGGTTTCATTTGGAAACTGGTTTAATTGTTGTGGATTCCCACAGAATACCCTGGGACTGACAACTTTATGGATATTGTAGATGTGCTGAGAAAGTTTTGTTAGAGGTTCCTTGTTCATTTGTAGAACTATAGTTCCTAGAGTCAGGTCCAGCCCTACTGACGTTGCCACCTCAAGCGAGCTGCCCCCGCCCTCCACCTCTTCTCCCTGTGCTTCCCCTCTTCCTGCTTTCACATGGCAGCAGTGGCAGCTCCAGGCTCCTGGCTCTCCCCCCCCCCCCCCCCGTGCTGCAGCAGGGACTCATGGCTTGCAGCTCCTCACTCCCTCCTCTTAAGGGACAGTGGCTCCTCCTCCCTTCATTGGCTGGCTGGGAAACTCTGCCAAACTAGGCAGAAGGTGGGAGCTGCCGGCCCGGAGAGGGAGGAGGAGCCGCCATTGCTGGGCCGTTGGCCAGCTGGCCAAGCAAGCAGGCAGCTAGGGAAGCAAGTGGCAGTGGCGGGAGAGAGGGAGAGAGTGGCTGGCCATGCACTGGTGGGGCCTTTGGGTGGGAAGGGCAGAAAAATTTGCCACCCTTTCCAGCCTGTGCCGCCTGCTGCGCTTGCTTCCTCCTGCTGAATTGTAGGGCCAATCCTGCCCGGAGTTCTTTGGTTTGGAGCTATGGTGCTACAGGTATAGATGTGCCCCCTGGGCTCTAGTAGTTTCTACCTTCCCATTCTTAAAATAGCTTTCTGTGATTTCCATAACAACACGCCCACATGGGATTTTGGCTTACAAAGCCTTCTAATCTCTGTAAAAGTACAGGACCAATTAAGAAAGTTTGAAGCTATAGATTGAAGTGGTTTCCTGATAGCTCTTGGGTAGCTTCCTATTGGCATGGCCTGTGATCCTCTTGGAGCCCAGTCACTTTCTCACCTAGGAAGAGTTGTAGAACCCCTCACTGGCTCACTGTGATTTGTTTCCAAAGCTCTTTGTGTATAAAATCACTTCAATCCATTCTGACTTTAATTATGGAGAAAATATTGTCTCCCCTTGTGTTTGTGTGGATACGTTTGGGGAGGTGGTAGAAGGCGAAGTGAGAAGTGAGGCATGTTTGACCATTTCATTTCCAAGAAAGTTTGAGCTGCCAAAAAGTAGGTAGCTAGCTTATTAGGTGGAGGAGATAGGATATGCCTCCTTGAGGGAAGTTGTGGTCCCACCAGCCTCTAAGGATGCTGTGGTGAGACTGCTCCAGAAAACCTCTTTTGTAGATTACAATGACTTTAATAATAATGAGCCTGTCTCCAATGTGTCATAGCTGGGCAAGTTACTTGAGTGTGTAGGAGCAGCCCACTTACAAACTTTCTTGGATGACGCTGGCTATCCATCCATATCAACCTGGCTTCTGATTGGACTGCTGCTGTTGCTCTGACAGATTATTTATGCCTGCAGATGGGCAAGGGGGAGTGACATTGTGCAGGCCCTGCTTTGTAACCCCTCTCCATGTTCTCTCACACATGAGTGAGGTGGCTGGGACCTTTTCAATGATGACACCTAGATTGCAGAATTCCACCGAAGGGAGACTTGCTTGGCTTCCTCATTGATGGGTTTTAGGTGGCACTTTTTATATGGCTATTTGGGAAGCTGGATAGAGAGTGCCTGTGTTCTTGCTTTTCCTTATTTCCTTTTAATGTTTTATTACTATTCTGTTGTTGCAGTCATGTTATTACGCTGGTTCTTCTTCTTCTGACCTAAGCTGCCTTGTAGATCATTTCGTGCTATTTTCAAATAAATATATTAACCGATAAACACACTTTAGTATATAACCAGTTTGTTCCCATTTTCTCTCTCAGTGAAGTAACTGCAAAAAAGAGCATCTGGGTCAGATCTCTCTTCATGCACAAGTTTGAGTTATTTTGTAATTGCAGTTTGTGAGAAAGGAAAGAGACCTTGATTCTCAGTATCCCATTGTAAAAGAATTGACTTTCCTTATTGTGTTGTCAGGATGGGATTGTTTCCTAGTGTGAGTCAAATGTCTTCAGATTCATTTCACTTTTCCTTTTAGCTGGTTGCTTGACAGCAATGTCTGTAAAGTGCTTCAAAATTGCCTTCCTGAAAGGTGGTAGAGAAGTGTGTATGATTGATAGGCAGGTTTGCAGTGAGATATTGTCAAGCATAAGGAGGAGCAGGCCTTCTCTATCTGCATTATTTATTGTCTAAATGAGTTTTCTTTGACAGTATAGATTGAAATAGTTCCTGAAGGCTGCAATGTCAAGACACGCTGATCAGCATAGCTTTTGCCCTAGGCCTTAGTCAACTAAGCTAACTTTATTACGGATGTTCAAATGAACTCCCTCCCATGTTCAATCAAGATTTGAGAGGAGGACTGCCTTCATGGTGGTGGGTTGGCACTGCTTCCCTCTTCACACCTGTGCTTTCCCTCTCCTAATGCCAAGGAGGGAGTGCAGGGTTTCTGGACAGCCATTCAGTCCTGGAGCTGCCCCCACCCTCTTCCTGGTGGAAGGTGACCAATTGCTGGCTGCCTTCCACCGGGCTCCACCCCCAGGTTGGCCCTGGACTGGCTGCAGAGCGACGTTACACGGTGGAAGCGCCGTGTTGATGTCGCTCTTTATTATTTTATTATTGTTATTTATTACATTTATATACTGCTCTATAGCCGTTGCTCTCTGGGCAGTTTACAAAGATTAAAACATTGAACACTAAAAACAGATATACAAAATTTTAAACCATGAAAAGCATAAAAACAGACTACATACCAACTATCCAGGGGTCAGTTAAAAAATGCAACATATGCTGTTAAATGCTTGGGAGAAGAGAAAAGTCTTAACCTGGCACCGAAAAGATAACAATGTTGGTGCCAGGCGAGCCTCGCCAGGGAGATCGTTCCAGAGTTGGGGGGCCACCACTAAAAAGGCCCTTTCCCTAGTTGCCATCCTCCAAGTTTCCCTCGGAATAAGTACCCGGAGAAGATCTTAGATGTTGAGCATAGTGTACAGGTAGTTTCATGTTGGGAGAGGTGTTCCATCAGGTAATGTGGTCCCAAGCCATGTAAGTCTTCATAGTTTAAAACCAGCACCTTGAATCAGGCTCGGAAGCATACAGGCAGCCAATGCAAGTGGGCCAGGGTCGGTCTTATATGTTCGAACCTTCTGGTTCCTGTTATCAACCTGGCCACTGCATTTTGCACAAGCTGCAGCTTCTGAAGCGTCTTCAAAGGCAGCCCCACATAGAGCACATTGCAGTAATCTAACTTGGAGGTTACCAGAGCCAAGTTATCCCTGTCCAGATAGGGGCATAGCTAGGCCACCAACCGAAGTTGGTAGAAGGCACTCCGTGCCACCGAGGCCACCTGAGCCTCAAGTGATAGAGATGGTTTTAGGAGAACCCCCAAACTACGAACCTGCTCCTTCAGGGGGAGTGCAACCCCATCCAGAACAGGTTGAACACCCTCCATCCTGTCAGCAGAACCACCCACCAACAGCATCTCAGTCTTGTCTGGATTGATTTTCAGTTTGTTAGCCCTCATCCAGTTCATTGTTGCAGCCAGGCACTGGTTCAGCACATCCACAGCCTCACCTGCTGAAGATGAAAAGGAGAAATAGAGTTGTGTGTCATCAGTGTACTGATGACAACGCACTCCAAAACTCCAGATGACCGCTCCCAACGGTTTCATATAGATGTTGAACAGCATGGGGGACAAGACTGACCCCTGAGGGACCCCATACTGGAGAATCCACGGGGCCAAGCAATGTCTCCCAAGTACCACCTTCTGAGCAGACCCGCCAAGTAGGAGCGGAACCACTGCAATGCAGTGCCTCCCACTCCCAACTCAGCCAGTCATGCCAGAAGGATACCATGGTCGATAGTATCGAACTCCGGTGAGAGATCAAGGAGAATCAACAGAATCACACTCCCCCCTGCCTTTCTCCCAACATAGGTCATCATACAGGGCGACCAAGACTGTTTCTGTGCCAAAACCAGGCCTGAAACCCAGGTAAATCCCTGACTTTTTCAAATCGGAGCATCGCAGGGAAGCCCTTTGGCAGCTGTGTAGTTGCAGCTGTGTCGTCTTTGCAAGTGAAGTACTTCTACTCCAGGAATGTACATGGGACTTTCCCACCACCACCTCACCCCTGCAGCCCTTCTACCCCGCAAGGTGCCTGCATCCAGTTGATGGTGATTCCCCCCTCCCAGGGCAACCTCCTATACCATACCCACACTGTTCAGGAGCATCTTCCCAACCTGTGGCTTGGGGGGGGGGGGACATCTCAGGTGCTACAATCTGGAGAAGGGGACAGAAAAGTCCTGCAGTTTGAGAAGCCTTCTGATTTCACAATGTTGGATGCCAGCCGTAAGCTAATACCCTGATCTTAGAGTTAAATATCTTGCTTGGAAAAAAGAGATGGCATGTTTTCGGGTATATTGGTATAACCCACATGACAAATATTGTAACTTTTGTAGGCCAGAGCAGTTTGGAATGCAAGAATAAATCACATTATACCATAATTATACAACTGTGGGTTTTACTAGTGAGTGTTTATTTTGACAGTAACCCTTTGAGTACAGAGAAAAAGAAGATTACAAAAAAGAAACGTATGCTGAACTAGGATTATATGCATGGTTTAGGATAAGCATTTTTTGTTTATTGGTAGTGATTTTTTAAAAGCTATTAATTTTGAATAATTTTAGCCTGCAATCACATACTCACTTCGCTGGGAGTAAGACCTATTTAATGCAGTGGGGCTTACTTCTGGGTAGACATGCCTCAGATTGCACGTTTCGGCGTATGCCGCATACCTGGTATAGAGAAGCTGACTGCTCTTGGCAGCTAAGGTATTAAAGTTTGTTCTTCATGAAAATAACTCCAACTCTATTCAGTGAGTCTTTTAAAGGGTCCTTTCTGGGAATCCTGTCATCTTGTGTCACAAATTCAAAACAGGCAGGAAGGGCAGTCGTTGGTGTCTAGCATGGCAGAACAGGGTCTCATCTACGTCTTTATAAAACATTAAATGAACAGTCTAAACCCGTCTGACAGGTCTCTGAAGTGGCAGCGCAGCCGCTTTGCTTGAGATTGGTTGACAAAATAAGTGTCACTTTACGACAAAAGCAGATGCCAGAAATAGTCATGTCAGATTTTCTGAACATTTGGGAAACATTTTTTGACAGTTGATCTTTCCTAGTGATGCTGCACTCCCAAACACTTGAAACATACTTTTTAAAAAAGAGTCAGGTATGTGTGGGATGATCAAGATCTACACTTTCCATAGGAACTTGTGCATTTGTGTGTGTGAAAAACTGCCCTTGACCTTGTTCAATTTCCATGAGCAAAGTTTTTCTGCTCTGCTCTGCTCTCCCATGCAAAGAAAAGTCTAGTAATGAAAAGCTTGGCTTCCTCAAATTGTATATATTAAATGTATTTACAGAAGGGGTACAAAACCTCCAATCCATGGGGCACCCCATTCCGGCCCATGCAATCTTGGTGTTCTTCTAGGGGGTGGGACTTAGGCTCCAAGCCCCACCCCCTGGAGGAATCCCCTTGGAAGGCATCCCCACTGCTATCTCTGTTCTGAAATTAGAGATAACAGTACAGACTCCCCTGCTGGTAGGGTGACCAGATAAAATCCAGGTCAGGGCTCATGTAACTTTAACAGTTGTAGAGAAAAGGGAATTTCAGCCAGTGTCATTTGTATGCAGTTAGTTCCTGGTGAAATTCTCTCTTCATCACAACAGTTAAAGTTGCAGGGGCCCTGCCTTCTTTTGTATATGGTCACTCTAATATAGTGCCTGCACCTTTAACTGTTGTGATGAAGAGGGAATATCACCAGGAACTAATTGCACACAAATGACACCGGCTGAAATTCCCTTTTCTCTACAACTGTTAAAGTTACATGAGCCCTGACCTGGATTTTATCTGGTCACCCTACCCTGCTGGTGCATACAAGTAACACAACTCCTACTGTTATCTCCAATCTCAGATTGGAAATAACAGGGATTCCAGTTGGCCTGGGCCTGACTCACCCATGCAGGGGAGAGTGGCTACTCTTCCCCACATGGGCAGGTCCCACTACCCCTCATCCTCGGCGCTATATCCAGATAACAGTGGGTAAGTGGGGCAGCCTGGGCACTGCAACTTATACACACCAGGGAGAACAGTCATCCCTGTACAGGGCCAAATCTCCAACGCCTGCTGCCCTTGATCCCTGCTCCTGTCTCTGATGTCAGATTAGAGTTTCAGGCCTCCTCCAAGCATGCAGAAAAGAAAAAAAAGAGGAAGCGGGGGGTGGGGTCATTAGGGGTAGGACCACCCTGATGTCATCTGGCCCATGAGGTGTGGGGTGATCTTGGTCCCATCCCAAAACAGTTCTGCACACCTGGTTTATGACTTTGAAAGACATGGATTGCAGTAGTGGCGGCTTCCAATTAAGTTTTAAGTACGCTTGTAAGTCTGGTGTCTTCATGGGATTTTGCAACAATTTACTATAATCTCTGAAAAAATAACATATTTGGTTTAGAGTTAGAGAAAGGTCAGGAAGTTAAGCTTGGCTTAAAGTCCCGCTTGATCTTTCCCCCTCTTCCTGAGAATGTCAATAAGCTTCCTAAATGTGATAGATTTGTCTTTCGTTGTAACACCGGCTTTTATCAGCTTGGACCCCTGTACATGTTGGGGTTCTCTTCACACATGACAATAATGTGGGTTAATAGGGGAAGGAGCCTGCCACTGTGACACCACTCTCTCCTCATAGCAGCCCTTTAATGTCTGAAAAGGGCTATCGTAAAAGTAGAGTGGTTACAAAACACCCTGGTTACACATTTCGAATGGGACAAGTATCACTAGCACATAATGTAATCTCACTAACTGCCCCATCCTAATGGCTGAAACATGCTACTGTCACATGGAGTGGCATGTGAGCTACCGCAGGGGCTCCATATAAACAGGGCCCACCGTGAATATCGGATGATGTGTGGTGCTTATTATAGAAAGACAAAACCATTCGGATGTTTCATACACACCTATCTTATATCCAGCTATCTTATTAAGAACATAAGAAGAGCCATGCCGAAGCAGACCTGTTCACACAATGCCCAACCAGCTGCCCATGGGCAGCCCACAAGCAGGACACAAGAGCAAAAGCAACCTTCCTCCCATGTTCCCCAGCAACTGGTGTACATAGGCTTACTGCCTCTTGTTATGTGATGTGATGTGCTCTCATTAGACTTGTGTACAAACTTGCACACATTCTAATGGCACCTACATACTCACTTATAAGGAATCTTTAGACATTGGCAATAGAGTGTCTGTGGCTAAGTAAGGCGATTCTTACCCAAAGAAATCCACACCATTGAAAAGGATAACACCACAATGGCACATTTATAGAGGTATAAACAGATTCAAATGCACAAACTAGTTTTGGGGAAATTAGCTGAACAAATGGAGGCTTAAAAGTAGTTTCAAGAGTATGAAAGGAGTCTTCTTGACACTTAGAGCATACACACACAGACAGCAGGGGACAGAAGGGAGGGAATCTCCAAAAACAATATACCTTTCCCTGGACTGAAGCCCTTTCCTGAAGACAGCAACTAGCATGTGTTGCAGCTCCTGGTCTCAGTGGAGAGGAAGGAAGGAGCAGGAACCTTTCCTCTGAGAGGAGGGACTCAGCAATTTCAACAGCATGGCCCCATGCTTCTAAGAAGGGGAGGACCTGACTCTCAAAACCTGAGGGTTTTTATTCAATCTAGAGAAAAGCAGTAACCTCACTGCTCATAGCATTGGAAGTGACTTTGCTTGCCATGGGGGAAACACATAACAAAAGAGGGTATTCGGGGATGATGGCTGTACTTGTCAGAAACATTCTTTTAACAAAAGGTGACTATAAATACTAATGACTGTCTTAAAGACAGGTGTCCAGGCTGGAGTTCAACAATAGGACCACATTAGCATGTGCAGGACCAGGTGCAGGACCAGACATCACTTTTGTCATCCAGCATTCATATTCAGCTCAATTTTACTCCCACCTTTGCCTCTGGGGAATGCATTTTAGGTGGTCTGTTAGGAACTGAATTGCCTGATCTCGCCTTACGTGATGGCTCTTAGCCCCATTCCTGTGCCTTTGTGGGGAATGAAGACACTCAGAAGAGAGCTACTTTGTAACACTCTGATACTGGAGGGGGCCCATAGCTATCAAAAGTAGTAGCCATTGATAGCCTTCTCCTCCAGGAATCTATTTAACCCCCTTTTAAAGCCACCCAAATTGGCGGCCATCACTATGTCTCTTATTAGACAACTCACTTATTAGATTCCATTAGTTCTGTCATGGTGCTGTGTCAGCTAATATACAATGGAACACCGTATTCCCTCTTTCTATGTCTTTAAGATTGTTCCAGTGGATTTTCTGTTGTCTGAGGCAATAGCAGGGATACAAAAGTCCCATCCCCTAAGGGTCTCATCCCCTAAGGGCCTTGCACCACCCCTGTAATTCTTTATCCCAAAACTTACATGCATGATCAGAACCATTCCTTATTTATTCATTTAAATCTGATGCTTCCTCCAAAGAATGACATGACATGAGGCTAGTTACCCTTGCGGTCTGATCATCATCATCATCATCATCATCATCGAATCATCGAATAGTAGAGTTGGAAGGGGCCTATAAGGACATCGAGTCCAACCCCCTGCTCAATGCAGGAATCCACCTTAAAGCATACCAGACAGATGGCTGTCCAGCTGCCTCTTGAAGGTCACTAAGGTCATCTGATTGATATGAAGCCAGCTGGGAGGGCAGGTTTGTCCCAGTCAGCTAAACCTGTGAAAAAGTTGTTCATTGCAAAAAGGAGGAGTCCTAGGTGAGAACTGTGAGGACAGTATCACTTAAAGAAGGTTGTGTTTAAATGAGCGCTATATGTGACCCTAAGAACATCTTCTCAGTAGGTAGTGATTTGGTGACAGCAGTCATGGGATCTCTCTCTCCATCTAATAATGGTTCCTTTATTATGTAAATAAGTATCTGATTGCTGGCTTGCTACAAGGGATAGGTAACTTGGTGCTCCCCAGATGGATCTGTGCTACAACTCCCATTATCCCTCACCATTGGCTATGCTGGCTGGTACTTATGGGAGTTGAAGTCCAAAACACCTGGAGGGCACTGGGTTGCCTATCTCTAGCTTACTACATCTTGGATCTTGAAAATGAATAACGCAGAAATACAACATGGTACCAAAAATGGGGTGGGGTAGATTGCAAGTTGGAATAACTGAACTGTGTAAAGAGAGACAGCTGGAAAACAAAATAAGAATGAGAAGAAAACTGTAAAGAAACAATAACAACAAACTCCCCCTCCCCCCAATAAAAAGATAGAGCAACTCCAGCATCCCTTAATGCAAAAGTGCAGCAGAGAACTGGAAAAGATTCGGGCAAGAATTTGACCTCTTTTATGAACGCAAATGAAGCTACAAAGAAAGAAGATGAACAAAAGGTAGCATCTTCATAAGTATTGCTGGATGAGAAGCTGTTACGGACTGGGAATGGAGACTGATTTTCATAGGAACATGAAAATGGGCCAGTTTGCATGATCAAAATAAGCCATGGTGGCTTATTTAAATTGCAGTGCATGCTGGGTGTGTTTGGGGCATGCCTAGGCACAACTTATCATGTCATCCAGGCTTGGAGGGAGAAACAAATAGCAAATGGATGCATTTGATAAGGTATAATCTATGTAGAAAGCCCAGGTTCGATCCCTGGCTGGTCAAACTCCTGCCGGAAATAAGTGACTTGTCATGTCATCCAGGCTTGTTGGAGGGAAAAACAACCCTCCAAGAACCCTGCAACAGCCCATGGGTTATTGGAGGGTTGTTTCCCTCTCCAACAACCCATTCTGCCTGTGTTCAGGTGATGCAACAAGCTGTGCCTGGGTGGTGATGATGGAAATAGTGCCTTACATGTGCCCCACACATGCATGTAAAACACCAGAAATTAAATAAGCCACCATGGCGTATTTTAATTGTGTGAATCAAGTTACTAACTGAGAGTAGCTCATTTCAGGCAGGAGTTTGACCAACCGTACCTGTAGATGCCGGGGATTGAACCTGGGACCTTCTACGTAGATTATACTTTATCAAATACATCCATTTGCCTTAAAATTGGGGTGCAAGTAGTATTCTTATTAGGCTAAGGATTGAAGAAATGTCAATTGGAATTTGACCAAGTTTAACACACATTCTGAAAGAAACAGAACGTTCACAAAAAGTGCTTCCCTTAAATATATTTATCTGTATTTAAAATGTACTTATTTATTTTATTGGAAATGATTTTTAGACTACCTTTTAGGCTATATCTTCCTCTTTATTGTCAAAGAACAGCGAAAACATCAGCCTTCCTGTACCCACATTCCTTATGTTAAATATCTCCCCCTTGGAACAGCTCTAACAAATGTTTCCCCCCAGTTTTTTTTTCTTTCAGATTCTGTTTTTTATTTGTGAACTAATTTAATTTTTTTCTCTTCCTTTCCATAAGTGAAATTAAGGGGAAAAAACACACTTGAAAGAAGAAAGACTTGGAAAGGTCTGATGTTTTCCAAGAGTCTGCTACAGCTGTTCATTTGTGGAAAACCTCAGTGGAAAGTAAGCAAGATGGCAGCATCATTTTACATGAGAATTCGGAAATGGCCGCATTCCAGACCTTGGCTGACTCTGGGTCTTGGGTTTCATTGCCAAAGCTTGAAGTAGCGTCATGTCATTTTTACAGATAATGTTGATGCAGCTGCGAAGGAGTCTGTTCTTGTTCTTTAATATAGAATTTTTGCCATTCACTCAAATTGAAGCCTTGTTGAATCGTGATGTTTGTCTTTGCTCAATAGATTATGGTGAATATCTCTGAGAAAAACTGAAAATATGGCTTATTTTGTTGTTTATAGAAACTTGTTCCATCCAAACCTCAAAAAGCCATGAACTTTGGCAAAGCTTTAAGCTGAATTTGAACTTAGTGGCTTAGAGATATTCTCAGCATCTTTCCAACATGCACTTTTTAATGTTTTCTGCACCCAGTAGTTGACCCGCATGCACTGCCATGCTAACGTTTACTCATCAGACAAACCTTTGACTGCAGAGTCTATAGGACTGTTTTGCAGGGCAACTTCCAAACAAATAAGGGCATAATAGAAGTACAAGGACAATGTCTTTTGAACACTGTAAAGCACTATATAAATGCTAAACCTGTGTGGCAAATTAATTGATTACACTGACGAATTAAAAACATGCCCCCAATTAATTGGAAAGTACTTTTAAAATTATTTTTTGGAACATAAGGATTTACCAATACATAAGTGGCAAGTACCTTCTTAGAGGAGACTCTTTGACACAACGGAGAATACCTGATGCAAAAGAGGGCAGGGCTCTTGCAGCTTTAATTATTGTGATGAAGAGGGAATTTCACCAGGTGCTGCATGCATACAAATGACACCCGCTGAAATTCCTTTTTCTATAGATCTGTTAAAGATACAGGAGCCCTGACCTCCTTTTCATATGGTCACCCTATGCAAACAGGTTCTTGTATTGACAAAATGCTGGAAATTAGAGTAATTGGAAATGCATTATTGAGAGAGAGAGAGAGAGAGAGAGAGAGAGAGAAGCTCTTTTGATGGAAATGGATGGAGTTGATAGTCTTTGGCTTTAAGTACTTTTTTTCTAAAAAAAAGTATTTTATTAATTTTCTAGATACAAAGACAAACAAACAGACAAAAGAAAACTACATCAAGTTTAAAATATATAGGTGGATTCCATTGTCTGCTTGAAGGTTTCATTATGATTCTTCATAATAGCAAACTATGTTTAATATCTTTCCACTGGAAGCCCTTGAGGATCTATTTCATACATTACCAGTATGGCATAGCAGGTGCTTCCCTATGGCTAGTTCCCACACAGCTCTAGCAACAATTGATTAATATCAGAAGCAGACGAGATGGGTGGATCAAATGGGAGTTCTGTGTCACTGCAGCTTGCCCAAGGAAAGTGAGGTGCGAATGTGGGAGACTGAGATGGTCCACGCTCCCTATGTGAAGCTGCTATGCAAAAGTTGCTGGAGCAGTTTGAGACTAGAGAAGTGCAGGAGAATTCAAGTGACAAGAAAAAAAGTTTTTTTGGAAAAAATTCTGTCTGTTTACTTGCTTTGTGATGTTACGCTATGAAGTGGCACTGGTTCTAAACTCTTGCATAATAACCATATTTCCAAGAATAAATACTCAAAAGAACAAATTTCAACAGAAGTTGAAACCCAGCACTGTATTTGTACTTAACATATTCTAGAGTTGTGCCCTGGCAGTCAAAGCAGTTTCCTGTGCTGATAAACCCAATAAAGTTCCCAGATTTGGGGTGGGAGGAGAGGCCGGGAGGCTGTTCGGCTCTAAAAGACTGGATTTAGCCACGACGGACATCCCATTGGTTCATATGGCTCACTATTGTAGACATTGAAGGGCAGTGGTTCTCCAGAGATTCAGGTAGGATTCTTGGACATGCCTACTTGGACAATGCCAGGGATTGAACGTAGAGATGCCAGGAAATGAGGTATAGTTCCTCCCTAATTGTGATAGGGACTCTGATGAAAATGCACTCCACACAGAACGAGCACTTGTAGAAATAACAAACAACCAAATGGGAAGGGCATATTGTTGTTCATTGCCAAACTATTTTACTTATTTCATTCCATTTCTAATTCCCTTTGCATCCTGGGGATTGGACAGTGGAAGGCACTGATCATGCATTGTGTATACTGAGTAGAGTGGCATTACAGAAACGTTCTGTCATCACTGTGTGGTGAGCGTTGTCTTCTGTGCCCCGGTAATGTGGGGGTATTGTTGGTGCCCAATGCTGCGATTCTTGGGAGGTTGTCATGGGACCATTGGCATAGGTGCTTAGCAGTGTCAAGTCTCTTACTTGTGCTGTTCCTCTTTCTGTTGTGCTGTTGGGAGTACATAGGGCTGCGGACCACTGTGCAGATACAATGCCAGCATAATTGTGGTCTCGCAGCTGCCAGCATAGCAGGAGCATAGGGTCGGGCTGGCTGCCTGGGCTGCAGGGAATGAAAAGAATGCAGTTCCAGTAGACCTAGGCTCTTTTCGCCTCTTCATGTCCAATAGCACTAGGCAGCAGAAGAGAACAAATCCTTCTCCGATACAGTTGGTCGAGGAGAGAAAATTAGGCACCATGTTGGTACTCTTATTTCTTCTCTGTAGGGAGAAAAACTACTGTGATGAGTATGTTAAGTTTTTTTTTTTACAATTAATACTGCACGCAGGATCCCGATGTGCGCAGAAAGATCATTGGGATCATGCAATAACCATAAATCACACTTAGAGTTGTTGTTGTTTTTACCCACGAATCTGCAGATACAGGAACGCTTATCTGTGTTGTGGCATATGTGGGCGCATTCTCATATCGCATTGCACACAGATGTGGTTGTAAATTAATCGTTTGTTATTATGTACTTAGGGGAACCCCCTCCCCAACATCTAATTTTCTTTCTCCGATCCCTTCACATAAAGGTTTGCAGTCAGTTAAATCAGCAGCAGGTATTGCGGGAAACATACAGCACTCCGTTTACAAGATTCATATTCTGTATTCACATCGCAGTATTGCTGTTGAGCATGAAATGTTATTGGCACTATTCTATCTAGGCGAAAGCTGGATCAAAATGTCAATCCTATATGCATTTCCAGGTATTACGTCACCCCCTCTGGAATAGATTGTCCAATGTACTAATATCCTTTCCAATAGTTCTCTTAGGGAATAACCTAATCTATAATGATACACATCTGGTGGTGTGACGACATGAAGCTCACAGACCTAAACTTGGATCCTGCTTTTAGTTCCCATATCTGAGTATTACTTGTCTGTATGTTTTAAGAAATTATGTGTAATAAAATATTAAAAGACAACGATCTCCCCACCCTGCACATATTAGCTAGCAGCAAACTCAAAACACATGACTGATGGAGCCACTGAAGTATGCATGCTACTGCTATGCAAACTGTAAGCTGAAATCCTAATGCCTGAACAGGGCCAGCCCTGCCATTAGGCAGAGTGTGGTGGCCACCCAAGGTAATGGCAGCCTCTTTGGCCATTCAGCCAACTGGCTTCCTGAGCCTGTACACTGGCAATGGCACACTAGTGTATTGTTGGCCTGGGCTGGACAATTGTCTGGCCTAGGTCTTCTCCACATTTAGCAAAAATCCAGCAGCCTTACCAGGGCTTGGTCTTCCAGAGTCTTTGCGGGTTTAATGATTGGCACAATACATGCACTCCCAGCCTTTTTTGCCAGTTCCATGTGGAGAAATTCTCAGTCTTCACTCCTCCCCCCCCCCCATACGAACACTGCACTGCAGCATTTGTTTGAGCAGTGGGCAGTGAACAGTGGTGAGGTGTTGAATGACAGAGCTGTGTGTGTCATGTGTGGACTGTCCTGCACCTCCTAAACTAACCTGTTGCATACAGGTGTGGTGGAGGACACACCCCGGTTGGTAGCATTGAAGGAATATCCAACTGCAAGTCTGGTCTGCTTCTGTATGTTGAACAGTGTTAGTGGTGTGTGTGAGTGTGAGTGTGTGCGCGTGTGTGAATATATTGATATTCACTTCAATCTGCACCTGAACATAAAAGCAGTGACTTCCTGTTCTTTTCCTGCATGCTTTGGAGATGCTGCTGCTTTGAGGCCTGTGATAACTTCCTTGGTGTAGACATTCTCATCAGTGCGTGTGGGAAAGAAAGAAAGAAAATTATCACACAACAACATATTCTAGGCAAAGGATCAAGTCCTGCCATCTCACTGAATGTAAACCCTTTCCTGACTTCCGTGGGAGGCCTGTGCATGAATAACAACAGGATATTTTCCAGGCTCTGAATAAATATAAACCAGCTCACAAATGTATGTTTAAAATAAAAATTAATAAAACAAAGAAGGAACATATAAAATGCATTTCATTATATATAAAATACTAAAGCACACATGAGGGTTTGTGTTGTGACTCTTGATCTTGTTAAACTTATAAAAGGCCTTACAAATGGTAACCTAATTGATGAGTAGAGCAACGCCTAAGTATATTGTTTATTTCACTGGTCAAAGACTTACAACTTGATTCCCACATAGAATCATATAATTTTAGAGTCGGAAGGTACGTTGGAGGTCATCTAGTCCAGCCCCTTGCTCAGTGCAAGATCTATAATGTCAGATGCAGTTACAGAATCCCTGTCAGAGGATGGATAGATGGTCCTAGAGGCCCTGTTCAGACAACACACTTAATCGTGATGGTTAAGCATTTTGAGCTAATTGGTATGGCTTAGTGTGTCATGTGAACCATTCCTAACCATGGTAGCTACATAACTATGGTTTAAATATACTCACTAACCACTTGCTGCAAGAGGATTAGCGGTCTAACCATGGCTTAGCATGTCTGAACCAGCCCACAGCCTCTGCCTTAATACTTCCATGGTTAAAAATGCCATGTGAAATGTTTTCAAGGGCCATTCAATGACCAATGCTTAGCTCAGAGACTCAGTTGTTCATCTATAGAATGAGAATAACAGAGAGCTATCTCACATTTATTGTGAAGATAAGCCACACAAACATTCCAAGTCATTTTCATGTTTATGGATGCCATTGCATTGCTATATAGACAGTCCATTTTGCAAAGAAATAATTCTATTTCTTCCTTTGGCTTAAAACACACACCACTCAACCTCCTTCATTATGGAAAGAGTTTAGGCTGAAGAAATATGTCCGCCCCTCTTATATGTTTTTTGGCAATCTAGAATTATTATTACTTTTTAAGAAAAAGGAAACATAAACGATTACCCAGAGTTAACTTGTCTCTGGCCTTCTGTCTGCAGAATTTCTTTTATGAAGTAAATATTTATGTGTTCAGATTCCCTGCAGACCTGAATAATTATTTAACAAATGATAAGTCCGGGCCACAGGATAAATCGACTCTTATCAGTCAGCAATGGAGCAAAGGCATTTTCCAAAATTCACTAAACCACCAGAATTAGAGAGACACCAAACCAAAAAAACATTCTTTTCATTGTGAGCCTGTTAAAGCTGTTGGGAAACTGGATCTTTTAGAACGAAATTGGGCTTTTCTTCCTCCACTGGTTTTATTTGTCTTTGAAGGCTACAGTAGTGGAAGGAGTGAATGATTTCCTGGGGCAGTTGCCGTGAAACATCAACTATTTTATTCTGTGTAAAGCGTATACAATAAGCAAATCAAGGAGAGAAAGTGGCAGGTTTTTTTAGAATTCATGAGAACTGGGCCACATTTAGGATATCTTGTTCCTTTTGTTGACATATGCCAGACGTTTCCATTCCTGCTGTCAGTTTCGGAGGGTCTCCTCCCTGCCAGCCTTCACTTTTCCTTAAAAAAAAAACAAAAGCAACACAGAGAGACAAAACAAACCTCTGATGTAAGGCCTCCAGGAGGTCTGAGGGAAAACGATAAATTGGTATGAGGGTGGGGGAAAGTATTTAGCACTCCCGGAAGGGATGGAATTCTTCGATAAAAACTCTGCACATCTGTGGTAAGGATACGCAGCAAAATACAAAGTAGAACAGCTGCATGCAATGAACCTGGTAGAATTCAAACTACTCAGTGTTACAGAAAGTGCTTTCTGTTACATCATGAATATGCTTATAAACCTTGCTTGACTGGTTCATGGATATGGTGGGAGGATTTTTCTTTCTTTCGGGACTATTTCTGTGCAAAACCTGTAATGTGGGTACCCTAAAGAACAAGATGGCATAGTACAGGCTTAAGAGAAAAGATGTACAAAATAGACTGCTAAATTTCTTCAAATATTGCACATATTTTTCAGTGATGGCTTTTGAGGTGTCCCCACCCACCCAATCTACCCACCCCCCACCCCAGTCTCTCTTCACACAGGAAGGGCGGGAGGTGGAGAGAAAGGGAGAACTTGGATAGGAAACATTTGGATTGGTGGTTTAAGAGACAGGGCAGTCTTAATTCTTGATTTCCTGCCGGCATGTCCTATGCACAGACAAGAGGAGCAATAAAGATATAATAATAAAGATGCACACACACATATACTTCTCACCCCTCCCAGCATGCAAGTATGGGAAAGTTTAAATCTTCCCTCCCTGCCTGCTGAGATCAGGGGGTGGAAGAGGGTGAGGTTGAAGTGATCCAGATCCTGTTTTCCTGCTGCTGTTAGAAATGTGAAAACTCAGCTGCATCAGAAGCACTGTTGCGGGGTGTGGTTAAAGCCATTGCCCCCCCCCCCCGCAACAGTGACCCTGATCCAGATTGCTGTTTCCCCGCTGCTGTTAGTAGCAGGAAAACAGTGATCTCGGCTGCGTCAAGATCACTGGGAGGGATCCCCAAAATAGTGGTCTTTCCCTGGCTAGGAAATAGAGGGTGGGGTTCCAGAGGACTCCTGCAGGACACATGGTTGCTCAGAGGTGCCCCAGAATATAGATGAGTACATGAATTAGGCCTCTAATTAGTGCATAGAAGAAGCTGTGCTAGATCCCAGGGATGGGGAACAGTATTTAAAGGACGTTTGTCAGTGCATTTGTGTACAACAAATGCACATACATTTCACTGCGAAGTCAGGCTATAAATGCAAAGCAGGAAGCAGGAAGGGACCCAATGAAGGTAAAGGACACCAATACAATGTCCATGTGTTTTACATTCTATTGGCCATTCTCTGTTTGAAGGGCCGTACAATCCTAGTCTAGTTTGAAGATAAGGAACCCCAAGGAGAGCACAGGAGCCTTGAAGTTGCCATCAGCAACATGCACCTGGATGGCAGACTGGGTAGGCAAGGACACAGGTCTAGGGTGACCAGATTTGGGCCCCCTCCACAAGGATGCGCTTTTGCGCCCGTTTGTGGTATTATGCGCACTATCGCGGAGGCGCATTTACGCCTCATCCCTCTGCACGGGAGGCAGCGAGAGGCGTTGAAGCGCATTATCGCTTTTCTCCGACGCGCATTTTAATTGTTCACATGCGGGGCTTCGGGAGGAGGAAACAGACATTTTAATTCACTTTTTACCTAAAGCCAACCCCTTTCCCAGCCCTCCCTTCCTGTACTCCACCCACAGGAATGTACCTGCCTGCCTACGTAATTTCGGGTTGCCTGGCAACGAGATGGGAGGGGGGGAGAGGGCAGAGCTGACCGGGGGGGAAAAAATGCCTTCAGGTTACGCGCACCTTCGCGCGCGTGCATATGCATACAAGCACGTGATCAGAGCCAACCCCTTTCCCAGCCCTCCCTTCCTGTACTCCACCCACAGGAATGTACCTGCCTGCCTACATAATTTCGGGTTGCCCGGCAACGAGATGGGAGGGGGGGAGAGGGCAGAGCTGAGCGGGGGGGAAAATGCCTTCAGGTTACGCGCACCTTCGCGCGCGAGCATATGCAGACAAGCATGTGATCTGAGTTTCGTCGACCGTTGAGTTCATTTACCTAGGCGACACCAGAGAAGCAAGTTTGGTTCCCCTTTTCTCTTTCTGAAACGCCATTTTGAGCTGGACGGGAAGAGAAGGCGAGATGGCTCCTACCTCGATTTCTCGTTCCCTCGTGTATGCAATTCAACTTATGATCGCAAATATGCATTTTACATTGACTTGCCTAAGGAGAACGATTCAACGGAGAAGAAGAAGAAGACGAATCATCATGAGAATGCTCCAAGAGAACAACTCATATCTTTTAAGGCTCCAACAAGATAGGCTCCAAGAGAATTTATTATATGTTCCTTTGATGAAACAACAGAGACCAAGAAGATGGTGGTGCTTCCCCAGGAGTCGTGACTGGTGGGAAAACGATGTTCTAGCCCTCTGGGGTGATGAGCAGTGGCTAGAGCACTTTAGGATGACCAGAGCGACCCTTTTCAAGATTGCAGACCATCTTCGGCCATTTCTTGAACGTCGCAATACGAACATGAGGGAAGCCATTCCAATGGTGAAGCGCGTGGCCATCTGTATATGGAGGCTAGCAAATCCTGGTGGTTACCGGGTGGTGGCTCAGCAATTTGGGATCGGTAGAACAACGGCAGCCATGATCGTTGTGGAGGTCTGCCTAGCCATGGAGCATGCGCTTCTGAGACAAACAGTTTGCCTTGGCAATGTTCCAGAGGTGAGTCTTGTTTTTTATTATTTGGGATAGGAAAAGATGGGCTAGGCTGTTATATAGGTGGCCTAATGGAACTTGATCATTGTATCTCAAGCATGCCAGCCGGTGAAGCAATAATGATTTATTTTCCATTATTTATGTTTTCTCTCTCAGATCATGAGTGGATTTTCCAAACTGGGCTTCTTTCATTGTGTTGCAGCCACAGATGGATGTCACATTGAAATTGCCTGTCCTCCTAGGCAAGGCCCTGACTACATAAACCGGAAACGCTTTTTTTCCATGCTCCTTCAAGGCACAGTGGACCACCGTGGGCGATTCATGGATGTGGAAATAGGTTGGAGTGGGAGAAATCACGATGCCCATGTCTTCAGGAACTCTGCACTCTTTGAGGCCATGGAAGCTGGTGTCTTCATCCCAGGGAACCCTACCATTACTGTTAATGACGTGCAGATTCCTCCACTGGTGGTGGCTGATTCCGCTTACCCCATTCGGAAGTGGCTGATGAAACCTTACGGTGGAGCCCTGGACCAGCCAAAGCAACATTTCAACCACTGTCTGTCACGGGCGAGGAATGTTGTTGAATGTGCCTTTGGAAGGTTAAAAGCACGGTGGAGATGCCTGTCATCCAGGATAGAACTCGCTGAAGAAAACATCATTTCAGTGATATCTGCCTGTGTCATTCTGCACAACATTTGTGAAAGTCAAGGACATGATGTTGAATTGGATCTCCCAGAAGCAAGGCAAATTGAACTGGCAACCCTGGGTGCCCCGCTGCCAATGGCGCATGAAGAAATTCAAGAAAAGGCTGCTGGGGAAAAGGTCAGAGATGCCTTAAGAGGCATGCTTTGGTCTCTGCGTGGGCAGAACCCCTAGGGAGGTGAGTGTTCAGTGCCAAAACCCTGTGCCAAACTTGTGTAAGCCATGTTGTCCCTAACTTTACTCTATTTACTCTATTTCAGCAAGTCACAGGAAGGAATCATGTGAAGACCTGGATAGAAGCATAAACAAATAAGGAAAGTTTCCGCATAAAGGCTTCATGGCCTGAGAATGAATGAATGAATGAATGAATGTGTAGAGGGTGGGATATTGTTATTACATCCTATGCTAAAACAATCCATCTCTAAATTTCCCTTAGAACATGGCATAGAGAGAACTGCAGGGGATCAAAAGACGGTGTCGTGTGGAACCTCTGTGATGTGACCAGACCAGAAGGCAACCTCTTCCTTTTTCTGGATCATTCATTCTTCAAGCAAAAGCCAAGTCCCGCTCCAGGCAGCACTGACTGTTTATTCTTTTTTCATCAAGAAGAAGCTGCATTAGGAAATGAGACTACTGATAGACAATCCCTTTAGAATATGTGAATTTTATTTTCTATGTTGATTTTTCTTTTACATTGCTGTTTTGAGATGTTCATTATGTATGTGTATTTCAATGTGTAATGCAATGCTGTTTCAAATGCTGTTCATTTTATGTTCTATGCAGATTTTTCTTTTACATTGCTGTTAGTAATTAGATATTGTTTTGAGATGTTCATAATAATGTGACTTTCAACTATGTTTCTTTCAATGTCAAATTAAATGCTGTTGTAAATGCTGTTTGCTGTTCATTTTATGTTCTATGCTGAAATTGTTGTTGCCATATTAAAAATGCTTATTTTAAAAATGCTAATCCTAAATAAAATATGTTCCTACAACTTTCAAACAATGTTGATAGTAGTATTCCTAGACAATAAGACTTCGGGTAACCCAACACACATATGCAGTACAGTGAACATTGCAGAAGGGCAAGTAACAGGACCACAACCCATGCCTACCTCACAGGGTTGTTTTTTTGAGAATAACATAGTACCATCTAGTCAATAACATTCTCAGGTTTTCAGTTCAGGACACCCAAAGGTACATTCAGGACACCCAAAACACATCTGGTAACTTTCCCACTGCTCCGAACAAACGCGACAGTGTTTAATCACTTACGCGCGGTTCGGGAATGGTGGTTTGACGGTTCCGCGCGCATGCGCGCAACCGCTAAACCGGTCCGCGGAAACATCGCAAACCGGAAGTGAGGCCTACACTTCCTCACAATCCTTCAAGATGCCGAGAGGGAGGTATTGGAGCGATGCGGAGGTCCGCATATTGTTGGCCTTCCTCCTCCAATCCTCCCTCGTGGGAAGGATTGTGCGGAGCAGCAGCCTCCCGACTATGAGGCTGTTTAGGAGGGCGGCTGCTGCTCTGCAAACGAACAACTTTGTCCGCACTGCCCTGCAGTGTCGGACAAAGTTTAAGTACATTAAGGCGGGCTTCTTTCGGGCCATTGCTGCCCATGGGGAGCATCCCCCCTTCCGTCAGCGTCCACCCTACTTCGGTCAATTCCGGGAGCTGTGGCGGAAGGCGGGGAGACCAACCCCAGAGGAGAGGCTGACTGCAGGTGAGTGAGTGCATTAGCATTCTGCCCACTGCTCATTGTGTATTCTCTGGTGGATGTGCAGGTTGGGGGGGGGAATGCCCCAAAAACTATGACCCCTGACACAATGAGGCTTTAAGGTGGATTCCAGCATACATCTTGGGTGGGGTGGGACTAGATGCCCTTCAGGAGCCCTGTGTGCTGGTGATTCTGCCCACTGCTCATTGTGTATTCTCTGGTGGATGTGCAGGTTGGGGGGGGGGAATGCCCCAAAAACTATGACCCCTGACACAATGAGGCTTTAAGGTGGATTCCAGCATACATCTTGGGTGGGGTGGGACTAGATGCCCTTCAGGAGCCCTGTGTGCTGGTGATTCTGCCCACTGCTCATTGTGTATTCTCTGGTGGATGTGCAGGTTGGGGGGGGGGGAATGCCCCAAAAACTATGACCCCTGACACAATGAGGCTTTAAGGTGGATTCCTGCATTCATCTTGGGGTTGGACTAGATGCCCTTCAGGGACCCCTTCCACATTTTAATGTTATTTCCCTTTTTCCCTCTTTTTCTTAGCACAAAACAGGACGGCGGAGGAGGCAGCGCCTTCTCCGGAAGTGGAGGAGGTTGGGGGGACTTCTCCTCCTCCTTCTCCTCCTCCTCCTTCTCCTCCTCGGATGACCCTCTGCAGAAGGGCACGTAAGTTAAATGCAAGCCAGATTAATTAGGAATACTATTTTTGCCCAGCGTACTTTAATAATATTATTAATATTAATAATTGTAATGATATATGTATTTATTTATTTATTAATTAACAGACTCTCCCAACGGATCGAGGCGGGGAACACCATGATAGAAACTTAAAATAACATTTTTTTTCCAATTTTGAAGGGATACTCAGTCCATCGCTGTCGCCGTCTGCGGAGGAGGTGGAGGAGGAGGTGCAGGAAGAGGAGGAAGAGGAGGATGCACCCCCACCTGTCTCACCTGCTGCTGTGTCTCCAGCAGGTAATAGAAGTTCCATTGCTTTGTATAATGTAGAGTACATTGAGCATATAAAATCCAGGTCAGGGCTCCTGTATCTGTAACAGTTGTAGAGAAAAGGGAATTTCAGCCAGTGTCATTTGTATGCAATTAGTTCCTGGTGAAATCCCCTCTTCATCACAACAGTTTAACCGACCTGGATTTTATGTGGTCACCCTATCGTACAGTACAGGACTAATGGTTTAAATTTTTAATTAAAAAAAGAAAAACTATATTCACATTCCTGTAAATTGAATCGCATTGAATAGCCAATGTCATTGAGTAGTACATCTTGAAATGTTTTTTTGTTGGTTATATTATATGATTTTAAACAAAAAAAAATTCTTACCATCCCATGCAGTTCCCACTCAGGAGCGGCTGGAGAGGCTTGAGGCAGTCGTTGGAGGCATGCAGAATCGCATGTCCTCCATGGAGGAAAAGTTGGACAAGATCCTCAATAAATTGTAAATAGTTGAAAATAATATTGTAAATAGTTGAAAATAACATTTGTTTAAAAAACTAAATCTTTATTTTTGTTACTAAAACATTGTTTTGGTTTTCCTTAGCATTTTCAGGTTGGTGCAGTATTAAGGAGGGATGCCTAACTGTTTTAATAATAGATAGGAAGCACAGTCCCAACCACACAGTGAGATATGAAAACTATATTTTAATGGTTAAATACAACATAAATAACAGCAAAAAAAACCATAATTAACAGCAAATAACATAACAATTACATAAATAACAGCAAAAAATACCATAATTAACAGCAAATAACATAACAATTACATAAATAACAGCAAAAAATACCATAATTAACAGCAAATAACATAACAATTACATAAATAACAGCAAAAAATACCATAATTAACAGCAAATAACATAACAATTACATAAATAACAGCAAATAACAATTACATAAATAACAGCAAAAAAAACCATAATTAACAGCAAATTATTAACAATAACATAAAACATGTATTCTAAGGGGAGAACTTTAAGGTTTTTTTTACCTCCCGTGCCGTGCGCTTTATGCTTGGCTCACCTTGAAGTGGTGATGATGAGCGCTGTGGGGGTACTGTATGGGAGCACGGGAGCAGTGATTCGTCCAAGTCTTTGGTTAAAATGTCATTCTGGGGATTTTGCAACTGGGCAGACTGGGGTTGTTGCACCCTGACTTTACGTTTCTTCTTAGCCAGGCATTTTCTCCCCTCACCCTCTCCTGAGTTCCCACCTAAGTCATTTGGCTTAGAGCTGGTCCCCTCCATACTGTCAATAGCCAACCGTCTTTTTATTGGCTGGCGTTTTCCATGGCTAGCAGATGATGGGTTGGCTGTATGGGTTGATGTTCCCGGTTCTTCCTGTTGCACCACCGTCACCATCTTCTCCATCGTGACACATTGTCTTTCTAGAATTCTGAGAAGGGCATCTTGATTTCTTTGGTCCCTTGCATCTTCTGTTTTCAAGTATTCCAACATCTGGTCATTTCTCTGCAACATCTGCGCATGCATCTGCTCACGCATCTGCAAGAGGTTTGCGTTGTGTGCAGAGGCATGCTCCAGAATGCGTTCTGTGTCCCTGCTGCGTGGGGGTCTTCTGTTTCTGGCCATTTCCAGGCGCGTTGCAGGCGAGAGTGCTGCCTTTGGGATGGGATGTCTCCTTCCTTCATCTGTACCTGAAGGGAAAGGGCAAAGTTTAGTGTGTTTAAAAATCATTTATTCCATGTCCAGCCTGTCCCATGGGTTCTCTCGCACCCTCATCCTGAAGATGAGAATGTCCTTTCACACATTTATAAGAATTGCAGGACTGACTGAAACTTTATCAAGCAAATAACAAGAGCTATTAGGAGGTTTCATTCCAAAGGCACAATCACAAACCTCCATTTTAAATAGGGGGGGGTTGTTTGTGTGTTCAAAATGGCTGCCTGCCTAGGCTGACCACATGAAAAGGAGGTCAGGGCTCATGTAACTTTAACTGCTGTATAGAAAATGGAATTTCAGCCGGTGCCGTTTGTATGCATGCAGCACCTGGTGAAATTCCCTCTTCATCACCACAGTTAAAGTTGCAGGCTGTATTATACTACAGTTACCATATACAAAAGAGGGCAGGGCATGAAAAGGAGGTCAGGGCTCATGTAACTTTAACTGCTGTAGAGAAAAGGGAATTTCAGCCGGTGCCGTTTGTATGCATGCAGCACCTGGTGAAATTCCCTCTTCATCACCACAGTTAAAGTTGCAGGCTGTATTATACTACAGTTACCATATACAAAAGAGGGCAGGGCATGAAAAGGAGTTCAGGGCTCATGTAACTTTTAAGTGCTGTAGAGAAAAAGGCTGAAATCCCTCCCATAGACCACAATTTCTGGTCCCATGCACCCCAGAAATTAGCCCTATACTTACTCGGTGGTGCTGGTGCAGGATGCTGGAGATTTCTGGCCCTCAAATCTGCGTGCTCAATGGTTTCTGACGCACTGGTGGAACCGCTGCTTCTGTAGGCTGCCGTGGAAGAAAAAGAAGAGCTATTAGGAGGTTTCATTCCAAAGGCACAATCACAAACCTCCATTTTAAATAGGGGGGGGGGTTTGTTTGTGTGTTCAAAATGGCTGCCTGCCTAGGCTGACCACATGAAAAGGAGGTCAGGGCTCATGTAACTTTAACTGCTGTAGAGAAAAAGGCTGAAATCCCTCCCATAGACCACAATTTCTTGTCCCATGCACCCCAGAAATTAGCCCAGTACTTACACGGTGGTGCTGGTGCAGGATGCTGGAGATTTCTGGCCCTCAAATCTGCTTGCTCACTGGTTTCTGACGCACTGGTGGAACCGCTGCTTCTGTAGGCTGCCGTGGAAGAAAAAGAAGAGCTATTAGGAGGTTTCATTCCAATAGGCACACAATCACAAACCTCCATTTTAAATAGGGGGGGGGGTTGTTTGTGTGTTCAAAATGGCTGCCTGCCTAGGCTGACCACATGAAAAGGAGGTCAGGGCTCATGTAACTTTAACTGCTGTAGAGAAAAGGGAATTTCCGCCGGTGCCGTTTGTATGCATGCAGCACCTGGTGAAATTCCCTCTTCATCACCACAGTTAAAGTTGCAGGCTGTATTATACTACAGTTACCATATACAAAAGAGGGCAGGGCATGAAAAGGAGGTCAGGGCTCATGTAACTTTTAAGTGCTGTAGAGAAAAAGGCTGAAATCCCTCCCATAGACCACAATTTCTGGTCCCATGCACCCCAGAAATTAGCCCTATACTTACTCGGTGGTGCTGGTGCAGGATGCTGGAGATTTCTGGCCCTCAAATGTGCTTGCTCACTGGTTTCTGACGCACTGGTGGAACCGCTGCTTCTGGAGGCTCCTGCCGTGGCAGAAAAAGAAGAGCTTTTAGGAGGTTTCATTGACATAGCCCTATACTTACACGGTGGTGCTGGTGCAGGATGCTGGAGATTTCTGGCCCTCAAATCTGCGTGCTCAATGGTTTCTGACGCACTGGTGGAACCGCTGCTTCTGTAGGCTGCCGTGGAAGAAAAAGAAGAGCTATTAGGAGGTTTCATTCCAATAGGCACAATCACAAACCTCCATTTTAAATAGGGGGGGGGGTTGTTTGTGTGTTCAAAATGGCTGCCTGCCTAGGCTGACCACATGAAAAGGAGGTCAGGGCTCATGTAACTTTAACTGCTGTAGAGAAAAAGGTGGGAATCCCTCCCATAGACCACAATTTCTGGTCCCATGCACCACAATGTTGTGTCCAATGGCCCCCTTTCCCCCTCCCCCCCCATAAACCCAGCCTAGATCATTGGGAACTCCCTTCCTTCCATGATGTCTGACCCCAGAAATTAGCTAGGCCTGTACTTACTCGGTGCTGCTGCTGCAGGATGCTGCTGGAGATTTCTGGCCCTCAAATCTGCTTGCTCAATGGATTCCGATGCACTGATGTTACTGTAGGCTCCTGCCGTGGCAGAAAAAGAAGAGCTTTTAGGAGGTTTCATCAATAGGCACAATCACAAACCTCCCTCCTTTTTAAATGGGGGTGGTTGTTCAAAATGGCTGCCTGCTCCTTATCCTTTTTCCCCCCCGCCCTGGAGAGACCAGAGAAACGCTGGGTAGCTAGAGGAGATCTCTCCTGCCCTCTCCTGCCCCACCCGCTCACCCGCATCTGCCTGCCCCATTTTAGAATACAATTTTTTATTCCATGGAACACAATATTAAGTTGTAAAGTTAAGAGTCTTCCCAACCCAACAAAAGAAACAGTATATACCTTCAGGTTCTTCGTTTCCAATATCTTCTGGTGTCTCGAATTCTAAAAGGGGAAAACATCAGATGTGAGCTATAGGCATGAAATAGAAGGAAGAACGAGATTTTTTAAAAAATGGCAATTACAATCAATGTACCTCCGGGAGAGTAGGGCGTTCCAAGGTAGTCCTCCACATCTATTGTTTGAAGTTCACTGCTGAACAGTTCTTCTGAGCCTTCTGAGAGCGGGAAAGCCAGGGGGGAACTTACTGGGGGAGCAGCAGCAGGTGTTTGGACACGATGGATGTTCAGACTCCTGCCCACGCGATTTGGTTGAATAGTAGCATCCCCCTGAAAAATGCTATGAAGCTCCTCAAAAAAGGGGCAGGTGGCAGCATCATTCCCTGATCGTGAATTATGATTCACGACCCTGCGATATTCCTGCCTCATTGCCTTTGCCTTGGTCCTGCACTCCTTCGCTGTACGGATATGGCCCCTTCTTTGCATTTCCTGAGCAATGGATTCATAGGCATCTAAGTTCCTATGGCTGGCATTCAGTTGAGCTTGAACTTTCTGCTCCCCAAAAATGTCCAGAAGGTCGAGGATCTCTGCCTTTTTCCAAGAAACTCCCCTTCCTGGAGCAGCCATTTCGTTAGGTGGAAAAGGTGTAGAGAGGAAATAACTCAGGATGCAGTCTCTCTGGCGTCGCGAAGTTAAATGAGGTCAACGGTCGGATCGCGCGCACGCGCTTATATGCATAGGCGCGCGACCACACCTGCGCCTCCAGCCAATCCGTTGCGTGAACACACCCGCGCAGCTGCGCATAACCCGAGGGCCTTTTTTCAAATTTCCCGCCAGAAATCCCTTCCCTCTCCCCGCCCATCTCGTCAAAACCCGCCCTCTACCTGCTCACACCTCTCCGAAAATGCGCTTCGCTGAAAAACTGTACACATGGGCATAACGCGCTTTACATCCCGCCGCAAAATAAAAGTCGCTATTTAACGCGCATTCGATAATGCGCATAATCCGGGAGATAACGCGCCTCTACGCCCGTTTTGCGCTCCACTGGTGTGGAGGTAAAATTTATAATGAGCCTCTAAGGCTCATTAAACGTCTCGTGTGGAGGAGGCCTTTGAGGATCAAAATCCCGGACCCCCCCGCCACCCCACCCACCCAAAACAACCCCCGCGCGCCCGCGCCGCCCCGCCCCGTGCCCCGCCGCCCGTGCCGTGCCGCCCCGCCCCGCCCTGCCCCGAGCACCAGAGGGAAGCGGACGCCCCAGCAGGTAAGTGCCTCGCACCGCCAGCCTCCCGCCACCGCCGCGTGACCCGCCGCCCCCCCACCCGTGCCGCGCCGCCCCCCGCCCCGCCCTGCCCCCCCGCGCCGCCCCCCTCACCGCGCCGCCCCCCACCTGCGCCACACCGCCCGCCCTGCGCCGCCTGCCCGCCCCGCGCTGCCCGCACGCCCACACGCCCCGCACTCCTTACCGGCTGGAGCGTCCGCTTCCCTCCGGTGCTCGGAATCTACTGAGAAACAGGCTTCCTGGCCTGTCTCTCAGTAGCGCGCCGGGTGATGACATCACCCGGCGCGCTACTGAGGGACAGGCCGCGAAGCCTGTTTCTCAGTAGATTCCGAGCTTCCGAGCACCGGAGGGAAGCGGACGCCCCAGCAGGTAAGTGCCTCGCACCACCAGCCTCCCGCCACCGCCGCGTGATCCCCCGCCGCCCTGGTTTGCCCCCGCCGCCCCCCGGTTGGCCCGGATCGCCCCAGGGCCATCTGGTCACCCTTTTAAGGGGGTAAATTTCTGGATTTGGCCCCTCAAAACAGTTTTTCCGCCCGGATGCGGATTTGCTTCCCATTTCCCGGGCATGTCCGGACAAATCCGGGCAGATGGTCACCCTACACAGGTCACAAATGAGTCCCTATATTCCCTATTACGGTGAGAGTATTATATTGCTATTTAAATTATGATCAGTATATCTGAATTTTCAGTTTTACATATACTTTAGAATATACAGCTTTTATGCAAACCTGTATTCTCCCCCCCCCCCATCCTCTTTTTCTGTTCTTTTATTAGTGGTGCAATTCTTCTTTTTTGGAGATGTGTAAGTAAACACCCTAGACACTGATCAATCAATCATTCGGCTTTGGTGGATGGGGAAGGGGACCCATGTTATGAGAAAAAGGAAGTCTGGGAATTCTAATTCCTGAACGAGCAGCTCACACAGAGAGGCACAAACTACAAACTGCAAGTCTTGGAATCAGTCGAGGCTGGTGGCTCTGATGTCAGGGGGCGGGGAATCTGCTCTGGGTTTCAGTCAGAACCAGTCAGAATTCTGAAGGAGCTCTCCAACCTTGCTGCCACCAGCCTCTACTGCCTAGGATTTCCTGTATAAGCGCTTTCTCTGTACATCCCATATAGATACAGGAAAATAAGTTTCCATAAATATCTTGAACCATGATCTACATTTTACTCTCGTGTTTTTTCCTGATGGCATTGTATTGTAGCCTGGGTCAGTCCATACACATCCAGGACCGCAGGGAGGGAGGGGCGAATGTATCAGTTTCACTTTCTTCCACATTCAAATGGTTTAAATCTCTTGTTTAGGACCAGCCCAAGACATTTTGGGCTTATCTACACCTAAGGGCCTTGCGGGAGAGAGGGGAGAAGATCGTGGACTTACCTGCTTCCGTGATCCTCCTCCAGCTTCTATGCGGCCGCACAACATCCCAGAAGGGAAGGAAGACGTTGCGGGTGCCTTTTCTTTTCTTTTTTTTTAGAAGAGGAGCCACGGCCCTGATCTGGCAAAAAGTTAAACCCTCCCTGCCAGATTCCATGCCCAACCCCTCCTGCCTTCCCAGGGATAGCAAAATCCATAGAATCATAGAATAGTAGAGTTGGAAGGGGCCTAAAAGGCCATCGAGTCCAACCCTCTGCTCAATGTAGGAATCGCTGCCCCCACCCCCATGGGCACAGAGCCACTCCATGCAGCTCCGTGCCCGTTTGAGGACTCGGGAGCCCACGCCACACTGGCCACGGTCCTCAGGGTTGTCCCAGGCCTGGGACATCTGTGGTTGCAATTATCCTGGGGAAAGTCTCTGGTCATCCCCAGTTGACCCCGGGATACTCTGTGCATCATTTGGATGCACATGGATGACCTAGAGATGACCCTGGGATAACTGCATAATGTAGACATGGCCCTGCTGCCCGAGGTGAAGGACAAAGTAGTACCCCATCCCATTCCATGTACAAAAGCTGAGTGGACTGGCAGATGAACCTGGAAGACAGATGGGACAACTTTCTCCACTAAACATGAAGGCAACAGACTAACTTACTGGGTGCAGCTCCTTGAACTCCTTGCTGCTGCCTCTCAGCATCTGCCACCTGAGGCGACTGCCACACCCTACCTAATGGTTGGGCCAGCCCTGCTCATGTTCTTTCCACCCCAAATATGAAGAACTTTTTAAATATTTGTCAATTCATATTAAAAAAGTGAACTGAAACAAAATCCTCATCCACCTGCATGAGCCAAATTCAATAGGTAGAGTGATTCCCAGCGTGGGCAGAATCTACACTACTGCTTTAAAATGGTTTGTAACAGTAGCGACAACTGTTGGGGCCCAGGACCCATATACAGTTTTCACACCATTTTCAAAGTGTCATATCCTGCTTGGTGTAGATCTGGCCATGGAGAGGACCATGAAGTATCTGCCTGCCATATAGCTATTAATTATTATTATTATTATTATTATTATTTAATTTTTTTATTTCCAAATTAAAACAACATAATACAACATAATACAACATACAATACAATACATAACCTACAACCCCCCCGTGCTCCCCACCCCCCAGGAGACCAACATTTTCCCATTTATTCATCCTTCCAAAATTGTAATGATTCTTTTGAAGGTATTTGCCCCTTCCCCGTTCTTAACACATATTCCAAAAATGGACTCCATATATTTCCAAAATCATTCTTCCTGGACATTCCCCTCATTATTTTCATTTTACACGTTAACTTATCATTAAGTGCCAAATCCCATATTTCTTTATACCATTCTTCTATTGTATAAATCCCTTGCCCTTTCCAATTTTTAGCTATCATTATTCTAACGGGGGCCAGGAGGTTGTTTATCAATTCTCTCCTACTTATATTCACATTCCCTTTATCCCATATTGCTAGTAGAGCCAGCTTTGGGCTTAATTCCAATTTACTTCCCATTATTTCACTTATTTCTTTAAACACCCTTTCCCAAATTTTTTGTACATGTTCATATAGCTGTTAATTATAAGGAGTCTGTATGAAAAAAGAGATGGCAACCCTAATTCAGCACTAACATGGCTGAATATATAGGGAACTTGAGTCAAAAGAAGTGGAAGTTTGATTACACATTCCTCAAATGAAGGGGAAGTTTGAATACACTTTCAAACCCAGACTTTTAGGAGCAAAGCAATTAGAGCCATTAGCTTAGATGGCCAAATCTGTGAGTTTTAGTTTCTCACACATTCTATTTTATTTTATTTTAAAATCTCAAATTGCTATTATCTGGAATATGAAGAACATTGCAAATTTTCAAAACCTAATCGAAATGAAATTCTCCCCCATCCCTGCCCTCAGTTTCTGGTAAAGGCTAAACGTTTTCTTCACTGTGCTTGAACCAATGTCAAGGCTCCCAATTATTCTGAAGATTAAATTCTTTTCCTCTTAAGCTCCTTTCATTCAAAGTGTAACTTTGTGCAGTGGAGGTTGGTGGCTCCGATGTCAGTGGGGCGGTGAATCCAGTCCAGGTTTTAGTCAGAACCATTGGATATGTCTTTAAGAGTTCTGACTGAAACTCGGACCAGATTCACCACTTCACTGACATGGGAGCTACCAGCCTTCAGTAACGTTGTGATAATGAAAACAAGGAATAGGTTTGGAGGGGCCATGAGAGTTGATGGTGGAAATGGGTCCTGCCAGAGCCACAGAACTTTTACTACCACTGCCATACTGTCTTCCAAAAATGATTAATTGGTACCTGAAGTCCTCCAGCTAACAAGATCCTAGTGGGCGCAATTACATGTGGTCCAGCAGACCACATTAATTTAAAGCATAAAACAGAACAATGAAAATAAGGATGTCAGAAAAGGTATGAGAGGCTGCATGCAGGAAATTAAAAAGCTTGTGCTGCTTCAAGTAGAGTGTGTTCCTCCTTATATCATGGTCTTTCAAGGAGCTGGAAATCTCTGGAGACACTATTAAAGAGACCAAATGACTTGTAAAATGAGTTGGGTAATGCTTTTTTGTGTTGAATCAAACTCCCTGCCCATTGAATTAATCAATGGCTCCATTCTTCTCTTTTACGACTTATTTATTAAACTTTGTCCTAAACCTTGGACTCAAACAGAGAGCTAACAACACTGACTGAGGGCTCATGTTCCTTGTGGTTCAGCACATTAGCCCCAGAAAAAAATACTGATGGTGTGAGTCAGTGCATGACCTCTGCAATCACAGCGACATGTTTACAATGGGACTTCTCACTGAGGTAAACCAGCATTCTTCCCTTCATGTCAGTAGAGCAACATGATTTATGCCTGAACCACTATCTGAATCCCTCCAGCTGAACTCTGAAGTTAAAAGTTTGTCATGAGGCCTTCAGACATCCATTAGTCATCGGCAGATATGTGATGCAGGCAGCTAATTTCCATTCAAAGAATTTTCAAAATCAGACATATTCCAGTGACCTGAAAGAGTCCAGTCCCTGTTGGATAAGAATAATATATATAAAATACTCTGCCATTCTGATATTTTGGAATTATATGATTGCTGGATCAACTATATTCCTTAAGTACATATTTAGGAGCTGAATCCAAAGACCCAGCAATGCTATTTAACGACAATATGGCTTGATAGAAAAACTAACAACAAACCCTGAAGAGTGCACAAGCCTTCTTTCCCCCAGAGTATAATTCCAATAGTACCTGCTTTCTCCCTGTTTTGACTTTATGTTTTATCAGTTCTAAAGTTAATTCTTTCACGATTGCTCCAGATTAGTTTATCCTTTTCAGTTCACCATGCTAGGAGTGATTGTCCCATAATTCCTTGCACTGGATATGGGAGTATGGAGGTTATCGTGTCTGACAGGACACTGCAGGCCACAGACGGGAAGGATAAAAGTAGTAATTCCAAAAACTGGAACTGATCATAGTGTCTATTCAATCCAATTGGGATTGCTCCAAATGCTCCGGTACAAAACAGGCTCAGATCGCGTTCCAGTTCACCGGCCTCCATCTGTAGAGGGCAACAGAAATGCACAAGGAAGAGGTCAGAGATAGTGTTCTACCTTCCTTAAACAGAAGGAAGGTAGATAGTGTTCTACCTTCCTTCTACACCAATCAGGATATAGCGGTATGAAAGCAGTATATGAAAGAAAGGAGCCACACTACTGCTTTATAGCGGTACTGAAATGCACTGACAACTGTTGGGGCCCACTGACACTTACCTTATACTGCTGTATCCTGCTTTGTGTGGCTCCTGCCTTTTATATACCATTTTCATAGTGCTATATCCTGCTTGGTGTGGATTAGGCCAAGGAATGCCTTAATTGTGAGTTACCAGTCAGCAGCAGCCCCACAACCAACTACCAGTAACTGAAGTGTAGTACAGCTGCCCCTGAATCCAGTGTTGCACAACTTGTGAGAGGTCTGAAGACCTAACCTGTGTTTGTGGACCATATCATTTTTAGATTCCCTTTCCTCTATTTTATGGTTTAGATTCTTACTTTAAATTGTTCATTCTTGTGAATGTTTGTTTTGCTTCCTCCCTCTTTTTCCCCACAGTCCCTGTGAAGTAAATCATAGTTCTTGATTTTTATATCTAAATTGCTCACTGGTTTTTCACCACCTTCTTTCAGAGGACCTGTTAGAAAGGAGGCATTAAATGCTAGCTGCGGTCAGGATCTTTGTCCTTCATCCATTTCTGTATGTATGAACCAGGTCCCATGGGTTTCCACCACCACACAGAGTTGCTGGTAGGGAAATTGGGATTTTACGAACAATAATGGTGCTGGCCTAGTTACAAGGGGGCTGTCTATATATTTTAAAATGGCTGCATGGTGGCACTGTGTGAGTTATTATATGCTGCAGCCACCACATAGCCACCACGGGGCTTTCCCTCAAAGCTGCAGGTTAAAAAAGTTGAGGACTTACCCCAACTTTTTACGCTGGAGCAAAGTGAACACAGCCCTTCCGCCGTCTGACCTCACTCCAGTGTCAAGTTGGAGGCATTGCCGGGCAGATGGTGACTCCTGATTGGTTGCCGGAAGCCTGGATGGAGGGCAGGGGGTGGGCCTGGTGAGCAGAATGCCTTGGGATTAGCTGCCGTCACCTGCAGCAGTGAAAGCACGGAGTTTTCTCAAAAGTGGCAGCAATCCAGTGCTGTGAAGGCAGCCTCCAGGTTGTTGTAAGGATTTTGACAAAATAACCAAGATGAAGCCATTTGAATACTTCGAACCAGGGCTGCCTTTCTGTTAGGAAAGGCCCGGAAATGATCTTCAGGTACAAAAATCACCATGGGCAAAGTGACTCCTAGGTTTATACATTGCCGCTAGAACTTAAAGCTAACTTTCTCCTTGCAGTTCATTTCTGTCCAGCTCTTTGCCTCCCAGACATTTCAGTCCAGTCTGGAGTGCATGCCCAAAGGGCCAGCAATAACTGCTTCGTATGTTTATTCACACCTCAAATGCCTGAAAGTGATAGCTCAGCAGAACAAGCTGTATGTTGATAGTCATGGCTTTATCACAGATAAATATATTTTTTTCTCCCTGCTGACTCAGACCTTTCAGAACATAGTCCTTATCTGATCATTAAGGGCCAAAAGAGATTACTTTAAATCCATGTTGAGCAGCTATATTTTTCTTCTTCACATTTTTACTCTAGAGTAAGTGCAGGGACCTACCTGGGAAGATTCCAGGGGCTTAATTCTGCTTCCCATCAAGGAGAGAGTACTCCATGGGCCTTGTTTTAAAGGAAATTTGTGGGTTTTAAAAAATATTATTTTGCCGCTGCAGCAGCAAATTTGGCAATGTCTGCAAAAAAACAGCCAAGGGAGCAGCCTGTGGCCCACAGGCTGTGTGTTGCCCACTCCTGCTCTGTAGCCACCACAATACACTGACTTGGGGCACAATCCTATGCATGTTTAGACACAAAAAAGTCCTAAGCTTTTCACAACCAGCCATGTTCTAATGAGCGGATGGATCCGCAATGGATCTGCAGTGGTAGCAGGTCATTTATCTGACACAGCAGCCATTGCGGAGCCATCCCAGGGCTTTCCCCTGAAACTCCGATTTTAAAAAGTCAGGGACTTACCCCAACTTTTTCCTCTATTCTTTATATGGGCCCTATCAGCCCCAATCAATCCTTGTATCTGACACCTCTACTTGGCCCTTCCACAACTGCCAACTTCCCAAGAGTGTCCATGCTCAGGCCTTTATCACACTTACCATTTCCCCCCTGGATTGCTTCTGTGGATTCCCCCTCCATTTCCTATGCGAATCTAGCATTTTGAATCACACATGGTCGGGATTGCTGTAATACCTCAGCTTGGCCTGTTGAACTTGCCTGAAATGGACTTTGCCCATTCAGGGATAAATCAAAACAGAAATGAAAACGGAGCACTCGGCGCGAGAACAGCACGAGGGGGACGACGTCATGCGAGTCCCGCGCTGAAGAACTGGATCAAAGTCGCGGTGGGTGTGCTGAAAACCACCCGTGTGATAAAGGCCTCAATCTGTTAAAAGCAAGAAGCATGCCATGATGTTTTGCAATTTCATTAGATCTGAATTTGGTTCTGTATGTACACGTTACAGATGGAGCTAAACTTTACAGATCTTTCATTTGCCTGCCCTTATTCTTTAAACATTTGAGGCAAAATTGAATTGCATTTCCAATCATTTGCTTGGCTCCCAGGTTGCTCCTCTATTTGCATAAAGGAGATGATTTCCACCCGCACCCCTTCATTTGTAGCACCCTCTGTCCCCTACACCGTATCCCAGAGTTTCAGGGGGCTGCTAAGGGAAGGAAGGGTAGGAAATCCCCATTTTTATGAACACGTGCTCTGTTCTGTTCGCAGAAGGGAAGTTAGGATCCATCCAACTGCCATCCTGCATGAAATCAACTTTCTTCACTTTATTTTTAGCCTCCCTGTTTTCATGGTTTGGCTGAGTAGAGGTTCTCTGAATTCAAAATCCAGCTCAGCTTTATCTACTCAGTACTGAACACACCATCTCTTCACCTCAACTTGGCTTCCACTTGAAGCGCTGGAGAAACAGATCGTTGCTTTAAAGTGCATGCTTCAGTTACTCTTTGTTAATAAGTACCCACTTCATTATGAGATGGGGGAAGAAAATCCTGCCTTTGGCAGGGTTTCATCTTTGAGGGATTATGCCCAGAGGACAAGGGAGTAGGACAATACCAAAGGATCACTTTCTATGGCATGGCTGTTCTGGAGAGATTCAGAAAATAACATTACACCATGAAGCAGGTCTCCTTAATGGAGTTGCTGAGATCCTTACTGTGATTGCTCTGTGATTATTAAAGAAAGAGTACCTTGCGCTTCTGACAGGCAGGTGGTTGTGTTGCTTCATCTACCTCCACGATGTACCTGGCAGCGTTTCAGGGCATCGTATTCTTTGCAAATTGTGCAACAGCTTCACTCTCTTTAGATACTGGAAGTTAGCCCATGAGACTTGGAGGCTTGACTTATGGGTGCAAATTCTCCTTCAGCAGCCATTATTGGCAGCCTTGGTCACTCAGCTTGAACCTGTGCAGCTGCCTCTGCCGTCATGGCAACAACAACAACATCCACAAGGCATGAAAGCAGCATCCTATGCTGGCAAGGGGAATGTTCAGTGCTGTTTGGTTTGCCAAAAGCTAGCATGATATAGCGTATTTTCAGAGTTCAAAACACTTCACATAAATTATCTTGGGCCCAAACTATGCATTATGGGTAGGGATTCAAAATTTATCTCTCCCTGCTGCCCGCTAACTATTCAGCTGTGAAGAAGCTGCTAATTTGATCAGAGAAGTAAAGTGTGTATGTGTGTGAGTGTGTGAGTGTGTAATCTTTTCTGCTTTCCTGTTCTATAGCATCCCTTCTCTCTCAACCCCCCCCCCTTTATTTGTTCTGTATTGGGTGGGGAGTGGGGGCAGGGGGGAGGGAGAGGGGATGGGAAGGGAAGGGAATACAAAGATATCTGTTTCAGACCTGTATTTTTCTCACACAAAGAGCAGGAAATAGCAGTCTGGGGGTTATTTAGGCTGCCTCTACAAGAGAGGTTTAATGCTCTTTCAAGGCGCTTAAAATTTTTTACCTCTACAAGAACGGAGCGCAAATCGGGCGTAGAGGCGCGTTATCTCTCCGATTATGCGCATTATCACATGCGCGTTAAACAGCGAGTTTTATTTTGCTCCGGCCGTTAAAGCGCATTTTGCCTATGTGAACAAGCGCTTATGCGCATTAACTACTTGTAAAGCGCATTTTGGTCATCCGTTAATGTGCTTCGCCGCCTCTCCCCGCCTCTCATGCAGAGGTATTAGGTGTAAATGCGCTTCTGCGATTATGCGCATAATCGCCTAACCAGGTGCAAAAGCGAATCCTTGTAGAGGGGACCTTTGACAGGGTGGCCGCACATGCATTTCCATCCAGTTCTTTACCTCTCTTGACTTTACATTCTTAATTTTTCTACTGACTTTACTGTATAGCCAAAGGAACCAGCAATAATGGCTTTATATGCTAAAAAAAGGGGAAATGTGTTACCAAAGAACATAAGAATGTAAGAAGAATCATGCTGGATCAGACCAAGGGTCCATCTAGTCCAATAGCCAGCCACTGTCAACCAGGAACCCACAAGCAGGACACAAGTGCAACAACACCCTCCTGCCCATGTTCCTCACAACTGATGTAAGTAGGCATACCACCTCTGATACTGGAGGAAGCACATAGCCATCAGGGCTAGTTGCAAATCTTCCCAATATACTGATCTGGCTGCTAAAACACTCACTTTTCTGCCCTGTTAACTGTGTTGAACAATTTTACTTGCATATATTAAAGTCCAAACATAGTCATGTTGAGGCTGAACATTAAAAAAAAAAGTAGAGAATTGTCATTTTCATAGATGTCACAGGGAAAAATACATTCTCTCCCAATCAAGCAAAAGGAATTCATGTACGGAAGCAGGCTTCAATACAGAAACTGCCTTGCACGTATATGCATGTGCATACAAACACCAACACATGACAGTTCTATCAAGGATCTAAAAACCCACCACTTATATTCAAGAACTTGGGTTGTGCGTAACATGAGCTTGGTTAAGTTACATCAACATGCTCATCCTGCAAGGTGGGCTGCTGGGGTCAGACAGCACCCCCCCCCCCTCCCCAGGGGTTATGGGGTCTGAGGGAGATGCAATGTTGGAGATCTTGCTGCTGCCCTCTACAAAGACCCATGCATGTGTGGGACTCTGGTGAGCAATGTGGCAGAGCCAGGACAGATAAGGTAAAGGGGGGCAGGGCAAATTGTTCCATTGACCCCTCTCTAGGCAGCCATGCAATCAGATCAGATCTTTGGGAGGGGACTAAATGCAGCCATGCTGCCCCCTCTAGATCCTCACACACAGGAGCATTCACATAGTTTCTTCATGTAAAGATCTGTGGATTAGAGCCACTGAAATTATGTTTTCCCGTATTCCAGCGTTCCCATCAAGCCAGTGCAGTGAAACAGTGGAGTGATCAATGAGGACCAGGGCTCCAAGTTGCACTCAGCAAGGAAGCTCACTAGGTGACTTTGGGCCAGTCACTATCTCTCAGCCTAACCTACCTCACAGGGATAAAAGAAGGGAGGAGAAGGACTATATATGCTGCCTTGAACAAGGTGTTTTTTTTTTAAAGATCATGGTAGTTTAGAAATGTATGCTGAAATGTTCCATTGCAGGACATTGACCTCTTAGACCCCCTCTAGATGGATTCCGTTTGACGCTTGGTTAGCTGATTATGCGCATGCTGAAGCGCTTTATCGTAAATGCTTGTATGCAGGAGGTAATTGAGCACTCAACTGGTGACCTTACCGGTTGTTTCAAATGCGCTTTACAAGTAGTTAATGCGGAGAATCACTTGTTCACATAGGCAAAATGCGCTTTAACGGCTGGAGCAAAATAAAACTCGCTATTTAACGCGCATTCGATAATGTGCATAATCGGAGAGAAAACGCGCTTCTACGCCCGATTTGCGCTCCGTTCTTGTAGAGGTAAAAAATTTAATGCGCCTTGAAAGAGCTTTAAATGCCTCTTGTAGAGGCAGCCTCAGATGTCAGAGAGAGGCAACAGGATGGAAATGGTTCCCAAAATCTTCAATGTGATACCCAGGATTTCCCCCAGCAGTAACTCCTTCGTTGAGACAAGTGGTCTAATTGAGCTGAATAGCATATCCCTTAGATATCAATTTATAATGATTTCAAACATGGAAAAATCCATCATATCCCTGGGCAGGTTATTACCCCTGACTGTTAATTGTTAGACACCTTACGCCTAGTATGTATTTGTTTCTTTTGGCTCCTGTCCACTGCATCTAGTTATATATTTTTCAGCTAAACTGAAGAGCCATCTGCTCTCAGAAATCTCCTTTCCACAAGGGGGATTCATGGCTTCTCATTAAAACATCCCCTTATCTTTCTTCGGGGAAAGCTTAAATAGATATGTGTTTTCTATCCGTCATTCCAGGGAAGATTTTCCAGAACACAAAAAAATCGTTTGTGGTTTTCTCTTAAGTCCCTTGAATTGCCTAGTAATTTCATTTTACAAATGTGTACATAAGTATTAGCAAATTTGATAATGACAATCATCATCATCATCTCTAACTTTTCTACCAGCTGGACTCTGATAATGGAAGTCCGCCTGGCTAGGAAAAAGCAGCCTGTGGGGAGAGACTCTGAGAGAAAGCTGTGGGGAGTGAGAGGCTTTAACACCATTCATGTGTCCTCCTCTTAAAATGGCTTTATACATGATGCGGCAGATCCACAATTAAGGAGATGTCTGCCACTCACATCTGGTTGACCCTAAACTCAAATGAATACGTTAACTCTATTGGACTCACTTTCCTCTTCTATTTAAGTCTGCCCTTATTTCTAAATCCAAAAGAATTTTTAGTATCTGAAAGCTACTTTCGGTGTTACTTTCTTTTGTGACTGAAAGATGCAAGTAGGGAATGAGGTGTGTGTATATATATACACACACATCCACATATTTGCAGTGTCTGACAGTTTGTGGGTCAGAGCATGTGCCAAATCTACACCAAGCGGGATATAACACTTTGAAAACAGTTTGAAAACAGTGTGTGGAATGTGTCATGGCAGTGCACTTTAATATCATTATAACGTAGTAGTGTAGATCCTGCCCATGCACAGACATTGGAATGACCTGTGAGTTCAGGCCCTTTGGACCATTACAAAGACATATACGTAGATTCATGGAACCTTTGTGTCTTACTCTTCATGTGCAGGGGTGGGGGCTGGATCATAGCCATTGCTTATAGATTTCCTCTGGTAACATGCACAATAGTGCAAAAGGCGTTGAGGTTTGGTATCTTTGATATCTATATAGATATACCTATATACACATATACATGTCATATACACATATATTCGAGCTGTGCACCGATCACAAACTTTAGTTTGGACCCTGATTCAACAAATCAGAAAAGCATCCTGTTCACTTTGGACTAATTTGGAGGCTGCCCACTTTGAGTCCAAAACTTAATTCAGAAATCTGAAGCTTCGTGCCTTCTGTCTTTGGAAATCTACAAATGACTAAATCATTTTTGCTCTTTGTCAGAATCGGATGAAATTCACCTACATAGTAGCCCCTTTCCTGTTTTGTTTTGTTTTTAGAGTAGGAAAGAGGGAATATTATTTGTGAAAGCGAAAGGAAATGTTTTTCCTACTTGTGTAATTGTATCATTCCACTATAGCACAGTGCCACCTAGAGGTTATGAACCAAAAAGCAGGAAAAGTAAAGCTCTTTGTGTAGAGCTTTGATCTCAATTTTGCGACAATATTGAAAGTAGATACAGCGGAAAAACCTCCTGTACAAAAGCCCTGTGATTAAAAGCTAGAGCTGTGTAAGCAAGTTTTCCTTATATGGAGAGCTTGGGAAGAAATGTATCTATTTTTGAAGACATACTGTTTGGGTCTCTGGGTCCCCTCTGAATCAAAATCACTAATAAGGATTTGGAAGGGTTTAGATTCAGATTCTTTGCAGGAAAGCACTTTGATTTAGTTATCGCCTGAATCTTTTCAAATCAGCCTAAATTTGCTATGGTATTTGGGATTTAGCTGAATCCAAAGCATACCCTTAAATTTCTCTTGTGGTATGTAATAAATTCAGACCACTGTTCTGATGTCTCTCCTTTCCCTGGTTTTACCAACATTTTTCTTTGTAACAACCTGCTTCTTTTAACCGAAGTGTGACAAGTATCCATTTATCAAGAAAAGCTTTCCCATTACTGTTATCAGAGTGGGGCAAAAAGCTTCACTTGCTGAGAATTGGTAGCCTTCCTCTTCTCACGGAGAACATACCATGTATCCAGTACATGTTTACTCAGAAGTAAGTCCCATTGAGTTCAATATGACTTACCCCCAGGTAAAAGGGTATAGGATTGCAGCTTTAAAGTATCGGACCAAGTGATGTTCCAGCATGAGAAAAAAGGAGGGACGCTGATGCAAAATGAGATAGCTGGCAGAGAGATGTCAGACCTAAGGAAGGGAATGTGAAAAAAGGAGAACAGAGAGAAGAGAAAAACATATTGCTTAATTGTGATTTTGCATTTCCCTCTCTAGCGTATTTACAAAGGGCTCATGCTGTGTTCTGCGCCTGGATTAGCAGATGTTGCAAAGAGGTGTTTGATTTCTTATTTGCCAGCTTATTGATGAGCCCAGCTTTTGTGTTTGCATGTATAATAATACTGGCTGTACCTATAAAGACAGTAACTGGGTTCGCACGATTGCTGCAGCTCGTCATGACTTATTTAAGCCATGATGAGCTATGGTACCTATGGGTTCCATCCAGAGAGCCACAACCACAGTTTGTAGTGACATCAGAACCCAGGGACTGTGGATTATGCAACAGCTAAGTAACCCTTGCAGAGAGCCTGTATTGTTTAGGGTGATCATATGAAAAGGAACTCTTGTATCTTTAAGAGTTGTACAGAAAATGGTATTTCAGCACCTGGTGAAATTCCCTCTTCATCACAACAGTTAAAGATGCAGGAGCCCTGCCTACCATGACCAGAGGGCAGGGTTCCTGCAGCTATTATTTAACCCTCGCATAAACCACAGTCCCAGGGTTCAGACAACATGGCAAGCCATGGTCATAACTTGAATGTTCAAAATGGCTGCCAGCATGCACCGCCATCCATCGTGGCTTTAATTAGGGTGACCAGATAAAATCCAGGTCAGGGCTCATGTAACTTTAACAGTTGTAGAGAAAAGGTAATTTCAGCCAGTGTCATTTGTATGCAATTAGTTCCTGGTGATATTCCCTCTTCATCACAACAGTTTTGTATATGGTCCCTCTAGTATAGTGCCTGCACCTTTAACTGTTGTGATGAAGAGGGAATTTCACCAGGAACTAATTGCATACAAATGACATTGGCTGAAATTCCCTTTTCTCTACAACTGTTAAAGTTACATGAGCCCTGACCTGGATTTTATCTGGTCAACCTAATCTCCGCTCCACCTCTCAGTTTTCCTGGAATATCCCTGACTGCTTTTGTTGCATTTTTTTCGGCTCTCTCACTTCCATTTCGAACAGTGTTTGTGGTGTGCCCCCATTTTGCAAGGTCGTTGCTGTTCACCATGAGTTCCGGGCTCAGCAAATAGCCAGTCAGGTGTGAGGTTCATGTGCATGGGTATTGGAGGTGTGTGGGAGTGGACCTATCTGCCATTTTTGCCACCGCCACATGTTTTGGATGAGTATCGGCATGTTTTACTGCTGAGTGTCCTTTTTTTTTTTTAATACAAACATATCTCTGCGCAGGAGCGCATATTTGATGGAGTTCCCATCCCCCTATGTGTTGCTCTGGGTCTGCGCTTGTGCGCATCCCTCACAAATCAGTAAAAAAAAAAAAAAAACCCTCTGCCTCATAGCCACCTGCCTAGCCCTGCCCACTTCTACCGATACACGTACAGAAGCACACACGCTCTAACAACGTCACTCCTGTAATTGCGGTAAAGATCAATCATGTGTACCCTGTGAGTGTCAATCACAGAAGTGGGGAACATTCGGAAGCATCCTACTTCCGTAGATTAGCTCAGAGTCATCTTCCATTTGTAACCCATGTTTTCAGACTTCTTCCATCTTTTTTCTTACCATCCACTAAGGAGTGAAAGATGGAATAGCTGCTTAATGATGGGGAATGTCGCCAGGATCCCTCTGCCTGGAAAGCACCCAGTCTTGGTATTTCGGAAGAAGATTCTTCCCCTGTGACTCATTTCCCCTTCCTTCTTTAGAAAGGCTGCTGCTGGTTGATTGTGTTGTGTTTTGCCCTTTTGCTGAATTGTGGTTTTCGAAATGCTGCATTAAATGGGTTTGATCTAACTGGGAATTTTTTAAAAAAATGGGGGGGGGGGGGGTAAAGTCTATTTTTAAATAGGCATTTGTAGCTGCTTTGAGAAAAGGGGTAGTAGAAAGAATGAGGCATACAAAGGTATCCTTTGGCCTGTCAAACAGATTTCAAATAAATCATCTCTTAAGTCATTGATAAATTTTGAATGTCAGCACATAGTGTTGTTAATAAGTCTATCAAGAAAAAAAGAAAGAAAGAAAGATCCTTTTCCCTACCTTTTCTTATACTCACAGGAAGAACATAAGAAGAACCCTGTTGGTTCAGACCAAAGACCTATCTAGCCTAGCATTCTCTTTGTGTAGTAACGAGCGAGGCATCTCCGGGAAATCCACGTGATTACAACAGCACCCTCCCACTTGTGTTCCCCAGTAGTTGGTATTGAACGTCATATTGCCACTGATACTGGTGATAATATATATCCATCATGACTAGCAGATATTGGTGGTATTGTCCAGATATCCCAGTTACAACTCCAGCTCACAGGCTCTTGTGCTAAAAATGTGACTTGATTTCAATGAAGTCAATATAAAGCTTACCATCAACTTCATTATCCTTTAGCTCATCAAATAAATGTGTGAGATATATTTGAAAAAGTTGGCCATAGAATCTAATAAAACAAAAGTGGACTTCCCTTGATTTCTCTTTGCAATAATAGCTGCTGTGCTCCTTCTGACATATCTTCTGCCTCTTTACTGATTGGCTTTCAAAAACAGAAGCTGCTATCTTCAAGTTAAGTAAGTTCTGGATCTTTGTTTCTGTGGGTGCCTCTAGACGGCTTATTTGCGCTTCATTGAATGCGCGGTGGCGGCATTTCGGACAGACGAGCGGGGCGCAAATCAGATGTACAGCCGATTTAAAGTCTCCGATAAGGCGCGTTCTCGAGGTGTCGATTTACCACAATTTTAAAATTTTCTCCACAGTAAGAGCACAGTTTCTTAATGTGACCAATGTTGTGATCATTCGGATTAATGCTAATATGGGCGTAGTTTGGAGGGCAGGGCTGGTGATGTCATGAGTAAATGACTGCCCCTTCTCTTCTTCTACCTGGCCACCCCTCCCACTCGTGATGGCTGCGAAAGGAAGGGGAATTTCTGTGTTCTTGCCATTTACACAGGATAACCGGTGTTTTTTTTTGTTTCTGACTGGATCTATTCCCCCATCCCGTCTGCTGCGTTTCCTCCTCAGTTCACCCCCCTGCTTTCTCAAGGCTCCGTTATCATTTTTTGTCGATGTAGCAACCGCCTCCTTAGCACATCAGCCCACTGAAGGCCACATTGTTCTGTTGCCCTTCGGTTACGATGTTGTCCTTCAGAGAGATGTGCAGTTTTCAGCAAAAGTGCCCCTCAGTCAAGGTCCAGCCCGTTGAGATGCCACCACCCTCCATTTATGCTGGGCACTTCAGTGGCCAGCGGAGACTTCTCAGGGAGGCGATCGCCCAAGGGCACCACCACAGGGCTCTGCGGCGAATAGGTGGGTAAATGGCCAGGTGGGAGTGGGGTTAGGGCTACCCCTAAGAACTCCCTGACACTGATGGCTGCTTTTTCTCCTCTCCCCCCTCCTTCTCTTCCCCACCCCAGTGAAACTGCTGTTCCTCCGTGTAGCTATTCTCAGCAGGCAACAGGGAAAGTTGGTGCGGTGCCTCAGCACTATGGAACAAACCATGTGTGAGGCTCTGCATCGCATTTCACGCCTGGAGCATACCATCTGGCATTGCTGCCTTGAAGTCCCCATGCGTCCACAGAGCGTGCCATCGGAGTGACCGAGCAGCACCCTTCCCCCCTCAGTAGTGCTTTCTCATTCCCTCTTTGGAAGGTGTGCAGTAGACTTCTGCTTTTGCTGTGCTCCGGAACGCCATGCCCGCTGATTGCGTGTTCGGACGATGTGGTCACAGGTGCAGGTGATGAGCGTTCTAACAGAGAGGAACACCCCTCCTTCCAACACTCCCTTTGCGACACTTGCCGCTTTGAAGTGCTATATCCATGAAGCTTCCAGAATAAAGATAGTTGACATTGCCCCCTAGCTTGCCATCATTCCTGTGTGTCCGGGATGGGCCACTTGGGTTGGGGTGGGGAGCATCTGGGATGTGGGGAGGGCTTGCTGATGCTGTGCAGCCCATATGGAGAGGAATAGGGAGCAATTTGGGGTGGGGCGGACGTGCGTGGGGCTCTGTTGCCCGCATGCGCAATTTGGCTGGTACTTGCATGAACATTGGGCAAGCACTGCCTTCCTCAGCAGCGGATGGCGATGGGGAGGGCTGTGGGGGATAGATTGGGCAGTTGTGGTGTCAGCATGGCACGTAAGTGGCCGATCTGCGAATAGGTAGGGGCATCGAGGATAGGGAGAGATTGGGGGTGGAGCTAAGGGAATGTGTCTTTATTACTAAATAATAGTTTGAAAAGCAATCCAAACCAACGGCGGGAAATTCTGGTGGCAGGGGTAACCAAGGGTGGGAAATTCAGGTGGGAGGTGCCAACAGCCACTAGGGCGGTCCTTTCAAGAAGTTTTCCTCCATCAAACCTACACCTCTTATCTGACTCTACTGTGAAACTCTGCATATAAACAATTGTAAAGCGCAGTATATAAAGCCAGTAAATCCGACTTCACGGCTGTCGTCTGTCGCTAAAGACGCAGATTCAAACAAAGGAAAATGTGCATATTCAGAGAAACAGGTGCCAAAGCGACGTCGTCGTATAGCGGTGGCCTGTTCCTTTGCTGCAGTTGGAAACAGTGGAGCCTTGTTTGTTTATTTATTTATTTGTGGTATTTATATACCACTAAGTATAATAAAATCTTTAAGAGTTTCATATATAAATATTAAAAGCACATTTATACAATATTAAAAACACATCTTCAGCTATTGGGCGGTATATAAATGTCATAAAGAAATAAATAAACTTTAAAACAATTCCAATTACATAAAAGCATACAATACAATACAATACAGTACAATACAATACAATACAAGGAGCAGTATGATGTTATGCTGAGGGGCATTGTGGGATAATGCATTTTAGGCATCGTGGGATAATATGGCAAGTCCACACATGCAGGATGGTGGGGTGTCTTTGCTGTGCAGGGGAGGGGGATAGCCGTGCTGTTGTTCCCTAAATGCTCATGGATGAAGTACACAATCATACTGCGAAAACAAGCCCGCTTCTTTGTGTTTACTGTCCTTTTGTGTGATATTATTCAGTCTCAAGCTCAGAGATGTTGTTAGATTCAGTTGCGATAGAAAGGACCATATATATAAGCAAAGCTTTCTGCCTGGCTATCTTTCTTACATTGTCGGTCTGGATTTCATCACTGCTGTAGTCTCTTGTTTTTCTCTTGATCATTTAGGACACTTCCCCCCCACATGTCCCTAAAATTCCATTTGGGCCCATAGTAAAAAAAGTAAAAACTACAATGATTACAGTGTATACAGAACTGTTTAGAGATGTGTCTTTAGTTTCGGTAAACAGCATATTACTTTTATTTAAATAAATACATAAATAAATAAATAATATATTTATTTATTTCTTACCCGCCTCTCCCTCAGGATCAAGGCAGAGAACAACATCGATACCAATGACATCAAATACATAAAACTGATTAAAAACATATTAAATTAATACATTATTAAATTACAAATAAAACTCTTAAAATTCGACTAGGTAGGCCTGCCGGAAGAGATCGGTCTTTATGGTTTTCTTAAAGTCAAAAAGACTATTAAGTTGACAAATCTCCTCCAGCAGGCCATTCCACAGTATGGGAGTGGCAGAAGAGAAGGTCCTCTGGGTAACAGTTGTCAGCCTGGTCTTGGCCGACTGTAGCAAATTCTTCCCAGAGGACCTGAGCGTGCAGGGCGGATTGTATGGGAGGAGGCGATCCCGCAGGTAACCTGGACCCAAACTATGTAGGGCTTTAAAGGTAATGACCAACACTTTGTACTTCGCCCGGAAACTAATTGGCAGCCAGTGGAGTGATCTTAAAGATGGTGTAATATGGTCACCCCGAGGTGTACCGGTGAACAGCCTGGCTGCCATTTTTTGAACTAGTTGAAGTTTCCAGACTAGGCACAAAGGTAGCCCTATGTACAGCACATTGCAGAAGTTGAGCCTTGAAGTTACCAGCACATGCACTACCGTTTTTAGGTCTTCCAACTCTAGGAAGGAGCGCAGCTGGCATATCAGCCGAAGCTGATAGTAGGCACTCCTGGCCGTCGCATCCATCTGAGTTGTCATTTGGAGCGACGGATCCAGGAGCACCCGCAAGCTGCAAACACAGCCTTTCAGGGGGAGTGTAATCCCATCCAGAACTGGTTGACATGCCTTCAAACCCAGGTTAGGACTTTTAAGAGTAAGCACCTCCGTCTTGTCTGGATTCAGTTTCAGTTTGTTTTTCCTCATCCAGCCCATTACCGCCTCCAAGCATTAATTCAGAGGAGACACACTATCCTTAGCTGATGCTGTTGTCAAAGGCATAGAAAAATATATTTGGGTGTCATCAGTGTACTGATAGCACCCTGCCCCATGCCTCCGGATGATCTCTCCCAGTGGTTTCATGTAGATGTTAAACAGCATTGGGGATAGGATGGCGCCTTGTGGTACGCCATACAACAGCTCCTTCTTTGAGGAGCAACTATCCCCAAGCATCACCACCTGGAACCTGCCCGAGAGGTATACCTGAGAGGTATGTTCTGTCCCACATAAAAATATCCATGCATGCACCCAAAGTTCATAAAAGAATATTATATGTGAAAACATTTGGAAGTTTCTATCAATACTATGGCCTAGTTCGCATGTCATGCTGGCAAATCGTGGGGTATTTAACCCATGATTCAATGGAATGCTCCAATTGGCTCCTTTAGAGGTTGTTAGTGTGACATATAAACCTGGACTGATGAGTTGTTTAGGGGTCAAATAACCCAGTGGTTAACTCATGGTTTGTTTTTGGATTAACCGCTGGGTTGTTTTGCATGCTTCGACTGTGCAGACTGATGGTTGTTTACAGTAAGTGGAAGATGCTTGTGTGTGCCTTGCATCCTGGCAAATCCCATAATTTGCCACGGCAATGTATGAAATGGCCCTATAGCTCACCAGGGTTCATATTTGGTTTCATATTGGATTGTAAAGCTTGTACCATGTATGTATCTTTTGAATTTTATGTATGTTTTTAACTGGTATGTACCAGTTGAATTTTAAGATGTTTTTAATGATGTATTAGTTTTTATTTGTTTTAATGTTTTATCTATTTTGTGGTCCTTGTGTTTATTTTTATTGTTGTTCCCCGCCTCAATCCAGAGGGAGAGGCAGGTTATAAATATATTTATTATTAGTATTATTAGTATTATTAGTATTTTATCTAACCATCTACTTTCAAACTGCTGCCAGCCTACAACTGATTCACATGACCATATGCCTGTTGATTTATTCTGTATGCTTTAGTGGGCAAAGGCTAAAATAGCCCTCCGATTGGTTCATCCAGATTAGCTTCTCACTTCTGGGCACAGGGTGAACTAAACCAACAACTGCTTCGGTATTTGCTCAGCCACTGCATGGACTGAATCAGCCCACACCTTGTCCCACGAAAAAGGTCACACATGTGCATGGGTTATAAATAAACATTATACTTTCTCAACAGTGGGGGTCTTTTATGCCAATCCCCCTTCCCCCCTCCTGGCTATGTCAATATTCTTTTATCACTTTCCCCTTGTCAAAGGATTTCTTTTGGGGAGGGGAATCTGATAACCCCACAGATATTTATATTTGGCTTTTCTTTTCCCCCAAATTATTCCACACAGAAATGTTTGATCACATAAAAGAAGTCATTAAGCAGCAGCAGCAGCAGCAGCATGACACCATCATAAGCTGGGCTCCTTGCCTTTTGGTAGGTGTTTCTCTGTACCTGGATGGCTGGGGCGGGGGATGTTTAGTACCTGGCTCTCAGGTTGCTTTGCTTTTGCTGCATCTGTACCAGTTAGCTCCTCCCATTGGGTCAGCTGGCCTGGTGCGGGCCAGCTAGTAGGGGGTTGGGGAGGGCCTAGCCTGGGCAAATCCATTTAGAGACTCCCCTCTGGTCCATTTTCAAGATAGAAAAGTTCTGCACAGTCACTACATTAGGGGTCTGCCTCCCCCTCCACTGTTTTAGCTGTTTTACCTCTTCTGCATTCTTCCTTGTCATTGGTTGATGGGTAGGGTGGCCACATCAAAAAAAGAAAGGAAGGAAGGAAGGAAAGAAAGAAAGAAAGAAAATGCATCATCAAAAAGGAAGACAAAAGAAGATAGCAATATGCACAAATGTTGCATATGCTCATTTATATGTAGACGTGGGAATTTAGAAATAATTACTGTGATTTAAATAGCAATACAAGACATCTCACCAGAGAGACTAGGTGACTTGCACAGCATGCCGTCCAGGTGCAAACTGTGGATGGGCAACTCCAAAGGCCCCCTGCCTTCTCTACTTAGCATTCTTGATCTTTAAACCAGGCTTAGACTGGATGACCCTCCAAAGAGGATGCCTTCAAATAGTGGGCTGTCCTCCGCAAAGCAGAGCAATTCTCCTGCACTCCACCAGGGAGGCCTCCCTTCAGGGTCTTGGGGAAAGGAGCCCTTATCCAGCCCATGTCTATTCACTGGCACGACATCTGCACCCTCAGGAGATAGTTGCAGGAGGACTCAGGTGGTCCATGTGATCTGTCACCTTTAACCACTCACTTTCGGAGTTCGCACTAAGGCTTTAGGGGGGCTTTGCTGAGCAGGCAGGCTGCCAGAGTTCTTAGACCCTGCCTTTCTATTGTCAATTCATGGAAGCAATAGCACTGAACAATAGATAGCCTGTTTAAACTAGGGATGTCCATCACTTGCAAATTCAGGCCTTTTGGGACTCGATGGATTCCCACTGCCTGCCCGGCTTGGCTTGCATTTGTGAACCAAGCCATGTTTTCCCCCAAAATCCGGGAACTATTTTGGGGAGGACGTGGGGAGGATGCTTCATAAATAGAAAGATGCGCAAATTGCAGGTGCAAATTTGTGTAATTTGCGCACATTCCAGCCATAATTTGTGCAAATTCTGGCCGAAATTTCTGCAAACTAAACATTTCTGCTTTGACCCAGAATTGTTGTTTTTAAAGGATATTGTAATTATAACTTGTTTTTATGCTTTTTATAGTTTAAAATTTTGTATATTGGTGTTTTCAATCTTCAATGATTTTAATTTTTGTAAACAGCCCAGAGAACTTTGGCTATGGGGCAGTATATAAATTGAATTATTAATAATAATAATAATAATAATAATAATAATTACAGCCACAATTTGAACAAATTGCAGTGCAATTCACACAACTTTCTATTTCCTCCACCCCCATGAAAATCTGCGAGCTGGCCTGACACAATGCAGATTGAGTCAGGTCAGCTTGTGGGGAAGCAAGCCAAAGTCTGGGGGGCTGAGCTGCCCCTGGACAGATTCCTCTGACACCCAGTTCTTTGTGGCTCTTGTCTTCCACTGCATTCCCCACCCCCATGTGCTTCCCTGTATGGGCACAAACAAGGCATGTGTTTGCCTAGTATGTGATACTCTTATGTTTTGGTGTAAAAGGCAAAGACAACTAGGGGAAAGGCAATGGAGGCACAATGGTGCAGCAGCACCGCCAAAACAGAGAAATGATCAGAATATAGGTGCATAAGAAGAGCCCTGCTGGATCAGACCAAGGGTCCATATAGTCTAGCATTCTGTTCACACAACCAGCTGTCCGTGGGAACCCTCAAAATAGGACATGAGTACAACATATGCTGACCTTATAGCCTGTGTGCCTGAGCAACTGGTGTACACAGGCATGCTGTCTCTGATACTGGAAGTGGCATGTAGCCATCAGGACTAGTAGCCATTTATAGCTTCATCCTCTATGAATTTGCCTAATCCTCTTTCTAAGACATCCAAAGTGGTGGCCATTACTATGCTTTATGGTAGTGAATTCCATAGTGTAACTATGCACTGTGTGAAGTATTTCCTTTATCTGTCCTGAATCTCCCACCAATCAGCTTCTGGTTCTAGCATTATGAGAGAGCAAGCAAAGAAGGAGGTTCACTTGGCTGTCTGCCTCCATTCAGGACCTTTTTCAACAAGGATAACCTAAAAGGTAGAAACACAGCATCTATACAAATGCCAAGAGTATTTCTGCTCAGTATTGCATTGACATGGCTATGATCAATGGTTACTACTAATGATGGTTATATATTACCTCCATATCAGAGGCAGCATGTGTCACTGGGGAACATGAGTGGGAGAGTGCTCTTGCCCTCACGTCCTCTTGTGGCCTTCCCACAAGCATCTGGTTGGCCACTGTAGAAAAAAGGATACTGGATTGGATAGGCCTTTGGTCTGATCTAGCATGACCCTTATTATGTTCTTATGACACAAGGAAACCTCATAATGGAAGGAGGTCCTTGGTTGTCCAGCTTACTTATTTTGTTTTAAATCTGCCACAAAGTTATGTGCTATGGAAGTACCCAAATTACAAAGACACATTTTTTACATCAGCTTGTCCTTTAAAAAAACCCACAGTCTTAAAATTTAAGGAAGCATGCGGCTAACAGTATATATATATATATATATATATATATATATATATGCTGTCAGTGCATTCATTATCTGTTTTTTCTCATTATCTTTGCAAACAGAATTAATTGGATTTGCATATCCTACCCATCTGAATTTTTCGTACGTTGTTCACAATTAATGTTTAATAAACATTTCTCCCTCACTCCACTACTGTTGTAACACGGTGCTTTGAATAACGATTAACTTCATGGTTAAAAACTGTTAATCATCAACAAGCTGTGTGGCATAAAAAGTCTCCTTTGCAGCCTTCTCCTAATTGCGGGAGAGACCATTTTTCCATAACAGTGACCTTCAGTAACACCTGGTACCTGAAACTTGCAAAACACCGAGCTTGAAATCCTATCACGTTGACTTATCAGCTATCCAAGGTCATAAACTATGTGAACAAGTGGCGTGTACCTTCCGTTTCAGAGGGCTGATGTTGTTCCCACATCCAGTGCTCTTTCCAACAAAGACATGGTTCCATGGATCTTTAAAAACATGACGAATAAGCATGTTTTTGTGTGTCCAAGCTTTGCAAGTTAGAGCTAATCTATGGTGTGTTTCGTGTTGCTGAGAAACATGATGTGGCAGCACAGCCTGTTCTGCCCTCAGTAGCCGGTTGAAATGGGTTCTCTGAACAAAGCTTATATGTGCTGCAGTGGAGCTGCAAGATTATATTTCCTTTGTATAAGGGGGATGGAACTCTAAATGTGGCCAGACTGGGGTCTTAAAAACCTGGCCCTATGACAGACACACTGTGGATGAAACACACTTATTGACTGGGCTTCCAAGTACCTGAACAAGCCCATCAATTGCTTAGAAGGCTGATTGTCTTGGAATAGGATCTTCCATCCTTGAGGTTGTAATAGACGAGGCACACATACATCAGAGAAAGGCTCACTGAAATATGCGGGACTTGCAAAAACAAGGAACCACGTATAGGATCCAACTGTACTTTGTTCTAATAGCGGGGTCTTCAATGAGGTGCCCATGGGTGCCAATGTGCTCACAGATCTCTCTCTTGGTGTCTGCCAGGCTTCTTTTCCTTCCTAATTTTTATATTAAGCCTTTTTAATTTAAATTTCTTTAAATATAAAAACAAAAACTGGAAGGCTAATATGCTGCAAAGCAAAGTGTTGTCCTCCAGCATCATCTTAATGGAGTTTCAAAGAGTGGTTTTGTGTTTTGGACTTAATATTCTACTTCTGCCTTGTTCTTAGGCAGGTTGCTTTTGTTTTGGGCAGGAACGACACTGCTGCTTTACAATGGTTTATAACAGTATTGACAACTGTTGGGGCCCAGGACACGTTCCATATACCATTTTCAAACCACTGTCATATCCTAGGCCTCCTCCACACGAGACGTTTAATGAGCCTTAGAGGCTCATTATAAATTTTACCTCCACACCAGCGGAGCGCAAAACGGGCGTACAGGCGCGTTATTTCCCCGATAATGCGCATTTTCGAATGCGCGTTAAATAGCGACTTTTATTTTTCTCCGGCCGTTAAAGCGCATTATCGTGGTGTGAACAAGCGATTATGCGCGTTAACGTCTTCTAAAGCGCTTTTTGGACATGAATTAATGCGCTTCGCCGCCTCTCGCCGCCTCCCGTGCAGAGGGATTAGGCATAAATGCGCCTCTGCGATAATGCGCATAATCCCGGAACCGGGCGCAAAAGCGCATCCTTGTGGAGGGGCCCCTACTTGGTGAAGATCTGGCCTTAGTCTCACCAGTTTGCCTTCTGGGAAATGAGTGTTTTGTGCCCACCGATGCCCACCATGGTAGCCATTGTATGAATGGGTGAGCCCCCATCCTAACAGTAACCATTTTGTGAGAGCACCCACAACATTCTCAACATTCCAGATGTGTCCTCCAAACCAAAATGTTTGGGGCTCCCTAGAAGACAATCTTATTGACTTCCTTAGAATAATTGACAACCAATAGTAGGCGGGATTTGCCTCATAAGTCATTCTAAATTTTTAAAAAATGTATTATTATTTTTACTTTGATCTGTAAAACCAGTAATTCTATTACAGTTTGTGCATTAGTGGGAAAGTAAGAAGGACAGTGCAAAAGATTTTAAAATAATAACAATTCCATAGGTGTGTTTTTGGCTCTGGGAGAAAATATTCATACAAGATTTCTGTTTCATATGTATATTATTAAAAAATATTTAGGATAAGAGAATCCTGTGCACATTTACTTAAAAACAAGTCCTGCTAGGTTCATTAGGAGCTACTCCCAAGTAAGTGTGCATTAGGATTGCTGCTCTAGTCAGTCTTATTAGGAAAGGTATTGCTGAGCCTTGGCACATACCCAGCAGATGTTTCTTGGAGAATCTGGTCACTGTCAAGAGTTGAGTTAATAGCGTCAGGATTCTGTGTTACAATAAACAATCTCTGCAACTACTAGAAGTGAAATGTAACTTCATGTGGTCCTAAATACAAACATGTCTCCATTAAGCATTCTCTAACAAAACCCCAACAAAAAACATCTGCCATTTACCTCAGGAGCTGTGGATTCCTTCCTCGAGATTGTGATGTAGAGAACATTTGCCCCTTAACTTCTTGCCATTATGGATGAATTTTAGCTCTCAGGGAGTAATAGCACATGAGTATGACCCAACTCCTAGGCATGCTAATCATTGTGTAGATTTCTTTAAGAACTGGGTCTCTAGTCAATGCAGAGCCAGGCAATCCAGTCTAATGCCAGCTGCCACATTCTGCAGAAAATGAGGCTAAGAAACAATGCTTGACCCAATGGACCAAGAACTGAAATCAGTTCCAAGGCAATTAAGACCACACTGGCTCTTCCCAAGCCTTCTATCCAAAAAACCATCATAACAATCCTGGTCAACATCTATTTAAGGATACCGGCCACTCAACAACAGGTGTTTACATATATAAACATACTTAGCCGTATGTTTGTGCGTCTCACCTCTTGACACATGGATTCGATATTGTGGGAGCCATCTTTTGAAGCCCACCTTCAAAGGATCTTTGTTGTTTAACAGATGGCTACTGTGCCCTCTAGGAAAATTCCCCCCCCCCCCGCCTGTTCAACCTGGCAAGGGTGCACTCTTCAATCAGTACATGTCCCTTAGGAATATATGGCATGTGGTCTTGGCAGTGGGGGTGCTTGCCTTTCTTCATACAAGAACCAACTGCTCCAACAACAAAAATATTCCATATAAATCCTTCCAAGTCTGTTTGCTGCATCAAAAGAGAAACTGTGGCAAGGCTGATCCTTCCTATTTGCAGCAGCAAATATGGGGAGCAATTAAATGTATCCCAATGAATGATGTCTCTTGGTCTGTTTGCATAAGCTCTCCCGCCTGCTGGTCTCCCAAACTGCTCACCGCTGCTGTTGCTGCAGAAAAGCAAAACAAAACCCCATGACCTGATTTTGCAGGTTGGCACATTTCAGGCTGGATCAGCTGGCGAGTTGTGCAGCCAATTTCCAAAGCCACTTTGAAACAAAGGAGAATTTTGGAAATAATCAAGTCCTTAGCCATTGAAGTAAAAGCCATTTATTTTTCAGAAGAAATAGTGCTGGCGTTGGGAGAACACCCCCTTCCCCGAAATCCCTGGACTGAGAAACTTTCCTTTTCTGAATGTTTTGGATTCTTGCTGCTACTAAACTCACATTAGTAGAATCACATGTGTGATGCATTAAGCTGCATGGAAAGGCTTTAATCTGTAGCATCTGGCCATGTAGTGAACTGAGCATTACCATGCCCCTCAGCTTCTCAAGATATCTACGTGAGAGCCAGTGTGGTGTTGTGGTTAGAGCATTGGACTGGGACTTGAGAGACTTGGGTTCTAGTCCCCGCTGGGCCATGAAGCTCCCTGGGTGACTTTGGGTCAGTTACTGGCCAGGTTCCTTTCTACCCCATGGGGTGTAGAGGGAGGGCAAGAGGACAATCCTGACTTACCTGCTCCTGGGATCGTCCTCTTCTTTCTTAATGGAGGAAGCAGAAGTACTGCTTCCCCCTGGGCGCGACGTGCTCGTCACACCCAGCATTCTGAAATTCATCTCCCCCACCCCGGAATTTCTGCGCTCTGGTAAGTTTGCTTTTTTAAAAAAACAAGTGTGATCAGGGGGTCCTCCCCCCCATCCTGGAGATGGTGGACTTGCTCCCCCCTCCCCTGATGGGGACAGAGCCGGAGCACCCGAGATGGGCCGCCACATCTTCCGCGGTCTCGGGAAGTTCCCGGGACCGTGGACGATTCGAGGTTTTCCAGGGATCCCTTATCCCTGGCAAATCCCATGCCTGCCCCCCATCCTGGGAGTCCCTATGTGTCATTTGGACTCACAGGGATGAGCCAGGGGCCACCCCAGGCCACAAGCCTGGTGTAGAAATGGCCCAGATCTACACCAAGCAGGAGCCACACTAGTGCTTTATAGCAGTATTGAAGTGCACTGACAACTGTTGGGGCCCACTGACACATGCCATATACCACTATGTCCTGCTTGGTGTGGCTCCTGCCATTTATATACCACTTTCATACCACTATATCCTGGTTGGGTGTAGATCTGGCCACTGACTCTCAGCCTACCTGTTGTGAGGCTACAATGGAGAGGAGGAGGATCATATCCACCACCTTGGGCTCCTTAGAGGAATGGCAGAATATAAATAATACATAGTAAATAGCTGTGGGAGCATGGCAGAGTTCTGTCAACAAGCCAGCTCAGAAGCTGTCATGCAAACATTCTGCTAGCAGCAGCTGCTGAATGATCCAAGATTCTGATTTTCATCCCCTGCCATCAACCCCGCACTAGGAATATTATTCGGTGGCTGACTGCGCTATATTGGGATAGATGGTAGATGAAGGGCCAGTGAGAAACTGCAATGCAGAAGCTTGGTTTTGCTACCTTCGCTAAGCTGCAGAGTAAGAGTCTATCTGACTTTTCAGCTACCACTTCGAAAACATGTCCAAGTATTCACTGAAAACATTACATAATGTTTAACTCGGGATGTACAAAAATGTCATTGAATGTCAGAATTTTCTCCTTCACATCCCCAATCATGAACGGGAATGCGAGCACATTTTTTCAGGCAAAGCTCACATATTCTTCAGTTTGCAATCACGTTTGCAAAATGCATTTGCCACAAAAGGGTGAATGAAAAAGAAAAAGCAGCAGCAGCACATTTTCACACTTTAGTTAATGGGGGAAAGAACTATTTGGGAGCACTTTTAAAAAAATGTGCACCTAAATGTGCACTTTCCCTATTCAAACAACAAAACCAAAAAAGCTGGCATTTGGGTATGGGAATGAAGTGGACTGAGCTTCAAGGTGGAAACCAGAGGACCTTGGTGAGCTTACCCTACACTTATCCTCCCCTCCCTATGTTTAACATTATTTTAATAGCTATTAATATATGGTGTTTGATACGTATTGTGCAGTTCTGCCCAGGCTGTGCTGAACTGATACAGGTACACTTAGCATCCAACCTTAGTTAATCTGCAAGAGCAGTGATTATTGGCTGGGTCCATATATCCCACCCCCAGGAGAAATTTATAAATCTTGGTGAGCCTTCAGGCATTTGGGATTTTAGGCAGCCCCTCCTCCCCTCTTGCAATGGCTTCTGATAGCCAGTGGATGAGAGTTATAATAATACTGCTCACCTGCTATGGGAATGAAATTCCAGTTCCTAGATTTCTCCTCCAGCCTCTTTCAAAAGTGGCACCTAACAAAGAGTTACCAAACAGGAATGCCCATTCCCAGCCTGGGGCAAAATCAATTGAAAATTAATGTTCCTCTATTCATTTATGATGAGTTTAAGTATGTGTGATGAGCTCCCAGGGAAAAAACAGCGGAGTGGACTCTACAAAGCCACATAGGAGAAACAGATTCTCAAAAAAGAGCCAAACAGGTTCAGATAAAGCTAACATTAAGGAGTTAGCTGATGGCTGTCAGGCACAGGGATATCATTCAATGTATGACTGAGATCTGTGTAGTGTACTCATATATCATAAATATATTTATATATCTGGAGCTCAGTTTTTATGTACTTTAGTTTTACTTTTGGTATGTGGGGGCATTTGAAGATAATATTGGGCTTCTCTACCCAAGGTATTTATTGTGTACTCATCATTCCCTACTCATGGTTGTTTACGGTTTCTTTAGAAGATGTCCTGACCTTCCAGTTTCACTTCTGTGCCTACAGCACACTTTCAATGCGTGTTTTAAGAGCAGAAAGGGTGCAGTATTTAATTGTAAAAGCAATAGAAAACACTTTTTAAACTTGTATATTTGCGCTTTTCCATGACACCACAGTGCCACTGAGAAGTTATGTAGTGGAAAAGCAGGAAAGGAAACATTCTTCATGTGATGCTTGGATTTCCTTTCCTTGATGTAAATGAAAATAGTTACAGCCTCACGTAGAAAAGCACATTGTGTATTTGGTGGGTGGTAGTGGATTATAAATAGAAAAAATACTAGAATGCAGTAACCAGGGCTGGTGCCAACTTTGGCAGGAACTTGGCAGTCGCTTCCTCTCCCAGGTGGGCAAAGCCTATGCGGGGTGGGGGTGGCGGAACCCCCATGGGCAGGAGCTAGAAAAACCAGAGAAGTCTCCTTCCTGGATGGAGATAGCAGAAGAAAAAGAACTGGGCAGCAGCAGCAGCACCTCCACTTGATGCAGCTCTGCTCTGCTTCCCATACCTTGAGGCAGATGCGTACCAGCCACTAGTGCCCCACAGACAGTTTGGAGAATTAAAATGGCAGGCATGGCCAGCAGTACTACTTTTTTCATGCTCTGGGCTGGCGCCTTTCTGCCTCAGAGTAAGGGGAAGAGGACAAAGGGGCCTCTGGAATGCCATCCGTAAGTGCCCAATGGTGCCAATCCCTGATGCTGGGGCCTGGTGATAAGAATCAACTCACTGTGTGGTTGGAGGCTACAGGTAACTGGCTCCCTATACGGACAGAGCCACCGTGCAGTAAGCTGTTGTACTGGACACTCTCCTTTCATGATGGCTGCTGGAGTTTAAATCAGTTACAAAGAGGCCAACTGGAGAACTTCAGCTAGTAGAACGTGACTGCTGTTAAAGATGATGGGCAGCTATATTGCATTGTCAAGTCTTTTAAAATAATTGTTACTGTAAATAAGGATATAAAGACCTGCTTTGCATGGAGCCAATCAGTAACCTATGCCAGCCTGGTGTCAACACCTGGCAACCTTCAGGCAGCCGCCCTAGGCAGTTATGAGCTACTATTTACAATTTCCTGCAATGCTCTGGAGCATCTGATGTACCATCACCTTGGGGCATTGTGGGCTTTAACATGCCCCCCCCCCCGTTGGATCTCTGGGGTATGTTGGGAAATTTCAGGTGGTGGGCCATAGCACTACCAGGAAGCCCACAGCCTGGGGTGTTCATCATGACACAGTCTCCATAGCCCCAAGTGCAGGCAGCTGTGTTGTTCCATATCAATAAACTAGTTGTAGAAGTTCTCATTTCCACCAGGAGGTCTTTTAGCCACATAACAACAGAAATAGTTCACAATAATCTATTGTTGCTGGGAAAATCCATATCTACCCGCTCCCAACAACTGTGAGGCAGTGGAGGCTAGTGGCTGTGATGTCAGCGGGGTGGTGAATCCGCTCTGGGTTTCAGTCAGAACCAGTCGGCATGCTAAAGCAGTGGTCTTCAACCAGTGGGTTGTGACCCAAAACTGGGTCGCAAGATCAATCCAGACAGATCTCAGCAAAGCTGTTGCTGCCATGTTGGTCAATTGTGAAATTGGGTCTCATGTTGCAGGTTGGGAGTCTGGGGTGGGCCTTGGGTCTGGACCAGTTGAAGACCACTGCTCTAAAGGATCCTCCACTGCTGTGAGGATTGCAGAGGGAAATTCAGAGGAAAACCTGAGGAAGTTGGCAGATGATGTCCTTGCAAATCAGATAGTCCCAAAGCTTTGACCCTGCAAGCCCTGGCTCCACTACACCACCAGTAGCATAGAAAGGAACCTATGGAGAGATCCCTCAAACCTGGAGGTGGCCCTGTATCCATCTATCCTTCTCTTGTCTCTTCTGAGTGGAGCAGTTTTCTAAAGGGTCAGGCAGAGCCTATTCAAGGCCTGCTTCATCTCACCCTTTGAGTGTTGTTGCCAGAGGCTGAACCTAGCATCTTCTGCACCACCCTCCCCCAACCTGGTGCCTTCCAAATGTTTTGGATTTCTACCCCATCAGCCCCAGCCCATGGCCAATGGACAGGAATGCTGGGAGTTGTAGTCAAAAACATCTGGAGGGCTCCAAGTTGGGTGAGACTAATCTATGAAAAGGATGTGCTCTATAGCTGACCTATAGTTTTTATGACAGCTTGAAAGAGTTTGTTTGTTTTAAACAGATGTCTAAAAGAAATAACCATCTGCATTGATTCTCTGTGCAGCAGCTGACCCCTGTTTTCCATATGGAGTTTACCTTGCTTTTTTCAATACAAAAACCAAGCCGTTGCTCTGAAGCGACTCAGTACTGCCTTTCATTTACACCAAGGTCCTTCCTGACTACCTCTATTTGACTTGGGGAAGGAAGCGATCTCAAAAGGAATAGAAAGGGAGCTATATGAGGTGGCACATGTACCAAAGCAACTGTGTTGACCCCTCCTTCCTCACCCCCACCCCCATCCCTGCACAGTAGCCTCAGTCTTGTAACAGCCATCAATATTGGCCTTGGATTTGTTATTGGAACTGCCACTGGTGATTTGCCTTAAATAGAACCCAAGCAAACCTGCTCTGTTTGTTTTTCTTGACATGGTATCGAGTGGTGCTTTCCAAGAAACAAGGAAAGAACTAGATTTACAGTGGTGACTTTGACTCCATTTGGCAAGAGCAAAAGATGGTGCACTAAACAAGAAAAGTAGAGGCTTGAAGTAACTGGGACATTCCGAGAAGCAGTGTTTTCCTTTGTGGCCCACTGGCGTGCAAATAATGAAACCTCACAGAAACAGCTGGGAAGACCGTCTGTTGGGTGTTTTCCCCCCTACAGCACCCAACTTCAAAGCACTCTCTGAGCACTTTCAAGAGAAATTGTATTTGCATGTCAAGTTTCCTCTAACAACAATAATAAGACTGCAATCCTATACACCAGCCTTCTCCAACCTGGTGCCTTCCAGATGTGTCGGACTGCAACTCCCAGCTGGGTAGAGGATGCTGGGAATTGTAGTCCAACACTTCTGGAAGGCACCAGGTTGGGGAAGGCTGCTATACACACGTAACTGGGAATAAGTGCCACGGAACTATATTGGTCCTGCTTCTGAGTAGATTGCAATGGATTGTGCTGTTACTATTTATAGAGTACTTCTTCCAAATACTCAAAGCATTTCATATTCATGATCTGAATGATACCAACAACTCCGTAAGAGAGCCCACTGTTGTTATCCCCATATTACAGATGGGAGGCTAAAGTTGAAATTTAGTGGTTTGCCTAATCTCAATCTCAGTAACCCCCCATGTAAAATTCATAGTTCATGTTAAACTGGCCTCAGAGACGTTGCTGGCCTAACTATCCAGTGAACTTTATAAACAAGAGCAGTTTCACACAACAGCAACATCAGGTTTGCCAGGAAGTACACATTTGACAGGAAGCCCAAATGTGTGAAAATTAAGAACATAAGAAGCACTATGCTGGATCAGACTAAGGGTCCATCTAGTCCATCATTCTGCTCCCATGGTGGCCAACCAAATGCCGGTGGGAAGCCCACAAGCAGGACATGAGGGCAACAGCACCCTCCCACATGTCCCCCAGTATGGCACACTGCCTCTTATACTGGAGATAATATATAGACCTCGTTCGCAGAACCACGCAGCCCATGATGGCTTATTTAAGCCTTTTGGCTTGTGGGTGCCACCTTGCTAATTCAAGCCCCTGCCATGGCTTCCTGTGTTGTCCAAACTCTCTGAGGGTGGCTTATTGGCATGGTTAACAAACCACCCCACAACAGGCCATGGATGCTGGGGTAATTTGTAAACCACACCAACAAGCCACCCTCATTGACACAAGAAGTTGTGCCCGGCAATAGTAATTAGGGAAGTCATCCAGCTCGAATGGGGGTGGTTAACAAGCCATGGTGGCTTATTGAGCACCGTGTTGTGCGAACCGGCCCACTGTCAACATGACTAGTGTCCATCGATAGCCTTCTCCTTTAGCTGGATGTCCCCCTCCCTCCTGATCAAACACAACTAATTCTCAGTGCTGCAAAACAAAATTTAGAACTATAGGTCTTTTAAATAATTGGTTCCATCAGTGATGGTTCCATGAGGCTAGCGCTTTTCTAAGGGTACTTCCAAGTAAGGCTTTTATCACCTGACTTGGAAGTACTGTCTTATTCATGGACTTTTATGGGCTGTGTGTGTTCAGACATCATTGTCTCCCATGCATATCCATCCTGCATTTTCCTACCAGTCCTTCCTTCTTTTTCCTTTCTGCACAAAAGGTGAGGGTGGGAGAGACAGAACTGCTGCACAATGGCTTCTAACTGGTACAATGCCTTCCAAGCAAATGGTGATAGGGAAGCTGGCAGTTTTCCCCTTGTGTGTGCCTGGCTATCTGTTTGCTTGATTGATTGATTGATTGATTGATCAATTGATTTGGTTCCTAGCTAGAATGGGCAACTTTTTCACCCTAGCAGGGCTCCTATGTTTGTAACAGCTGCACGATAGGCAGAAATCAACAAACTGATGCTTTCACTATCACTGCATCTACTTTGGGATGCTGGGAAAATCAGAACCTGCTAAATTTCTCTTTGTTGTGCAGCTTTAAAAAAATATAGCATCCCTGTTCAGAATTCAGGAATAAAGCTGGCAGGCCTCTTTGTTGCTTACTTCATCCTGAAGGTTTGTTGCGGGTTACAATATAAAAACATTTAATAAAAAAATTAATCCCCCATTGAAACAGACTCCCAGTAAAAAGATTACGCACTCAACTACCAAAAGCCAGCTGCAAACTATATTTTATGGCTATTGGGAAAAGTTCAAAGCTTAGACTTCTGTGAGTTTCCAAATCTAGTCTTTGGACTAGATTTTAGATGATGACATATACTTCTAGGCTGCAGTTATTAGCCAAACATTGCTATGTTACATAAGAGAGGTGTAGAAGGCCAATGTATTTAATGGAGGGGGAATCTTCTTTGGGGCCATTTTTGCATTGGGTCCTGTTTTAGCTTATCTGGTCTCTAATTTCTTTGTGTTCTTTCTGTTCATGTTAAAGGGCTTGCAGATTTTAAAAAATGCAATAAATGTTTTTCAGCAGTAAAGATGTCTCAGGCATCCTTTTTATTATAGCCCATGTCTTTTTGCATTTGTTCTATGTATCTATGCTATGCTTCCCCTTCAGTATTGTCTGAGAGTCTGCTAGTACTGTCTGGGTCACTTGGCTAGGCTGAAAGACAATCATTATTTGCAGCACAGAAATGTCTTGTAACATTTATGCCAATGGCAGTAACCCCTGGAAAAATCCATAAAGAGTCTGTTTCAGCACTCAGCAAGCTGTCAGTCTTTTTCATTACTGCCATACTGAAAATGGTTCCAATGTTTTGGAACTGAGGCAAAATGACTATCAGAATTAAGGCTTTATTGTATGACCAAGGTAGAAAAAGAGAACATTTAAAGTAACTGTCTGTTATATTTTCCCAAGCAGGCATTCAAAATGTTCAGAGCTTTGCTTGCAGAAGCCTAACAGGAAAAAGACTCGAGCCTCAATATTTTGAAGCAATCCTGGAACACCCCACCAGAGTACTTTGCCTCTTAGATTTTGTTTACTCCCTTTTCAGTTCATCACATTTAGCAAATTTTAAAAGTGTATTTTTCATTTTTCATTGTAAAGCCATAGAAAAGCACAATAAAAACCATAACCCAAATTAAACCCAAGTCTCATGGGTTTTGTCATTTTTCTGGTGATGGTTCACAATTTGCAGTGGAGAAACTGTCAGTGTTTCCTGGGGCCAATCTACATGGGTGATCTAGTGTGCCGTTCCTGACACATGACGTTGTTACCACTCCACAGCAACTGTATAGCTTCCCTCTGAAAAAAAATATTTTTGCAAAGTTGTTTCAGTGTTATCTTTTTTCTTTAAAAGCAACTTCTGTGTGGTTCCGCTGCAGTGTGACTCATTACTCCGAATTAAATCCCACATACTAGGGGTCTGTCTGTGACCTGTCTGTGACCTGGTCAAGGGGTGCTTTTCTGTTGCATCATCATTGTGTATGGGCCATTCCTCCCCCCCTTCCCATTCCTTCCCCCTCCCCCATTTCCAGTAGTGCGCTTTGGATACAGGCTTCCTTTCCCACTTCCTTTAGCACTATTTTGCAGTAGTGCAGTTCTACTCTTTACTATTGCACAATTTTGCGCAGTTGGACAGTTGTGCAGTTGTTTCAGGGGCAGGTTAGAGCTTTTCTCATTCACCATATTTTTCTGGCTGCTACTTTGCAGTTGCTGACATTTGGTTTAGAGGCTTAAGAAGGTTTCCTGCCACACCTTTGCAGCTACTTCACTGCTACTTACAACAGTGGCAGCAGAGTTACTCAGCAACTGACTCAGGATCCATTTTAGTGTGCTGAGTGTGCATGTAACCCCAATCTCAGCAGGCTTCTGTGCATGAGCAAAGCACTGGGGGAATTTGGTTCACCTGGGGAGGGTTACTTTACTGAAACAATTGGAAAGCCACTGGACATTTTCAATACCGGGAAAAGAACAAAGAGTGCAGAAAACCAAAACCAAAACATTAATACTTGCAAGGAGCTGTGAAAAAGGATAACTATGTCCCATATACTCATAGGATCGTGGCTTTGTAATTTGTCAGTATTGCAACTTCACAGTCCTGTAACTTCACAATAGTGCAATAGTCATAATTGTCATTTCTGTGAAGAACGGAGCCTGACAGGAAGAGGTATTGGCTACACACTTGTACTGGGTAGTAACACATTGGCTCAATTCGGACAACACGCTAAGCAACTGTGGGTTGTTGAAGCAACAACCCGTTGAGTTGTTAAACGTGTCGTCTGGATGTAGCCACACAACGCAGTAACAACCCACAGTAGGCAAAGTAGCAAAATTCAACAACTGAGAGAAACAACTCAGTTGCGAATTGCTGAGGGAATTGTCAATTGACAAACGTGTCGTCTGGAGCGGTGCGTGGGTGAAACAACAATGGTGAGTTGTTGAGCATGGAAGATCAGAGAGTGGAGCGGCAAGAGCAGCAGAAAGCAGGGGCCGCTCAAGCAAGCTCACAACAGAGCCCCTGCATCGCCGCCATAGCAACCAGGATGCTCGCCTCCCCCACCAGGCAGCCGGCATGGAGCTCAACAAGGGGCCAGCTCCTGCAAGCACTCACGCAGGGTGCCCAATCAGCTACCCAAACGGACAGGGAAGCGCACCAGAAGGGCACTACGGCAAAGGGGAGGACGGGGAGACGGAATAAGCAACAACCCCAGGCGCCCTGGAGCAAGGGGCAGCCCCCCCCATACACACCAAGAGGGAAAACAACACCCCATCCAAAGTAGACCCCCACTGCACTGCCACCTCCACCCTCGCATCACCCAGAAGGACGAGGGCAGGGGAAGCGGCGACCAGAGAGCTCCCCCTCATCTGCCCAACACGGCTGGACAACGAGCCTTTGCCGGGCCCCGAGAATCCCGTTGGGGAGCGTCGTGCCCGTGCGGAAGCATCCTGGGTGCGTGAAAGCATCAGTGCCTGGATCTGGCTGCTCTACCCCCACCCTCTGTGAGCATCGGCTGTGGAGTTTCATCTGTGGACTGGCATCTCTCCCTGGCATGCCCCCCTCTCCACCTCATCCCCTAGGCATGTTCCGTGCTTGGCTTCCTGGGGGTGTGGCCTCGGCCATCCCCTCTTCACCGCTGTGCCTTCCAGCCGCTTCCTCCCTTCCCGGGGGCAACTGTCCTTTCTGTAGGGTCTGCCCTGGCATAGTGGTGCCCATGTGCCTTATTGCCCATGTCTACACTCCCTGCTGAATAAAGTTTTCTATGCCACCCCACTCTTGCCTTCTTTCCTGTGTGTGCGGAAGATGCTCTAGGAGGGAGGTGGGGGGGTTGGGGGCTGGGGCGTGGGTGCCAACGTTGGAATTGCAGTGCTGGGCATGGGGTACAACTGTTGTATTGGTGCTGCCGTTCCTCCTGGCTGCCTCTTTGCCCGAGGCTGCTGAATTCCGCCCACTGACTGTAACAGCCAATGGGGTTTGGGAGGCGTGTCCTGCATCGGCTTCAATGGCGGCGCCCATGGTTTTCGGCTGCAGTGTGTTCTGGGATACCTGCTGGAGGACTAACGGAGTTTGGTAAGCGGGGAAAATGGCGGCCGAGCTGTCAGTCAGAGCCGAGTATGCTATTAGCAACCGGGGTAGTTGCCGATTCCTTGCAGCGCCTGCTGCAGCGTGTCGTCTGTGTATCACCACCTTTTTCACACACCGTCAGTAGGTAATTCAATAACCGTTGCTTAATGTGTTGTCCGAATTGAGCCATTCTCTTACAATGACCAAGGGTGTGGGGAACAGGGCTTCAATAATATAATAATGCAGCTTTGGTGGTATGGCAGTGAGCACCTACATATCAATGTAACCATTCCAGAAGCAGAGTACACTTCTGAAGACAAATGGTGGATGTGAAGGGAGAGGTGTGGACAACACTTAGGGTGACCAGATTTTGGAAACCAAAATCCCGGTCCCCCACCACCACCCCACCACCCAAAACAACCCCACCACCAAGCCACCCCCCCCCCAAAACACCAGCCTGGACCTACCGGGTTCTCTTCCTCCGCCACCCGCGCCAGGTCCTCCGCTGCCGCCCCCGCTGGGTCAGCCACCGCCCCCAGGTCCCCTGCCGCCGCAGGGTCTTCCTCCACCACCGCTAGGTCCTTCGCCGCTGCTGCCGGGCTCATAAGGCCAGAGGCCCCGCGGAAGAGACGGGAGAGGGCCGATTACATCACTTCCGGATCCGGCCCTCTCCCGTCTCTTCCGCGCGGCCTCTGGCCTCCTTGGGGCTCATCGCAATGGCGACGAGCCCGGACGCCCACGCGGAAGAGGCAGGAGAGGGCCGGATCTGGAAGTGATGTAATTGGCCCTCTCCCGCCTCTTCCGCGCGGCCTCTGGCCTCACGAGCCCGGCAGCTGTGGTGAAGGACCTGGTGGTGGTGGAGGACCCGGCGGTGGAGGACCCGGCAGCGGCGGACCCAGTGGCGGTGGCGGCGGAGGAGCCTGGGAAGCGGCCGTCCCGGCCGGTAAGTGCCCCCCCCTTGCGCCTCGTGCTCTGGAGGGAAGCGGACGTCCCTGCAGGTAAGGAGCGCTCGTTGCCACTTGCTGCCACCACCGCGTGACACCCCAGTTTTCCCCTGCCGCCCCTCAGTTGGCCTGGATCGGCCTAGGTTTCCCGGTTAGGACCAGGAAACCCCGGGTGATCTGGACACCCTAGGTAAACTACAGGGACATAATTTATCTCTTCCATTAAACTTCCCTGAGCAGGAGAGCATTGAAAGGGGCAGGGAGCAAGCCTCTCTCATTCGCTGAACAGTACCTATGTGGTTGATGATGTTCAGTTCTATTTTCAGGACTCCACCCACCCAAACCCTAAGTATGGCAATTTCAAGTACAGTTTGACCCAGGAAAGCAGATTTCTCGGTAGTGTATACTCCACTTTTCTTGCTTCATGTGTCACTGATGGACCAAAGCTATTACAACCAGAAAACCCTTCAGAAACCATGTCCATGTAGATTGGGTCCAGCTTATTACTGACAGTCTCTAATTTCAAACACCCCCAGTTATACGTCCACTGGGCCATAGTTAGGATGCACATCAAATGCCTCTTTCTGAGGACCATAGGAATACTTTTTAAAATTTACTGTAATTTGGGTTAAATAAGGCTAAGGCTGCAATCCTATACCCACTTACCTGGGTGTAAGCCTCATTAAACTTAATGGGACTTACTTCTGAGGAAACATGTACAATATTGCACTATAAGGCTGCAATCCTATGTCCATTTACCTGGAGGTAAGCCCTATTGAACTTAGTGGGGCTTACTTTTGAGTAGTCAGGTATAAAATTGCTTTATCAGGGTAATTGCCACACTTAAGAATCATACCACTCTTTAATATTTATAAATTCTACTGCTCATCCTCATGGTTAAATACTATACTGAAATGGTGAATGGATTAGCCTAGGCTGACCATATGAAAAGGAGGACAGGGCTCATGTAACTTTAATAGTTGTAGAGAAAAGGGAATTTCAGCCAGTGTCATTTGTATGCAATTAGTTCCTGGTGAAATTCCCTCTTCATCACAACAGTTAAAGTTGCAGGGGCTCTGCCTTCTTTTGTATATGGTCACTCTAGTATAGTGCCTGCACCTTTAACTGTTGTGATGAAGAGGGAATTTCACCAGGAACTAATTTCATACAAATGACACTGGCTGAAATTCCCTTTTCTCTACAATTGTTAGTTACATGAGCTCTTTGTGCATGGACACAATGAATTACTGGTGAACCTTCTTGTTTCATGAGACATTTTGGTTTACTGTGTCTCTCTGTGTTTCTGGATTGCAATATGGTGCCTGCATTATGTCAGGAGCAGGTTGGCCCTGGGTTGCCCTGCACCACTTTGTTTACCCTTTGAATTGTTTGACTTTGTCATGGCATGAGTCCTCTTGATTGTGGCAATGCAGCCACTCATGCCAAAACAACCCAAGGAGGAAGACCAAATCAAACAATATTGGAAAAGTGGAATAATGGCATGAGAAAGGGATGGGCTTTTTTGGGTGGGGGGAGTAATACTTTGAATGTATTTTGGGGGCTGATGGCTGTAATGTCAGTGGGTTGGTGAATCTGCTCTGGGTTTCAGTCAGAACCTGTTAGAACTCTAAAGGAGCTCTCCAAGGTGCAGAGCATTTTAGGGGAGAGATAAGCACTTCCTCTGCCATGTCCATGTATTTGCTGTGCGACTGAACTCGCTGTGAACAAGACGTGATCTGGGCTAATTCTTCCATGTCACTCTCATCAGATCTGCAGCATTGTGTTTTTAGTTTATGAGAACAGATTCCCACCCCCATTCTGTTCCTTGGCATAAACTTCAGACGCAAAGACTACAATAGCATGTTCCTTCTTCAGATTATAACCAAACAAGGTTAGGAGAATTTATACGCTTTTTTACTGATGAAATCTGGTTTGTTTCATTAAAATTACCTTTGTTCTGCCCCCCCCCCCCGTCTTGTAGTTTAAGGGTGTCCTCTGCCCCTATATCAACAGAAGGCTCTGGTAGTATCTTTTCCCCTCTAAATAACTGTCAAGATAATAATTACCTCAAAAACAGAAAAGCCTCCAGCACCCACATAGCTCCTATAGAGCCATGAGCTCCTGCTTTAGTAGGCTCATGGTTCCTTTGATTGCCTTGGGTTCTGTGTTTTTAAGAGGCATGCTTCCTTGTATGCAAGGAAATACTAAGTTACTAGGAAAAACAAAAGATATTTTTGCTGCATGCCAGCCAAATAGTTCTTAGGCACGTAATTCAGGACTCACAGATGGGCTGTGCACACCATAATCAGAATGGGATGTGGTATGTTGGGGTGAGGTGCGGGGGAGAACAGGAGTGCCATTTGAACATAGTTGAAAACCTTTTGCCGGGGGGGGGGGTTTATATATACAACACATGCCCACACTTCCTGCTGTTGTGAGAAGGGGTATGCACAGAATTCGACTGACTCATTCAGGGCTTTTCTTCTTTTTTCTTTTTTTAAAAAAATCCTGTCTATCAGACGGAGGTAAGATCAAAGCTTATCCTGTTTCAGATGTCCCCCACCCCCCACCCCAGTTAGCTTTGCACTGCTTATAATAGTAAAATCCTTAATCCGACTGTTTGCTTTCATGACAGAAAGTGAAGGACAAATTAATTCTCCTTGTACAAGTAAAAACAGAATCATTTCTTTCCCAAGTGCAAACAGTGTGATTGAGTTTCCAAACCCTTTGTTTTTGAGGAGTTTAATTATACTTTAACTGAAGCCAAACTGTCAAAACATGGTAGCCGACCATTCCTTTTGAAAATGCATTACCTTCCTTATATAAAAGCCAGTAATTGAGATTGGGAATGAAACTATGGCTTTGAACGGAGAGAACAAGGCTGTATTTTGCTGCCAGAAAGGAAAACAAACCAAATCCTTATGTTCATACTTCTGAACTAGGGTAACAGAAGCTAGTAAAAAAAAAAGGTAAAACAGAAGAAGAAGAAGAAGAAGAAGAAGAAGAAGAAGAAGAAGAAGAAGAAGAAGAAGAAGAGTAAAATGGGGACATCGAACAAAAAGCTTTATTACTAAGCTTTATCAGTAACTGGGGCAGTAAAAGTTTTGAAGAGCATAATTCTGACCTGACAATCACTTGTTTAAAGAGGCCCACATGAAGATAGTGAAAAGAGCCAAATGTTGTGGAGGACCTCAATTTCAGACTCTTGCCTTTAAAACTATCTCAGGTAGTGGACGGGAACATCTGACTGAGACCAGGATTTCGGTGGGGCTGTGAATCCATTCTGGGTTTCAGTCAGAACTTGCAAGTCCCCTAAAGGAGCTTTTCATATTGCTGAATCCTATCCCCAAAATAGGTTCAGCACCTTGGATGGCTCCTCTAGAATTCTGGCTGGTTATGACTGAACCCCAGAATGAATTCACATCTGCACCAATATCAGTGCCACTTACCTCCCCTGACTAAGACCTTGGAGAACAGCTGCCAATCAGGGCCATTTTATATATTATGGAGATATCAATCTAGATTTGCCACCAAAGCCCTTTTGAGTCATTCTAACCAGGTATTATTTATTTCATTTGTATCCTGCCTTTCCTCCAAGGAACTCAAGATGATGGACATGGTTCTCCCCAATTCATTTTATCCTCACAACAACCCTGTGAAGAAGGCTAGGCTGAGGGAGAGTGACTGCCCCAAGGTGACCCAGTAAGCTTCATGTCTGAGTGGGGACTAGAACAAGTCCTAGACTGACTCTCTGACCATTACACCACAATAAATCCACATAAGTGGGGACAGTATCACAGCAGTGGGCTCTACTCCTGACCTATGTGTGTGTGTGTATTTTTCAGGGTCTAAGCCTATACTTCCAAGATACCACCATGTGTTCTACTTTACAGAGGACAGTCTTCTATTTGAAGGCTATCAGAGGTCAATCCTCTATTTGAAGGCCTGTCCAATCATCAGAAGGGAAAATAGGGGCCTTGAAGTTGCCATCAAAAGTTACCACCTGGGCAGCACACTGAGCAGATACACGGGTTATCTGGAGCCAGTCCCACGTGCTATGATGTCTGACTCACTCTCACAACACGTGATTTCCTAACACTGCTTCTCCCTCAGTATTCCATTTTCCCTCAAACTGCTTTTATGTATACATATATATTTACAGTGATTTGCAGGTTCCAGGCACTACCCGATCATGTGTGCTTCAGTAGAGCGGTATTATAACTCTTCCTGGAGGGTAGAACTTGTTTTGCAACATTTCCCCACCCCTTATTTCTCCCTACTTCCATCTTTTTCCTCTCCTCTTCCTCCCTGTTCTTTCTTGGATATGTTTTGATTCTGGGTCTCCTTCGGACTGCTTGGATGGGATGGACAGAGCAGGCTTGAGAATGGAGGTGGGACTGCTGCAATGCCTTTGAGCACACTGTGGTCCCCTCTACAAGAATTCAGTTTGACACCTGGTTGTCCAATTATGCACATCTTCTTGCAATCGCTTTTACGGCAAATCACTATAAGCGGGAGGAGGTTAAGCGCATAATAAGTTGCCTTACCAGTTGTATGAAATGCGCTTTAGAGGTGTTTAATGCGGAGAATCGCTTGTTTACAAGGTCATGAGGTGCTCTAACAGCTGCGGTAAATTAAAACTTGGTATTTAACGCGCATTTGATAATATGCATAATCGCATAGAAAAAGCGCCTTGACCCTCGATTTGCGCACCGTTCTTGTAGAAGTCAAATTTTTAATGCGCCTTGAAAGAGCTTTAAATCGCTCTTGTAGAGGCAAGGAGCACATTAAAACAAAAGAAAGCGATGAGGGGAAATAAAAGCAAAGAAGTACAATCCCTTGGCCCTGTAGGATTGGGGCCTGCAAAGAGGTAATTTCTAGAGATGTGCAGGGCCCCACCGGATTGGATCGGGACCCGGACTGGGACCTCCAATTTTGTCCTGGATTGGATCGGACAAAATTGGAGCCCCCCCGGACCAGATCAGGCCCGATCCCGATCCAAAAATCGGACGTCCGATTTTCGGATCGGCCGCTATTTTTGTTTTTCCCATAGACTTGCATTGGGGGAAAGAAAGCTTCCCCCAATGCAAGTCTATGGGGAAAACATAGCGGCGGGTGGGTGAGTGGGGGCCTAACTCCCCCCTCCCCCTCGCACTTCTTACCTGGTGGGGCCATCCTTTGCGGACAGCCCTGCCAGGTAAGCCCCCCCCGGTGATCCTCACCTGGCGGGGCTGTCCGCTTCCATCGGCGGGCGCCAACGGGCGCCTGCCAATGGAAGCGGACAGCCCCGCCAGGTGAGGATCACGGGGGGGCTTACCTTGTGGGACATCCTCCTCCTTCCGTTGTCGGCTGTAAACTACTGCAAACTAGGCCGCGAGGCCTAGTTCGCAGTAGTTTATAGCCGGCAACAGACGGAGGAGGATGCCCTGCCAGGTAAGGAGCAGGGGGGGCTTACCTGGGGGGACTTACATGCCAAGGCTGTCCGCTTCCATTAGCGGGTGCCAGCGGGCGCCCGCCGATGGAAGAGGACAGCGGGGGGGCTTACCTGCCGGGGCCGTCCACAAAGGACAGCCCCACCAGGTAAGAAGTGTGAGGGGGAGGAGGGAGTTAGGCCCCCACTCACCCCCCCCTGCTATGTTTTCCCCATAGACTTGCATTGGGGGAAGCTTTCTTTCCCCCAATGCAAGTCTATGGGAAAAACAAAAATGGCGGCCGATCCAAAAATCAGACGTCCGATTTTTGGATCGGGATCGGGCCCGATCCAGTCCAGGGGGCCTCCGATTTTGTCTGATCCGATCCGGGACAAAATTGGAAATCCCGATCCGGGTCCTGATCCGATCCGGGGGGGTCCCTGGACATCCCTAGTAATTTCTAAAAGATGAGCTTCTGGAATTAAGAACATAAACACAAAAGAAGAGCTGAATCAGACCAAGGTTCCATCTAGTCATCGTTCTGTTTGCACAGTAGCTGACCAGCTGTTGACCAGGAACCCACAGGCATCTTCCAGGTTGCTAGGAAGCCATGCCCTCTGCTCTGAGTTGACCTCAGAAGGGCAGGGCGGGGCAGGGGGAGTTTTACAGGCAGAAGAGCTGCAAAGTTTTTTCTGGGGTTTATTTGGAGGCTTATTTTTCCACTGCACACCTACAAAGAGGCGAAGCCATGAAAGACCAGATAATTTATTTTTAAACCTGCATTCTTGCACAGCTGTAGAAGTGTGTGTGGAGCTACCAGAGACTTAAAAAAAAGAAGAGTAACCTGAAAAGACAGTGTAACATCCCACTGCTCTTGAAATTGCAGCATGCAGCATTGTACTGTGTCTTGTAGCAAATGCTCATGTGATAAATGTATGTATTTATTTTGTTACATTTGTATACAGCCCCATAGCCAAAGCTCTCCGGGCAGTTTACATAAGATTAAAACAATTAAAACGATATACAAAAATTAAAACAGCAAAAACATACAATACACACATTTGTGAATTTCCAAACTTCTCTTGCCATTGCAACACTATATGCATTGGTGTGTGGCACCATCACATCACAATACAATACAGTGGATACTGCCCAGTATTCATTAACATGGCCCCACAGAGCAGTAATTGTCTTTGAAAAAATACTAGCACAGCAGGACTTCACAAATGAGAGGCACTCCAGTGTAGGTCCTATCCAAGTCACAGTCTTCCCCACCATAGTGAACTGTTTTTTGTTTTTATTTATATTATAGTAGTTATTTTCAAATTTGCATGTATACATATAAATTACCACATGCAGAATTTATGCAAAACTGTGCCATCTTTTGTCCTCTTTCTTGATGATGCATTTCCTCTTTTTTTTGGCAGACAACTTGCTAAGCCATGATGGTTAAGCGTTTTGGGCTAGGGTGACCCTATGAAAAGGAGGACAGGGCTCCTGTATCTTTAACAGTTGTGCAGAAAAGGGAGTTTCAGCAGGTGTCATTTGTATACATGCAGCACCTGGTGAAATCCCCACTTCATCACAACAGTGAAAGCTGCACTAGCTATACTAGAACAAACAGATACAAAAGAGGGCAGGGCTCCTGCAGCTTTCACTGTTGTGATAAAGAGGGAATTTCACCAGGTGCTACGTGTATACAAATGACACATGCTGAAATTCCCTTTTCTATACAGCTTTAAAGATACAGTAGCCCTGTCCTCCTTTCCATATGTTCAGACTATTTGAGCTAACCATGGTTGCTTAGCATGACACGTGTAGGGCGTTTTCCTTAACCATGGTGGCCAGATAACCCTGGCTTAACCACTATCACTAACCATGCACTGCAAAAGGGTTAGTGACCTTAACCATGACTTAGTGGGCCTGTTCAGAAGACACCTTAAAAGACAGTGGTTAATACTTTTTTGTTAACAAAAGGCCTTAACCACCGTGGCTTAAGGTGTCTGCTGAACAAGGCTGGTGTATTGTCTGTCAGGCCCGCATGGTTCACCCCATGGATAGGGACCCCAGTCTGCAACATCCAAGGAATAAAGATATTTTCAATCCCACACCACTGTTATCAACATAGTGACCTTGAGTGCTTCATGCTCCCAGGCACAAACACCTGCAGCCATTCCATAAAGCAAAAACATCCCTGTCTGCCCAGATTATGACCAAAAGGCACAAAAACCTCTTCTCGTGTTTCTCCAAGTAGTTATAGAAAAGCGGCAACTCCTGCACTACACAGCAGTGCAAGGAGAAGCTATACATGCTCAAGAAGGGTGGTTATTGTGGAGGGTGGTCAGGCAAGGCAGTTAGCACATGCAGGGCAGGAGCATTTGGCATGCTTAGTTCTAACCACCATGCACTGTAGTTAGCTTAACTACCTTTCCCCACATTACATCTGAACAGGACCAATGTGTAAGTAGCCACCCTAGTTTTTAAGTGTACATCTGCAAATGGAACATGTGAAATGGCCTTCAGAGTAGAAGCAGCAGGTTATATTCACCAATAGTCTGACTTGGTATGACTGAGTATCCTTTGATTGTGGCTTATACAGTTTCCTGCTCCTGATTTGATGCTATTGAGAGAAATTCAGAGAATGGCTAAGTGTATTGCATTTTTAATATAATTAAAATATCTGAAAATGTTTTTTTTCTTCCCCCAAATCCTACAATCAGAATGTACAACGAAACAGTTAAGCTACCCCCACAGAAGCAATAAAATTAGGTACCTCAGTAGTCAAAGGTACCCTGACTAAAGTCTGAAGGGAGGACATGTGAAAGTCTCTCACTAGAAATGGGGGACACAAAGTATTCTTTGCAATAGTTAAGTACTTCTAGGCCACCCACAAAGATAAATTTTGACACACGTATAGACAAGACACATCAGTTACTAGAAAAAGTCAGGAAATGGGACATTTTTCACTAGACTCAATGCTTGGGGCAGGATGATTACCTCATAATAGAGGCTTATACTCCTGTGCATAAAAGCTAAGCTGCATGTCAGGCAGAATGTTGGGGAAAGTTCTCTTGACTCTTCACGCACTCAGTCAGACCATGATTTCAGAGAAAAAAAGACTTCCAGTAGCAACTAGGAGCTTGTTTCCATGCCGTATAACCTCTGAGGGAATCAGAGGAATCCAACAGCTCTGTGCAGGTGAGCATTAAGTTTATGGCTGTACTGCAAGTTCTCTCTCTGCCATTGTGTGTAGTGTTGATTCATCTGATTATTTACTCCAGAGGTACACAAACCTTTTGGGCTCATGGGCACATTTGGCAAGGGGCATCATGACAAAATGGCTATCACGAGAGGGATAGCTAGTCACAAAGAACACATCTCGTGCCGAAATACCGAGTACAAGGCAAACTCCAACACAATAAATAATCCCTTTGAATCCCACAGTTTTCAGGGTCAACAGAAACTTATTTCAAAGATGGCAAGCTCTTTTTCCTTCCCAAGTGGGAGGGGGTCGGGCACCTCAGTGGCCCACTAAAAAAAGGTGTCTAGGGGTACACTCGTGCTTATGGGGACCACGTTGCCTATCCCTGATCTACTCCCTTGTGCTTCTATACGTTGTGTGTCCACAGTTGGACCATTGGGAAGAAACTGGGCTGTCCCCATGGATGGGGGCTAGGCACAAGGTTCAGTTTCTGTCACATTCTCAGGGCTTTTTCATTTGACACAAGATGTTGTGCTCTTTCTCCTATAGGGGCCAAATTTTCACAACTGCATGACACATCACAAAGAAAATCTAACAGTCTAAGCCTTCATCTTTGGAGCCAGAGGCAGGACTGAAAGCTCTTTGTAGCATGGTCAAATGAAAGAGGGAAACCAGTGCAGCTTTTCTCCAGGGAAAGATATATTTCCCTGAAATCTTGATGCTTTTTTGTTTGTTAGTGCAGATTGGGCAGATCAGATATGCATTATGGATGCCCAGGGCCAGCATTGGGGGTTGGAATGGTCAGGCTCCTGCCAAGGCTCCTGTCCCAGGAGAGGGCCCATAGAAAACCTTTGTTCTCTGTCTACTGCTGCTGCTCCTTCTTGTTGCTCACTCACTCTTTTGTTTGCTTTCTCCATCAGCACCTCTAACCTGCCCACAGGAGAAAAGAAACAGCAGTATTTACTGCTTTCTTGAAAACCTTGCCTTCCCGGGGGCGACAGACAGTGGACAGTGGACAGACAGGACACGATCCTTACTACTACTCAGAGGGATGTGCAAGCAAGCAGGTGGTGGCTGCTGTTTCTCACCATTGTTACCACTTGCTTGTCCGTCTGTACAATCAGGGAGGCCAAGCAGGCGCCATTGCTACTGCTCGCCAACTCTGACCAAGAAGTGGAGAGTGTGAGTGAGTGGATGTAGTAGCAGTGAGGAGATGGGCCTGCTGAAGGTGTGTTGAAGATATACCTGGAAACAGCACTGAGGGAGCCTCAAATCAGCATTTGAGTCATGGTCAACAAGTCCAGACAATCACTGTCAATTTCACTATATCAGGAACTATGGGAAAACAGGCCACATTAATACATCTTATTCAACATATGTATAAAGAATTTACAGTGCAATCCTGTACATATTTACCCAGAAATAAGACCCAAATATATAAATGGGGCTGTGTCCAACATTGTCATTGGACACAACCCCATTTGTTTCCAATGACACCCACATCTTCAAAATCGGCCCCAGACATTTGTGAAGCATATTTTGGGTGGTACAGAGCAATACAGGGAGGAGGATAGAGGGAGAAAGTCCCGTTGTGCTAGTTGACTTCCGCTATTTGATGTTGGATTTAACCTATTGAATTTTCACTGGATATTGCACTTTGTTTATTTTTAAAACCACCCAAAATGGGTATAAATTAAAATAAAATACAATAAAACACGTATATTGTTTCCTACTGTTTTCTGCTGAGCCTACTTAGAGAGGATTTCCCCTTTTCCTGCCATCTGTGCAGTGCTGGCTCCAGGCTCTTGAGGGCCCTTGAGCAAGATGCCTTCAATGGGCCCCTTCCCTCAATGGGTGTGCCATCTCACCGTTATTGTCAGCTGCTATTGCTCCTCCTCTTCTTCCTCCTCATTACTACCACTTGCTTGCTTGACAGGCAGAGAGCCAAGCAGCAAGTAGGCAGCAGCATCTGCTGTTTCTTCTTCTCACCACTTGGGGTGCCTCTACAAGAGGCATTTAAAGCTCTTTCAAGGCGCATTAAAAAAAATACCTCTACAAGAACGGAGCGCAGATCGGGCATAGAGGCGCGTTATCTCCCCGATTATGCGCATTATCGAATGCGCGTTAAATCGCGAGTTTTATTTTGTTTCGTCCGTTAAAGCGCATTTTGACTGTGTGAATAAGCGCTTATGCGCATTAACTACTTGTAAAGCGCATTTTGGACATCTGTTAATGCGCTTCGCCGCCTCTCGCCGCCTCTTGTGCAGAGGGATTAGGCGTAAATGCGCTTCTGCGATTATGCGCATAATCGCATAACCAGGCGCAAAAGCGAATCCTTGTAGAGGGGACCTTGCATTGCCTGGGCTAGAGTGAGAGGTGAGTGAACAATCAGGTGGCAATGATGAAAAGGAGGAGCAACTCCAGGTGACTCTTGTCAGTGGGTCTCTACTGGGGTATGGGCTCCCGGCAGGTGCCCAACCATACCTACCCTTGATGCTGGTCCTGCACCTGAGGGACTGGGGCCACAGGTGAATTTCATTAGAGGAGGGTCTAGTTACTCTAGCAGCTTTACTGGTGAGCCTAAATCCAGCCTAAAACACATTATAAACCATTAGCTGCCATCCTCTATTGAGTGAACAACAGATGAGGAGTCCTTGGTTTGGTTTAGGGATTCAGAGGGCCAGCTTCTAGCCTGAAGGACCTAAGTCCCCAAAGTCTCCACAGTAACTTGGCTAAAAGGACAAAGCTGTGCTATAAGCTAAGCAGAATCCCCTCAGCTTGGAGCACATTGACTTTATTGAGGGTGCAGATCTCCAGAAACGTACTGGAATAAGCCTCACTGAGTACAGTGGGACTTCCTTCTGAGTAAATTGACATCACGTTACACTGTAAAACAGTTTATGAACATACAGAAAGAAAAGGAACATTGAAACAAAATTGAAAATGAAATTGCTATCAAAGAAATACACAGAAAAATGCTATTTCTAACTTCATTCTTGTCCCTAGATGATATAGCAGGCAGATGTTTATAGTTTACTTGGTTACTGGAGAGCTATAGCAGGTAGCAGTGCTCCTTTGACTGAGAGGTGCAATGTAGAATCCGGTGGGCCTCAGTTTTGTTGCCTCCATGGCTGAAGGCAGCCAAGCAGCAGATTCAATTCTTTTCTCATTGGAAAACTTAAATTGGAAATTAGCCTAAGGGTACAGTGTGATCAGAAAGGAAAGATGAAACAATAGCCCAGGTAAGTTCAGGCTTGTCCTCGCAAGCTGTACAGATCTGGATGATTAGCCACTGTCTTGGGTTATCAGAAACAAAGGGCAGGAAGAGACAGTTCACCCTGACAATAGAGAATAAAAATACATGTAAAAATTCACAGAACTAAATCACCATGCTAAACCCACAGCATAATACGAAGTTTTAAAAGCCTGGGAAAATTAAAACACACACACACATCTTTGCTAGGTGCTGAAAAGATATTCAAGTACATTCACCTGGCACACTTCTCTGGGGAGGGCATTCTGCAACCAAGGAGCCACTGTTGAAAAGGCCCTTTCTCATAGCCACTCACCCTGTCTCAATCAGCAGGACAATAGAGGATTAGCTAAAACTCAGACAACCTAATATAGTGTATTCGTAATTCTACATGACCTGGGTTTCTCCCTTTGGCTAGAGCATGAAAAGCCAGTCAGTATAGAAACAATTAAATATATTTTATTATGAGTGCTTTACATGGGAAAATGATCTGTACAATTTAGTCATGGGAGTGCTCACATGCCTTTCATGTGCAGTGGTGGGATGTGTATGTCACTACCCGCACCATTCCAGCAGGCTGAAGCTGAGGGATATGAGAAGGGAAGCATGGTGCTGCTGAAAAACCACTTGCTTTTTTCCTCTTCCTTCCACAACCTTTTTTCCTTTTGTGTCATGTCTTTTTAGATTGTAGGGCCTGCAGGCAGCGACTACCTTGTTTTTATTGATTATGTAAGCTACACTGGGAATGTGATAAAAATGGCAATAAATAAATAAATAAATAGCACACACTGTAGATCATAGCAGGACAAATTGGACAACAATATCTTGAAGTAGGGACATTTGGCCACTGTCTTTGGAAAATAAAGATTTCCCTCATTCTCAGGCATCCATCATCAGAGAACATTACACAGGTATCACCCGATTTATGTATGCCTTGTATTACAAAAGCTGCCTTAAAAATATTTAAAAGTTTCTGGTACAGGGTCAAAAGGACTTTGTGAGCACAGTTGCATCTAAGCTTTTACTTTGTTGTCTGACACCAGACCTGAATAAACAATGAACCAAAGAGCATTCTGGGATTTCATATGCAAATAAGCTCTGGGGGAAGGAGCTGACTTCTAGAATAACCAGTGGTTCCATTGTGACCAAATTTCTTTCATTCGCCACAAGGACTATACCTGTGAGAAGACAAACAGACACGTTTGTCTGTGAAGAGGTTGAGGTCAGTTAATAGCTAGAGAGGTGAAAGTGACGGTAAGCTTTCTTCCAGCACCATCTGGTTTATGCAAACAGACTGTTTTCCTGTGGTGACAAGAGATTTTAGTGCACAAAGAAAAAGTCTTTAAAACCTACCATTTCCTTGATTCTTCTGCTGAAAATCAAAGGCCATGTTTACATTTCTTATATAGCAATATTTCATAGCAATTTAACTGGCATAGCTTTCCCTAAAGAATCCCCTATCAGAGAAAAGGCTCCACACCTCACCAAACTTCAAGCCCCTGGGGATTCCTGGGAAGAGGGAATTATTGTTAAAGATCCACATATCCAGCTATTAAGACTTACCTCATCAGACGTGGGTTAGGGGGTAACTACTACAGTTTTCAGTCAGAACCCTAAGCAAGCTTTACACCTTGGATAACTCTTTTGGAATCCTGAGTGGCTCCAAACTGAAACCGGAGCGGATTCACCACCCCATTGGCACCAGAGCCACCAGTCTCCACTGCGTGGATATATGCAAGCGCACATACACACATTCCGACTATTCTAATACATGTAGTTCTTTTCTCACAGCTGGCAGCAGCAGGGAAAGAGTGGCCTGAATCTGCGGGAGTGAGTGGAAAATATGTGGTGGAAGGAGGATTTGGCAGCAGTGGGAGAGTCAGGGCATCCTTGGAAGGCGACAGGTTGTGCAGCCCTGGTATACACAGACTGACAGTGGCTGCCTCTACAAGAGAGGTTTAAAGCTCTTTCAAGGCGCTTAAAAAAATTTACCTCTACAAGAATGGAGCGCAAATCGGGCGTAGAGGCGCGTTATCTCTCCGATTATGCGCATTATCGAATGCGCGTTAAACAGCGAGTTTTATTTTGCTCCGGCCGTTAAAGCGCATTTTGACTATGTGAACAAGCTTTATGCGCATTAACTACTTGTAAAGCGCATTTGGTCACCCGTTAATGCGCTTCGCCGCCTCTCGTGCAGAGGTGTTAGGCGTAATACCAGGCGCAAAAGCGAATCCTTGTAGAGGGGACCAGTGTCTCTCCAGGGTTTCAGATAGGGGTACCTGCAGATACCGGGGTTGAACCAGGGACCTTCTGCATGCAAAGCATTTACTCTGCCCCTGAGCTGTGGCCCTTCCCCTAAAGGTTCTTCCAGACACAACTTCCCCAGAGGTAACTGCAAAGAAGTCATGGATCAGGATGTTCCCAGCAACAGGCAAGGGAGCTTGTGCTTCCACCATTGATTCTGCACCACACTTGCTGCTCTGCTTGTTATTTATCTGGCTAGTTTGACTAGCAGCAGTCAGCGTGGGTTTCATACTGATATGTCACTGTATATATGTCAGATGTGCTGGTTCAGCACAATTGACACTCTCACGCCTCCGTGTTTGGGAGTATCCCAAGAGGAGGGTGGGGGATTCTGCAACCGGAGCTGTACACCTCAGGCAGAATTCCTCAGATCACAAAATCTCCTTGTTTGAATGAGTTACATATGTGATATTTCACCAACGTCGTATTTCTTTTCCTTGTTTCCAAAGTGTCACCCCACCCCACAAAGAGATCAAATCCCAGCAAAGACGATGAACTTTGTATTTGCCAAAGCAACGGCTCAGCTAAGCAAAAGCCTGGCTTGGATACTGACAGCCCACCCACATCGTAGGTTCTGTAACCAAGGTGGGGAGGGGGTTACTTCTGACCCACATTGTTGGAATCGCTGAGCTAAAAAAACACCACTCTCCTAAGAAGATGATTGTTTTGCAATACTTTGTGGTTCACTTTTCAGAAAAAGAGCTATTTCACCACAGCTAGACTGTAGTCACAGCTGAGGCCAGCCCAAACATGTTGAACGAAGGTGCTGCTAGCTTGGTAGTGATTCCATCTATCTGTCATCTATCTAGCCAAGCTAACTTTCTTCACTTACCTTCCTGCCTTGTTGTTCTGTACTGTTACTTTCATCCTTTACTTAGTTACTATGCCCTCTTTGACATATGTAACTATTTTGTTTAAGAATGATAATTTCTCAGGCTGAAATCCACTCCCATGGGATCAATGTGACAAAGGAATCAAAACCGTATGTTGGTATGTGTGACAGCTACAGGGTATTGTAGAACAAATAGCTTTCTTTATTAGTATTTGCACTTATTATTTTTTATGAATTTTTATTAGCATTTTATATCTCATAAATCCATTTTATGAGGCTGAAAGGAATATGGCATCAGACCTCAGGTTTATACTACAATTCCTAGTAAGCATAAATATAAGAATAAATTAGGTCTGCTCTTGGTTCGTAACCATGGATAGCTTTTGTGAGGAGCGGGCCCAGGAATCCAACTAAAGAGAAATAAATAATAATTTGGAGTCTTAAAAAATGAAACAAAAAAACCTTGAGTATACATCCAGATATGATTCCAGGTGGCCTGGCGTGAAGCCAAACCCACTGCAAAACAAATTTATTTTACTTTTACCTGGTTTCCTCATTCTCCTTTCTTCATTTGTCACCAGCTGACACTGGCATGACAAGCAAAGTAGGCATAATGATACTTAGGAAACCTTATAACTTGAGCCTGACAGAAAAACAGGGCAGTTCATCATTTTTGGAGACCGGCTTTTCCTGGGCTGGATTCTGCCTTTGGAGAATCCTTCATCTATCAAGTGTGTGCAGTTGGGAACGTCTTTGGCTTTCTCTTTCCCCAGTTTTTGCCATGTGAATTAGACCATGAACCCACTGGGAAAGGCCAGCTCTTCGGTGTGTTTTATAGAGTCTATATTTTCTGAAGAAGGAAGAGCCATCTCCATTTGATTAAATGGCCTCAAACAAAGGATTGGGAGGAAACTGAGTGTTTGTGGGGTTCTTTGTATTTAGCCAAGCAGTAAATAGTCTAAGGGCATCTTCAGATGAGCATTTTCTCCTGCAATTTACCGCTTCTTCCTGTTCTGGATTCTTTTCGGGATTTAAATGGGATCTTTCTACAGCTGATTTTTCTTTTTATGCATAACGCTATATGCCGTTTGCAAGGGTGGGTGGAGCCTAGCAGGGTGTTATCAGTTGTCCACCCCTCTGGCATAGCCCCTCCCCTCTCTCTGTGTGTGAAATGAAACAGTTCCTCACAAGTTCAGAAGTTTGCATCACTGGAGATCCGTCCCCCAGCCCCACCCATGCAAATCAGTTATGTCCCTGTAAAAGCAACAGTTTCATTTTTCTCATTTGTGTATACACTGCTCTCCTGTGTGTGTGCATGGGAATTGAATAGAAAGGACTAAAAGTTTTCCGGGAGGCATGTGCAGAGCAGCCCCCATCCCATTGCTAAGTGCTGATTCCACACAAGTTCAGAAGTCTGCATGTTCAGAGGTCTGCCTCCCCCAACCCCACATGCAAATCAGTATTGTCCCCATAAGAGCATCTTTGCAGCTATGACCATGCTTCCCAGCCATGCGATTTCCCTCCCATCTGAAAACACTCTAAAAGCAACAGTTACAGTTTTCTCAATGCTTAGGCATTCCTGAAATATGGAGCCTATAGTAAAATAACAACACGTGAAAAGGGGGGAAGACATGAGTCAACAACTGCATGGCAACAGTGTTGTGTAAAGCTTGCAAGAAAGCCAGTGACTGAACCATGATGGTCACACGAAAAAACACCTGTCTAAAGACACCCTTTATGAGCCATACTTATCCAAGAAAGAAATCCATTGATATTATCTTGTAATTTCTTATGTCAGCCTTACCTACCTTGGTACCCTCACCAGATGTATTGGACTGCAATTGCCATCATCCCCAGCCAGCATGACCATTGTCTGTGCTGGCTGGGGATGGTAAGAATTGTAGACTAACACTTCTGGAGGGCACCAGGTTAAGGAAGGCTATTTATTTCCATCTCCTTTTCTCTGTATTAAAGAAAATGTGGTTTATTAAAAGTTCTGTATCAAGGGGTATTTAATGTTACCCACATATTGCAAGAGTCTACCTGGACTGCTTGGTTATCTGCTTATTTTATTTCCTTGTGCCCAGATTAGCCAGATGAGATGGCCCCATCCCTTAAAATAGTCCTTCCTCTAGGCTTGTGTTTAATTTGGGAGGGGAAGCATCCAAATGGCTTTGATCTCTTGGTGGAGGCACTTGGCTTTGATAGCTTGGAGAAATGATTCTTGCTAAGTGCTTAACATTTTCTTTAAAAACATGGGCTGAGTGCTTTACTCCTCACATACCAAAAACTTGAAAGACTTTTAACAAGGGATAAAATATTTCCATCCTAGCCTCAAGTTATGTCTGCTGTGTGGGAGAGGATTGCTATGAAATCCATGTGCTAGGCATGGCTATAGCATTGCTCAGGTCTGCGCATGGCCCCTTCCAACCTTTTGTTGTGTGCGTTCATAGCCCTAGATCAAACCTGGGACCACACGTAGAGTAAGCCTGTGATGTCCCACTGAGCTCCAGCTCCAGATCAGAGCCCTTCAGCATTGGACAATATGGCTGTTCCCATGCATGGGCCTTGGGCAAGGATGGGGGCAGGTCATGGATTAAAACCCTGGGAGGCAACAAAGATTCCACCATGAGTCTATCCTGTTTGGTCTTGCAGCTCGGTAGCTAAGACAATGCTCTCTGGATTGGGAAGCTTGGATTCTAATCACACCACCTCTCATTTTCGCCCTATGCAAAATCATGGTTGCAAGCAAACTACCCAAACCACTTGCCTTGCAATGCTCTCTTCAATGTCTTCTCGGAGTGAAACCAGAACCTCCCGTTTCCATTTTCGTTGCTCCTTCCTGCTGAGCTACCAGTAGGATTGCAATACTACCTTCTGTCCCTTTGATGTTGCTATTCTTCCTGGCCTTTGTGGCCCCTCGTCCTTCTCCCTCCTGCAAACTGCAGTTCCCATCACACAGAACTGTTGCGGGCAGTATTATGATCACTGTCTATGCAGACACACAAATCCTACAGCAGGACTCAAATCTTTCTCCAGGTGAACCTTTCTGTCACCTATGGAGTCTGTGAGCAAGTACCAACCTAACCACTAGGGCACGGAACCTTGTGTTGCGGGAGGCCCTGTGTCTTCTTCCTTGTGCATGGGTGTGAGCCATGACATCATCTTGGTGTTTCTGCTATCACCATGTGCTGATTGGGTAAAGTTGGGCATTCTTATGGATAGCCCACCACCTTCCGTATCTGGAAAACCCAAACACCTAACACCACTCCTTTCCCATAGCTTTTTCTAGGGTGGCCAGGTGTCATCATATTCAGAGGACCATCATCTATTTGAAGGTTTCCTCTATTTGAAGGGCTACCCTGTCCAATTCCAGTTTCAAGATAAAACTCCGTAAGAACTGGTGCCCATCCACAGGAAGACCTGGACAGCACAGATCACTCGGTCACAGTCTTCCACAGTATGTCAAGGTGTGCTGTATTTCTATTTAAAATATAATAATTATTTCTAAATTTGCATTTATACATATAAATTAGCATATGCAAATATTATGCAAATTGTCCCCTCCCCCCCTTTTGGTGATGTATTTGCTCTTTTTTGATGATTTGTAAATGGCCACCCTGCTCCCACTTTTTCAAGCAAACAAAAAAGCGAAACATTTTGCAGTTGTGAAGGAGTGGGTGTGGGGTTTACCTGGCGGCAGGAAGGAACCTGCCTCATTAGCCAACAAGCATCCTGTCTTGCATGCCTGTTCAACAGAAAAAGTTGAAATGCCCCTTCTCATTTTCTGTCAGGATCAAGGGAGTTCAGAAAGACTCAATCCAGACATGGGATGTACGGGTCGTGTAAAATCTGTTCCGTCTGTGTTTTGCAGATTGTCAGGCACCTTTCATTCCATCACCCGCTTATTGATAGAATCGGATTCCCACCCCCCCACCCCTTTCTCAATCTGTGCAAATACGAATCCACCTAAAAATGCTTTTTCATGCCTTAGCATATGGGGGAAATGCACATTTTGGTCAGGTTTTTAAAAAAATATTTGCATATTTTTTAATGATAAGATTTGCACAAAATTCCTGAAAGTTAGGAAAACAGTCCGCAAATCCATGGAATCAGCCTAAGAGCGGAAAAGCTAGTTCACTGCACAATCTTAAAAATCCAAACTCATTTGATTCCATAGCAGATTTCTCCAAAATCATCAACCCAGACTGGCATGATTGGCACCTTTATTTTGAATTAGGGAGAAGTAACATATCGAGCCCTCTCAATGCAAGTACACACCCCATCCCTCATCATTATGAGTGAGTAATATTGGGAGGTATGCACAACAAGTTCAAAGAATGCCTGGAGAGGGCCATGGGGTTAGCTATGCATACTGCCAGATCTGCATGGCCCCTCCCTCCTCTCCTGAGGAACATCCATCCAATATTCATGGGAAGGAAGTCTCCACATTTACAGATGTATGTGCAGAGAGCTTCTACATGTGGAGAGAGGCCATTTTCAATCAGGGTTCCTCCTCACATGTAGCAGCTCCCCGTGTATACATCTGAATGCATGGAGAAGTCTTTTTCATGAATACCCCTTCAACATTTGTCAGGGGAGGGTCAAGGCAGTGTGTGGGTAGGGCCAGCTTACATGACCCTGCAACCCCCTCTGTGCCTTCATTGCCTGTGTGGAGGGGTTCTATGCTATCCTGGCACTAACCCTGGTATAGCTGGCACCAGTACAACAGACCTATAGGATCGGACCGCCCTTCGGCAATATTGCTATTCTGAAATTGTTACTCTGAAATGTGGAATTCAGCCCATGAAAAAGAAATCTTGATATGCTGAATTAGAAATCCTGACAAGTGTGTCTGTGTCGGTGGCAGGTGGAGATCAATTCTGACTTGTCTACTTGCCTTGATTTCCCAGCATCACAGCACTTAATTTATCACATTCTAAAACTGTTTTTCTGTTCTCATGCTGGCTAGAAACTTTAAAAAAAACAAAACTGATATTGAATAGATTCTAATATGAATCAATGGCCAGGAGTAGACTAAAGTGCTCTGAAGTGCTTCGATTTCTAAAAGGTTTGAACATTAAGAAAGATGCTGTCAAAGACTCTGAAACAAAAGGCTCTGAAAATCGCTAAGGGTGCAGACGGAAGGAATTTTCAAATTAGATAGATGAATGCATTATTTAAAGGGTTAAAACTGAATCTCGAGGGGTGTGACTGTCATGGGGTAGAAATCCTTTCTCCAGGATAATAAGGAATAAAATGGAGTGTCAGTGTGCTAAAAACTAGCTTGGCCTCCAAAGGTCAAAACGCCAGAAGAGATTTTTAACATTAAATTTTAACCAAAGTAAGTTTTGGCTGGCAAGAAATATTCATGCTTTCCAGAAGCTCATTTTCATAATTTACAAGTTGCAAGAGATTCCGGCATTTGTCACCGGGAGCCAAAGAGCCGCACAAAAATGTTAATAACTCTTCTCTCTTTCTCTCTGCCAAGGGCCTCCTGTGTATTCCGGCTCTGCAGTGTCATGGCAGCGTCGGTGCGGCATACAAGATGGGGGAGAGCTGTGAACAGCGCGAACATTTTCACATCAAGAGAGGAAGGGCTCAGCCTGGGCGCTCCTCTCATTTACACTTTAGAAAGCCAGCTTTTCTTGCCTCTGAAAGCCTAACGCTCCCAGCCCAGAACTTAAACCACAGGAAAGCAAACATGCTTCGGCAGAGTCAGGGACAAAGGTCACCTCCTTACGTTCATTTAGGAGCCACGCTGATTACACAATGCTGGATCACCTGCTCCTTGGATTAGCCAGATCTGTTACATCCTTGTGTACTCTTTGCTTCAAAACAATCCAAAGGAGACAAAGAGCAGGAGTGTTTATGGCTGCTTTGATTACATGGCTGCGGAAGCGCCGAGCCAAAAACGCCGCCTTTGTTCTGCCCACTGAACAATCTTGCCAGGCTAAGCAATGTCAGTACTTGGTGTGCTCCCCCGGACCGCTAGCCTGGGAATGAATGGCAGCTCTGATTCAGCGGCCCATCATTCATGTAATCATAAGGGGAGCAAATGAATCCTTCACACAATACCTTTTCTGTGAGTGTCCTGTCATGGAAAATGCTTGCAAGGAGGAAGGGGGAATTAAGTGCTGTTGTAAGCAAGGCTGGCCCAGGACATTTTGCTGCCTGAGGGAAAGGACAAGACAGTAACACACACACACACACACACACACACACACACACACACACCCTCCACTCCTTGTATAGAAGCTATCTCGACTGGCCATTGAGTCTTGCTTCCATACTGGTGATAGGACAGGGGCCTCCACCACAGCTGAGGGTAGAAGATACAGATCTGTCCTCCAAGAGAGGGAATGTCTGGCTGTCCCTGCTTCTCCCCAGTAACTGCCTCCTGAGGCAGTTGCCTCACGCTGCCTTATGGTGGAGCCAACTCTGGTAAGGACATATTCAAATTTTATGCGCACCAGACGAAGGCTACCAAAATCTACTTTGGCGTAGCAGCTCTCTGTCATGGCCCCAGACTCAAACATGGAGGAGTTGTGCCAGTTGAAGAGCTGGACCAATTTCCTGATGGTGAGCCACTGAGCCTGACCCAGACCCCCCCCCCCACACACATTCCCATGACCCTAAAGAGCCAAGGGCCTCCGGCACCTCCATACCTGCCCAACAAGGCATGGATTGTGCCAGGCAGGAGGCCATTGAGTGGAGAAGTGCACATCTCCAGACAGGGATTTGGTCTTCACTCTGTGAACTTGGGAGGGATAGACTGAAGACAGAGGGTCAAAAAGCCTCAGGCCACCTCCAGCCCTTGTTGGAGTAAGTTGCTTACTCAGAGCTATCTGCGATGTGGCAACCACTGATCTGCCTTGTTGCCTTGCCTTGTGAGTACTGGTTACGTAGGATCAGAGCACTCTCCAATCAAGCAGCCACAATGTTCACATACCTCTTTCCAGGTGATCTGGGCAATGTGTGGAGTGTCTTCTGGGAGCAGGGCTACCCTACTATTAGGCAAACAGCTGCCTCAGGTGACAGATGCTGGGAGGCAAGGAGTTGTTGGAAGGGCAGGGCTCAGGGCTGATGCCAAAGGTAGGCATTATTGGGCACCTGCCAAGGGCCCACACCAATACAGGGCCCACTGACAAGAGCCCCATGGGCTTGCTCCTCCTCCCCTTCCTCCCTATTGCAACCTGCTTGTTTACTTCCTCTTGCTCCAGCCCAAATGTTGGTGGAGATGAGAAGGAGCAGAGACAAATGTCATTGCCTGCTTGCTCACTGGCTTTCTGCTGTCAAAGAAGCAAGTAGTAGCACTGATGAGAAAGATGAGGAGGAGCATTAACAGCTGGTGACCGTGATGGTGAAAAGGGAGCCCACTGAGGAAGTGGGGGCACTGAGGGTGTCTTGCCCAAGGACCCTCAGAAATCTGGAGCTGGCAGTGGCAGAGCTGCACCACCTAGCAAGTCTTATGCCCTCAGGTGTGATGAAGGAAGCTGTTCCATCACAGCGTTGAAGTAAGACTCAACTGCCTGCCTTTTCAGCTTTTGGACATGGAATAGGAGGGGCCAGTGGAGGCTGGTGGCTCTGATGTCAGTGGGGCAGTGAACCCACTCCAGGTTTACTCAGAACCAGCCAGAACTTAAAGAGGCTATCCAAGATGCTTCACAGCTCTGACACTGCTTCACACCTTAGATAGCTCCTTTAGAGTTCTGGCTGATTCTGACTGAAACCCAGAGCAGATTCACTACCCCACTGACGTCGGAGCCACCAGCTTCCACTGGAGGGGGCTTTATCTTGTCCTTTGCTTCAGGCAGCAAAATCTTGGACTAGCCCTACCTGGGAAGAGCTTCCACTGATGTGGAAACTCTCACATGATGGGGCTGAAGCATGTGAGTAGCTTCATGAAAACACTACACTGGCCTATGGGGAGAGTACCAAGCAGAAGTGTTTGGGCGGCCAATGAGTATGTTGCCCCATGTTTGAATCAGCTGCATGTTTGAGAGGAAAAAGCCCTTTTCTGAAGTTGGTATTTGTTTTGGCAAGAAATCTCCCATGTGTGCCAATAAGAGCTTTACTCCCAATACAGAGAGCAGTTTTAGAGGAGGCATTTTCCTCAAGGCCTGTTGTGATCACAATAATTATGACACACCCCATTCATGTTCTCTTTAAAACCTGCATAATAAACACAAATTTCACCTCATGACCCTAAATTGGCTTTTCCTCTGTTTACTTCCTCCATTCCTTGACTTTGCCAGTCCCTGTTTTGGTCATTTATGATTCACATAAGTGTGTGTCTCCGTGGTAAATGCTAGTGTCTCCATAGGGAGGTCCCATCTCTCATTCAGAGAACAGTTTCCACTGTAATATGGTTGAGAAATGTTTCCGAGACAATTCGAGTTAAATGGATAACGTTCCTACTGTTCCAACTGCACTTTCAAGAGTCGCCATCACGCTCCTCTACTGGAACCTTTCTAACCCATTACTCCTATTAATAGCAGTTTTTTTACCTTGTGCATTGAGCAGCATGAATTACTGCTGCTTAATGACTTGTTTTATGGTTTCTGCACATGCAGTTATGTACCCTCCTGCCCCTGCCACATAGGCACACCTTTTGTCTTTGCCTCAGGCTCGGTAGACAAGCAAACTCATGAGGTGGTAAAACAGTCTGTGGATTTTGTACTTCAGACTGCAGATGGTGATGGTAAAGGTACAAGCTTGAATCTCCCCCAAGAAATGTATTCCTGCATATAGAAAACTAGCAAGCCAGAGGGAATGCTAGGCGACACAACCCTTCTCTCCTATATCTAGTTTTCTATATGCAGGGAGTTTAAAAAGCATATGGAAGAACATTCAATCATGCTATTAACCCTTACCTGCAGTCCAGAAATAATTTTCCCTACCACATGATTAACTGTTTGTACAGAGCAGCATTCTCCAAACTGCCCCCACCCTCCAGCCATACCCTTCACATCTGAAGGTTATCCTGTCGGGTTAAGCTGCTTGAGAGAACCTCTGATATCTAAACATGGACAGAAGCAGCAGAACTCCAGAAATTTAACATAAAGACTATCTTAGAAAAAGAAATCTGGGCTCCAGCACAGAGTTGAAGGAGTTAAGATACTTTAATAGCATAAAAGCAGGGTGTTTTAAAAATAGGAAATTGACCTTTGAGGGATGGGAACCACTGGAGATGAAACAGCTGGCTGCCTTAGTAACCCTCCTCCTCCTCGTCCTGATGTGGCTTGTGTAAACAGCCTCTTGGCACTGAATAGCTCAAAAATGTCCTTGGTCTATGTATTTTATGCATCATACAGTAAATCAACTATTTCACTGCAGAGTGAATAAAATGGTCCTTCTACTTGGGAAAGTTGGTAATGCAATGTCCTATGAACTGCAACACATAGGATATCAAGCCAAAATTAGGAAGTGCTACTTCCGAAGACTGAAGAGAAGAAAGTCTTGTTGATTAATAACCTGACATGGCACATATAAAGCCCACCCCCTCAAAAAAGAGAAGCCACACCACAAAGAAGGGAACCATGAAATGAATGATTCGATGAAGTTCTGTGGATTCCAATCCAACCATGGAACACATACCAAGTCCTTGGTAGCCATACGGCCTTATGTCATACCTTGCCTCCTTGAGCCTATCTACACTACTGCTTAAAAATGATTTAAAATGGTTTGAAACGGTTTATAGTAGTTTTGAGAACTGTTGGAGCCCAGGACACACTCCATATACAGTTTTCAAAACATTTTCAACGTGTTTTTATCCTGCGTGTGTAGATGGGCTCCTTGTTTCATCCACCAGGACCAACTGATTCCAGGTCTTTCCAGATGGTTATTGCACTATTCACCAATCATATAGTTGTTACTCACTTCATGCAGGAGATCTTGACATCTTTGTTCAAATGGCACTACCAACCAAACAATATTTTGTACCAATTCCCCCCCAGCCCAGCTGACACATCTATTGTGATTGCAAAACAATGCATGGCATGCAATCACATAGATGTCATGGGTATCCATTGGATAGGGTGACCAGATAAAATCCAGGTCAGGGCTCATGTAACTTTAACAGTTGTAGAGAAAAGGGAATTTCAGCCAGTATCATTTGTATGCAATTAGTTCCTGGTGAAATTCCCTCTTCATCACACCAGTTAAAGTTGCAGGGGCCCTGCCTTCATTTGTATATGGTCACTCTAGTATAGTGCTTGCACCTTTAACTGTTGTGATGAAGAAGGAATTTCACCAGGAACTAATTGCATACAAATGACACTGGCTGAAATTCCCTTTTCTCTACAACTGTTAAAGTTACATGAGCCCTGACCTGGATTTTATCTGGTCACCCTACCATTGGATAGTGCCTGCACATCACTAGTGACAGAAGGTCACTAAACATCTCGCCCCAATACACAGGCCATTTTGTGAATTTAAAACAATTTTCACCAGTGTTCCCCCTTTGTACCGCTCCATCGTAGGACTGTTCATCTAGCCCTAACGGTGTGTGAAAATCCTGTAAGATTCCCCACTGCCACTGGCGCAGTTAGGGGTGGACCTTGAGATCAAAATCCAGGTTCCCACACCCCAGCCCCCCCTCCTTAAATTACCACCTAGAGAGCAGCACTTGACGAACACATCAGCGCAGCAGAAGCAAAATCTATTTTATTCCTGTAGTCATGATGATGCTAGGATTTAAAATGTGGAACTGCACATGTTCAGAATATTTCTTTCTTTTTCTTTTTAACTTGGTTGTCAAACTGTCTTTTGTTTATTGCTCTAACCTGTCAGAAATGTAGAGGCAGTCGTAAAGCACGGAATGGTGGTTGAAGGTGAAGAGAAACATTAGTCGTGTGCTTCACAACTGAAGTAAGACATATGACCATCTAAAGGAGACTCCATACGACCATTAAGGGTACAATACCATGCATATTTAGATAGGGGGAAAGTCTTAGAACTCCCAGCATGCAAAGCGTATTTTTAAAATAAAAAAATGAGTTATTTCAAGGACACGAAGCTACGCTCTCCATTGGTGAAGCACATCTCTCCTGATTTTTTTTAAAGTAGCATACAGCCCTATGAGTCCTCCCTAAAGTCCTGTACGCTAAACAGGACTTATCTCCACCCCGCCCCATACACACTCACACAACAATGGAGGTTGCGTTACTATCACCAAAAAAGGAGGGGAAATGCATTACCAAAAATGAGGACAAGAAGTAATTGGGTTGTATGCAATTTGCATGTGCTAATTTGTGTGCGTACATGAACACCTTGAAACCATTAATTATGATATGAGATCACAGGTTAAGGTATTGGAATATGTAGAGAGGAATTGGAAAATAAGATTACAGGGGCAAGATAGGGATTATATGGAAGGACTAGTTACTGAGAATGAAATAGAAGGAATTATTGCTAAATTAAAAGGAGGGAAATCTCCGGGATTGGATGGTTTGGGGCCGGAATATTATAAAGTTTTTAGAGGAATTTTAATACCAAGATTAAAAAAAATATTTAATAGTATAATAGAAGGGGGAAAGACACCCCCCCCCCCATCGTGGGATCATTCCTTGATCATATTAATCCCGAAACCAGGAAAGGATCTGACTGATCCAGCATCTTATAGACCAATATCCTTAATAAATCAAGACTCAAAAATATTTACAGCAATAATGGCAAAAAGGATGAGTACGTTTATACATAAATATATTAGAAAAGACCAATGTGGATTTATCCCAGGAAGGCAAATGCCTAATTTAATTGGAAGAGTCTTAAATATAATTAATATTATTTAAAAAAGGAATTTAAAAGCAGGTTTATCAGCATTGGATATATTCAAAGCCTTTGATTGCGTGGAATGGCCAGCACTTAAAACAATTTTGAAAACATTTGGGCTTGGAGTTAAATTTATGGGAGTGATGGATCAACTGTATAAAAATAATAAAGCAGAAATAATGGTTAATGATGGGTTAACGCAACAGATTATACTAGCCCGAGGAACAAGACAAGGTTGCCCACTTTCACTGATCTTATTTGCGATAGTGATAGAAATATTGGCAAATGTCATAAGGGAGGATTCAAGATTGAAGGGAATAGGAGGGAAGGAGAAGATTAAAATAAATATGTTTGCAGATGACACATTACTGACATTAGAAGATCCCCTGAAGATTGGGGAGCTGATTAAAGAGCATTTGAGAGAATTCGGGGAGATTACTGGTTTACAAGTTAATTGGGGGAAGTCAGAAATGATGTTATTTAATTATAACAAAGAGGAGATGGAGGAAGGTAAAGTAAAGTTAGGTCTTAGGCTTAAAAATGTAGTACGTTATTTAGGAGTTAATATTGCAAAAGATTTAGATAGGTTAGAGGAAATTAATTTTGCAAGTTTGAAAAAACAGGTAGGGGAAAAGTTAGAGGTATATAGAAAATTAAAACATCCTTGGTTTGGTAGAATAGCGGTTATAAAAATGAAGATATTACCTAAGATTAATTTTTTGTTTAGAACGCTACCGATTAAAATATCGGATGCAGAGTTAAAGAGCTGGCAAAATATGATTAATGCTTATTGCAACGGGGATAAGAGAGCTAGGATTAACAAAGTGTTATGGTATAAGACACAAAAGAAAGGAGGTTTGGGACTTCCAAATATAAAGAATTATTATAGTGCTAATCAGTTAAGATATGTTATAAATAGTATATTAGGGGAGGAAGATTTAGAATGGTTAGGAATGCAAACAGGGGATCTAGATTTTAAATTGCAAAATATTTTTTTAATAATAAAATTCAAAAGAAAGATTTGAGGGGACTGGACAACCTGTTGCTGAGAAACATTCTAGAGATCTGGGAGAAAGTTAAAGGGAAGTTAATACCAGGAAACTCTCCACTCGCCCCAGTGGTAGTTGTGGGAAATTTCCCAAGGAATTTAAAAGTAGAATTGGAAGGCAGTTTGAAGGGTCAGGAAATTATTAAGCTAAGGAACTGGATGGAAAGAATGACAGATAAGATGCAAATTAGAGAGTTGGTAAAAGGACAAAAGATAGCTTGGTTCAAATGTTTACAATTGGAAAAATGGACACAGGAATGGAAAAAGATAAATAAGAAGTGTAGAAATAATACAAGATTTGAAGATTTAATTGAATCAAGAGGAAAGAAGGAAGTAATTAAAACTAGAAAAGGTCTGACTAGTGAAATATATAAAATCCTGACAGAGGAGGCTGAATATCGAGATTTGCTTAAAATGATTTGGGAAGATGATTTAAATGAACAAATTAATGAACATGACTGGGGGAGGATGTGGGACGCAAGAATGTTAAAGCTTTTGTCGATTAGAATTAAGGAGAATTATTATAAAATAGTATGGAGATGGTATTTAATGCCGGTAAGATTTCATCAGATAGATAAAAAAGTGTCCAAGAATTGTTGGAGGGGATGTCAGGAGGTTGGAACTTATTTCCGTATGTGGTGGAGCAGTAAACATGTACAAAAATTTTGGGAAAGGGTGTTCAAAGAAATAAGTGAAATAATTGGAAGTAAATTGGAATTAAGCCCAAAGCTGGCTCTACTAGCAATATGGGATAAAGATAATGAGAATATAAATAAGAGAGAATTAATAAACAACATCCTGGCTCCCGTCAGAATAATGATTGCTAAAAACTGGAAAGGGCAAGGGATATATACCATAGAAGAATGGTATAAAGAAATATGGGATATGGCACTTAATGATAAGCTAACTTGTAAAATGAAAATAAAGAGGGGAATGTCCAGTAAGGATGATTTTGGAGATATATGGAGTCTATTTTTGGAATATGTATTAAGAACGGGAAAGGGGCAAATACCTTCAAAAGAGTCTTTACACTTTTGGAAAGAAGAATCATGTATAATTGAAGGTCTCCTGGGGGGAGGGGAGCACGGAGGGTATGTGGTATGTATTGTATTTTATGTTGTTTTAAGTTGTATTGTATTATGTTGAAAAAATAAAAAAATATTTTTTTAAAAAAGGAAACCATGAAATAGAAATGCAGAACATCTCACCATAGTTGCGGTTGACCAGGTGCCCTGCTGGCTTGCTATTAAGTCTGTTGTCCAGGCGCTGACAGTGGGTGGGCAACTTCAAGGCCTTCCTGCTCTCCCTTGTTAGAGTTCTTTCTCTTTGACTGAGCAGCGTTTAAATAGAGGATGCCTCCAAACAGAGGACTGTCCCTTCAAACAGAGGACTATCTTTTATAGAGTAGGACACATGGCCACCCTACAGCCTTTTTCTATTATCCAGGAACATGCTGTGAACACATTGTTTAGCTCAAGTATAAGACTGAGGGGAAAGTGACCTTTTATTGACTGGAAAGGACCTAAGAACTTCAGACTGATCATTCTGAATGTGGTGGTGAAGGATACTGAGGTACCACATGTCCAGTTTCTATAGTGTTCATCGTAACTATCAGGAAATGGATCCCCAAGGCAATGATCTAACCTCTCCACTTTGCATACATGACTGTGGCATCAGTCTGTTCTGGTCTCCCAGTTGGTTGTGCCAGTCCTCACCACAGGCTGCAGCTGTGTGATCAGCCTGTGACTTGCACATTTCTGCATTTCTTGTTGAGCACTTCTTGTTTCTCTCCTAGTTTTTTTATATGAAGGGAGTTTTGTTTTTAAAATGGAGGAGCATTCGGTCATCCTGTTATACCACCCGTCCCCAACCTGGTGCCCTCCAGATGTGTTGGAGTACAACTCCAACATGACTGGCTGGGGGATGCTGGCAGGGTCGTGCAGAGCTGGTAATATGCCCAGGCCAGATGGGAAGTGTGTGCCCCCCCATTTCAAACTGCTCATTAAGTATCTTTTTAAATGTTTTTTTAATGCCCACCAACATGTCCGTTCTACATAACACCTTCATATTAAACCTGTTCTACAACACGTCAATGTTGAATCAGAAATTAACATTTATTTTTAGTTTCTGTACAAATAGAAGCAATAACAATAGAACAGTCCTCCATCATTATCAAACATTATCATCATCATCATCACCCTCACGGTATCATCATCATTATTATCATTAATATCATCATCATTATCTCACTCTCCGCTCCAGAGATTATATGCCATGGAGAAGATTGAGGAAAGAGACGCAGTAAGGACAGCCATCGCAACTTAGGCACATATATCCCCACCCCGCATGCGGCATGGCCCTCTGGAGCTTGTAGTCTGACCGTGGTATTCACGATGAATGGATTCTGTGCTGTTTCCACAAGGTGGGCTCCTCGCTTCTCGATGGGCCACTTACGCTACAGAAGCAGTAGTGTAGGGTGACCAGATAAAATCCAGGTCAGGGCTCATGTAACTTTAACAGTTGTAGAGAAAAGGGAATTTCAGCCAGTGTCATTTGTATGCAATTAGTTCCTGGTGAAATTCCCTCTTTATCACAACAGTTAAAGTTGCAGGGGCCCTGCCTTCTTTTGTGTATGGTCACTCTAGTATAGTGCATGCACCTTTAACTGTTGTGATGAAGAGGGAATTTCACCAGGAACTAATTGCATACAAATGACTCTGGCTGAAATTCCCTTTTCTCTACAACTGTTAAAGTAACATGAGCCCTGATCTGGATTTTATCTGGTCACCCTACAGTAGTGTAAGCTAGGGGGGGACCTCATCGTCAGAGTTCTCCCTCAAAATCGTGGGCCCTGGGCCAACTGGCCCCACTGCCCCCCCCCCCTCTGCATGTCCCTGGATGCTGGAAGTTGTAGTCAGGGCATCAGATTGAGGAGAACTGTATTATACCCTTCATTGCAGTCCAGAAACCATTTTATTGAAATAGAAAAATATTGTGCAGTATCTTGTCCTGTAAAGGTGCCTAAAGCCCCTTCTGTGTGGGGAAATGAAGCGTGACAACTTCTATATGGGCTGGTCAAATTGAGTGGGTTTATTTTCCCCACCCTGAAAACTGAGATAGGCTTGTTTTAGGCTTGTTTCGTTCCTTAGGGTGCAATCACATGCATGTTTAGACAGAAAATAAGTGCTACAACATCCTACAGCAGTGCTGGCTGGGGAATGCTGGGAGTTGTAGGACTTCTTTCCTGTCTAACCATGCACAGGATTGAGCTCTTGGTCTAGGTAGAAGATAGAACATTTTGCCAGTTTATACAGGCAGAAAAAATGTTACAACAGTAACATTTGGAACAACTTGCATATCGTTCTAGTGCTCATGAGTATTAAAAGCAAACAGGAACTTGGGGCTTCAGTGATGTCAAACTTCAAACCACACCCACAGGCACATAGAAATGTTTGCTGCATTGAGGCCCTGACACTGTTCTCAGAAAATTATGATTCATGTCAGGCTCACCTCCTTCTCAAAAACTGCGTGTGCTCTTTAGTTATATCCGTCACTGAGTTCCTCAGTTATGCAATTGCTTCCACATCACACTTTAAAACACACACACACACACACACACACACACACCAAACAGCAACTCAAAAATCACCCTACCACCTGATTGGCGCTTTTCCTGGCAGCTTCAGCAGAGCTGCCAACAGTTTGAATGAGCTAGGCAATGAACTCACTCAGAGATGGTCCCTCCGGGTTACACTGGAGGCGCGTTGGCAAGATGCTACATTGAAACTTGCACAGATTTTTGTTTTGTTTTGCCTGGGCTAGACCTCCTCGCTGAATAGCTGAAGAACTTCTCTCTTAATAAGACTTTTCACGCCAGCCATTCACAAGCGCTTGATCCACCAATCTATTTTTAGACTATCCATGGGGGATATTATTACAAGCACACGGAGAACCATCCGTGCCCTAGCGTTCCAAAGTGACACAGAACAATGCCACAGTTTGTGTGCGGCGGTTTTTTAATTCTTTTTTTTTTTTTTAGAGTGCTGGTGGAGGACAAGAAAGAAAAAGTTAAAAGAAAATAAATCCGAACAGTTTGTTCATAAGGATTTAATGACTTCAAACAAAAGGGTGAGTTAGTGGAGTGGAGAGGTCCTTGGTGCTGCGAATACTTTGGCTCAAGCCCTGATTGTGCAGCTAGATTACTATGTCCTTCAATGAGCTGTCAGCCAGTTCCTTCTGAAGTAACCCTTTGTGATATCAGCCAAGGTGGCAGAACAAAAAGGAGCACTTCACCACTTTCTCATGGAAAAAAATATATCCCTATGTGATGTAATCAGTATGACATTTGGATTGGAGACTCAGTTCAACTGTTTGCTTAGCCTTTCGGGTGGCTTTGGGCAAGCCACAGATTTCCCAGCTTAAGGCACCTCCCAGAATTGTTATGAGGATAAAATAGGATGACCCTTGTATGCTGTCCTAAGCTCTCTGAGGAAAGGGGGAGGGAAATATGAATTTGAGAAATACACTTCAATATAATTTGCTCAAGGGGTACAATTATCTTCTTCTCAAACTAGTGTAAAACCCATGTCACCATGGGCACTAGTAGCCCTGCTTCTTTCCCACTTTTTGCCCCTCAGTCCCCTCACAACAGAGGTGCTCATGAATAATGCAAATATGGCTCATATATCATGCATCCCCCCTCCAAAATTTGCATGCGGTGCAATGCAGCCCCATCCCTACTTCACATGCTCCAATTGGCTATAACTGTCCTCTTCCACCTCCCTGCTGACAGCCTAACCACGTGGTTGTGGCCAGGGCCTGCCTTCACTACACACAGATTGGTTGAACAGAGCTATCCATCATCCTGCTGGCAGAGGGGCTGCCCTGCCTGTTTGATGCAGAGGAAATTAATTGCTATTAAAGCTTGAGCTTTGAGCTTTTTTTGAACTTTTAAAATGTTCTGCATGTCTGCACTGTTCAAGCTTCATTTTAAAACAAAATGAGCAAAGCAGTCTGGCAGATCTCAAGTAATATGCCTTACACTACCATATTCTGATATAAGATCACATCGGCAGGCTTTGAATCTGAAATGCTTCCATTGACCTGTGTGGTCAAGATTATATGTATACTATTCAAATGATCACTGGCTTGGCTTGAGGGGAGTTGAAGTCCAAAATATCTGGATTGGCACCAGGTTGGGAAAGGCTGGTATAGGGGCTCAGGAGGGCCTTTCCCCCCTACCTTTTATGATGGCCTCCTGAGCTATCCATTTAGAAGGATATAGACATGACCCTCTACCTCTACTCAAGGGCTCCTTATGGCCTACTGTCTGGGTCTCTACACCATTTCTCCCCGTGGCTTTGTGCCTGGTTGAGGAGGGCAGTTGGGTATCCAGTACTCCATTGCTATGCTTATTCAGGCTCCATCCAGAACCAGCTCACTCTGGTAGGAGCTCCTTCGGGGAGGGGGGGGACTCACAGTTTACCACTCCTCCTACTCCATCACCTGAGGTGGGGGATTCACTCCACATCATGGGAGGGCCGGCCTTACTCATTCTAAGCCCCCAAAGCATAGGGAGAAAAAAGAGATATACTTTACCAGAGGCCAATAATGGCATGCACCATTAGTGTATATGGTCAATGAGTTTCATAGTGCTTCCAAAACCTGAAAACTGTTTGACCAAAGGTAACAACTAAATAAAAGAATATGGCAACATCTCTTGAAAACTGTAAGAGCATAAAGACAAAAGAAGAGCCATGCTGGATCAGACCAAGGGTCCATCTAGTCCAGCATTCTGTTCACAGTATCCTACCAGCTTCCCACAGGAAATTCACAAGTAGGATGAGAGTGCAACAGCAGCCTTCCACCCATGTTCTCCAGAAACTTCTCTCTCTCTCTCTCTCTCTCTCTCACACACACACACACACACACACACACTGTAGATTTTCTGTATACTTTTAAATACAAAAGAAGAATGAAGTTTAATTTTTACACTAATGAACAAACTGAATTTGTAGTGACAGGAATATTTACACAGAGCTTACAATGTATACTTCGAATATGAAATGCATGCTCTAAGCAACTGTATTTTCTGCTTTATATATTTGAAAAATTGGACAGAATTCAGTTCATAATTGAATTTAATGCAAAGCTCTGCTTTAATTTGGGAGCTAGCTTGTGGTTCCTGTTGTCTGTCCTGATGTTTGCCATGTGAGAAAATTCTCTTTTGTATGTATGCATTACTTACTAGGGGTGTGCACGGACCCCCCGGATCGGATCGGGACCCGGATCGGGACCTCCAATTTTGTCCTGGACCGGTTCGGACAAAATCGGAGGCCCCCCGGACCGGATCGAGTCCGATCCCGACCCAAAAATCGTACATTTTTGGATCGGCCGCCATTTTTTTCCCCATAGACTTGCATTGCAATGCAAGTCTATGAGGAAAAAATGGCGGCGGGTGGGTAAGGGGGGGCCTAACTCCCTCCCCCCCCGGGGCCGTCCGCTGTGGACGGCCCCGGCAGGTAAACCCCCTCCCCCGCGCTCCCTACCCCCCCTGGGGCCGCCCGCTTCCATCCGCTGGCGCCCGCGGGCGCCAGCGGATAGAAGCGGACGGCTCCGGGGGGGGGTAAGCCCCCTTCCCCGCCACTGCTTACCTTCTCGGCCCGTCCGGCGCCGGCGGCTACTACCAGCGGGCTCCGCGGCCTACTCTCGAGTAGCGCGCCGGGTGATGACATCACCCGGCGCGCCATCCTAGAGCAGGCCGCGGAGCCTGCTGGGAGTAGTAGGCGCCGGCGCCGGACGGGAGCCGCCGGGCCGGGCAGGTAAGGGCCCCCCTCCCCCCTCCCCCCTCCGTGCGCCCCCTCCTCCCCTCCACGCACCCCCTCCTTACCTTTCCGGCCCGGTGGCTCCCGTCCGGCGCCGGCGCCTACTACTTCCAGCAGGCTCCGCGGCCTGCTCTAGAGTAGCGCGCCGGGTGATGACATCACCCGGCGCGCCATCCTAGAGCAGGCCGCGGAGCCTGCTGGGAGTAGTAGGCGCCGGCGCCGGACGGGAGCCGCCGGGCCGGAAAGGTAAGGGCCCCCCTCCCCCCTCCCCCCTCCGCGCGCCCCCTCCTCCCCTCCACGCACCCCCTCCTTACCTTTCCGGCCCGGCGGCTCCCGTCCGGCGCCGGCGCCTACTACTTCCAGCAGGCTCCGCGGCCTGCTCTAGAGTAGCGCGCCGGGTGATGACATCACCCGGCGCGCCATCCTAGAGCAGGCCGCGGAGCCTGCTGGGAGTAGTAGGCGCCGGCGCCGGACGGGAGCCGCCGGGCCGGAAAGGTAAGGGCCCCCCTCCCCCCTCCGCGCGCCCCCTCCTCCCCTCCACGCACCCCCTCCTTACCTTTCCGGCCCGGCGGCTCCCGTCCGGCGCCGGCGCCTACTACTTCCAGCAGGCTCCGCGGCCTGCTCTAGAGTAGCGCGCCGGGTGATGACATCACCCGGCGCGCCATCCTAGAGCAGGCCGCGGAGCCTGCTGGGAGTAGTAGGCGCCGGCGCCGGACGGGAGCCGCCGGGCCGGAAAGGTAAGGGCCCCCCTCCCCCCTCCGCGCGCCCCCTCCTCCCCTCCACGCACCCCCTCCTTACCTTTCTGGCCCGGCGGCTCCCGTCCGGCGCTGGCGCCTACTACTTCCAGCAGGCTCCGCGGCCTGCTCTAGAGTAGCGCGCCGGGTGATGACATCACCCGGCGCGCCACCCTAGAGCAGGCCGCGGAGCCTGCTAGTAGTAGTAGGCGCCGGCGCCGGACGGGAGCCACCGGGCCGAGAAGGTAAGTGCCCCCCTCCTCCCCCCCCCGCTGTCCACTTTCATCGGCGGGCGCCCGCTGGCGCCCGCCAATGGAAGCGGCGGTGGGCGCCAGTGGGCGCCCGCCGATCCGCCGATCCGCCGAACCGGTTCGGAGCTTTTTCGGACCGGTTCGGATTGGATCGGCCGATCCAGCTGCGGGATCGGAAATCGGATAATTTATCCGATTTCCCACTGGACCGGACTCGGATCGTGGATCGGGTCCGATCCAGTGCACATCCCTATTACTTACTGGGATGGCACTCGCAGCACTAACAACCTGTGCAAGAGATATAGGTTGGATGTGTCTCGGTAACTGCACCCATTTCTGGTCCAGAGGAAGAATCCAGGGGGCTGTTTTCATGGTATTGCTGCTGTGGAGCGGCATGAGCTATTTTGATGGAGGGAGGCAGCGTGGGCTTCACGATGGCAATTATGCTCACTGAGCCCACCCTCTCCCCCTACCCCAGCTCCCGGTGACCAATCCAAGGTTGATTTCTTTGTAGGAACACCCCCAGTGCAGCGTCAGATCACAGACAGTGTCGGAAGAGCCATGTTGACCTCGCTTCCGCAGGAAAGTCGGAATACATCCCAATTTTTTCCCTGCACATCTTCGCCTCTTTACTCCATAGTAGCTCCAAATCGGCAGCTGCATCACATAACTGACACAGCACTGATTCTGAGCCACCATGGGGCAAAGATGACATTTAGACAGCCCCCAGTTTTCTCATCTCTGGCACGAACATCTGAATTAGATTGAGCTCATCCAAAAGATTTTCTATATTAACCTCAATTTCCAGAATATTGGCAACTTTATAGACATATTCAAGGCCTAGCTTCTCCGATGCTAACTGAAGACCAAAGCTGTGAAATCCTGTAGGGGTGTGGTTTCAATGCCATGCTATTTCTTAATGGATGTTTTTACTTGATTGTACATTTTGATTGTATCTGTCTTGAAATGTACATGTTGAAAATCAGGTAGCTGTTTTAAACCTGAGAGCAATTTTGCTCCCAAAAAATTAATTGTCCCTATGATTAATGAGTTTCTCCCTCAAGTTGTATATTATCCTGTGCATCTGTGGACTGACCACATTTTCCCACCCCATTCCAAAATAATATTAGAGCTCCCATGCCTGGTGTGCAGATTTGCAGCATGGTACTCGCATGACACCATGCCTGTCCTGCTGATACCCCGCCTCTTCCCCAGCCTTTCCTAGAACGCTAAAAGTCTGAATTATTTTCCCTAAGCACATTTAACGTGCCCTAAATCTCCGTGTAGTTTTAAAGGAACTGGGGGCTTGAATGGATTGCATCAGGTCCTGGCAAGGAAAAGCAATCTCTCCCAGCAGCCGGCTCCAAGCCTCAATATAAAACCCAAACCTTGCATCCCAAGCTCCAAAGCCTTTTTAAAAATCATACAATGCCTGAATCTCTGCAGAGACAGAATTGTACTCCCTCAATGCCCCCAAAGAGCCAGACTAAAGGGTCATTACATTTTTGCCCAGCAGAAAGGTAGTCTGGTTGAAGTACTCATCTGTCAGGACCTGACTGGAGGGAGAAAGAGAAGGGGAGGGGTGGAGTGGAGTGGAGCCGAAGAGCTAAGGAGCCAAGGAGCAAAGGTGCAAAAGAGCAGCTATTCAGGTGAAAAGGATCATAAGCTTGATACTCTTTTGCCTCAGAGATTTAAAAAAAACGTACAGGCAAATTGGGTGGGGGGGGGGGGTTAGGTGTGATGGAGCTCTTAGAGTTATGGAACATGTTCAGGAAATGATGCACAAAATAGCAGTAGCACCCTGAGACTGAAATTTGGGAAGTGGGGTCAGTGATCATCTCATCTGCCTGATTAGTAATAAACTGCCTTATGGTGTCCGTGGTCTGCTCTTCCCCCTGCTCCAGGGAATAAGACTTCTTTGCCCCATCATTTACAGCAACATTGTCTGCTGCATGAACAACTATGTTTCTAATAGATAACCCAAGATCATTTAAAGTCCCCAAAAAGCTGTCATTGATGGCAACAGAAGTCTCTGACAGTAACTCATAAATGTTCAGCAGTTTCTCATGAACTCCAAGGTCAGCAACAAAGTGTTGCATGGCCACAGAGGGGGAAAGTTATGATTACCCTCATTAGAAGCGTCAGTGGCAAACAGGAAAACTTTTTTTTTCCTGAATGGTCTGCACAACATTTTCAACCGATTTGGATCCAAACACGTTTTCAATTATGCTCTCTACCTTGGTTTATTCATTTATTTATTTGATTTATATACCACTGACCATATCCCCAAATATCTCTAAGTACATTTTCTTGGCAAAATCAGAGTCCTCAAACATTGTTGATGCAAGTTTTATTCTGCAGTCTGTACTTAAGTAACGGTGCTGGTGCATGACAGCATGATACACACTGCCAGCTTCGGCTGCCTCTACAAGAGAGGTTTAAAGCTCTTTCAAGGCGCATTAAAAAAATTACCTCTACAAGAACGGAGCGCAAATCGGGCGTAGAGGCGCGTTATCTCTCCGATTATGCGCATTATCACATGCGCGTTAAACAGCGAGTTTTATTTTGCTCCGGCCGTTAAAGCGCATTTTGCCTATGTGAACAAGCGCTTATGCGCATTAACTACTTGTAAAGCACATTTTGGTCATCCGTTAATGCGCTTCGCCGCCTTTCGCCGCCTCTCGTGCAGAGGTATTAGGTGTAAATGCGCTTCAGCGATTATGCGCATAATCGCCTAACCGGGCACAAAAGCGAATCCTTGTAGAGGGGACCTTCTTCTACAGCAGCAATGTTGAGAGCCTCTGAATTCTGAGACCTCTATCACACCAGTGGTTTAACACACTCTCGCCACGCTTGGTATCTGGTTTTGCAGCGCGGGACTTACATGACGTCGTCCCTGTCCTGCACCCATTTCACCTCTTTTCCTCTGTTTTGCATATTATTTTGGTGTGGGGAAAGTCTGGATTATTTTCCCGAAGCAACTTCAATGCACCCTTAAGCCTCTGCCTAGTGCTGTTCCCTCATTTTTTCCTTTGTTGTGTGTGTGCTTTGAATGGAGTCTTGCTGATTAAAGGGGAAAGGGGAGGGCAGGGCAGTTCTACTTCAGCACTCCTCAGTGTTGAATGTTAGAATAAATTGACTTTTTACTGCTCCAACTCCACTCTCCTTGCCCACAGCGCCCTCATTTTTAAAGATAAAGAGATGAAACTTGGGAAAACAGCAAACTGGAAAGAAGTGCTCTGAAACTCTATGCTTACTTCTGAGGTCTTACTTCTTTCGGATGTAAGCATTTTTGTACATTCTAATAGGAGCTCCAATAAGCAAGGGGGGAAGGCTGCCACGTCCATCACAATGTTCATCAACGACAAGAATCAATGAACTGGAGGGGGATGGAGAAGGGGTGGGGTGGGGTAGGGCAGGAATAATAGCAGCAGGAGATCAAAAAGAGAGTTCACCAGTATAGCTACGATCATGAAAGGGAGGAGCACTTCTGAATTGGAGGTAAAAAAAATGCAAAGGCAAACCTGGGGGGGAAAATAGGTGTGATGGAGCTCTGAGTCTTTGAAAAGAAGGGAGACAAGGCAGCATTCTGCCTCACTGTTCTTGAGTCTTTAGTGTGCATTTCGCTTCCCTGATGCTTTTGAACTGCCTTGATGCCATCATTTTTAATGGTAAATCTAAAATAACAGTGTCTGCACTTTGCAGTTGTGGTGTCAACTTTCACAATCTATTCTTTAAATGTACCGTTGTGTCTCCAGTCGTCTTGAAATGATGCTGAGTATCTTTTCTTCTAGGCTGCAGGAAGCTCTTCCCCACTTTCAGCTTGCCTTTGCAGGATGGGGATTGTAATTGAATGTCATGTGAAATTACTCGTACTCTTACGAAACAACTTCAGATCACAGGGGTTGGTAAAATTTAAATATATCTGAGTCAGGCTGCAATCCTGTACATATTTGCTTGGAAGTACATTCCATTGAACTCAGTCAGACTTACTTCTGGATAGACATCAATTGGCTTGCAATGCCAATGACATTTTCAGATAATAATGCTATTTTCCAGGATGAAATTAAACTAACAATGAAACTAAAAAAAGCCTTACATATATATGGGACCCTCACTTTTTCTCTTTCAGAATAAGTGATTTCAAAAATAATGATTTTGTTTTAAAATAATATTGCTGCAAAACTCAGGATTCAAAGGAAGTAACTTGAGGCTAACGGAAAACCCTGAGATTCAGGCTTGTTGCCCCAAGAATAGATCCCAAAGCCCGAGTCTCAGGGCCAAAGCTGGAGAGTTGTTTACCCTACAGGAGGAATGGACAAGAATCCTAATAATTGATAATAATTTATATTATTATCAATTATGAATTATTAAAGATAAGAATAATCAGACAGCACTGGAAGCCATTTCTGCTGATAAGATGTACAGGCCCCATAACACATGTGAGTAAATAAATTAGGCTTCTGGTCTCTGAAATGTGTAGAAGAACCAGATTCCAGCAGCAGGGAACCATATGTAAAGGGCATTTGTCAGTGCACCTATGTATAATTAATACACATACATACCATATTGCCATGTCTTCCTATAAATACAAACCAGACAGCCAGAAATGTAAACAGCTTAAACAAAGGGATCTAAAGAAGTTAAGGAAACCCATCAAGCTTCTGATTTTTCAAAAGAGACAAAGGATCAGGGGTCCCGGTTGTTGTTACCAAGCTCATAGGAATGATTCTGGGACACTGGTCACTGTAATGGCAGCCTATTACTGGAACAAGCTGCCCTGCGTAGTTGTGAAATCTGTTGCAAAGTAAGGTTTGTCTGGCAACTCATGAAGCAGATGACAACTGCAAGCTTTAAAAAGGACCTTTACTTAACAGTAATAAGTATCTCCGTGTTACAACAAAAGCGGGGAAAGAAAGAAGCCAAAAGTGAAAACAAAACCAGCACTCCACCTTTTAAGGTGCAATTCTATGCAGATTTAAACAAAAAAAAAATCATAGAACTCCCAGCATGAAGAGGCGGGTAAGAAATAAATAAATAAATAAATAAATTATTATTATTATTATTATTATTATTATTAATGCTGGGAGTTTTAGGACTATTTTTGGAAGTTGGCAGCTTGAGAAAGGCTACTTCAGATATAGGGGCTGTCTTCATGGCACTGGGTTGGTGCCGCTTCACCACCAAACTCCTGCTATGCTTGGTGCATACTGTTCTTACAGGGGAGGCTGTGCGGGCTTTCCGGCAGTCATTAGGTTTACTGGACCCGCCTCCTCTCATGGCTTCTGGTGACCCGGGAACACCCCCGGAGTGGCTCCGAGTGAGGACAGACTGGCAAAAGAGCCAGGCTGACCTCACTCTGGCTGGAAAAGTCAGAATAAGTCGCCGACTTTTCAGCCATGCCTCTTTGCCTCTTTGCCCCAGGGTGGCTTCAAATCTGCAGCTGCGTCATCTACCCGACACAGCGTGGATTCAGAGCCACCCTGGGGCAAAGACGATATCAAGACAGCCCCACAGAATGTTCTATCTCAGGGCAAGGGGATCAACTAGATGACCCATTGGGACCATCAGAACCATAGAGTCTTAAAGCCCGTAAATAAAATGAATGATACTTGCACAAAGGTATAGATGACCTGCATCCTGCAAATCGTCATTCATTTCAACAGGGCTTGCAAATGAGAAGTTTCCAGTGGTAAGAACACTCCAATATTTTGAACAAAGAAAAATGGCAGGTAGGATACAACTATCAGTGGCTACCAGTCAGGATAACCATATATTATTTGGAGTATGAGAAGAGTATGCATTGTGTTGCTGGGAAACACAAGTGGGAAGATGCTATGTCCTGCTTGTGCATCTGGTGTGCCACAGTAGGAATAGAATATGGGTATTTTGGTCTGATCCAGCACAGTTCTTCTTCTGTTAAGCATTTGTGTCTTGGCTGGTGGAACCAACATGTCCACAGTAACCTAATCAGCCATTCCCAAGTAATGAGGATCAAAGTGGCATTTCAAAAGATGAGAAAACTCTGCTTCCACAAATTCTGCAGAAGAAAATTCATCCTACGTGCAGGTCTGACACAGAGGGTGGTTAGAAAATAAACAGTACTATACACGTCTCCCAAGCAGGACTGGAAGCTGCCAGCAAACTCAATATCCTTAGGCTATATTCCAAAGCATTGGCTAGCAAGATCTTGTTTTTCATCCCCTGAAACTATTTTTCTTACAGAAACAACTCTGATGTTTGCCTACGATGGGGTTTGGAAGATTGCAGTTCTGCTTTACCGAAGTGACTAAGGACTGCTTCCAGAGATGACTAAGGTCATACCTGCACTACAGACTTGTACTGGGATAAGAGTTTTTCCCTTTCCTCAGGGAACCCTGTGAACAGAGGTGTTAAGGACCTATAGGGCCAGTACAGACAACACACTAAGCCATGGTTAGGCCACTAACTCCTTTGCAGCAAATAGTTAGTGAGAGTGTTTAAACCGTAGTTATGTAGCCACCATGGTTAAGAATGGTTCACACGACACGCTAAGTCATGGTTCACATGACACACTAAGTAGGCTGACCAGATAAAATCCAGGTCAGGGCTCATGTAACTTTAACAGTTGTAGAGAAAAGGGAATTTCAGCCAGAGTCATTTGTATGCAATTAGTTCCTGGTGATATTCCCTCTTCATCACAACAGTTAAAGGTGCATGCACTATTCTAGAGTGACCATATACAAAAGAAGGCAGGGCCCCTGCACCTTTAACTGTTGTGATGAAGAGGGAATATCACCAGGAACTAATTGCATACAAATGACACTGGCTGAAATTCCCTTTTCTCTACAACTATTAAAGTTACATGAGCCCTGACCTGGATTTTATCTGGACACCCTAACACTAAGCCACAATGTTTAGCTCAAAATGTTTAACCATCATGGCTTAGTGTGTCATCTGAACAGGGTTACTAATGGACAATGGGCAAAGCCAGGGGAGGAAGAGCCAGAGCAGAACCTGGTGGCCTGGGACAGAGGCAGTGCAAAATCTGGGAGAACAGGGCCAGAGCCAGAACTGTATTTGGTGTTGGGAGGCAGGACATGGCAAAAAAAGGGAAAGGCCAAGTTGAAACAGCTTCCCCACGGCCCCAGGAGGAGGTGCAGAGATGCTAAATAAGAGGGAATAAAGTGTTCCTTACCTTCTTCTCAGAGCCTGGAGGATGTGGTCACTTGCAAGAAAAGACAGAGGTGGTCTACACGACGTCTCTTTGGCGCTTGTTTCTGATAATATGCGCTTTTTCCTATATTCGTATTTACGTCTAATAGCGATAGAAGAGAGCTGTTAAGGCGAATTACGGGCATCATAAAATGCACTTTACAATTGTTTATATATGGAGTTTCGCTGCAGAGTCAGTTCAGGGGTGTATGGTTGAACGTGGAAAAATTGACGAAAGCACCGCCCTATCTCTTGATGGTACCTCCCCCAGACTTTCACGCCGTTCGTTAACTCCACCCACCTGACTTTCTCGCCGTTGCCTGTCCAATCACGATCGCGCGTGACTTCGCGTGTGGGTACGATTTCTAAACATTGGGTGTTCCTACAATTACAGGTTTTAGCAGGGCAGCATTGGACGACCTATTGTAAAACCATTAAAGCAACATTTTTCAGGTTCTGGATGGCCATGGCGAGCACCCGCCCGCAGACCGTCCGCTCCCCATTCCTCCTGCCAAGAATCTTCCGCTGTACACTCTCACCTCACCATGCTTGCGGCAGCTTCCCCTTATCTGCCGTTTTGGAAATGTGCTGCTTCAAGGACAATTTTTTGTGCTGCCTTTCTGTTACAATGTGCATTTCATACTGATGTCCCAGTTCCATACAAACTTCCCATTATTCTGCCTATCTCCAGACCCCAAGATGCCCGCTAGCAATGGTTCTGGGATGCCCACGCTGGGCGGGCTACAGGGCAACCTCGCCATCCCAGAAGATCTCTGCATTGCAAAGGTAGGTGACTGGGCAGGCAGGAGTATGGGATGGCTGGGTGCTGCCCCCCCAAAAACCCCTGGCTGGCACTGATGTCTCTTTGTCCCCTCTTTTCCTGTCCCCTCTTCCCCCTGCTGTTATTCCGCCTAGCTGTACTCAAGAGACAGAATGGTTGGTTGCAGCTGTGCCTCCGTGGTACAGTGCGCTCACTGCATGTCCTTCGGCGTCGAATGAGGAGACTCAAGCGTATAGTCTGCCGTGCAACCGGCAGTGACATTAGTCACAACGTGTGAGCAACGGCTGTGACGTGGCATCGGTGGACCGATATTCCTTCCCATGCGACTGTTGCAGTTTACCTTTTGTTCACCACGTCCCGCCCATTCCCGTGTTTTCCCAACCTGCGCTGTGCCTTTCTGATTACTCCACCCATGCTTTGCAATGGGCTTGTGCCTACATGTAACCATTTCTAGAATAAAGATTTTGCAGTGGGTTCTCAGTACTAAATGGTCATTTTGGTGCGATACACACAACTTCCCAGTAAAGCACGCTTCCTGTGGAGCTAGTCCCCCCCACCTGCTCAATGCCCCTTACTCCTGAGTAACAGCGTGCACGACAACAGCTCAATGGCAGAAACTCGCTTTCACAGCACGGAGACAAGTTTCCCTGCCTTTTTCCAGCCAGGATCCCAGCAAGGGAGCGGGGTGGGGGGGAAGCCTTAGCGGACCTCAAATTATACTCAAAATGAGCAATGCCCATCCTTATTCCAACCCCCTTGCTTCCTGTCAAAGCAGCTCCATGTGAGTAGCTGCGCGTCTTGACGAAAGAAAATTTCCAGTGGGGATTTAAAAGAAACTTTACTTTAAGTACCGGTAACTTAAGGTCACCCATTACTGAACAGTCCAGTCAAGGGAAGAAGAAGAAGGAAGTAGGAGGGAGGAGACAGGAAGTGACAAAGCAAGCATTAGGTCAATCCCCTCCCACCTTGTCCACAACTTGGGAGGAGTAGCCAGAGAAGGGGCAGGCATTCGCTCATGACATCACAAGCCCTGCCCATCAAACTACGCCCACGATTAGTATTAATCTGAAAGGGCAGTGGAGGTTACATGACCAAAAGGCGATCGAACATCGGAGAAACATTAAAAGGCGATCAAACATCGGAGAAACATTAAAAGTCACTTTTAATCGACACCTTGGAAACGCACGTTAAAGGAGTCTGATCTGCGCCCTGCTTGTGTGTACAAAATGCTGTCAGAACGAGTAGGGTTGCCATACGTCCCGGAAAACGGTGAATGTCATGGATTCCAAGACATTCTAAAATGTCCCGGCCAGTCAGTCAAAAATCCCGGATTCCTGGTCCAGCTGGGCAAGACAGAGAGAGAGGAGAGCAGAAAGTACTGGTGCACTAGGACTCAGACAAAGAGAAGCGCCTGAGTTATTCCTCCTCCTCCTCCTCCCCCCTTCGGAGGCGGGGACGGTGCTCGGCTTCCTCAGCCACCCGACCCATGAGGAGGAGCCATGGCCACAACCAGCACGCCTTCTTCCACAGCCCGCCTTTTCTCAAAGCAATAGGTGCATGCTGGGTTCCTGCGCACCTCATCCAGAGGTTTGGCATGAGATTCCCGCCTCTTTCTCCCTCAGTTCAGCCAAGGACTTAAGGTTGGTTGAGTTTTTCCCTTCCTTCCTTTGCTCTGGGACAATGTGTTCGACTGCCCAGCACCTCCTTTTTTAACCCACCAAGCTAACATGTTTAAAAGGCATTTCCCTCCTCCCTTTCCCCCCTCCCAGATGGATAGCCCTCCCGCAGTTTGTCGTAGCTAAACAATAACAAAAATAAACCTGTTAATCTTCACAATAACTAAGACTCTTGTGGCACCTTAGGCTACACATACTTGGGAGTAAACCCCATTAAACTCAAAGGCACTTATTTATGAGTAGATGTGCATAGGATTGTACTTCTAAAAACAAAAGGTGCAATCCTGTGCATGTTTAGATAAAAAAGTTCTTCATCTCCTAACTTCCACCAGCCAGCATGACTGGCTAGGGCATACTGGGAGTTGTAGGCCTTTTTTCTGTCTAAACATGCATAGGATTGCGCCCTAATATATTTATGTTGGTATAAGCCTTCGGGAACTTAAGCATTCTAGTGTCCACAATACCATTCGTGTACCCGGATTTTATGGAGGTTTGTTTGTAAATTCAGTGGGGCTTACACCCAAGTTAGGGGTGCCAAGGGCCTGTATGGTAACTGTTTTGAGTTAATAGGTAGGTGGATTTTATATTTTCAAAAACAGAGAGACAACAATTGTCTATTTTCGTGTTCTCTGTAGTCCTGTGGGCACTGAAGCCATCACATCACCAGGCAGAGACCAAGCTGAATGTCTGCACACCCTCCTCTTCCATGCACTGAGCAGGGGTTTGGACTCAATAGCCTTGTAGGCCCCTTCCAACTCTATTATTTTATAATTCTATATCATTTTATGATTAACAACACATACGTCCTGACTATAACATCCAGTTAGCTCCCCCACTACCATTCATATTACCACCACCACCACCCCGCTTTTTGTCACATCTTGCCTGATGAAGAGATCTGAAGATCTCAAAAACTTGTACATTTTTGTGATCTTTGAGTTGGCCTAATGAAAGTATTATGTTATATGGATTTCGATCTTTTCCCCTTATGGTCAACATGGCTGCCTTTGTTTTTGTTCTTTAGGGCACAATCCTATGCATGTTTAGATAGAAAAACATGTATTTTAAATGCAAATATAAATAAATAAAATTTGTCCTGGTTTTGTGAATGCAGAATATAGCAAACCTAATGTGCAGGAAAAAGCAGGCATTTAACATTCTCCCATTGAAACCAATGAGATTCTATGCATGTTTGCTCAGACATAAGTCCCACTGTGTTCAATGAGTCTTACTCCCAAGTAGTCATGCATGGAATTGCAGCCTTAAAAGTACTTAACTTTGGTTGGATCATGCCTTAAGTTTAATTTGGGCTGTGTGTGTGTGGGGGGGTGCCTTTTAAATATGTCTAAGAAAATCAACATTATTATCATTGTTGTTGTTATTTACAATTCATTTTGATCTTGTCAGCTAGTGGCACTGAACAGTCCATATTCTGCTAAGAGTCACCACTTGAACACGAAGTAGATGGCTACCTTGGGGTTAAACAATATCTTTTAATATTAATATTGGGCAATTGGGGTGGGGTAAGTCTACATATGGAATTCTCCTCTAGCTTTTGAGAACTAGTAGAGAAATTAAATTTAGTGTCATTTTTTCTGTTTGATTGCTTAAATTGTTCTTTGCCTATTATTTATTTGCAGATGCTTAAGTACTTTAGGCTGCAATCCTATACATACTTACCAGGGAATAAGTCCTATTTAACTCAATAGGATTTATTTCTCAGTAGACACGCATAGGATCGTTAGATAACTAAAGCTTAGATAGCGTTCTTTCTTTCCCTAGACCTTTACATATCTATTTTTTAAAATCTTAGCCCCCCCCAATTGTCCCGGTTTTGTGGATCCAGAACATGGCAACCCTAAGTAAAGGCGACCCAAATAAGCCGTGAAGAGGTACCCACAGATTGGAAGAGACATGTCTGGAAAAGCAAGCCTGGAATCACCATTTACTCTGCCCCACAGCAACAGCATCAATTTCCTTTGTTGTGGGTAGAGGCAGGCTTGCTCCTTCACTTGGGGGTAGGAGGGAGTATGGTGTGTGGATCTTTGAGGGGATCGTGTTGAGAGGAAGATGTCAGGGGTTGTGCCTGGAACTCTCTATTTCTTCCTCACAACAAACCTGATGGGCTTTAGCTAGTATAATACCAATGCTTAATGCCATTACTAGGTTTTACTTAAATGCCGTTTGTAGATTTTATTTAGTAGGTTTGGGGAGTGGGGTGAACCCCCCCCCCCTCAAAGGTTGGAGTAATCTTCAGGGAACAGGCAAATATACTGAAAATGTTGGCCTTACCTTAAATACGAGGTGGCCAAGGATTTTCTATTTCTATTTCTCTTCTTTTTGTTCTTTAAACAACAACAGTGTCTTGCCTCCACTTCAAGCAGCAGCCCGGCTACATTCTTGAGCCTCAATGCCCCTGGGGACAACATTACATTATGAAGTGGCAGATAGGCCTTTTTCGTTAAAAAAAAGAAAAGAAAAAGAAGGAGAAAAGGAGAAAAGAGAGAGAGAGAAGAGAAACCCTCAGCCACCTCATACTTAAGGCAAAGCCAACTGTTTTGTAACATTTGCCTGCCCCCCCTCTCAAAACTCACTGAATATCCTCCTTCCACTTTCACAGGGACAAATTGTGAAAGGGAGAAGTTCAACACACCTCTAGTTTCACATGTTTCTTTGTTTACTTAGAGATATGTTTATATCCCACTCTTCAACCTTGAAGGGTTCCCAGAATGGCCAACAAGTAAAACAACATGAAAACAATCAATCATCAGTGATAAACATCAACACAACAGAACACAGTGAACAGAGGTAGACATTAAAACCAGATAGAGTAACCCTTACAACAAACCCATAAGGTATACCATTAATCCCCTATTTCAGATGGGGAATAGAGATGGAGGCCCTATAGATATGATCAATTTATACATTTTATTATCTTACACTCGAAACTCAAAGGGCAATATCCCACAAAGATTCATCGTAACCATTAAAATAAATGGGAATTATCTCAAAGGAATGTAATTAAGGTTGACCTGTCAGTTCCATAGATGTCAATGTGGCTTAAGTTACAACTAGCTTTTGCTGGGTTGTATTCTAAATTTACAGTTTTAAAATCTGGTACACACAAGTAAAAAGCGAGATCAAAATTCTTGGAAATATAGAGAGTGTTTTAACTGCAAAATATATACATTGTCAGGAAAGCTCTAGTATTAACTTAAAAGTTGGCACACACAAGCAGTTATATTATGGGAAAACAGGTTCCGTTCCCATTCGATAGGTACACTTTGGGCAGAGCTGGCATTAAGCTTAGGCATGATTGGGCACCTGCCAAGGGCCCACACCTCAGCAGGGGCCCACAGGAAAGAGCTACTCCTCTTCACCATGGCTTGTTCTCCTGCCTCCGGCCCAGGCAATGGTGGTGGTGGTGAGGTGGAGCAGTAGGTGCCACTGCCTAATTCTTCATTGGCTCTCTGCTGTCAAGCAAGCAAGTACTAACAGTGCTGAAACAGAAGATGGGGACCAATAGCAGCTGGTGACAATGGTGATTAAAAGGCAGATTCACTGAGGGATGGCAAACTAAATCTGTCACCTTTGTCCTGCAGGTATCAGGGACTTGCAGGTGCACATATGTAACCTTCCTTGACCTGCTGTATCTCCCACTCAAGATTATTCTGGGACTACGGGACCCAGATCCTAAACTCCACTCAGTGATGAAGCGTACTCAATCACCGTGGGCCTATCACCCTCAGCCCAGCCTAATTCACAGAATTGTGTGGAGATAAATAAAATGGGGTGTGTGTGGTGGTGGTGGTGGTAGTGGTGGTGGTGGGGATAACCATGTACACCCTTCTCGGAGGAAAAGTGATTTATAAATATAATAACTACAATAAATTATGAAGCCAAAGGAAGTTAGAACCAAAGGAGGAGGAACATTCTGTGAGCTGGCCTGGAGGTCAGGATATTTTCATATTTTGCCTACAGTACCAGTATTCTTTTAGAATTGGATCTCCTTCATGTTTTCAGGCTTTTATGGCTGAATCTAGCTTTGGGGTGTTTGTGGAGACAGCATCGGCCCAATGACTTCTGCTAGATGCCATGGGGTGGAAAAAGAAAAGGAGGTAGCTTACCTCATCCCTAACCACTGCCTCTAGACATATGGGAATGCCTCTTGGCCTACCACTAACTCCAACATCTCACCCCTCTCATCAGAAGACGAGTTGGGTAAAAGAGCAATCAGGATCCCTTCTCTGTAGTGCTGAGCTCTAGGTGCTCACTGAAACCTGTGCTCTTCCTCCTTGGTCTTAAATAAGCTATTGCTTATTGCAGGCTGCCCATGCTCTATGGCTGCCTCTACAAGAGGCATTTAAAGCTCTTTCAAGGCGCATTAAAAAATTTACCTCTACAAGAATGGAGCGCAAATCGGGCGTAGAGGCGCGCTATCCCTCCGATTATGCGCATTATCGAATGCGCGTTAAACAGTGAGTTTTATTTTGCTCCGGCCGTTAAAGCGCATTTTGACTATGTAAACAAGCGCTTATGCGCATTAACTACTTGTAAAGGGGATTTTGGTCATCCGTTAATGCGCTTTGCCACCTCTCGCCGCCTCTCGTGCAGAGGTATTAGGCGTAAATGCGCTTTAGCGATTATGCGCATAATCGCCTAACCAGGCGCAAAAGCGAATCCTTGTAGAGGGGACCTCAGTCTCACCAGGCTTCTTCCTGGGTCTCCTGGAAGAGAGAAGTATTTTGTCCTCCCTCTGGTACTGTCACCATCCTCTTTTTCCCAGTGCACCCAGTCCTGTCTGGAGTCATGCTGTTCTGTTTCCCAAGCAGTCACCACTTGAGGCCGAGAGGATCTGTTGGTTTGGCCAATCAGCCTTGAGAGGGCCATTTGGATTCATGACAGAAGAAAGGCCTTTGCACAATTAAGTCTTGGATGGAGGCCCAGCCAGTGAGAAGCATATGCTCAAACGAAGGAAATGCCCCAGAGTCCTGCACTGTCTCAGAGGACTCTGTAGGGTGACCACTTACGCATTGCCCAAAAACTAGGAATTGCATCACCAAAAAAGAGGGCACCTATTTGCATGACATTTGCATATGCAAAATTTATATGTATATGAGCAAAGGTAGAACTAATTGCTATAATTTAAACAGAAATGCAGTACATCTCAGCATAGTGGAGAAGACTGTGACCAGGTGCCCCAGGTGCCTACTCAGTCTGCTCTCCACGTGCTGACTGTTGATGGGCCACTTCAAGGTCCCTGTTGCTCTCCCTCCTCATGTTTTTTTTCCATTTTCAACCAGACTGGGACTGGTCAGCCCATCAAATAGAGCACACCTTCAAATAGAGGAGTGTCCTCTACCAGCTCCCCAAAAGAGAGGACTGTCCTCTCTAAAATAGGATGCACACCTGGCCACCCTAGGACTCTGGTAAGCACTTTTTTTTTCAAATGGGGCCTAGTAAGGTTGGAGGTTGCATCCTTTCTCTGCCCTCACTGTTCCTTGGGCAAAGTGGGAACCAAGATGGCATTGCCCATGCTTGGTCAGGGCCATGGCAATTGCTTGACTCCAGTAGACTTCTTGCATTGGCCAAGTGGGCTTCTTAAGTCTTCCTGTCCCACCTTCACCCTTCTGCTGAAGCACTGGTCTTTTAGTTGTCTCTTGGGACGGTGTTGTCTCTGCTTTTGTCAATCAGTGTGTGTTATTTTTAGATGCCAAGAACTCCTGGGGCCCAGGCCATGTTATTAATTAAATGCATTGTTGATTATGATAATAAGTCCTGTAAACTGTAGCCAGTTGCTTTTTCCCTTCTATATACCACCTCTGGTCGCTGTGAGCTTGAGACAATATGGCAGCAGCAGGATTCCAGGTCTAGCATATTAAGACAGTGGAGATACACTCAAAGGGTACATAAGGATAAGTACCTCCCTGGCACCGTCGTGGCTTTCTCACCACCTGTGAGCACTCAGCCCTTTTTCCATGACTTTTGTTCTGCATCCAAATTCAGAACCAACCAAGCTGAAAGGTTTAACCAGTCGCCGAGTGTTCTCAGTCTGAACTGAAATGTGTCCAAAATATCTCATGTGAAACTGGCAAAGGAAATATTGGTCTAAGAAGATTTTTAGAAGAAAAAAAAAACCTCTCGAAGGGCAAAGAATGAATTAAGTGCTAATATTTTATTTTCCAAAGTTTCCAAACAGGCTGTCTTTTCAAAAAGGCCCGGAGGGTTGGGGTCCCCCCCACCTTTTAGAAATCAAAGTTTTGAAATGTACAGAATAGAATTTGGCATACATGGAAGAATAGTAAATTGTATTTATTTTTTATTTAAAAGAAGAGGTACGACATCACAACAAGGCAATGGGGGAGGACATACAACATTTTTATGTGGCTCTCCCTAACAAGACTAGCTTTCATTTATCTCCTCCCCCGACTGCCCTCACAGGATATATATGCATGTTAAACATATCAAGCTACCTTATACCAAGTCAAACTGTTGGCCCATTTAGCCCAGTATTGGCCCTGTTCGGAAGACACCTTAAACCACGGTGGTTAAGGTGTCTTCTGAACAGGGCCAGTGTGAGGGGGTGTCTCAGATGAGCTTGCTTCCAGCTAAATTTCCTAAGTCCCGACCAGCAGTCAATACACAGCAGCCTTCTCCAACCTGATGCCCTCCAAATGTTTTGGCCTAAACCTAGAATCATTAGCTAAGCTGGCTGGGGTGATGAGAGTCAAACAAATCCTGGGGGGGGGGGGGGGGTGACTTACTGACACTCTACGCACAGAACCTCCCAAGCTCTGCTATCTAAGACCCTTTTAAATGGAGCTGCTAGGCACTGAACCTGGGACCTTCTGCATGCAAAACATGTGTTCTTCTACCACTAAGCTATGGCTTCCAGATTTCATAACCATAGAGATCAGTTGTGAGATGTCACAGTGAAATTGACTGGTATTTACAGAAGCTCCCTCTACCAACCCCGTAAAAATTATTAGATGATACAGCGATGTAGGAGCAAAGTAGCTCTATCCATAATGTTTCTCTTGTTCAGCAATTTACAGCATAAATTTTGGGAAATCTATCCCACTAGTATAAGCAAAGCACTTTCTCAGATCAACACAACAATGTGTTTTGTTGTCTGTACCATTTTACATTTTCACTTAGAGGTTATGTAGTGGGAAAACAGGAAAGGAAACACTCTTTGTGTAGATCTCAATTCTGTGAGGAAACCGAAAGTAGATGCATTGGATTAACAGCCTCATATAGAAAAGGCCTGTATTCAAGATTAATGGCAACATGTGACAAACAACATATCACAGTTTCAGCGTTTTAAATCTTCCAATCTGGCTTGTACAAGATCTTGTTTCTCGTTATTGCCTATAAGCAGCTCCTTCTCTGGAGTGTTGAAAAATGTCAAATGTTCCCATCCTGTCCCAGTGTGCACAGGGACTTGTCTAAAAATTTGAGATATTTTTGTTAGGGGCAAGTCTCAGATTAATCCAAGCTCTGGCCAGAAAACACCTCCAAGGGCTTTAGAGTTATCATTTTGGACAGCCAAAGCCTTGGGAATAGGGATTGTCAATGTCACCTTAAAAATGTATTTTTGTGTCTTGCCAGAGTGTTATCATTCTGAGACAATACAAAATGCCTCAGGGTCTGGGCACTGGGCCAGACCCTGCCCTTGAATAATTATTTGAAGCTCCTCCGGACTCCCACATATCTGAAGGACAAGATGAGCCTACAGACCTTTGCAAAGCGCGACAGATAACACCACCTGCAAGCCTCGGAAAGCAGCAGCAAGATCAGCAGTAACATCTGATGTGAGGGTAAAAATGCAGTTTAGCAGGCACTGAGTGAACTTCATGAACTAGTAGAAAGTGATACCATCCAGTGACCTTGGAAAGAACACTCTCTGAAAAACTTTCCCTTCATCAACCCTCAGGTATTTTTAATTCGTGCATAATATACCCCTTCTCAAACCATGCCAGGTTTCTCTGTGAATAGTTATGTTGGTAGTTTCCGTTCTGAAGTTCAGTGACAAACTTGTTCCATTTCACAAGCTCTTTTCTCCCTGAAAGGTTTCTTTTCCAGTGTGCTTTCTGGTGTGTACAGGCCACCTCATTTATTTCAATGGAGGGGAAAGATCAGCACATGCAAAAGAACACAGCTGTGGATTTGCATCCAACATAGAGATTAAGGGAGCAGACCCTGGTTAATGGGGAATTACGCACCAATGCCTTCCAAAATCAGGGCATATGGCTATGAATCACAATACACAAAGATACACACACACACACACACGTCTTGAGGTCTCTTTCACAAGTGAGCCAAAAGGACCCCCAAAGCATGAATGCCAAAAAGAAAAGAAAAGAATGACATTGTGCAGCTTTTTTTTTCAGGCAGAGGAGGATGACCATATGAAAAGGCGGACAGGGCTCCTCTATGTTTAACAGTTGTGTGGAAAAGGGAATTTCAGCAGGTGTCATTTGTATGCATGCAGCACCTGGTGAAATTCTTTCTTCATCACAACAGTTAAAATCGCAAGAACCCTGCCCTCTTTTGTATCTAGTTATTCTAGTATAGCTACAAAAGAGGGCAGAGCTCCAGTAGCTTTAACTGTTGTGATGAAGAGGGAATTTCACCAAGTGCTGTGTGCATACAAATGACACCTGCTGAAATTCCCTTTTCTATACAACTGTTAAACATACAGGAGCCCTGTCCTCCTTTCCATATGGTCACCCTAGGCAGCCAGAGGCTCCATGTCTTTAACAGCTGCACCAGAGGCAGAAATTTAGCAAGTACAACTTCTCTGATTGCTGTATCCCCATGATGAAATAACTACTGCAAAAGACACAGTGCTGCTGTCAAGGAGGAGGAGAGTGGGGGAGATAGCAGGCCCAGGCATAGCAGAACTTGCACCGAAATTCTTCCTGTTTGATGTGCAGATTGTTTGTTTGTTTTTATATTTAGATTCCCCCAAAGAGCTTAAGGCAGCATCTGTGATCATCCCCTTCTCCATTTTTTCCCTCACAACAACCCTGTGAGGTAGGTGAGGCTGAGCATCAGTGACTGGCCCAAAGTCACCCAGTGAGCTTCCCTCGCAGAGTGCGGACTGGTAGCTGGGACTCCCCAGGCCTAGTCCAGCATTCTGACCACTACACCACACCACCTCTCACATGATTCTATCCCAAAAAGAACAATGCATAATCTGGACAGTTGAGAAAGGAAAAGAACAGAGAATCATAAAATCATAGAATCATAGAACAGTAGAGTTGGAAGGCCATCATGTCCAACCCCTTGCTCAATGCAGGAATCCACCTTAAAGCATACCTGAAAGATTTCTGTTCAGCTGCATCTTGAAAGCCTCTAGGGTGGGAGAGCCCACGACCTCCCTAGGTAATTGGTTCCATTGTCGTACTGCTTTAACAGTCAGGAAGTTTTGCCTGATGTCCACCAGAATCTGGCTTCCTGTAACTGGAGTCCATTATTCCGCATCCTGTACTTTGGGATGATTGAGAAGAGATCCTGGCTCTCCTCTGTGTATTCAAGTATTGGGAGAGTGCTGTCATGTCTCCCCTCAATCTTCTTTTCTCCAAACTAAACATGCCCAGCTCTTTCAGTCTCTCCTCATAGGGCTTTGTTTCCAGACCCCTGATCATCCTCATTGCCCTCCTCTGAACACGCTCCAGCTTGTCTGCATCCTTCTTGAAGTGTGGTGCCCAGAACTGGACGCAATACTCAAAATGAGGCCTAACCAGTGCCAAATAGAGGGGAACTAGTACTTCACACGATTTGGAAGCTATACTTCTGTTAATGCAGCCCAAAATAGCATTTGCTTTTTTTGCAGCCACATCACACTGTTGGCTCATATTCAGCGTGATCTAGGTTGCTGAGCCAAGTATCCCCCATCTTGTAACTGTGCATTTGGTTTCTTTTTCCTAGGTGTAGAACTTGGCATTTATCCCTATTAAATTTCATTCTGTTGTTTTCAGCCCAGCACTCCAGCCTATCAAGATCACTCTGAAGTTTGTTTCTGGGTATTAGCTATCCCACCCAATTTTGTGCCATCTGCAAATCTGATAAGCGTTCCCTGCACTTCTTCATTCAAATCATTAATAAAAGTGTTAAAGAGCACTGGGCCCAGGTACCCCGTTTGTTACCTCCCCCTAATTTGAGAAGGTACCATTGATAAGCACTCTTGGAGTCTGATTCTGTAGCCAACTGTTGATCCACTTAATAGTTGTTCCATCTGGCCCACTTTTAGCTAGTTTGTGAATCAGAATGTCTTGGGCACTTTGTCAAAAGCTTTGCTGAAGTCAAGATATAATATGTTCACAGCATTCCCAATCAGAAGTTACCCAATCAAAATTGAGATGATATTATTATTATTTGCATTTGGGTGGTTTACAAAAATTAAAAACACTGAACATTAAAAACCGATATACAAAATTTAAAAAGCATAAAAAGCATAAAAACAGATTACAAATACAATAGCCATTAGTCTGACAGGATTTCTTCTTGACAAATCCATGTTTGCTTCTACTAATCACGACATTGTTTTCAAGGTGTTTACAGATTGACTTCTTTATAATCTGCTCCAAAATTTCCCCAGGGATGGATATCGGACTGACTGGTCTGTAGTTCCAAGGTTCCTCCTTTTTGCCCTTATTGAAGATAGGGACAACATTAGCCCTCCTCCTGTCCTCGGGCACTTCACCATCTTCCATGATTTTGCAAAGATAATGGACAGTGGTTCTGAGAATTCTTCTGCCAGCTCTTTTATTAATCTAGGATGCAATTCGTCAGGCCCTGGAGATTTGAACTCGTTCAAAGAAATTAGGTGTTCCCTGACCATTTGTTTATCAATCTTAAACTGTAATCCTGCCCCTTCCGATTGTACTTCACTTTTTCCAGGGGGGTCATAGACCCGCTTTTTGGAGAAAACTGATGGTGTGTGGCTTGTGAGAACTGGGGTACCTCTAGACGGTCACTTTCCCTCGCGGTGGCTTCGGAGTGGTGGCAGGTGGGTTACACGATGCTGCCGTCATTCTGAAGCCATCTAGGGGCAAAGTCCCAAAGCTCCACGCTAAAATAGTCAAGCATTTAGCCTGACTTTTTTAGTTTTGAGCAATGCGACGACAGCTTTTGCCGTCTGTCGCTGTTGCTCTGGAGCTTCTGCGAGGCGTGCCCAGTCTATAGCAACCACTGATTGGTCACCATGGGCTGGACAGGGAAGGGGATGGAACAGCGAGCCATAAGCTCGCTGTACCATCACCGCAGTCCTTCCCCCCATTTTTTAAAAAAACAAACACCGTGGAAGAGGGCGGCTGATGCTCCCATCCGCCCCTCCAGCTGCCACTGGGCAGGCATGGGTACAGCAGCGGCGGCAGCAGAAAAACCCGCCGTGGCGCTCCTTCCGCTGCAGGTGGGCGGAAGGAGCATCAATGCGGGGGGCACCGCTGGGAGCTGCAGCTGCATGGCCACATTGGCACCGTGAAGAAGAGGCCCTGGATATGCTGAAGGAATACAGAAGATCCCACACAATTGGCCTATGCAGTGTATATATTAGCAGACTGGCCTCTTCTTAAAACCCTACTCGAAGATGGTGTTAGGCAAAGCACACACGTTGTCTTTCTCTTCACACTCCCTGAAGTAAAGCCAGCTTTCACTTCTATTAATTTCCTAATGTGGCTGTTTCCATTCCACTCCCCCCTCCTGCCCCCAGCAACTGCTATGCTGCCACCACCTCTCCCCCTCTCTCTTTTTTTTTAAGGAACAAAGTCACATTGTTCAGAGCAAACACTCTTCAATATCTGGTGGAACAAACATACAATCGCACACCCAGACCTCAATCTCTAAACCCAGCTGGACAAAGACGGAGCGAAAATGCACACAACAGCGAGAGAAAAACACTGTTATCTTGTCTCAAGAGAGCTCCATCAAGAACAATTCTATAGCTATGCTTTATTTTTTTTCTTTGTTAACAATACCCTTTTAAAAACCTGAAAATAGCATTTATTTTCCTACTGATTTGTGTCTTCCCATTGACTTTTCCCATTTCCCCAGGGCTTCTTTTTTTCATCCAGCTGAAATTAAAGAGCTCCTTTCCTTCACTTGTTTAAAAACCTTGCACCATCACCATCTAAAATGTGCCTGCTCTGTGAAAACTGTCACTCAAGTGCTGCTGCTCAACAGCAGAGGGCACTCAAAGGTCTTACTGTTTTGACAAGGGGGAACACACACCCAACCTTTGAAGAAGCAGAACCAGAAGTGTTGCCATGACCCAGGATCAGCCATGTTCACAAACCAAGACCGGTGGTCACCAGTACACAAGCAATGTTTTCAGATCTGGGCCCTACAACAAAAGTCAATATTTGTAAGGCTGGAAGAAATTCTGTGGCCTTTAGTTAGGCTACATTCACCTTGCAGACCAAGGTCTGAGGGAGATCATTAAAGCATGACACATTGACCCTGTTCAGACGTCATGCTAAACCACAGTGGTTAAGCATTTTGAGCATGTCATGTGAACCATTCCTAACTATTTTGCCTACATAACCACAGTTTAAACACACTCACTACCCATTTTAGGCAAAAGGCTTAGTGACCTAACCATGGGTTAGCATGCTGTCTGAACATTCTTATTATAAATTAAGAGTCAAGATCAGCATAGGCTGATACGTCAGGTTATATGTCAACACAGCCAAATCCTCCTCCTTGTGGCGAGTGATCTCAGTCCCAGCCATAATACATGAAATTCCTTATCAGTGGAATCTTACCAGAGAATTTGGTGTCTCCATACATAAGCAATCATCAACAAGGGATTCATCAACAGGTTGAATTCAGTCCAAAGCAATCTAGCGATTTACACAAACAATCTGTTAAAATAAATGGCTTCTTAAAAGAAAACTTCCTTGCAGAAAGCCAACAATGATGGAACTGGGGCAATCTCCTCTCTGAGGGCATTCCATAGTCTAGCTACCACTACAGAAAACATCTCCCAGCTGGACCTGTCCCCAAGCATCAAATGGTGATGGAACAAAACGTAATGTATCATCACATGCATATTGGAATAAAGTCATGGAAAAGGTAAACTGTCTTCATTTGTGGTAACAATAGATGCATTTGGGAACAAGTGAAAATTGAGGACATTGGTAGAAAGTTCATATATTTGATTTATTTGTAATACTTTTATACCACTTAATATACTAAAATCCATTACACTTAATAAACTAAAATCGCTAAAACTACATTACACACAAGCTCATTTCAGATCTAAGTACAAACCATGGTTAGTTGTTATATGCATGAGCTGAAGTGAGCCCAGGGCTTCTTCTTTCTTCCTCCTTCATGGATCCTTAGCTTAGGAACAAACTATGGTTTGTAATGCATAAACCACAGTTTCTCATATTTGGACAATATGGGAATTCAGTTTGTTGCAAATCATGAATGGAAGCTTCTAATCTCTTCCTCTCATGAATGGAGGGTAGGGAAGAGGAGGGGAAGAATGCAAACTCAAGTATGGAGGGTGAGCATGGACAATAATAACAAACTATGGCTTGTCATTACATCTGAATTGAGCTACTGCTTTCAAATGATTTTCTATACAGAAGTATTTTATATATCGGACTACTTATGTTTGACATGAAATATGAAGAGTCATTGAGTGAGTGTTAGGGAATAGCCTATCCAACCTTCCCCAACCTGGGACCCTCCAAATGTGTTGGACTACAACTTCCATCACCCACAGTCAGCATGAGCAATGCCCATACAGGCTAGCAATGATGGGAGTTGTAATCCAACACATCTGAAGGACCCCAAGATGGAGGCAGCTGGCCTATTCTATAAATACATTGTGCTATTAAAATCTATTGCAAACATCTGACTCCATTCATAGTTGAAAACAGAATACTGGGCTAGATGGGCAATTGTACTGACAGTATGGCTTTTCTCATATCACTCTATATGTTTTTAATTGATAGAAATGTTCTAAAGTGCTCGCTTTCTCCAACCTGTAATAGGTTTCTAGGGAAAACAATATTCCTGTGCAGACATATTTAGATCTGACATACAATTCTGGACCAAAGCCCACTATATTTATTCCAGATTTACAGAGACATAAATGAGACCTTAATTGGGCCCAGTAATTCCACCAAATCACTAAAAGGAGATGGTTCCAAGAGGAAATAGCTCAGCAGTAGGGAGTCCTGGAAAGTATTACAGAGACTGACTCTTTGTAATGAGATTAAGGAAAAAATGTTTTAGTACATCCAAATGAATCCTGTCCTTAGCAAATAGAAGGTGCCAAGGCAAACATAAACACTCTTTTGGCAAACAAAAGGTTAACAAGAAATGAAAGTGTGTGTGTGTGTAAATATATATGTATATATACACACACACTCACGCACACACTCCTACAAGTTTTCTATGACAAAGAAAGCTCAAAAGAACAATTTCAAAATGCTCTAATAAGGGGAAACTTCTCAAAGAATGTTGCTTTTGTTCATGACCCATCTGTGAGTTCAAACCTCTTACCCTGCAGTATAGCTTTGATTTTAACTCTTTAGATCCCAAAGATTCTAATACTCCTTGCAGGTGTGCTGAGTCTTAGGAATACCTCACAAGGTAGCTGTATTAAGGTAGGCTGACCATATGAAAAGGAGGACAGGGCTCATGTAACTTTAACAGTTGTAGAGAAAAGGGAATTTCAGCCAGTGTCATTTGTATGCAATTAGTTCCTGGTGAAATTCCCTCTTCGTCACAACAGTTAAAGTTGCAGGGGCCCTGCCTTCTTTTGTATATGGTCACCCAGCGGCAGCTAAAGGAGCAGCTGGGAGCATCGTCCCCCTACTCCAAGGTAAGCGGGTTTTTTATTTTATTTTTTAAAATGGGGAGAAGGACTGCAGAGGCGGTGCAGTGAGCTTATGGCTCGCTGCTCCATCCCCTTCCCTGCCCAGCCAGCTCCAAGCTAAAAAGTCAGGGTAAATGCCCAACTTTTTTAAAGCGGAGCTTTGGGGCTTTTCCCCGCAGTAGCTTCGGAGTGGCAGTAGCGTCACGTAATCCACCTGCCGCCACTCCAAAGCTACTGCGGGGAAAAGCGACTGTCTAGAGGTGTGGTTGTGATGTTCAGCTACTTTAGAGGTCCTTGTATATAAAAGATTGTTAGTAGTTGTTTATAAAATGCCATAAAAGAAGTTAAATAGACTAACAGTTATGTTGTAACTGGGTAAGCATGGGGGGGGGGAGTTCATGTGTAGGCTGACCATATGAAAAGGAGGACAGGGCTCATATAACTTTAACAGTTGTAGAGAAAAGGGAATTTCAACCAGTGTCATTTGTATGCAATTAGTTCCTGGTGAAATTCCCTTTGCATCACAACTGTTAAAGTTGCAGGGGCCCTGCCTTCTTTTGTATATGGTCACTCTAGTATAGTGCCTGCAACTTTAACTGTTGTGATGAAGAAGGAATTTCACCAGGAACTAATTGCATACAAATGACACTGGCTGAAATCCCCTTTTCTCTACAACTGTTAATGTTACATGAGCCCTGTCCTCCTTTCCACATGGTCAGCCTATTCATGTGTGAGTGCTGATTGGATAGTGGCGGGGGAGTACCTGGATTGGCTGGCTGTGTGAGAGTGTCTGTGTATATATTTTGAGCTGACAGGAGAGTGTGAGAAGAGTGTGAGGGGGAGAGAGAGAATTATTGTTGACTGGATTAGAGGTTAGGAAGGACCAACGTGTTTTATTGTTTTGGTGGAACTAGATTGTGGGAAAGAGTGTAGTGTAGTTTAGAGTGGGTAGAGTAGGCAGGAGAAACATAGAAAGTGAGAGTTTCTATTTGAATTGTTATGAACATAAAGTACTGAAACCATTAAGCATTGTGCCTGTAACCAATACGCTATTGACATGAGAAAACCATCAAGCTTGTGCTACATGAACCATCATCTTAATGTTAATAAATCTTGTTAATTATATCCAACTGGTGGGATCTGTGGAAGTGTACCTGAGGAAGGTACTGGTGGCAGCGGACAGAAGAAGGGGGATTTGAGGGCTAGGGTGCTGGGCTGTGGAACCATGGGGCCTAAAAGAATAAAGGCGGGACGGGAGCAGCAGCAGTACGCCTAAACCCTCAAACACGTCATAATCACAGGGGGGGTTGAAGTAAGTCCTGAGTGCGAGTGGCGTGGACAGCCCTGTTGTGTAGCCTGGTGATTGTCACAGGTGCAGGCAGGGTGTCACAGTGGTGCTTTTCAATTGACCACAGAGAGGGCATAGATTGGAATATGAGGACTTCCTGCACCAGAATTCCATTTCCCAGAATCCCTTGTTGGCAAAGATGAACTCTTCTCTTTCAGAATCTTTCCAGTATTCTTCCTTGATGGTAAGACAGTATTTGCAATAGTGTATAGTATGTAATCCAAATATACACACTGAGGCTGCCTCTACAAGAGGCATTTAAAGCTCTTTCAAAGCGCTTAAAAAAATTTACCTCTACAAGAACAGAGCGCAAATCAGGCGTAGAGGCGCGTTATCTCTCCGATTATGCGCATTATCGAATGCGCGTTAAACAGCGAGTTTTATTTTGCTCCGGCCATTAAAGCGCATTTTGACTATGTGAACAAGCGCTTATGCGCATTAACTACTTGTAAAGCGCATTTTGGTCATCCGTTAATGCGCTTCACCGCCTCTCGCCGCCTCTCGTGCAGAGGTATTAGGTGTAAATGCGCTTCAGCGATTATGCGCATAATCGCCTAACCAGGCGCAAAAGCGAATCCTTGTAGAGGGGACCAGAGCTACAAATGTAAAGAGTTCTTTGTCTATTGTACTCATCCACTGGCCAGATGAGTGGCTTGAGAACTAGTGGAAGGCATGCTATAATTTTATCAGGGAGCCCTGGGTTCAAATTCCAGCTCGGTTACTTTGGGTGAACTGCTATCTTGCAGCCTTAGTTTTTCTTCTGTACTTACCTTCTGCTTCAGAGAACCATTGTGAAGGGGGGGAAGCTGATAACGAAGCATTTAACACACTCAACTGCAATTGTATGCACTCTTCTTTGGGTGGTGAATCCGATTGATCTCAGTGGAGATTCTTCTGGAGTGAACATGCATAGCTTCAAGCTGTAAGGGTGTTATATTGCTATATACATGGCTGGCAACACAATCCTGTACATGTCTACTCAGAAGTAAGTCCCAATGAGTTATGTCAGGCTTCCTTCCAGGTAAGTAGGTGAAGGATTGCAGCCTAAGGCAATCCTATGCACCCATATTAGGAAGGTGTCCCCTTAAAATCCACGGGCTTTACTTCTGCATAGGATTGGGCTGTAATTCAAATAAACAATTAAGGCGAGCCCTTCCTTTTTAATCTGATCAGAAGCAAATTGGAATGTGAACACCTGTATAGGGATGGGGGAGTGATTTCACCACAAAAGTAGTTTGTGTGCTTGCTCTACATTCAGTAGCATACGCATATATTTCCTTGTTAGATTCCAGGATGACGTTACAACTGCAAATATAACATCTCAATATCTCAAAACCCAGTTAACATAGACAAAGTGATATATATAATCAAACCTGTACAAAACTAGCTGAACTAAAAGCCCAATTGAAGAAAGGAGTGTACAGTTGAACTCTGGAAGAGGGGCTTCCTCTCAGCTATAGCGCGCTGAATCTGAGACGAAGCTGAGATTATGGTTGTATCTTGCAATGGCAGAGACTCTTACTTCCCTGCTTTTATGAATTGATCACAAATGCATGTATTATTACAGGATCCAGATGTTACACAATGAATGTTTTTTCTTTGATGGATCAACACTGAGTGGTTTGGAGGAGGAAGTATGCATTTGCCAGGCGCTCTGAAGTTCATGTTCTGCAATCCCTTAGTGCAATGCTTCAATCTGTCACAATTTTAAGGTGGGGGAGATGTTTTTTCATCGGCTTCAATGTGAAAGTGAATGAAGCAATCTCTACAGCTTTTTCCAAACCTGCTAGCTGGATATGTCTTTAATTCAGGCAAGGCCGTGCATTTTACAATGGTCAGCATATTACAGGGTTAGTGTGATTGTTGTTTTAACTAAACATCTAACTACATTTTGCACCCAAGGAGGAAAAGCTGATTCCAGTATTGGCTGGCCTAGAGACTCTGCACAGAGTCAGACTGAAGTTGCTCCCAATTGCTCCTGCCCCAAATCTTTAAGGATGATGCCTTTGGGGCAGTTTTTACTTGAAATGTTTGTTGTGATCCAAAATACCATGGAATCTCCAGTGCTCAATGAATAGGGTGACCAGATAAAATCCAGGTCAGGGCTCATGTAACTTTAACAATTGTAGAGAAAAGAGAATTTCAGCCAGTGTTATTTGTATGCAGTTAGTTCCTGGTGAAATTCCCTCTTCATCACAACTGCAGGGGCCCTGCCTTCTTTTGTATATGGTCGCCCTAGTCTAGTGCCTGAACCTTTAACTGTTGTGATGAAGAGGGAATATCACCAGGAACTAATTGCATACAAATGACACCTGCTGAAATTCCCTTTTTTCTACAACTGTTAAAGTTACATGAGCCCTGACCTGGATTTTATCTGGTCAGCCTATCAATGAAGCTCCTTGCAAACAGTGACAGCACCATTTCCTAAAGCGGAGATGGGCAGCTTGTGCTCCCTCCTCCAATATCATTGGATTGTAACTCCCATCAGTCCTAGCCAGCACAGCCAGTGGTGAAGGGTGGTGGTAGAGGGCATAATATTGACCAGACTAGAACACTTAAAAGCAGCAGGCTCTTCCACAGAAGCACTGTGGGTGACAATACTGGGCTCTAAAACTAATTTAGGAACATGGTATTGTCCCCCAGACCAGAAGACTTCAATTAAGCCCAGATTGACTGGATAAATGCAGGAGCTATATCAGAGTGACCAGATATACAAGAGGGCAGGGCTCTGCAGCTTTAACTGTTGTGATGAAGAGGGAATTTCACCAGGTGCTGTATGCATACAAATGACAACTGCTGAAATTCCCTTTTCTAAGCAACTGTTAAACATACAGAAGCCTTGTCCTCCTTTTCATATGGTAACCCTAACCCAGTGTCCGCATTGGAGATGCAGCTTCTTCACACAAATGGAGCTTCTACATGAGTGTGGCCCACCTATCAGCCTTCTGTTTGGCTAGAGATTAGCCTGAAGCATTCACACAGGGGCTACTACCTAGTGTGAACCAGCCCCTAGCTGGGTAGAATGCATCAAAGTGTTTACTGCAAAACAAATGGAAAACCACAGGTATCTTTTTGTAACATTTCCTTGACAAAGAAGTTGTCTTTTGAGATTGTAAATCTGAGGGAAGAGACTGTCTTGCTTTTATTGATCTGTAAACCACGCTGGGAGCCTCTCTGGCTGATGAGTGGGGTTAAAATACTTTGAACAATAAATAATAATAAATGGATATTATAAACGTCAGTGAATATTTGTAGGTTGTTTGGAGAACTTTCAGAACTTACAGTGGTCAAGACAATAAAGCTAAGGACACTGCTGGCAAGAAATTCTGAATGATGAGAGAGAGAGAGAAAGAGAGAGAGAGAGAACGAGAACTCTGGCCTAATCTATACCAAGCAGGATATTGCACTATGAAAGTGGTATGAAAGCGGTATATTAAAGGCAGGAGCCACACCAAGTAGGATATAGTGGTATGGAAGTGGTATATGGTATGTGTCAATGGGCCCCAACAGTTATCAGTGCACTTCAGTACCATTATATAGCAGTAGTGTGGCTCCTGCCTTTTATATACCGCTTTCATACTGCTATATCCTGCTTGATGTAGATCTGGCCAGAGTATCTATCTTTCTTATATTTTTTAAAATTTAAGACTGACTGCATCCATAGTTGATCCAGCGCCTCCTTGTTACTTTGCTGTTGTGTTGCTTTACATCTCTCTCTCTCCACATACACGCACATACACACACACACACATACAGCAAGAAGCATCCCACTTCCACGTGATGATGGGGCAGTGGCGGCGGGGTGTGTGTGTGTGTGTGTGTATTCCACAAAGTGACAACGCTGCAGGGGAGTTCTTTATCTCATCTATGCTTGACTGGAACGTCAAGAAAAGCAATTGCAAAGGCTACACGTAGATTCACCTCTAAGTGCTATGACCACGTCTGAAGGAGAAATGCCTCCTATTCAGCAGTTTATTATCCATTTTGTTGAGTTTAGTATGTAATACCGGAGAGGCGTGACTGAGAGGTAGAAAAGGCAGGACAGACACACTCACAGCCAGGACTAATGCAATAAATCTCAGCTCTGGGATTTTCCTCCCTCAGGATTGACTTGTTTGTGTCTCCAACGATCACCACAGTACAGTATTTTCCTGAACCTCTTCACCCGTCAAGCCATGGCCTGGCCAGTGACTATTCCCATGGCAACAGCATCATGACAGCTCAACAGGAGCTGTCATTGAAAATTTCTAGCCTATATGTGTCTGTGCATCTCCTTGTAATGAAGCAGCTACGGTCTATCATTGATCCCATGTAGTCCTCGTCATTCGGGTGGAATTTCATTGAGGATTTATTTTGCTCTGGCTTCTCCTTATGCAGCACAATATCTTGGTAAAACAAAGCAAAACAAAAAAAGTGCATGTGCTAAACCGTCCATCTGCTCTGTTTTGGGATCAGGGTATCTGTCAGCCATTGCAAGATCCCTGCTGAAAAGCAGCACAGGAACGATCACAGGAAGCTGCCTTATACTTCATCTATGATGACTCTCCAGGGTTTCAGGCTGAGGTCTTTCCCAACCTCTGCTGCTTGATCCTTCAGACTGCAAATGCCAGGGATCAAACCTGGGATTTTCTGCATACACAGTAGGTGCTCTACCACTGAGTTATGGTCTCTCCCATCACCCCCAAAGCAGCAGTCTAATATTGCTTGAATGAGTGTTATCCATATGACGGGATCGGCTTTATAGCTAGATTCTGGGTCCTCTACTCAGGGGTGGGCAGAAGATAGATTTCCAGATGTTTTGAACCAACTCCTAGAAGGCCCTGCCAGCATAGCCAATGGTCAAGAATGCTGGGAGTTGATGTCCAAAACATTTGGAGATCTACCTTCTACCAATCCCTGCTCTAACCCACTCCCAACAACTTGGATAGTATTGACTGAGAATATTCACAATACCAGGCATCATTAGATAACATTCAAAAATGCATTCTGGTAGTCTGTACAACAGCATTTGAAGATGGACCAGTAGTTCCATATTGAGGATGAGAGGAGATGGTGCTACCATAGGGAAGATGCTCTGTGTGTGAGTACATTTACTTGCCTAAAGCCATCTGGTAAGTTCTCGGCCAAGTTGGGGTTTCAACTACGAGCTTCAGCATACAGCTCATGCTCTTAGAGAGTGTGTACGTTTCCAAGTAGGCTTCCAAAACCAGAACTGTTTCCTAGCCTGTTTACTTGCCATCACTGGAGAAACCTGGAATAATTAAAACCAAGAATCTTGTTTCCTATACTGAGCAGCAATCTAGGACTAAACTTGAGCCCCAACATATTCTGATGACAGGACTGTACTCATGTGGGAGGACTGGCATCGATAGGCAGGGACAGTCTTACCATTAGGCAGAGTGAGGAAGTCACCTCAGGTGGCAGATGGTCGGAGGCAGCAGGAAGGTGCTGGAGGAAAGAGCTGAATGTCATGTATCCTGCCCTGCACCCCCTAAACTAGCCTACTGCCTTATGTGCGGTTCAGGCCACTGTCCCATCACCAGTGTTGTAAAGATACAGCTGCCAGTCCAGCTTTTGTACATGCCTCAGGCAGCAAAATGTCTTGGGCTGGCACTGTCAATAAGAGAAGTAATAATGGGATGGATGGGGCCTCCTTACCTAAAACTTCCAAGATTCCCACCATATATGGTGTGGATGTGTATAGAAATATGGCCATAACGGGCTATAGCAGACAACTGCCTGCCTCAGCCTCCCTCTCCAGTTGCCTATACTCCATGTTCCTTTCCCATATTCCCCACTTACCCATATTCCCCACTTCCCTTGGTCCTCTTTCCTCTCTCCATTGTACTATCTACCTCTTTCCTTCACATCCCTCCTCCACCTCCCTTCCATAGCCTCCTACTTCCCTCTTTCATTCTCCTTGCGTAGCACTATTTTTTCTTACTGCCTTCTGGGTGCATAGTTCCATGTTTTCTGCAAAAATGCCCCCAAAGCTGGGCATGAGGCATCACTGGGACACTCAGCCAAGCTTATATGGAAGAGGGCACCATTGCTCGACTTTGTTTCCCCTGTGACCTTCACAGAGAATTTCCCCCCAAACGACTCTTCCCTCTCAGCACATGTAAGTAGTTCCTCTTGGTTGCTAAGCAACCTTTTAATTTAAGCTGCACAGGAATGCTTGTCCCTGCTGGGAGATGGAATGATACAAATAATTGTGAGAAGTAGTAAGGCTGGGTGATGCTTCAAAGGCCATTTGGAAAGATTGGTCAGAAGTTGCAGCTCACAGAGAAGGAGCCCTGTAGATTTTTGGCCCTCAGATTTGTGGCGATCAACTCCCATGATCCCTCACTAGTAGCTATGCTGGCTAGGGTTGATGGGATTTCTGGGCCAGAACAACAGGAGGACCTCACGTTGCCCAGCCCTGTCAAAGAGTGTTGCCTTTTCCCTGTACGTCCCTTTGAAGTTTCTGGTGGTACTTGTCCTATTCCCTTGTTGTTCATGGACAACAGGCGGAACATTATTTCTCAGTTCAGAGATGATGAGGGATAAAGGCAGCAGATCTCTGACAGGATTTTAAAGATTTGTATCTATATCAGTTAACAACGCTATTCTTTTGCATGTGACCAGACCACAGGAGTTAATCATACCAAGTATAGGCAAATCTTTTGTGGTGTTTGGGTTCCTGGCTCAGTTCATGAAGGGGCTGACCATGGTGGCTTTCCCATGGATTCCAAGTTCTGCTACCACCAATTTGACAATGATCTGGTTTTGGTTTTCTAGACACGCAGTTGGCAGGCACCAGCCTCCTTAGGCAATTCCTAGTAGGCTACTTAGGTCCTGTGACTTTCATCTTTATTCTTTCTGACTGTAATTTGCTAGCTCGAAGATTCTGTACATTAAGGCCCAGGAAATTTACAACTTGCCTACTCTGACTGCCAAGAAGAGCTGCATGCATTTGGCAGCCACAGAACATAACCCTGGCAGCAGCTACCTCCCTTTGCTGCTAAGTCTGGGTATTTCACAGCTTGCACATCCCTGATTTGTTTAAGGATTTTACTAGGCCGAGAGGATGATGCCAAGCATCAGGCTGTAGGAGGTTTATTCCATTTACTTGAGGCTGCTTGGCTTGCAGTTTAACATCATCTTTCACTGCTTCAAAGCACTGTAGGTAATAAAAGCCTTTAGTTTTCATTGATTATTCATGGCAGTTCGTTAGGCTCGGCATTCTTAGAGGCCGCACAGAGATAACCTACCCAAACATTTAAAAAGACATTAACTACAACAAGTGAGAAAAGCAACGAAATGTTGCAGTGCAAAGTGCACCTGTTCAATTTCCCTGCAAATCAGCCTTCTTCTAGCATATTGGGACTAAGATTGCTCAGAGCCTATCTACACTAAACTGTTATAAACCGTTTTAAAAGAGTAGTGTAGATAGGCTCTCAGTTAGGGACTTTTGAAGGCCCCTGTTCTGTTTATACCAATGAAATAGCTAATATAATACTTCCTTAAAGTTAATAAAAGTTAACATACTGCAAGTCACTCCAGAAAGTACACATACTAGTAGTACATGGCTGAACTTTCAGATCCTTTCAGAACAAGATGGTGGCTTGCTGAACAGCAATTAAGGTGCCGTAGCTCAGTGTGATAGAGCTCATGCTTGACATGCAAAAGGTTCCAGGTTTGTTCCCCAGCTTCTCCAAATAGGGCAAGGAAAGAATCCTGCCTGAAATTTAAGGCTAGCTTCTGCCAGTCAGTGTCGACAATACTGGGCTAGATGGACCAATGGTCTGACTCAGTAAAAGGCAGCTTCTTATGTTCCTAGATGCAACATACATTTTGTGAATGTGCCAGAGCAGCCTTCGAACCAGAACTCTTTCACACTCTGAAACTTTTGCTACATGAAACCTCAGTTAATAAATCATCAACAAGCTACACCTAGGAAAAATAAACCAAATGCACAGTTACAAGATGGGGGATACTTGGATCAGCAGTATTACAAGCGAGAAGGATCTTGGAATTGTTGTAGATCACAAGCTGAATAGGAGCCAACAGTGTGATGTGGCTGCAAAAAAAAAAAAGCAAATGCTATTTTGGGCTGCATTAATAAAAGTATACCTTCCAAATCACGCAAGGTATTTGTTTAGGGTGACCAGATAAAATCCAGGTCAGGGCTCATGTAACTTTAACAGTTGTAGAGAAAAGGGAATTTCAGCCAGTGTCATTTGTATGCAATTAGTTCCTGGTGAAATTCCCTCTGCATCACAACTGTTAAAGTTGCAGGGGGCCTGCCTTCTTTTGTATATGGTCACTTTAGTATAGTAAAGAGAACCCCACCTCTCCTTGATTGTAAGACCATTAATGGCATTTCTACATTAGGTTTTTAACCTGCCACTGTTCTAAGGCTTCTGCTTCTGGATTCTTTGTGGGATTAAGATTGGCTTCTTTACACAAAGTTTTTTTTCTGGGATTTTCTTTCTCTGCCTTTCAATACACAACCACTAGGTGGCATTGTAGTATAGGGTAACTGTGCAAATACACTAGAGTTTCATGCTGACATTCATGGATATACCAGACTTTCCTTGTTTAATCTGACCCTGATTTTGACTTATTTCTGATCGTTTGAAATTGTTTTAGGTATACGCTGTCTGTATGTGTGCTGGCCGTTTATATGTTTGTCTGCAAATGGGTTTACACTTTGTATAATGTGTTTTAGTGGTTTTTAGTCTTTGTAAACTGCTGAGAGAATTTCAGTTATTGGGTAGTATAGAAATGCAATAAATGAAATGAAAAATTAGGGGGCAAAATTGGTAAAACAATTGCAAACGATGGGAGAAGCCCTGGAGGATACTGAAACTTAATGTTTTTTTTTTTAAAAAAGTATTCCTAGATCACTTTTAAGAGCATGAGGCCTCCTAAGATGATACTACAACGATAAAATTCATATAATAAAATGCCTCCTACAAGCTCTCACTTATAGACTAGCTGTGTCCCTATCTGGGCGGCTCAGAACTGGCCTAAGTTACCCATGCACTGTTACCTCCATACTGGACTGTTACAACATGCTTTACATGGGGCTGCCTGTGAAGATAGTCCAGAACCTGCAGCTGGAATGAAATGTGGCCTCCCACATACTGGTTGGGGCACAGAAGTCTGAAACCTTCCAATAAGCTTTCAGACACAGCTGGCACACCAGCTCAAACTGAGCAAAAGTACTTCTGGCCATGGTTGCTGCCTGATCATCTGGGAGCAAAGTTGGATCCAAGAGACTGCAACCCCGTAGACTCCAAACCTGAGTTATGAAGGGGATGGCTACCCCACGCAAGACAGGAGGATTTCCTATTCCCCAGATATTAGCCCTACTGCCTCCCAATTCGCCTTGGAGGTTGAGTCAGAGCTTCCAAAACAGCCCTTATTCGAAACAGGGTGCCTCGGTACTGCCCCGGCCTACTTCGGATTTGGTTCCTAATTTGAAACAGGCCAGCTGTTGCAGTTACTCCTGGGAAAGCCAGGAGTAAGGCCAACTGAGAGTCCAAGGGGCTGTCTTCATGGTGCCAGTTTGGAACCACACTGCTGCCAAACCCCATACTATCCCTGGTGCGCAGTGGTGGCAAGTTGTCTTTACGAGGGAAGGAGCGTGGGCTTTCCAGCGGCCATTAGGAAAGGGAGGGGTGCCAGGCCCACCCCTCCCTTTCTTGCAGCTTTTGCTGACCAATAGAAGGTCACCTTCCACTCAAGAATGCCCCCAGAGTGGCTCTGAGCGAGGACAGACCATTGGAAGAGCTGGGCTGACCTCGCTTTGGGTGGAAAAGTCGGGGTAAGTCCCCTACTTTTCAGCCCTGCTTCGTCACCTTTTTGCTCTGGGGTGGCTTTGAATCTGTGGCTGCGTCATCTAACTGACACAGCATGGATTCGGAGCCACCCCAGGGCAAACATGACGTCAAGACAGCCCCCAACTGGGAGTTCACCTTCTGCTTGCAGAACTTATCTGAAACCTCCAGATGCACAGGCAAGCTACCCATCCTCCTGGCCTTTTCCGGCTGCCATAGTTTACAACAGTAGATTTACGGCAGGCCAGAGCAACTTATTGCGAGGTTCGAGGCGCACTCATAGACTTCAAGTAAGTCCCATGGGCAGGCAGGGGGTAGTGGCTGGCAATTGCCTGGATCAGCCCAAAGTGCTTCAGCTGCTTTGGGCCAAGGGGGCCCAATCCGGTCTTGAACTGGATTCAAGTCGAGACAGGCCAAATTGGCCTGCTTGACTCAGATTTGGGGTTCAGGCTCAAGGTGAAGCACACCTCTACTAGGCAGGAGCGTCTCTGTCTTGTCTGGATTAAACTTCAATTTATTAGCCCCCAAATCCAATCCATTACAACCCCCAGGCCCCAATTCAGCTGAGTGTCCAGTCCACTGAGAAGTTCTCATGTGTAAATGGAGCCTGCACAGAAGAGGTTTCCAGTGGACTGCATCCCACGTTGCTGTACTGCAGCCTAATCTACTTCAGGGAATGGTTGTGAGGAGAAGGCAAGAGTCATAAGGCACATCGTACACTCAAAATGTTCTAAAAATGCTAAATCATCATAAAACTCCCTTCTGTTTTTTCCGAGATCTGATTTATGATTTTTGAATCATTTGGGGTTGGCAGTGCTACGGGTCTTGTCCCAAGACGCTCTCATATTTTTTACTTCTTCTAAGTCTTGCATCAGCAGAATATAAAATCCTGGCTAAGCTGCTAGGTTCCCATGACAGATTGTTGAAAGGATAATGAAATTGCCCACTTTCCTCTGTTGTAACACACTCTCCTGTAACACTAATGTGCGGCTAAGTGCTTACTCCAGAATACACCACCCATGCTAATTTCCCAAGCTGTAACAGCCCTTCCTAACACATGAAATGCTGAGCTTCTGAGAAGGTTATTATAAAGGAGGACGCTGTAATTTAGTGGCTCATTTAATAGGAACCAAGAGAAATATGAGGCCTGCCAATGCACAGCCACAGTTCTATTTATATCCATTTTGGAGTATAGTGAGATTTATACAGAGGGATAATTTTTATACAGTATTCAGGTGGTAATGGTGCTTACTTGGATACCTAGCCTGAAGTTAGGAAACATTCTATTATAGTAGCTTTTGTTAACATGATGTCAGACCATTTTTTTCTGGTAATAAAGTGTCTGCAATCCATTTTTTTAAAGAAAAAATAATGCACTATATTTACCGAAAAGAAGTCGAGAATTTAGTAGCAAAATAAGAGGGAAGTACATTTCTTTGGCAATTTATTATTATTATTATTATTATTATTATTATATTATTATTATTATTATTCTCATCAAATATGAGAGGAGATACCAAACTGCATTTAATAACATAATAATGCTCAGTACTTTGCATATTCAAAGTGTTGCATAAATTTCGCTGCTCACAGTTACATAGGCTGACCATATGAAAAGGAGGACAGGGCTCATGTAACTTTAACAGTTGTAGTGAAAAGGGAATTTCAGCTAGTGTCATTTGTATGCAATTAGTTCATGATGAAATTCCATCTTCATCACAACAGTTAAAGTTGCAGGGGCCCTGCCTTCTTTTGTATATGGTCACTCTAGTATAGTGCCTGCAACTTTAACTGTTGTGATGAAGAGGGAATTTCACCAGAAACTAATTGCATACAAATGACACTGGCTGAAATTCCCTTTTCTCTACAACAGTTAAAGTTACATAAGCCCTGTCCTCCTTTTCATATGGTCAGCCTACAGTTACACTCATGAAGAAGGGAACCAGGGTTGCCAACTTGTTTTACTGGCTTCTGTGTCCTGTACCTTTAACAGCAGTTTACTGAGCAGACATGAGTGATCAAGTTCATCTTACCTGCTGATTGGTACATCCTAGCTCCTCTTAGGCCAGGCTCATTCTATTCCTTTCTACTTGGCAACCTGAGAGGAAACCAGGATTATATGTTCAGTGGCACTTACTTCCAAGGAAATGTGTACATGATTGCATCCCTGCCCTCTTTTGTATCTGGTCACTCTAGTATAGTTCCTGCAGCTTTAACTGTTGTGGTGAAGAGAGAATTTTACCAGGTGCTGCATGCATACAAATGACACCTGCTGAAATTCCCTTTTCAATACAACTGTTAAAGATACAGGAGCCCTGTCCTCTTTTCCATATGGTCACCCTATTTTACATTTGCATTAGGAGCCAATTTTAAACAGAGCCAATTAAGCCTCCTATGTGAAAACGCTGGCTTAAAGGGGACACCTGAGGCAGTGCCCTTTTGCTTTTCATTGGTTTTGTCTTTCACCCATCCATCACTGACCTATGCACATTTTCTATACTAGGCTGACCAGATAAAATTCAGGTCAGGGCTCCTGTAACTTTAACAATTGTAGAGAAAAGGGAATTTCAGCCAGTGTCATTTGTATGCAATTAGTTCCTGGTGATATTCCCTCTTCATCACAACTGTTAAAGTTGTAGGGGCCCCTGCCTTCTTTTGTATTTGGTCACTCTAGTATAGTGCATGCACCTTTAACTGTTGTGATGAAGAGGGTATTTCACCAGGAACTAATTGCATACAAATGACACTGGCTGAAATTCCCTTTCTCTACAACTGTTAAAGTTACATGAGCCCTGACCTGGATTCTATACCCATGTGTAGCCTAAAATAATGCAGAGTTACACCCATATACACCTCCTCCCAAAAAAAATTGCAGAGTGCTCCCCCAAAAGAGAGGGATCCTTCCAGGAGGATTATGAAATGTCTGAATTTGGCGTTTTCAGAAAAGCATTGGCAAAAGGAATCAGTGAGGGTGTCTATAGCGACTATAAGGGGTGTGATGGATGTTACAACTTCAACATATTAAGAAAATGTCTCTGATAATAAAGCTAGAGAGATAATGCAATGACTGGTGAGAAAGACACTATCTGATCTCCTTGTTATTATTTATTTGTTTGTTTTTGTTTCTTGTATTTGTTGTATTTGTTGTATGGCTTGTATGTAAATATAAAAGGACTGGGGCAGGGAGACATCCCAAGAGTTTGGACAGGCCAATCATGGGAAGGTGTCTAGCTCATCAATGACCCAGAATGCCATAGGAGCCTTTTCACCTCCTCACAAGGATTATCTGCAGTAGAATTCATGAACATGGCTGGTCTGGAAGCATCCTAAAAAACAACAAATGTTATTCTTCATCTTTAAAGTGATGACTTAGCCTACAAACAAAGATGTGCCTATACACCGTTTTTTAATGCCCCTTTCCTGTCTGGATATAATTACATTTTGCCATACTGGGGAATACAGGAATCAAATTATTGTGGGGATTTCAATTCCAGAAATCCAGGGACCACAGGGAATCTCATAAAGACCATACCTGCCCCACAATGTGTTACTTTTTACTTTAAAATGAATGAATGAGTTGCCTTTTGGCTCAAATAGGACCCCTAAGGCAACTTACAACAAACATTATATGAAAGGGTGACCCAATGCAATAAAGAGAAGCCTCTTATGTCAAACAAGTTGTATAAAACAGGGGATGTTGACAGGCACAGCTTCTCTTAGCCCTGCTGCCCTGTGACATGACAAATAGTCCCTGCTGATTTTTATTTCTTATATACTACTGTGAAAGGCCCTAAAGCTCTATTCCTCTGTCAACCTTGCCCAATTTGGTACTCTGCATCTGTGTTGGACTGTAACCCCATCATCCACAGTCACCATGGCTAAGACCAGGGTCATGCTGGTTGGGCATGATGAGAGTAGTAGTCCAATGCCGCAGGAGGGCGCCAGCTTGGGGAAGGCTGCTCTGGCCACCTTAAGTGCAGCAGAGTTGAGTGTAGAATAGATCCTTTTGAGATCAACCTTCTTGCTCCCCCACCCACCTTCATCCTCTTTCTTTCTTTCATGCTCATCCATCCCAATGGAATTTGTTTTTCATCATCTTTTGGTACCTGAAATGGATTGGTTTTATTATCTGGAAGGCTTCTGCAGCTCATTTTACTAGCTCTCTTTATTACCTGATGCTCTTCCAGTTCTTCAGACATTTCCCTGTCTTAAAACAACAACATCTTTTTGAGCGTCCACAAGAATGATGCTGCAGTGGTTTTGGTTCCTTGGGAGGGAGACTGGTTAAGAGGAATACTTTCAGTTCCTGCTTCTGCACCTTCCAGCAGCAGGGGACAGGCAGGGCGGAGTTTCAACAGGAAACTGGAGTGGAGCTCCAATCTGGGTTGGGGGCACAATCTGGATTGGGGTCTCCAGCAGCTGTGATTTTTTCTTCTTCTTCAAATGTCCCTTTTGAAGTGCAAAAGTCACCTAGCACTGAAGTCCTGTACGCGTTTACTGGAACTTCAATGAGACTTACTCCCAGGTAAGTGTGCATAGGATGTCAGCTCAAGATGGTGTTCCTCCTTCAATATACACATCATAAGACAGACTCGTAAAAGCAACGTTGTTTCTCTTTTAGCAATTTCATGAATGTAGCCATTCATAAACATATGCAGGGAGTCATTTTTACAGAGTCATTTTATCGCATAGATATACCTTCACTTGTTGTTTGTTGGTTTGTCAGCTTACAACAGTCTTGGAAACTGTTATTTTCAGTTTGCATATACCTTTTTTGTTCAGCTAACAAACCCACCTGTGCCATACTACAGGGCAGGGATTCGGAGGGACTATAGTCAGCAACTGACCAATCAAGACACCCCTACTAGGTCATGACAGAGCCCATGCTTTCTCTATCAGCTGCTCATACCTTCTTAAGAACTTTGCCTCCCAATTTAACAAGCACAAATTTTGAGGAATGATTTGGCCAAAGGAATGGTCCAGCTGAAGTAATATTTAATTATTTATTCACAAACTAAGTTATTCTTTTATTATTAATATAGTTTTAAGCTGGGAGTTGCAAGCAAACTCATGTAGAACTCACATTGGACTCATTGTTACTTCTGCATAGAATTAGGTGGCACACACACACAGTGATTTCAAGGGAAAAGATTTAAATATGTGTTTAACCCTCCCACTGAAATCACCATGATTTGGACTGGATCTTCATGACCACTGTTATTTTCAGGTTGCATTTCCCTCTTTTCCTCAGTGGTATTTTCTTTGCATAGTCTGAAGCAGTCTTGTCTACCCTGCCCCTCCTTCACATGTTTTTGACTACAACTCCCATCAGCCTCAGCCAGCAACAGTTTGGAGAAGGCTGTTCCAGAGTGAGGTGCATGTGTGTATAATTCTAAGGAAAGGCAGAAGGGGGATTCCAAAGGGGAAGACATTCTGAGGAGATCGCCCTGAGGTCACGTGTCAGATTTTGCAAAGGGGAAGAAGGTGGCAGCAACTCTGCCCCTGCTTCTTGATAACCTGGCTGCCTCCACACGAGACGTTTAATGAGCCTTGAAGGCTCATTAAAAAATTTACCTCCACAAGCACGGAGCGCAAAACGGGCGTACAGGCGCATTATCTCCCCGATAATGCGCATTTTCGAACGCGCGTTAAATAGCGACTTTTATTTTGCTCCGGCCGTTAAAGCGCATTTTCGCGGTGTGAACAAGCGATTACGCGCATTAACTGCTTGTAAAGCGCTTTTTGGACATGAATTAATGCGCTTCGCCGCCTCTCGCCGCCTCCGGTGCAGAGGGATTAGGAGTAAAAGCGCCTCCGCGATAATGCGCATAATCGCGGAACCGGCCGCAAAAGCGCATCCTTGTGGAGGGGGCCCTTGACTGCAGAAACACGCTGGCTGTAGGTGCTTTGAGAGATGGGTTTGATAGATTCCTGCCACCTCCCAGGAGATTATCTACTTTCTAACCAGGTGAAAAATGAAGCTGGTTAAAAATAGCAGCAGGCTGAACTTGAAAATCCTGAGCAAAGGACTTTTTCCTATTTGTAAACTGAAACTGCTGGGTGCTTCTCTGGGTAAGAGAAAGTGAAGAAAGCAAAGTCAGACCACACCTCTCCCATTATGTGCATAACCAAATCCGTCAGTCAGGTTCCGACAGCACTTTCCTACTTAATCAACATATTTTCTGCTTTAAATGTGGTGGGAATCCAAATACATCATGAAATAGTATTATTTCCTCATACAGCTTCACTGGCACATAACATCCTTTCTGTCAATCATGTTTTCATTCATTAACTTCCCTTTGCTAAGCAGACTGCACCGCTGCAATTAAAAACAACTAACCCATTTCACCTTTTAACTGTATTGAGAAGTCTGGATGTTTTCTTTTCATGAGAAATCCAATCATTTCAAATTGATACTGCAGAGAAAGAAAATGTGTGTTACAGTTGCCTTTTGCTGAGGCTGGGAAACCGGTGTGTGTGTGCTTCTGTGTGTTTGCGAGTGCATATGTGTGCATGTATATCTCTCTCCTCCAATCCCCTTTCTGCTTTAAAGCTATGGATGCATTTCTGATAAATCCTTGTTTAAATAGGCTTGCTTTTAAAAAAAAACCTGGCACATCTGGATAAAAGCAAGCATGCCTGAACTTTGTTGTTTTCAAAACGTGTGTGTATGTATGTTCACATGTGTGTATGTAATATATATATATATATATATATATACACACACACACACACACACACTTTCCTTTCCACTACCATGGTAACTGCAGCATGTTTGGCAAAAAGCTTCCAGAGAAGAAAAGAGGCTCAGAGAGCTCAGCTGGCAGGCATCCAGTGTAATCATGCTGCAGAGCTGAAATGAGGCCTTTGGCAGCCTTCCAAGTTACAAAGAACAAAGATGTCAGTTCCTAATGTTGGCGGCAAAGCTTGTTTGGCACCCTTATATGGTTTCCCAGAACTCCTTGCCTTGGCTGCTTTCCATTCCCTTTAGGGCAGCAAACAGGATTAGCACACACAGACTTGTTTTTCTCTTTTCTCCACCAACTGTTCCAATGACATCATCCCTGCTGCATTCATTTGCCAGCAGGGTGACTTCCCCCCACCCTCCTGCTCTCCCTAACCTCCTCCAACCCCTTCAGTGTTTTAGGTTATTTCCCCTCAGTTTTTTGATAAATTAGAAAACACGATGGTGCAATAAGTTTAGCCAAAGAAAGGGAGGAACAACTGGTGTGTGTGTGTATATATATATGAGGAACTGGAGCCTTTGTGTATACACTCACACACACATACACAAGATAGGAAACTCATTTTCCTCAGCAGTCTGTAATCAGCACCAACAGAGCTGCGGTTTCCAACTGCCTTCCTCATGTGCTTCCTTATGAAACTCCACAGAGAAATAAACTTGGCTTTGGTACAGATTTAAAGGGCCCATAAGTAGTGAGCTCTCCTGGTCCGTGGCAGCCACATGGAACTATATATCCTGGTTTTGATTTCTCTCTCTCTCTCTCAGTGCCCATATGCCCCACATCAGTTACACGGAACGGCTGCCACACTTATCCGTAGGAGACCCATCATGTGATGTCTGCATACCAACGACAGAGCAAAATGTAGGAGATCTACTTGGATGCCTTGTAGTGCTTAGCTGTCTTCCCCTTGCAGTGTGTGTGTGTGTGTATCCACAGCTGTATAATGTGCCTTGGCTCTATGTCTGTTGTGACTGCAATGTGATATAGACAGAGGGGCTGTCTTGACGATGGCACATTGGCCTAGGCTGACCATCTGCAAAGGAGGACAGGGCTCATATAACTTTAACAGTTGTAGAGAAAAGGGAATTTCAGCTAGTGTCATTTGTATGCAATTAGTTCCTGGTGAAATTCCCTCTTCATCACAACAGTTAAAGGTGCAGGCACTATACTAGAGTGACCATATACAAAAGAAGGCAGGGCCTCTGCAACTTTAACTGTTGTGATGAAGAGGGAATATCACCAGGAACTAATTGCATACAAATGACACTGGTTGAAATTCCCTTTTCTCTACAACTGTTAAAGTTATATGAGCCCTGTCCTCCTTTTCAGATGGTCAGCCTAACATTGGCACCATGAGCCCTCAAAACCCCACGGTTTTGCTCCTGCAGGGTTGCGGCATGTTATCCCCACATGCAGGAGCCAGTGTGGGGTTTATATGGATCATCATGGGGGGATCCGCTGCTGCTGCCTGTCCTTCTCTGGCTTTGTCCAGAATTTCCAAAAGGAAGGCTCTTCTCCCCAGTCCAGAGGCAGCACAGGGGCATTCCAGCAGCCGTTCAGCTCACAGGCCCACCAGCCCACCCCCTCCCCCCTGCCCAGGCAGATGGAGACCATTCAGGAATCGCCATTCGCCCAGCCATGCTTCTACCATGACCCTGGAGTGTAGCGACAGATGGTGATGCACTGTCCTCGCCGCGCTGCAGACAAAAAAGTCAGGGTAAGTCCCCAACTTTTTTGTTTTGGAGCTTCAGGGGGAAGCCCCGGGATGGGTGTGCAGTGGCTTCTGCATCATATAATCGACGCTGGGCCACCGCACACCCACCCCGGGGCTTTCATCACGTACAGACAGTTCTCTAGTTTCTTTTACATCTGTTGAGTGTGCATGTGAAACAAGGAAGAGAAAGAAGTGACCCCAGTTTAAAGGATTTTGAGCAAGTCCAAGTTTCAAAGGGCAAGGGTCCCACACTCACACCAAAGTTGGCTTCTACTAAAAAGTATCAAGACCAAACATTATGACCCTGTTCAGATGACATGCTAAGCCACCGTGGTTAAGCATTTTGAGTTGAATATTATGGCTTAGCATGTCATGTGAACCATGACTTAGCATATCATGTGAACCATGACTTAGTGTGTCATCTGAACCATTCCTAACTATGGTGGCTACAGAACCACAATTTAAACAAGCAGTTAGGCTGACCAGATAAAATCCAGGTCAGAGCTCATGTAACTTTAACAGTTTTAGAGAAAAGGGAATTTCAGCCAGTGTCATTTGTATGCAATTAGTTCCTGGTGAAATTCCCTCTTCATCACAACAGTTAAAGGTGCAGGCACTATACTAGAGTGACCATATACAAAAGAAGGCAAGCCCCCTGCAACTTTAACAGTTGTGATGCAGTAGGAATTTCACCAGGAACTAATTGCATACAAATGACACTGACTGAAATTCCCTTTTCTCTACAACTGTTAAAGTTACGTGAGCCCTGACCTGGATTTTATCTGGTCACTCTAAACAAGCTCATGAACCAATTGCTGCAAAAGGGTTAGCGGCCCAACCATGGCTTAGCATGTCGTCTGAACAGGCCCTATGGAACTAATAATGCCTGGATGTTTGCGTGGGGACTGAGATTTCGTGAGTGCAGATATTGTACTGTCTTCATCTTTCACCTCAGCTGCCTGCCCCTTTCAGTTTCATGAACTACTTCCAAAAGTCATGAATTGCTTTCCACTTGGGAACCAGGCAGCAAAGGGTGGTGGTGGTGGTTGTGCAAATAGCATAGTATTTATCTAATTTTCAGTAGAAATTAGTGTATTATGATTTTGTTGCTTGCAGAGAGTTCAGAAAACAGGAGGACTGTCTACAGAGTCTTAACATTTGCTCAAGGCTAAAAGGGGACCACTGCTGCAGATCTAGTGTGTCAATAAGCAAAATGTTGCCAACATCTTAGTAGCCACTGCTCCTATGCTTCTAGTGGCCATTCAATCTGCAGTAAATCATGGGTGATGTTTCTTTCCATTCTGTGAAAAGCTTTACTCACTGATTTCTGCAGCTCAGGCTTCTGTGAAAGAGCAAGAGATATGGCTAGGCCCACTATTGTGCTAAAAGAGGAAAGCCTACCCCCACCCATGGGAAAAAGAAGAGCATCTTGAAAGAGTCAGGTACAAATATCAGTCCATCATGAAAGGGATAACTTTTCACACTCTATGGCCCATTCAGAAAACAAGTGGCACTTCCCAATGCATGCTGAAACATGAGCAACTCACCAAAGGCTGGGGACCACCATGCACTTAGGCACCACACTCTCAGATGTTCATGTGCATCAGCTAGGGTGACCAGATAAAATCCAGGTCAGGGCTCATGTAACTTTAACAGTTGTAGAGCAAAGGGAATTTCAGCCAGTGTCATTTGTATGCAATTAGTTCCTGGTGAAATTCCCTCTGCATCACAACTGTTAAAGTTGCAGGGGACCTGCCTTCTTTTGTATATGGTCACTCTAGTATAGTGCCTGCAACTTCAACTGTTGTGATGAAGAGGGAATTTCACCAGGAACTAATTGCATACAAATGACACTGGCTGAAATTCCCTTTGCTCTACAACTGTTAAAGTTACATGAGCCCTGACCTGGATTTTATCTGGTCAGCCTAGCATCAGCCCCAATTAAAAACTTACCTTCCCTGATTCTGCATGTTCTATTGTTGCACTTTTACTTGCCAACAAGCAATGACATTTTGCAGGTGGTCAAACAAAGTAGAAATGAATGTTTGGATTGAAGAAATGGAGTTGTACATGCTTGCCCCATCCCTGACCTATATGCATTGACTGGTACACAGGGAACAGGATGATGCCATACTAAGAGTAGACCCATTGAATTCAATGGGACAAGATAGTAATGACTTATACCATTTTTTTCCCAAGGATCTACTCCAAACATGACTACATCTGGATCTCGACCCAGAGTCCATAGGTTGTGAAGGCACCATCTTCACCTGTGCCCTGCAAAAAGTGAATTTACATATGTGTTCAGAGCATGCATGTGCACAGGTTCTGGGGCAGGGCTAGCTGGAAGCTGGGGACAGGGCAGTTGCAGGGGGAGGCTAGGGAAGAGAGCTAGCAGGTGTGATGCTATCTCTTAGACATTAATTTCTGCTAGAGTGACCAGGAGTAAAGCACAGCAATATTATTATCAGCCCTATATGGCAGATTTCATGGTTGAAGCTGAACGGTAGAGGTAAGGTGGCCAGGAGTCCTACTTTAGAGAAGACATTCATCTGATTTGGAGAGCTGGCATAGAAGAGTCCTCTATTTGAAAATGTCCTCTATTTGATGGGCTGTCTAATTCAAGTCTAGATTAATGTCCAAGAACCATAAGGGGGGAGAGCAGCAGGGGCCTTGAAGTGGCCTCTCAACAGCATCTGGACAGAAGATTAGGCACACAAGTCTCCTGGTCACTCTCCTGGTGAGATGTATTGCATTTCTATTAACGTTGTAGTTATTATTTCTAAATTTGCACCTATACATAAACATTTGTATATGGAAATGCTATGCAAAATTGGTGTCTTTGGTTTTTTTTTAGTGATACAGTTCCTCGTTTTTGCCAATGTATAAGTGGCCACCCTCATGTCTGCGCTGTTTGACCGTCTCCACAGAGCTAAGATAGAGGATTCTTTCTTTGGCATCCTATGCTAATTGCCTGGAGGAAAGCGCTCACCCTTTCTGCAGTGTTCCACCGATAATTGCTCTTTTTCTTTACGTTGTTCACTTTTCTTTGTTTCATTCCATTTGGGCCTGGCCCAATGTCTGCTGAAATTAATTAGCTCCCTACTTCAGGAGATTACAGGTCTTATTTTTTATTGATCTTCTTTTGATTGGTATGGTTACGATGGCAGTGCAAATATAAAACAGAAAACAAAACTGTGCCACTATTTTTCAAACTTACACGCTGCTGCTGCTGCTGCCATGACTCAAACTGCCCTTATTTTGCCTCCTTTGCTTCTTTCTTCTAAATGTAATCAATCCTGATTTTGCCTCCTATGTAAATTCATTGGCTAAGTTTGGATTTGGATTTCATCAGCTTCAGCGTGATGGAAATCAGCCCTAGAATGCAGGCACAGACACGCTGAGGGAGTTTTTGCAAATCATACTCCCAACGGGACACCCCACCCTCATCACCCCACTCACTAAGAGAGCATGCTGGGCAAATGAGGAGTTTACAAACAGAATTTTAATAAAACACAGCCCAGTCATTCTCTCTCCTGCAGCCGGATATTTTCATGTTTTTAAAGAAGGCCTATTGAAAGGGAGGGCTTGAATGTCATTTTTGTTCGTACAAAAACGGCAATGCCAGAGAGATCCCCTCAGCAGAGAGTTGGCTGCCCAGATGGAAATGCATCCAGTCATCCAGACCTTAAGCAGCCTATTGATCAAACAGTTTTATTTAGGAGGAGTTTTTTTATTCCCTGCAAGGCATGGTGGGTCTCGGTAGGAGGAGAAAACTGAGGCTTTTCTGCAACTGGCAGAACTCTTTCTTCTGGCAATAAATATTCATTCCTCCCTCTTCTAGGAAAAAAACCAACATTTTCACTCACTTCTATCTATAGATATAAATTGAATGCAGGTTATGGATATAAAAATATACATATATGTCTGTGTATACATCTTGCATCAATTTTTTTATTTTTATTGGCAGCATCCAAATATGCTGGGTTTTGTTTTTTATTTTTGCTATTTCATGTTTGTTTCACTTGGCACGTATTTCCTGCTGCGATGTTTACTTCCTTTTATCACTGCACTGCAAGAGGCAGGGAGGGTGAGGCCAGAAGAGGGGGTATATTTTATGTGCTAGAAATAAACGGCTGGTCGGGGACATTTAAAACCACCTCTCTGTAATGGCTGTATCGACGTCCATATTTTTCTGAGCACACAGGCGGCTGTTTCTAGGTTCCTTGTACACACATGTGTAGAACACTGTGTATAATAAAATGTAGTATTTTGCTTTTCCTCTTTGTTTACCTTCATCTTGTGGGTTGAGAGATGAGATGCATTTGTCATTTCTTGGAATAGAGGAGTGGCCGAATGCGTTCTCTCTTGTGCTGGGTCTTTTTCTTTTCCTGCCTTTGCCCTCTTTCTTTCTCTCTCTCTCTCTCTCTCTCTCTCTCTCTCTCTGTGAGTGTATGTGAAGCTAGGAAAGCTTTATGTAACAAGAGGCTCAGCTTTTAGTGCAGCCATAGCTTTGCTTCCAGAGCGCCATGTGAAAAATTGGCAGCACATCAAAACCTGTGTTTCATAACAGACTGAGAGTAGGATTTTCTAACAACATTCAGAAGTTGCTGTTTGTCATGCAGGGGCGTGGAATTTTATGAATTGCTCGTGGCTAGTTAAACAAGGACACCCAAACGTGTTTGTCTCAAAATGGCTGAGATGGATATGAGTGAACCTGCCAGCCTACAGTTACTCCCAGATAGCAGTTGCCTGTTAATAATTAAAGGGCCCTTTTCAAAGAATTAAGATCATTAAATAATTAATTACAGCTAAATAACTATAAGAAAACAAGGTGGTGAGCATTAACATGAAGGCAGTTTCCTCCAGGCAGGGCGTTGTGAATTCCAAATCGCACCACACAAATGTGGAATCTGAGACTGGGCAGAGCATTCAGCATATGGAGTTTTCTTTTTCTTTTGAAAAAAGCCAGTTTCTATCACTTAAGACTATGAAGAGAAGCTTGAAAGCGTGTTGGCAATACCTAGTGAAATCTCAGAAAATGAGATGTTCCCATGTCTTTGGTCACACATGTTTGTGTCAATTAACACAGAAATACCAGGATCTTGGGCAGAGCAATGGTGTGTACAGCAGATTGTATGCTGTGCTAGATCCAGGGGGAAATTAACTCATGAACACTGATAAAGCTTAAGGGGGAAGAATACACATGTTTATTTTACCATAGTTCTTGACAGAAAGAAAAGATTGGTGAGTACACCACCCTTAGTACAGGATTCCCTTGTGATTCCTGATAGAAGCAATAGAGCAAGAGAAGATGGAGGCAGGGAATTATGATTTGCAAAATAAAGAACAAAGGGAAATGGGGTGGGTGGGATTCGGAAGCCTGGATGCAATGGGAAAACTGGATTTCAGTGGCACAGGGATGGGAATGCAAGGGTCAGAATGGACAGAAATAGAGCGATATCAAAGAAAGAGAGAAAGGAAATCAAAGCAGGTATATTTACTTATATCAGAGGATAGGGAAAGTAAAGAATTTCAGTTGATTGGCTCTTCACAATTACAGGAGATTGGAAATGCACAGGAGGCGATAGCTACCCTGGCTTCAACTGGCTGGGTCATGAATTCACATTGAGCTATCTGCCTAAGGCTGCCTCTACAAGAGAGGTTTAAAGCTCTTTCAAGGCGCTTAAAAAATTTTACTTCTACAAGGAGGGAGCGCAAATCGGGCGTAGAGGCGCGCTATCCCTCCGATTGTGCGCATTATCGAATGCGCATTAAATAGCGAGTTTTATTTTGCGGCGGGATCTTCTGCTGCTGCTGCTGCTGCTCGCTGCCCCGCTCAGCTCCTGGCTTCCCTAGCCGGCTCCTCTGGCTCCGTCTTTTGCCTTCCTCGCCCGCCCACGTCCCTCGG